>OX465263.1:5406944-6037227 GCA_949987775.1 Aproaerema taeniolella | reverse complement strand
CTGGAAGTGTACAAGTATGCTTGAACTTCCTAACTTGTTAAATGGGTTAAATGGCAACCTGTTGTGTTCTCTGCCTCCTACATTAAAACTCGGATGTGAGGTTATGTAAATATTATATTTTGTTGACTACGTAAATAAGTACTTATTTTTATGTGACTAAATCTATGTTTTAATCGTATACGAGGTAACTTTAAGGGCGTTTTTAATTTTTTATAAATAAACAGGATTAAAATAAACTAGTTAAAATTATTTCTTTATCTAAAAGGTATCGAAATAATAATAAAAAAGACATCGCAATCAGGTTAAATGTTGATTTGTAGGTAATTTGTAGCAAATATTATTTTTTTCTCAAAGTTTTAAAATGAAGATGTCAAATTATGCACACAACATAGTTACGTGCAAGATAGCAAATTTAAAAGGACTTTTGGCTATAAAAATAAATATGAATGTTTATGAAGATGTCCCCTTAAATTTTGCTAGGTATCTAGCACAAAATAGAAAAAAGTGGCGCATATTTCAGATTCCTAAATCCTTATGAAATTTCTCAAAACATTGTATTGTTTCAAATTTCGATGTAGGTTTCTTTTAAAGTTAAATTCATTTTTTAAATTCTTAATATTTGGTTAACTAATATTTTCTTAGGTGAAGTATTCCCTCAACCTTTTACATAGTTCATACTTTCGTGCAATACATCAGCGTGTTTTGTTTAAAACAGAGACGCCGACGTCTGGTTCGGAGACGCCAGTAACGGCACGCAGCATGGATCGACACAAACTAGCCACTCCCACGCCGGAGAAATCACCTGCCAAGATAACAGAGACTACTACAGGCAAGTCAAAGTCAAAAAAAGCTTTATTTCATAGAAATACAGACTGCTTTTTAAAATATGTCAAAATAGTGAATAATACTTTTTAAGTCTACCATAAATATTTTTCAGGGAATGAAAAATGTTCGGCGCGAATGGGACTTGAACCCACGACCCCAAGAACGGATCTCCGGGTGCTCTAACCAACTGAACTATCGTGGCTTCAAGTCAAGCGGCGAAATTTCTCATTCCCCTACGAAAGCACATAACTTCTTGGTTCCCTAAAAATAACGTGTTTTACTTTCCCTAAAAATTTTTTGTGAATCCCTCACGCGGATAACCGTTTTAAAAATACTAAGTCCAACATAATATTCATAGCAAATCAACTAAAACCAGCGTTGTGTCATATACTGCAACACCATTTTAAGCCGTATGGTGATGAGTTGAGAATACTCAACCCCATCTCTTTCCGTGGTTGTCGGAAGAGGTGACTTAGGAAACACAAATGAGACCTGCCTCTTATTAATCCATCCTAGGCAACGACACCTCAATTTGTTATAATGTTGTTTTTTTTTGTTAAATTTATCCCTTTCGGGAAAGGCAAGGGAAACTATGTCCATACAGCCATGTCTTCAGTGAAAAATATTTTTTCTTCAACTTAACCTAAGCCCTAAGCTCCTCACGTTCTGCGTAAAACCGGATAGCGTCTGTTTTACGAAAACTGACGGCGAGAAGCACAACCGCGAGGATCTTTGTCGGTACCAAACGGAGCAGAAACACTGTTATCACTTGAATTTGTCATCACTACACGAATTTTTGTCAATTTATTGCATAATACACTATCACTATTACACATTAAACAACTTTTTCACGCAGAAAATGAAAATTCAATTGACAAAGCAACCGCTCACGCCGAGTTCCCGCCAAAGACCTCAATTTGTTTTAAATCTGAGGTGTCGTCCTATGGTCTCAAGTGGTGTGGTCATAGACATAGAAAAAATAAGTTAAATGTGGTAGCCTCTGTAAATGCGTTTTTCTGACAAGTGTTGTAGTTTGTATGCCAGATAAAGAGCCTTGAATCTCGAACCTAACTTCTAATGAGGGATTTTCTTTTTATTTTTTTTAAATTTTTCCCCAGTCGCTGGATAGATGGCGCTAAACTATGTACGTTACTGCAAGGAACGGAACGTTACATTATTTTTGATTAATTCACTTGAACGTAATTTTGAGATCATAAGACGAAACGTTATAGTCATATCACATCAATATCACGTCTACCATACGTATTTAGACGATTTTACGAAAACAACGAAAAAACAAAACTGAATTATAACAAAGCGCGAGAAAACTAGGATGATTGGAAAGCCAAAACAAACTCGGAATCAACTCGGAATATTTGATACAATGCTTTTCTCCAAGCCTTTTGGCTTTGGCACCTAGTAACGGAGTCATTTCAGCGCCATCTAGAGAGCTCTGGGGAAATACTTTTTTTTTTTAATACCCAAAAAGAAAACCTCCCATTGAATAAAAGTAGTTATTTATTTTTAATAATTCGGTAGGGTTCTTGCATTCATAAACATATTTTTATGCACTGCACAAAAACAATCAAAAGAAGAAAAAACAACAATATACTCGTATCTACAATGTCAGTTGAAGCATAAAGTTCAATTCAATTATTAGAAAAATAGCGTCCACAATCGTGATTTTCCCAATGTCTGAGTATTTTAATCAAAATTAAGTGTAAATTTTTGTTTACCACAATTTTTATAAACCAGCAGTAAGCTTAGAGTTTTTATTATTTCCAGGTTTAGGATTAATGGGAGGGCTTCGAAAACCAACTCTACTGCTGAAACAACCTTCACTAGCAACGCCGCCTAAAAGTTTTGGATCAGATGGTAAGTCAATTAATACAAGGTGTTTCAAAAAAACTTAATAACTCTAGTAATCAGTTGCACGATTTGGCATCTTTCTACTTGAAAGTTTCATATACTTAATTAACATGATATACTTGACATGTTTGTCATAGAGCTTTAATCAATTTTTTTATTGATTTTGGATTTTCTTTTTTAACCCCCGACAAAAAAGTGTTATAAGTTTGACGTATCTGCATCTATCCTTTCATTTTCAAAATCATTCTGAATGACGGTCTGAATTCAGGATTCCATTTCTTTACACCCTGTATATCTTCATTGAACTAAATCTTTCCAAGGAACCCATATAAGCGATTTTTTTCATAATTTAATTTTAAAACTAAATTTCTAGGAATATTAAGTGAAAAATATGTAATTTGATCTGTTCTTTCAGCATCATTGCCAACTTTATCGGCCAGCCTCGGTCGCCCCGGTTTCGATGGCTCTCCGAAGAAGAAGGGTCGCGGTCGGCCGCGCAAACACAACAAGGAAAAACCTTCGTCGGATCTGTTTAGGTAAGAAAAAGTTCACCAAACGATATATGGCTCCATCCATAGTAATAATTTAATCTATTTACTATCCTAAATGACCAATTTACAGTAAATTAAGTATACATAAATATAATTATTGCAACAGCTAACACTTACCCGCAACTGTCTCACTCAAACACACACAAACTGACATTTCTGAGATCAGTTACTTCATTACATTTTTGTGTTTACCACACGTACGCGCGATAAAAATCATATCTAGACACAGCTGAAAATCAGTTTAAGTGACAGAGCTCGCTCGCTCTGTTTTGCTCTTACACTAGTTCTGTCTCACTCTAAGACTAGTTTTATCTCATTTTTTCAATAGGTCTGTTTCACTCTTTCACTGAGACATCACTCTTTCACCAAAATGGTCTCACTCTTCCTCGAGCAGCTGTTTAATACACTACATATATATTTGTATTGCAGAACGATGCAAGGGTCGGGCAAGCCGCTATCGACGCCGGTGCCCGCGTCGTTCCTGCAGTACCGCGGGCCGCCGGGCGAGGCCGGCTCGGACAGCTCGCTCGCTCTGTCTCGCTCTCCCAGCGGCAGCTCTGTCTGGTCCCAGTCTTGCTCCTCTTGCACGCACTATGATGATGATGACAACTCCTGCGACCTATCTTCTAGTGACCAGTGAGTGTGATTTAATTTTCTTTCATGCAAAATTGAATTTATACCCTTAGCCAATCACGGACTGAATATGTGACGCTGATACGTGAATGAAAGTTTCTGGATATCGTGTAAACTATTGCATTTTGGCTTAAAAAGTCAGTTATCATTGTCAAGTTCGCCACACACTTGACAATACCTACACAATAAGATAAGAAGATTGTATTTATAATTAAAAAGATGGTTACTTTTTTATTTTTTTCCCAAAATAGGGTCCCAAAATAAAGATGACTGATTAAATATTTGCTAAGATAACAAAATTCGACATGTTTGAACGTGTAATTTTTTTATTATTATTATAAGATGGGTTAACTCTTGACCTCAATCTTGACCAAGGTCATAGATGAGGTCGACGATGGAGCGAGTTAACCCAGAAAACGCCTATAAGGTACTGGTGCTCCCACGCACCGACGGAACACAGCAAGCTGTTTGGCGTCGGACTTCGGATTAATTTCTTTTTATTTACGATTTCTTTCAACCTATATCGTTTCAGTGCTGGGTCCTTTATAAAATTAATTAATTTATTATTGTATTTAAAAGGTCCAGTGACAACGACACGTTAGAGTCGAACCGTTCGGGCGAAGAGCACACTCCGCGGCGGCGGGGGCGGCGCGCCCACCGCTCCGACCACTCGGACAACGATACGCCCTCCACGCCCACTAAGGTAAATATACGTATACAACGACACCCCCACTAAGGTAACTATGTATATGTCACCGGAAAATTGTGAAAACCGTAATGGTCAAATTGTAACCACCCGCGACTGAAAAACTTCAATTCTTGATAAAATATGTCGTCTACGATTTTCGTGATTTTGTCACTCGCCAATGTTAAGTAGAGAAACCCTTTACGGGTTGTAGTACATCAGAGCCTCGTCCGTTGATCAGCAGATTATGATGACGATTTTGGAGCACTGAGATTTTTCACACATACTCCAACTGACCTCTGTGGAGCTGTTAACATGGAAACCTTATCGGATTGGATAGCATTATTTTGATAAAAATTGTAACAATAAATGGCCGGTTTCATACATTAATATTAGACAGACTAAACGCGCGTTTCTCATATCATATTTAATCGCGAAATCATAAATAAAACAATATCATAAATCATAATAAATAACTATAAAGTCGTAATGTCTGTCATTAGGGGCGAGGCACAAGGTCTTCTACTTCAAAAACACCGGTGAAAAGCTCAAACCCCGATTACCAGTTTGACCCGTTGCAACTTGTCTGGGCCAAATGCAGGTCGGTATAACTTAAGACCATAACTCACGTAGTATTTTTTAAAGTCGTCTTACACTACGCTATTGTTGTTTTTATTTGCGCCCAATGTATTCAATTTCTTTTATGCACTTTTTTTTCGATGTGTGAAATGAACCGTTCCATGCTGTCTTTATGTGCGGTGCGTACTTATTGTTAAACTTTACTTCTACTTATTGTTAAAAATTAACGTGTACACACGAAAAAAATATTTAATAAATTTATTCACTCTGATTACTCGAAGAAAACAGCTGAATCCGTTTAAGAGGACCAGAGCTAGAGCTCTGGAAACGGATTAACGGATCTTAAACGGATTCAGCTGTATCTTAGAAGATACTGGGACTACCTAATATCTATCTGTCTCTTTTACTAAACATCTATATTTTTCCTTTATGCGCGGATTTCAATCTTTTTGTGGAAGAAAATTTGAAGATTTCGGCACAAGAGTGAATTATCGTGAAGATTTATTCATAAGAGTGAATTTTCGTGAAGACTTGTTCACAAAGAGTGAATTTTCGTTTCGGAACGGTTTTCTAGTTTCTTAGGTGCACATTTAAGCTTGACTTACATTGATATTCCATACGCGTTAGAGAAAAATATCACACTTGTTGACTTGCTTCTAAGCATTTCAAATAGAATGTTTTTAATCGATCTGCCTTTATAATTTTCCAATCCCTTCCACAGAGGCTACCCGTGGTACCCAGCACTGATCATCGATCCAAAGATTCCAAAGGGCTTCATATACAACGGCGTACCGCTACCCGTGCCTCCACAAGACGTGCTCAACTTAAAGAAAAACCAAGCGCATGAGCCGATCCTATACCTAGTCCTCTTCTTTGACGTCAAGCGAACGTGGCAATGGCTGCCTCCGAACAAGTTGGAGCCTTTAGGCATTGAAAAAAGCCTCGATCAATCCAAATTAGTTGAATCTCGCAAGCCAACTGACAGGAAAGCAGTCAAAAAAGCATACAATGATGCCATGCAGTTCAGGAAACAAGTAGATGGAGCAGATAAATGACAAAGGTTTACACATAGGTCCAGGAGGCCTAGGAATCGGATGCCCAGCTTCGGGAATTTCTCCATGATGCATATTAGGACGCCTGATTCCACAGATTCCAGTGATTAAATAAAGAAATAACAAAAGAAGTGTGTGTATAGACGTTGTACTTTACTATAAGACATAATAGTTATGGGACAGGTTCGCCATTTTGAAAAGAGTCGTCAATAGTGCCCCAAACGTCGTGTTCTTAATTGAAAACAAGAGATTTCATTGGTTGAAACGTCGTTTTTGCTTCCTTATGAGAATCCAGAATATTAATATAAAAATAATAAGTACTTGTAATGTATGTCAAATTTTTATTTTTTTACCAGTCCATATACCTCCCCACCGACGGGCACGGGCATGTCAAATACAATCATAGCAAAAAAAAATGTAAAACCGAAGCTGTGTATGATTGTATATCAGCAACGGGCTGAGACAAATGTTAATACCGTAATATCTGTAATGTATACTTGAATGTGTTTTCGCCATTATCTGGTAAGATAGACATTTCGAATAGAAATGATTTTTTTATATTTCACTCCTCTTTCGAAAATGTTTTGCATTTTGCAAAAGTTGCAAATAAATAATGGCTATTAGGGCACCAGCGTTGTGTAAAATACTTGTGTATACGAATTTGTAATACTAATACTACTGCTAAGAGCATAATATTACTGACAATTTCGTTCTGTTGTATTTAGGAAATAAACCCGTAATGTAGGTTGTAATCATAATATGTGTTTAATCAATTTCGTCAGGATTTAAAAATAGTTATAGCGACCTGTGCTAGACATAAAATCAAATATGTAAAAAACTACGTTAGTATGGCAGGGACGGCGATAACGCTAGAATCCTTCTTTTCAGTTGTCTTAAATTTCAGTATGGAGTTTTATAACTGTACCACGTTTGGCTAAATAAAAAAACGCAAAAAAAATGCAAAAGGTAATTTCTGACTGTGTCTAATAAAAGGTACCACGCGGGACTAGACAGTAGAAGCTATTTACTAAACCTATACAGTATATTCTCAACTTTAACGACTACCCCTAAACGTGTTACCTGTCCATTGTCATGTCAGTCACATTTGTTGGTAATCATGTATATGATGAAAACTAATATGATATAGAAAAATAATAACTTCTTTAGAAAAGTGTACTATGATCCAGATCCAGGAAAATTAGTCAAATGAGGGTGAGAATCTCGGAATGAGAGATAGTCGGCTAAAAAAGATGTATAAACCTTTATAACACCCTACAGCTTGTCTCAAAACCTACTATCGTAGGGTGTCCGCGTCTACAGAAATTCCAAGGTCAAAGGTCAAAAAATCTTTTTTTTATACTTAATCATCTTGAACCATTTTCGAGAGAGAGGGGGCAGAGCGCGCGCAGTGTTTAAATGGTTATAGATCATATACGATAATTCTGATTGAAAAACGGTATGAGAAACCTAACAGTGTTTTTTTAATACCTATTCAACGATGCGCAAACGTCATACAAACAAAGCATGAAAATTTGAAAAAATCAAAATGGCCGATTTTGGACGCCATATTGTGAAAAAGAAAAAATGAAAATCGACGAACTATGTCAAGTGGGGTATCGTTGAATAGGTATTAAAAAAACACTGTTAGGTTTCTTATACCGTTTTTCAATCAGAATTACCGTATAGGATCTATAACGATTTAAACACTGCGCGCGCTCTGTCCTCTCTCTCGAAAATGCTTCAAGATATTAAAAAAATGTTTTAACAAAAGTTGTAGAGAATTTAATCCTCTACAATATTTATTATAGGTACAATAGCATGAAACCCATAGGAAACGAGATATATGCGGTAAATGTATAAAAAAATCGATTTTTTGACCTTTGACCTTAGAATTTCTGTAGAAGCGGACACCCTACGATATGTAGGATTTGAGACAAGTTTTAGGGTTTTAAAGGTTTATACAACTTTTTTAGCTGACTATCTCTCATTCCGAGGTGAAACCCCTAATACTCCTGGATTACTAGGTCGGAAAGGTCGTAGAAGCGAATCACATCAGTTTTTTAACTTTTTTATAGTATTAGTGTTAAATGTAGCAATGGAATCTATTACGCAGGTATCTTAAGTGTTTTTATTCTCAATTGTTATTTGTTTATTAATAGATAGTATTAGCTGCTTTTTGTTTGGTCAATAAAATATCATAAAACTTAAAAAACTTTTTTATTTCTTTAAAGAGAGCTACTTAAGATTAAGATATTTAAAGACATAAACCTATGAACATTAACGACCACGGGTCAATAATAAATGAGCTGAAAGAAAATTTCAGTGCCTTTACCAAGTATAAGTTTATCCTTTGTTAGATTCCCCTATAATGTTTTAAAAATACATATACAGAGGGCTTGTTCATGTAGAAAAACAGAGTGTTTTTATTTATTTGCTTTTGATTCCCTGTCTGCGGTTTTGATATTTCTCATGTTGCATCTTGAAATCCATGAAACATAATTCTGCCTAAGGTTCCAACGGCTTCTCCCCGTTGATCAATCGTAAAAGCAATATCTACTGGCGATGGAAGAACAGGGCTAAATAGAGGATTTAGTTCTTTTTTTGGAAATTTCACATTACTTCTCTTATCGCCTATCTTTTTAGCGTGCTTAGTCACTACCGTTTCTGCATAAGGCATATAATTTTTTGTTGTACTCTTGGTGTTTTGGCTTGGCAATTTCACCCTTTTCATTTTATTGCCAACCCCAAACGTAATCACATTTTTTGTTGTGTCAAAATCATCACCATTTTCTGGCTTCCTTTTATCAGAGTAACTACTGTACAGATTGGCTATGCTCTTATTATTTGTTTTATTGATGGGGTTTTCGCTTGACAATTTCTCTATCTCTTTTAATTGACTGGACAAATTCCCAATCTTTACTGCTTTACACTCACCATTTTCTAGTGTACAGTGTTTTGTTCTATAGCTTGCCGGTCTTCTGGTTAAGACCGAAGCGTAGACTCTCGCTATGTTCTCTATAGAGTTAATGTTTGTTTCAGGGTTTTTACTTGCAAATTTTTTCTTCTTTATTTTTCTATTTTCTGCGGTCCAGGGTAATTCTTGGCCAACTTCCTTTGGACCTTTTTCTGCAGTACGACCATCTTTCGCACTTTTTTTCGGAATGTTTCCGGCAATGCTACTGTCTCGCGCACCTTCCACCGGACCATGTTTTACAATGCTGTCGTCTTGTGCAACTACCCATAAATAATTTTTGGTTCTGTTACTGTCTTGCGCAATTTTGCCAGTGCTGCTATCTTGCGCACCTAACTTATGACTATTTACTGCAGTGCTATCATATTGTGCGCTTTCCATTGTACCGCTTTGCATAGCGTTACTATGTTGTACAACTTTCTCTAAAACAGTTTCTGTAGTGATACCGTATCGCGTACTTTGCTCTGGCCAAGTAACTATAGTGCTGTCTTCTTGCCCAGTTGTTACTTCCCTAGGTTCTTTTTCTTTGCTGCTTACGTCTTGCTCGTTGGAATTGTCCCCTTTATGCTTTTCTGCAGGGAAAAGAAGACCGTTTTGTCTAGTGCTGCTATCTTCTCTTGGACCGCTTTCCGTAGCGCTACTTTGTTGTACAGCTTTCTTTGGATCAGTTTCTGTAGTGATACCGTATCGCGTACTTTGCTCTGGCCAAGTAACTATAGTGCTGTCTTCTTGCCCAGTTGTAACTTCCCTAGGTTCGTTTTCTTCGCTGCTTATATCTTGCTCGTTGGGATAGTCCCCTTTAGGCTTTTCTGTAGGGAAAAGTTCTCCAGGACCGTTTCGTCCAGTACCTTGCACGCCTTCTCTTGGACCGCTTTCCGTAGCGCTACTTTGTTGTACAACTTTCTCTGAATCAGTTTCTGTAGTGATACCGTATCGCGCACTTTGCTCTGGCCAAGTAACTATGGTGCTGTCTTCTTGCCCGGTTGTAACTTCCCTAGGTTCGTTCTCTTTGCTGTTTACGTCTTGCTCGTTGGGATTGTCCCCTTTAGGCTTTTCTGTAGGGAAAAGTTCCCCAGGACCGTTTCGTCCAGTACTGCTATCTTGCGCGGCTTCTCTTGGACCGCTTTCCATAGCGCTACTTTGTTGTACAACTTTCTTTGGATTAGTTTCTGTAGTGATACCGTATCGCTTACTTTGCTCTGGCCAAGCAACTATAGTGCTGTCTTCTTGCCCGGTTGTAACTTCCCTTGGTTCGTTTTCTTTGCTGCTTACGTCTTGCTCGTTGGGATTGTCCCCTTTAGGCTTTACTGTAGGGAAAAGTTCTCCATGACCGTTTCGTCCAGTACTGCTATCTAGCGCGCCTTCTCTTGGACCGCTTTCCATAGCGCTACTTTGTTGTACAACTTTCTTTGGATCAGTTTCTGTAGTCAAACCGTATCGCGCACTTTGCTCTGGCCAAGCAACTATAGTGCTGTCTTCTTGCCCAGTTGTAACTTCCCTTGGTTCGTTTTCTTTGCTGCTTACGTCTTGCTCGTTGAAATTGTCCCCTTTAGGCTTTTCTGTAGGGAAAAGTTCTCCAGGACCGTTTCGTCTAGTACTGCTATCGTGCGCGCCTTCTCTTGGACCGCTTTCCGTAGCGCTACTTTGTTGTACAACTTTCTCTGGATCAGTTTCTGTAGTCAAACCGTATCGCGCACTTTGCTCTGGCCAAGTAAATACAGTGCTGTCTTCTTGCCCAGTAATAACTTCCCTAGGTTCGTTTTCTTTGCTGTTTACGTCTTGCTCGTTTGGGTAGTCCCCTTTAGGCTTTTCTGTAGGGAAAAGTGCTCCAGGACCGCTTCGTCTAGTACTGCTATCTTGCGCGCCTTCTCTTGGACTGCTTTCCGTAGTGATACCGTATCGCGCACTTTGCTCTGGCCAAGTAACTACAGTGCTGTCTTCTTGCCCAGTTGTAACTTCCCTAGGTTCGTTTTCTTTGCTGTTTACGTCTTGCTCGTTGGGATAGTCGCCTTTAGGTTTTTCTGTAGGGAAAAGTTCTCCAGGGCCGTTTCGTCCAGTACTTCTATCTTGCGCGCCTTCTCTTGGACTGCTTTCCGTAGTGATACCGTATCGCGCACTTTGCTCTGGCCAAGTAACTACAGTGCTGTCTTCTTGCCCAGTTGTAACTTCCCTTGGTTCGTTTTCTTTGCTGTTTACGTCTTGCTCGTTGGGATTGTCCCCTTTAGGCTTTTCTGTAGGGAAAAATTCTCCAGGGCCGTTTCGTCCAGTACTGCTATCTTGCGCGCCTTCTCTTGGACCGCTTTCCCTAGCGCTACTTTGTTGTACAACTTTCTTTGGATTAGTTTCTGTAGTGATACCGTATCGCTTACTTTGATCTGGCCCGGTTACTATGGAGCTGTCTTCTTGCTCAGGTGCAAATTCCCTTGGTTCGTTTTCTCTGTTGCTTACGTTTTGTTTGTTGGGATCGTCTTCTTTTGTCTTGTTTACACTGCGAGCAGGAAATGCTTTCACTGTCTGGTTTTCTTTACCTTTGTCTTGGCCTTTGGCTTTTTCTGGGGATTCCATAAGCAAGTTTTGTAGTTTATCCTTTTTAATAAAGAACTTTAACATAAGATCATCATAATATTTTTCACCATGGCCCTGTAAACAAATTCTTTAACATGATTTCTGTTGCACCAAAATTTTATACTAAGTACTAGAGATTCTAATAGATTTAAAAATTTGTTTTGGAAATCTTCCATGGAATATAAAAAAATAAAAATGGGCAAAATATATCCTGTAAGCCTACAACGTCTTAGGAGACGAAAGTAGATAAGTCTTTCTATCCAAAGGAACTTAATGAAGTTATTCTCTTCTCATAATGGCATGATAATAAGACTTACACGTACATTTTCGTATTTGGGAAAACCAAAGGGTAACGGGTAACATTCACATATAGCTGAAACATAATTTATTTAAATTAATCATTCTTGCAGCAGAGGCGAAAATAAAGTCAAAATTAATTTATTTTACTTAATCTGACGCCATAGGACATTTTTGCCTGTAATGGTTTAATCGATTAGTGCCCGAATTTTTTTTGGCGGACATTAGTTGGGCAAAACCATTCTATATACTCACTTATTATTACAATTATAAATAATGACGATAATGTTATCATGACCACGTAATGATATTGTAAGAGGTCATCAGTATTTTATGAATAGACTATTAAAAAAATATATATTACTACATGCTATGAGAACATAAGGTTAACAGTATTCTTTTCAGTCCGTGCCTAACACTGAGTTATAACTAGGGAGAGATGGCAAGGCAGCGTTAAATCGTTGGACTTGTGCACGTTTTAGAAATCATCAGGAACATTAACAGTGATTTTAAATTAGTTAGCGAAAAAAAGAATGTGAAGCCCACTAAATTGAATAACTTTCTCTAAGGAACAAAGGTCGCAATATGAAATAAAATTTTCCCTCTTTATACAAATTGTGCGATCAGCTGATTTGCTTTTGTATTGGAAATCGAAAGTTTTTTAAGAATTTCATATAGAATTATCGGAGAAACTCGTTCAGTTTCATGGAGAGAATCACCTCATGAAGTTTCTCCAACTAATTTAAAGTCACCGCATATAAGCGAACTTCTGTAATTGGCTTTTTGGATCTATACTCCATTTCTAATTTGTTTGGTGATGCTGATGGTGTTTCTTGTCTTGTTTAAAATAAAATAAAGAATAAAATGAGCACAAATAATAGTGGCCGATCACAGGGCGTTTTTCTTCGAACCCTTTTAATCTTTCATTTAATTCTTAGTTCCTTTTTTCTTTTGTATTGAAAATGTGTGTTGGCATTTGCAGAAATAAATAAATAGAGTCACGTGCTACGTACAAAAGCCATCTCTCCCTTTAGTATATGTCTCAGTGGTAACTAGATTATGATTGTAAAGGAGCGTGGAAAATTAATTTAATGGTTGCGCAAATTGCTTTACGGTGGGCTGTAAGATTGTTTATTCTTTGTATTTGTATAAAGGTCGTCCTATAAATCAGATTGTCATGTTTTTTTCTAAAATTGAGATGTGCAAGTCTGGGTCCGGTCAAGTCAAGAATAACACCATTCCATCGCTACCTGTGAGTGTTATAATAGTCGTCTAGGCGCCGCTAGAAGCGTAGTGTTTTCTTACCAAATAAGATTTTTTTCAAATTTTTTAAATAGAATACGAAATGTTTACCATAATACCACATTGCGGTCGCCAAAAGATGACGTAATATTCTCCTTCAGGAAATTTCTTGCATCTCAGTCTTGATAAATCCCATCCTTAAGTTTTGCCCACTCAGAATTAATGTTTCCCAATCTTGTCACAAAATTTTAGCATAAACCAATTTTAATATTACTCATCTAAGCACAAAATATTGGAGAAATTGCCTGATTGATGGAAATGATCTAGCTATTAAATTACTAACAAAATTTATTTAACTTAAAATTTTACATTACTTTCTTAAACTTTTGATCCTAGTTTGTTTATAACATTCGCTTAATAATGTTTGTCCCAATGAAACAATTTGCCGGGGGTTGGGGTCCTAATTGCAGCTGTCTTTGGTGCGCTGGAAAGAAAACATAAATAAAAATAATAACACTTTTATTCGCAAGTATTATTTTCATAATGTTTATTTTATTTTATTGAATTTTACTTTAAAAATTTGCCATATTAGGCCAGGCAACGAATGCTCAAAAAAAGGTATAGTATAGAGGGAAACACTTGGAACACAATTTTTGACTTTGTAACTTTGTTTGGACTAGTTAGGAGGTGAATATATCAAAAGTCCCCGCCCGTAGCTGTTAAGCCGAGGGAGGAGGAGGGGGTTTGAAGGTCCCCTTTTTTGGTTTTTCGGATATATCTCGGAAACTATGAGCTCTAGTGACATGAGACTATGAACAAAATGAAAGCTGATTAAATTTGCTTAGAACCCAAGATTTATTGTTTCCCTTAGAAGGTTTAAAAAATTTAAAAAAAAAAAACTATTGGGCAAAAACAGTTAGATTGGCCACACAGCCGATGAACCTAGCTACTCAACCTACTCGTTTGGCACAAGCTCTTGCAAACACCATGTATAGAGGAGATATTTGTTTTTTGTTTGTTTGCATTGAATAGACTCCGAAACTGCTGGACCGATTTGAAAAATTCTTTCACCATTAGAATACTACATTATCCCTAAGTAACAATACACTACAATTTTTTCCCGAATTCCCACGGGAACGAAATCCCGGGCTGAATGCTATTTTTCAATAAAAAAGTTTTCAAGAGCGTATCTCGAAAACTATACAAGATATCGAAAAACTTGAATGAGCAAAACTTGTAGAAAATTTAATCAGCTTTTATTTTGTTTAAAGTCTCATGTTGCTAGGGCGCATCGTTTCTGAGATATATCCGAAAAACCAAAAAAAACAAACCCCCCTCCCCCCTCGGCTTAACAGCTATGGGTGGGGACTTTTGATACGTTCACCTCCTAACTAGTCCAAACAAAGTTACAAAGTCAAAAATTGTGTTCCAAGTGTGGAGATTATAAAATAAATTGAATCATTTTTACTTCATTTTTTTATTTATTTATATTTTATTGACCTGACCTGTTTTGCGTTGAGTGCTTTGAAGTACTTACTGTTGCTTTTTCTTTTTTAAATTGTAAAAGGCTTTTTCATTTTTCATACTCGGAAAGTAGTGTTATTTTGATCTGATTATTGGGTGGAAAATGCTGCTTCCCTCCATAGGGAGGGAAAAACTCATACAAATTACTTCCCACCTAAGGGCCGGAATGAACTTTAAAACTAGAACTGCTGTCAGCTGTGAAGAATTTTATGTAAATAAAACTAATAAAAAAATGCTGCGGCCATGCGAGTTTCTAAACAGCCAGTGTGAACTTAGCGCAAACTTCTTTGAGCGGAATAAGCCGCAACAATTACGCGGTGAGTTCCATTTTTAAAATGTAACTTTTAATTTCACGAATTGTCCTAATTTGACAATTAATTTTAAATAGGTACTACTAATATTATTATATAATATCAATAATTAGTATAGATAATAAACAACTAGTTTTATTTTCCTCATATTCGAAATGAAAAGTAGAGTGTTTAACACGGGTAAAAGAATTAATTCCTACTCGGACTATAGCTACCTCTAAATACCTCGGGAATTGATTCTTTCCACCCTCGCTTAACAATCTACTATTCATAAACTAAATCTGGCCTTAACTAACTAATGTTTAAACCTCCCCAGACAATTTTGTTAATTTTGATTTCACATTCCCAAAAACACCAAAAATATTTCTATAAAGAACTGAATTCTCCAAAAAAAATCAATTTCGTAGATAAAAAAATGAATTTCATAAGACCTTAACTCATTATTTCCTTCACAATGATTACCAATCAACAAAATTATTACAAAAATGTAGTAAGATAAAAAAAGTTTGGAGTGACAGAAAAAATTATTAAGCAATCTTTTTGAGTATTTTTTTTCTTTTTGCCAATGATGGTCGTTTCATAATATAACAATGTAACAATACAGTGTATCATATAAATTAGAATGTCATATAAATCAGGCAGGATAAATAGTCTAAATACTTTTTTTTATTTAGACTGCCAATTAGTTAAAATCCAAAAACACACCAACCCATTTTAAAATTAAATTCATTTCACAAAAAAGGCAAAACATTTTTTTATTAAAAATATTTCAGTATTTTTTAACCAGTACTGTGATAATTTTTTATTCACTCCTATAAATTGCTTTTTATTTCATAACTTTTTAGGGGAGTCAATGCCTCAAAGTAAGCTAGTCTTCACCAAGCTGGTCTAAATTGGTGAATATGATATTTCCTCAGTTCTGATAACTTTCATAACTTTTTATATACTGTTGAACAGCAGTTGTGGAACTAGTTGTAGTTGTAGAAAGTTTCAATCTGACTTACCCCTTGTCAGAGCTAGCCTCCAAGAGACCTTTCACAGCAGTGACGTCAATAGGCGGGATAACCTCACGTCTGCCATCCCTAGTGTAGTAGTAGTTGTGGGCATGCCTAAAAGATATATTTATTAATTTACTTGCATGAAATTCTCTAACTAAAAGTTCTTAGGCTGGGGATTCTACTCTCCCCTGATTATATTACAGGTAGATAAGTAAGTACCTAATCGCACGATACTAAATCTAACCCCAAATCTAGCGAACCAATTAATAAAAATAGGTGTTATCATAGATCGAAAAAATCGATCGAAATTGTTTAAAAAAGTCCTTTGCTATACACGGCAAGTTTCGTAAAAGGTTAGCTGCCCCTTTTGCCACATGCCGACCAGCAAGAAAACCCTTCTTTCTTTTTAGTCATAGTTGTCTTTTTGAGGTTATAGTAGAAAAACTCACTTGTGCGAAGAACCATCAGGAATTTGAGGTGGCGGCTGGGTCCTAGCCGACACATGAGGCTCAAAACGTAGAGCATTAGTATGGTGTCTCTACAAATAACACGAGAAACTGGTAAAAACATTCCAGATTACATAATAACATAAACATACAAAAAGCACTTACACCCAGTAAGAAATCTCTAATTTTTTGCATTATAGGCGAAATATCGCGAAGGGCGACTTTTGTTTTGCTCATTTTCGTTAATTTCTATCGGGAATTCGTTAAGAAAAGCCCAAAATTCTCACAATCTTACGAAAAAAACAATATCAACTGTTTTTGACGTTTCTTTCTTTGACAAGTTTGTCAGATAATGATAGCTAGTGATTTTCTACCGATTGATCAATCACATTTAAGGTATTGAGTAATGCCGCGTGTATTGTATATGTCGTAGGATAATTTGATACTTCGAATCTTTGCGAAAGTCCTAGGGGTTTTGCGAAAACGCGGATAATTAGACATAGGCGAAAAATTATCAAATCTTACTGGACAAAGTCAGGATTTTTGCGAAAATACTCGTTACTATAGCAATATTGCGAAACGAAACACTGGCTGTTATGAAATAAGAACGCTGATTGGTCGGTCAGCGCGTTCAATAAGAGATCGTCTCTGATTGGTTGACGTCTTAAATGTCAATCATTTGTTGCCGCACGTTATTTGTTTACGTTTGTGTCTGAGTTAAATTGCAGAAGTGTTTTGTTTTTTATCGTAAACAGTGTACTTGGACTTAAATAAAGTGGTAAATAAAAGTGCTACACGGATGTAGTGTCATATATCATAAAAGTCTTAGTCAACCACTCAACAACAACAATGCTTTCGAGATTGGTTAAGCGGTGTTTTGTTTGTCATTGTGTTAAAAGTGGACTATAAAATTGGACTTGGACTAAAAAACGGTGTGAATAGGAGGTTTGGTTTTCATATAATTATGACAGATTCGACAGAGAATGATGTTCAACCTTCAGCAGAATCGGAGAATTTGGAGGTTATCTCCGATAAAGACAAATTTTACATAGAGTTAAGAAAGTTTTACGATAATAGATCCCCCAGACGTATCCCTGAAGTATGCCAGACGTACCCCAGACGTAGCCCAGACTTACCTCAGACGTATTCCAAACGTACCCCAGACTTACCCCAGACGTACCCCAGAATTCCCCCAGACTACCCTGGACGTATCCCAGACTTACCTCAGACGTATCCCAAACGTACCCCAGACGTACCAGATTTACCCCCGATGTACCCCAGAATTCCCCCAGACTACCCCAGACGTACCCCAGACTTCCCCCAGACTTCCCCCAGACGTTACCAGACGTACCCCAGAATTACCATAGACGAAGCCCAGACGTACCCAAGATGTACCCCAGACTCCAGATGTACCCAAGACGTATCCCAGACATCCCCTAGACGTAGTCCAGACGTACCCGAGACTTACCCCAGACTCACCCCGGCTCGGCTCCTCCGATCACTCCCCTCCATCAATTCCATTGTTGCACTATTAAACTAATTATTTACCTAACCAGTTTCATCCAATTTACTGATTATGGATTACACCCTAAAATTGGATCAGTTTTTTTTACTACGACTGAGATCTCCTATTGTCTGTAGAAAACAACATACATACTAAAATTTTCAATAAAAAGTTTATAAAAATCAATTTAGTGATTTTTCTTTCTCACCTATTTTAAACCTTCATAACTCTATGATACAATACTTGAAGTTCATCATCGGCAAACTAGGAACCAATCAGAAGTCAGCCAGCAAAATTGTAGCCAATCAATGTTGAGCACATCAAATCTTACTAGAACGACGAGTATTTTCGCAAAAATCCTGACTTTGTCTAGTAAGATTTGATAATTTTTCGCCTATGTCTAATTATCCGCGTTTTCGCAAAACCCCTAGGATTTTCGCGAAGATTCGAAGTATCAAATTATCCTACGACATATACATATACATGCCAATATCTACACACTACAGCACATCAGACTATACACTATACATGTTGAACTCGATGATGTAGTACCGTGTGCTGTCAAGTGTAATGCTGAGTTTTGCTTAGGGTGGTATCCCACTCGTCCCATTTCTTTAATCATGTAGAGACAGCAGCACGTCAGGTTACTCATTTGCACTACGAAAACCAGCGCTATTATAAACGATATAAGGGCGATGTCAAGGTCAACATGTATAGCCTGATGATGATATGCTATCGTCTTCGATCAACTATAAAGAACGCTATCGTGAGTACTTTGATCAAAGAAAGAATGATGAGTACGCATACACATGCACTGACGGCAACCGCTGTCAGCAACATCAGTTAAGATTTCCTATCTCGCAAGGATGAAATTGTTACATTCACAGCTCTATAAGTTTCTTACTACTTTAGTGACCGAGTGAGGTTAAGCAACGTACACTGAGACAAGGAACCTGATGGGTGACCAAAATGGCAATACATCACGAGCGTTTCCTTGCTTCGGAGGGCACGTTAAGCCGTCGGTCCCGGCTGTTGTCTATTGACTACAGTCGTTAAACCAAGTCAGTGGCCATTTGGCGGTTTGAAAACTCTGACACCAAGGTACGCCAAGTTAACCACACACTTGATCCCTACACGATAAGGAAGGTGGACTTTAGTGATCTACTATTTTCTCCTCTATGTCATAAGTAGGTCCACAAATTTTAATGTAGTTACACCGTTCAGGGGTATTACCCGCACCGCGAGTGTCAAACGTTAAGTGCTTTAGACTGTACCACTGGCGAGTCTTTTGCCAGTCTCATCCAGTCACTATCACTTTCTATCAGCTCTTCGCCCTTAGCATTTTTTGGACAAACATTGTTAAGTATACTTTTGGCAGTTACATTTTATCAAAAAACTGATGGTTCCACTGTGGATGGTTCGAAAGGGCACGATATTACGAGCGAGATAAGGGCAACATGTTTAGCCTGATGTGATGCCGTGTGTATTATTGAACTTATCTATGACCTTATGGTTAAGATTGAATCTTTGACCTTATAGTCAAGATTGAAACTTTGACCTTATGGTCAAGGTTGAGGTCAAGAGTTAACCAATCTTATAAAAAAAAATCTCTAATACAAGTTTGCGAGTTTTTTCGTAGGAGGTAATCTCTAGAAACAAAGAAATTCCTTCACCAATAGAAAGCTATTTTACTAGCGGCGGGCGACAACGGCTTTATAATTTTCCCAAATTCATGTTTAACATATTTCTATGTCTATGCCGAATTTCCATACGAAATCCCGAATAGAAAGCTAGTAATAAATAGAGCGATACGGAACATAGAACCGAATGTGATCGGGGAAAAAGAAGGAATAGGACAATAAAGACCATCAAATTGTGATAAAGTAACATATTTATTTTTACATACCCGAGTCAGTCACATAAAATAAAATCTTTAAATTAATATACATACATAATATATATTAGTGTTCTTACAACTAGTAAATCTATGTACAACTTATAAACAAAAAAACAAGATTTATTTTGCACTTATAACTAATTTTGGTAAACAAAGATCAACAGAGTAAAATTTAATTTCAAATATTAAACTCAATCGCAAGTTACTATAAACTATTTTTATTTTAATATTCTATCGTAACGCATTTCGTCTTCAAGTATTCATTAAGCGCTTCTTGACCTGTAAACAAAAAAATAATCATATGAGGTAACAAGTATTAATGACACACTCAAATCTAGAATAACCGTGGGCCCTTTGGGAACTCTGACACCAGCTAGCATAAGCAATGAGACTTTACTCTCATAATAGTTGATTGCCAAGGAAAACATAACCTTAATACTATGATTAGAAGGTTGACTTTATTTTGCATTCAATTGACGTTGACATATGATCTTGAGTTGTTGAAAGGACGCATGCTGGCTCAAATCAAACTGCAAGAGAAATGAAAACTTCTCTAAATCCAACTCCGTCTGTCTGTTATGCTTTCAAGCCTAAACTACTGAACCGATTTTGATGAAATTTGGTACAGAGATAGATCTTCTTCTTCTTATCTTGTAGGCATAGTCAAGTATGTGGCGAACTAGGCTAACCCTGGTGTCAGAATTTTCAAACCGCACCTCTGACATGGTTTTAATGACTGTAGTCAATCAACAACAGCCGGGACCGACAGCTTAAAGTGCCCTCCGAAGCACGGAAACGCTCTTGATAAATTGCCACTTTGGTCACCCATCAGGTTTCCTCTGTTTACGTTGCTTAACCTCACTGATCGGTTGAGAAAAGCGATAGCCACTGGGCTACGAGCGCTTCAGAGACGAGAGACCTTGGGAAAGGACATAGGCTGGGCACGATATAACTCTTTCTGTAATACGAGCCTTAGTCTGTGGGAAAGTTCGTATGTTTGGATGTTTGTCACTCTTTTACGCTCAAACGGCTGGACCAATTTTGAAAAATTTGGTGTGGAGGTACCCGACACCCTGGATTAACACACAGGCTAAATAATTTTCATAAAATTCCCACGGGAACGAAGTCCCGGACGGAGAGCTAGAGGGATTTTAAACGGATAAATAGACAAAACGCGTAAATATGTGTAGTGTTTCCATCAACACACGATACATACCAAGATCCTTCCCGAAGCCGGACTGCTTGAACCCTCCGAAGGGCGCGGCCACGTCGGTCTTATTGTACGTGTTTACGAAGACAGTGCCCGCCTCGATGCGCTCCGCAAACGCCATGGCGCGGGATATGTCTTTGGTGAACACTCCGCTCGCGAGACCGTACTCTGTGCTGTTAGCGCGCCGGATCACGTCGTCGAGGTTTCTGGAATTATTTTATCAAATGTCAATATAGGCGGCTTTGGAATAACAGTATGAGGGTAATTTTTATGTTAGCGAAACTTGGGGTGATTTTTTCCCATAAAACATGATTTGATTTGACTTTTAATTAAGTATTTGCCATATAAAGGATTTGTCAGCTGATCGCACAATTCGTATGCCTCTCCATACTTTTACCAGCCCATATACGTCCCCACCGAGGGGCACGGGCCTCCCTTCGAAACACGAAGGGGATTTAGGCCATAGTCCACCACGCTGGCCCAATGCGGGTTGGTGGACCACTCGTCTTTTGAAAATGAATTTTCTTGGACGGGCGGGTTTCATCACGATGTTTTCCTTCATCGTTAAACAAGTGATAATTATAAATCCGTACATAAATCCGAAAAGACGAATTGAGTGGTACAGGCCCGTACCAGGAATTGAACCCCCAACCTTCCGATTACAAGTCTGGCTCATACCCAGGTTAACCAACTGGGCTATCACAACATTAAGCTGAGCCAAAGCCCATTCACCGATGCGGTACATGTACCTACATGTTTAGTTAATGTACTTTATTCGTTAATTGTTTTTTTTGTGTTGTGTTGTAGGTATTTTACATGTACCGTGTCATGAATAAATGTATTTCTTTCTCTCTCTCTCTCTCTCGCTCCACAAACTTAATTTTCACTAAATAATTTAAAGTAACCAATATATTAATGGTTAATACTCGAAGTGTGTTTACACCGAGGTTTAGTTGGAAACTAAATATAACCTAACCTAAGTTTAGCCGGCTAATCTTAAGTTTGCGTTCACAGCTACCTATAGCCGTAATAGACGGAGATCCCAGGGCCGCCAGACCTTACTTATTTTCTCATAAACCAAATGTGTGGCCAATTTTCAGCTACCAGGTTCTGAAGGTACTTCCAAAAATTTTCTTCAGAACCTGGTAGCTGAAAATTGGCCGTAGGCCCAGGTTAGTTGGTATTCATACATTACTAGTACGTACGAGCGTACTATTCCCACACATTTGGTTTATGAGAAAATAAGTAAGGTCTGGCGGCCCTGGGATCTTGGTCTATAACATGTGTCATGTGTTGCACAGCGATGTCACCTTTTTTACAGCGTGACACGATCTGTTTATTTGCTACTGACAATATAAAACGAGGAAACGTTATGACATAAAAAGGGAATTTGGAAAACGGTAAAAGGAAAGGATCAGATTTGGGTCAGAGTAGAGGAAATAGAATATTAAAAGAAAAGGGTCAAGGGTAACCACCTTAGTCAGTCAAAATTGTAGTACTCACTTGCTACTAAACTTGCTGATGATCATGATAGGGCCGAAGGACTCCTCCTTGGCGAGCCACATGTCGTCCGTGACGTCGGTGAAGATGGTGGGCTGCAGGAAGTACCCGGGCCGGTCTACTCGTTTGCCTCCGTACACTAGTTTGGCGCCTTCTTTCACTCCGCGTTCGACGAACTACGAAGGAAATGGTTATTTTAGTACCTCAGTTAAGTCAATACAAACAGTATCATAGGTGGTATCATAGCGGGTTCCCGTTGTGCCTAAGCCCCGGCCCCCGCGAATAATGGACACCCTTGTTCAGGGAGGAAATATGGCAGTCGTTCTACTGTAATGACTTTAATAAGAACAGAATAGTTTATTTTCCAGAACAAAGTTAGTTATTAAAAAAATTGAATTTCTTATGTTCAGCTTTAAGAACTAATCATGCAAATTTTGATGTAACAATAAAATATGTTAAAAGCAACAATTATAAAAAAACGATTACAATGTCAAACATTATATTAATGTCAAATGTAAAAAAGCGTCAAGAAACAAGGTATTCATTACAGAATAGAAACAGTTGCTAACCAGGCGCGTAATTTACGGGACTAAGCGCTAGGAAGAAGAAAATAACTATGATAACTGACCTCTATAAGTTTGTCCATATGCGCCTTATGGTTCTGAGGTCCGTGAGAGGTCCCGCGATGCAGAGGGTCTCCAATGCTGATCTTCCTGGTCTCCTCAATAACGCGGTCCACAAACTCGTCGTGGATACTCTCCTCTATGAACAGTCGGCCCGCTGCTATGCAATTCTCGCCCTTATTGAAGAATACCGAGCTCATTCCCTGAGAAGTTCAAAATGTCGAAATGTTGAACCAATTCTATTATTAGAAAATTTGCGTCCACGATCGGATTTTGCCAATGTCTGAGTGTTTTAATCGAAATTTGCACAGTGCAGCACTTTGTTTTATGTTTGTAAATGTTTTTTAGTCATTTCTTTAATTTGCCTTTAATTTGTTTTTGTGTCTGTTAAGTGTCTTCTGTGTTTCTTCTGTTTTTCTATATTGTGATGTCTGTGTTGTAGGCCGAAATAAAGCATTTTCTATCTATCTATGTAAATTAAAATATAGAATGGCGAAGTCGCCAATATCAAGTAAAAAATTTGTAATACGTCAGAGCCTCGTCCGTTGATCAGCACGGTGCACCGTTTTACGGGTCATGGGTGTTCGTGTCTGTCTGTGTGTATGTTCCAAGCCCCCCGACTGCGGTAAATTTGAACGTGTTTACCAAAGCTAAACCGCTCACGTTTCCAATCTATTCTGGGGCTGAACACTAAGGAAACGTGAGTGGTTTAGCTTTGGTAAACAAGTTCAAACTTACCGCAATCAGGGGGAAGGGACCCACGACACAAGGGAAGACCTAAGTGTGGGTTTTTGAGTGTGTATCGTTAAAAAAATACTACTAAGGTAAGGATACTTACATTTCTGACGGCCTTATCGAGGTCGCAATCTTCAAAGACGACGAGCGGCGACTTGCCGCCCAACTCTAGAGATACTTTCTTCATATTTGATGCGCAGGTCTTCATTATTACTTGACCTGCAAACAAGTATGATAAATGTAGGATGACTACAGAGCTTGACAATAACTCTAAAGTTATAAAAAAATTGTATCACCCCCGACAAAAAAAGAGTTTAATTGCTTATAACTCTTAATGCTGAGTCAATTTTGCTAAGAACCATCTCGATCACACAGCTTTTAACCAAAAAACTGCAGGATGTTGAAGATTATTTACTACCCCGAAAGTTGCACCTTTACTAAACACATGATATTTATGAAATACCAATATCTGTGCTGCCAGTAAACCAGAGTTTCCTAATGAGAGGATGCTCTGCTAAGGCCTGTCCTCACCCAGTGCCGGAGCCAGGCAGGATGTTGATGATTATTTACTACCCCGAAAGTTGTACCTTTACTAAACACAGTCACATATGATATTGACATACCAATCTCGGTGCTGCCAGTGAACCCGAGTTTCCTAACGAGCGGGTGCTCCGCCAAGGCCTGTCCGCACACAGTGCCGGAGCCGGGCAGGATGTTGATAACTCCGGGCGGGATGCCGGCCCGGGCCGATAGCTCAGCGAACTTCAGAGCTGTTAGTGGGCACACCTGCAACAATCATACGAGGTCACTTTGCATTATCTAGCGAAACTTAGGGACCGTTTCTCAGGGAAACTCAACAACTTTTTCTGAAGAACCCATATAAAAATCTAGAAAAACACTATTGTCTTTTATTACAATTCTTTTGTCTTTTATTACAATTTGTCTTTTATTGATTATTTAGAAATATTTGCATGCCAGGCAGTAGCCGAATATGACAGAACCACATTTTAAAATAGGCCCATCTTTGTACTCATATTCAGCAAATAAATGATTTGATTTGATTTTCATTCTGAGGCAATCAGTAGATCGCTTGTATTGTACGGTGTGACAATTTTTTTTTGTCATATTGCGACCTATGTTCCTTGGGGAAAGTTGTTTAGTTTAGCAGGCTCACATCATTAATTTATGCTAATATTAATTATAATTTTGCTAAGCTAATATTTTAACTTAATGCCTGAGTATGGACCTTTACAAAGAACCTTAGCGCTGACTTATAGTATCAAAAAAACAAAACGTACGGACCTAATTTTGGTGACCCTGACACTAAATCAAAATTTTACAGAGATCCGTTGACATTTAGAGGGTGGAATACATTGACACTGTTTGTATGGAATCTTAAGACGACTACAGCACCTAAATTACGATTTTATGGTGCGTAGATAAGCATGATGCACTGCATTAAATCGAAGAAAAAAAATACTACGGTAATATTCAGGACATTAAACTAGATAAGTAGTTTGCTGAAAACATAATTCAGCACTTTTGGTTCGATAGAAAAACCTCACAAAGTCACCTCTAAATATCAATATTGTGTATCTTTTAAGCTGTAAAAACGATAGTAAAATGCACACAGGAACTTGAATTTGCTATCAAAACGTTCGCGATTGAACACTCTCGATAAGTAGCTAACGCATTTTTCGATTTAAGCTGTTACCTTTCCATAAATCTCATTTTTCTAACTTTCGAACATGTTTTTACGCACGCACGCTTTCATAGTCCGTAAACTTCGTGTATCGATGTTATGGACCAAGTGATAAATTGGGCATTATTAAAAATGCCCAATATGAGAGGGCAATTTGATAATAATTAATCAAATAATCAAATTGACCGGGCATTATACATAATGCCCATCACCTTTTGGGCAGAGTAATACAAACATATTTAATTGCAACTTTTTTATTATTATAGTCATTTAACTTCAAATAAACTAAATGTTAAACAATTTAAATAATCAGACTCATTATTTGGATTAAGTAGGAAGGTAAAAGGCGAGGCCGAAGGCCGAGCTCCGCATAGGGCGAAGCCCGGAGCGTCTCCCTCCCCCAATCCAAGATGGCTGCCATGCGAGTTAAGATTTTAACGGTGAGGCGAGGTCGCAGACTGAGCCCAACTCCGCGTAGGGCGAAGCCCGGAGCGTCAACCCCCTCAATTCAAGATGGCGGCCATACAAGTTTAGATTCTGTAGGCGATGCCGTAGGCCGAGGCGAGCTGCGTTTAGGGTGAGGCCGAAGTCCAAACTCCGCGTAGGGTGACGACCAGAGCGTCCCCCCCCCCTCAATTCAAGATGGCCGCCATACAAGTTTAGATACTAAAGGTGGGGTGAGGCCGTATGCCGAGGAAAGCTGCGTATAGGGCGAGGCCGAAGGCCGAGCTCTGCGTAGGGCGAAGCCCGAAGCGTCACCAAGAAGCGTCTTACCCGCCGACTGCCTTCCGAAAATTTCATATCCGCCAACTTTGATTTTAGTTGGGGGAATCGTGACGAGAAGGGCAAACCCCGGAGCGTCGCGATTCCCCGCACAAAAAATCCAAGAAGGGGATATTACATTTTCGGGCATGCCGACATGGGTAGATTGTCGGGGATGCTGATTCATTTTGATATCCAAGATGGCGGACATTTACATTTTTGAAAAAACTGATATTTGTGTCGTTTAATAGGTTATCGGGGGTGCTAATTCCGTAAACGACAACCATTTTGAAATACAAGATGGCGGACATGCATTTTGTGTAAAAATCCGTCATGGATGTCGTTTTAGATTTTGAAATCTAAGATGGTGGTCGTGAAAAAATAACGAAAACTTTTATAAATTGCAACAAGGGCACTTCCCTCCCCGCACCGCTTCCCTCTTCGCACTTCCCTCCCCGCACCGCATCAAACTTAGCTTTATTATCAAATTGCCCAATTGTCACGTAGCAATATAATAATGACCGGGCAATATGATAAATAATGAAGTTTAGATAGTAATTAATCACTTTGCCCGATAGAGCTAGACAGTTTCATAATGCCCGCATTAATCACTTGGTCTATAACATCGACACTGTTCGCACTGCCGGCCCAGGCTTGTTGAGAGACGGAGATGGCACTATTCCTATGCGTGCTGCCTTTATCGGGTGCTGTAGTCGCCGTAAGGCAAGTTCGTCAATATTTTATTTATTTATAACTTTCCCCAAGGAAATACCCAAAAAAATGTTTCGACTTCCCATACCAAGGCAAAATCAGCTGTCGCACAAGTTGTATGGAGAAGCGAATTTTTTTTTTCATTATTCGACCTATGTTCCTTGGGAAACATTGTTCAGTTATGGTGGCTGACTTAAATCCTTAATTTTCGCTAATTAATAAAATTTATACAAGGAGTAGGAAAAGCTTAGCCTGAAACCTGCCAGCCAATATAAGAAACTTAGACAGCTTACCAACTTTTTGTAAACGACTGAAAGTTTTTCTAATTGAAAATAGTTTCTATGATCTCAAAGAGTACGAGTATTTTGAATTAAGTTTAAAAGTTGAATTGTTTAGTTTTTTGTTGTTGTTTATACATTAAAAGTATATGCATAAATAAGTTCCTAATAAGTACCCAGTTATTATAAGTTGCAGTGCCCTTACAGGGTTTATGTGCGCTCTAGTTTATATTATTCTTCTTATCGTGTAGGTATAGTCAAGTATGTGGCGAACTTGGCTAACCCTGGTGTCAGAGTTTTTAAACCGCACAATGGCCTCTGACTTGGTTTTAACGACTATAGTCAATCGACAACAAAATAGATAAAATAGAAAGTTTTCTTTTGTTTTTGTTTTAAATAGAACATTGGGAAAAAAATCGTGTGACTTACGCTACTTTTTTACATGAACGAAATCGCAGGCGGAGAACTAGTATAAAAATACTCCTAAGTTACAAACCGATTATTACCTTTCATCCAAATAACTTCCAAAAAATAATAATAAAGGCGAAAACACACGTGCATCACCCGCATGGCGTTTAAAACAAAAAAAATGAGCCCCGAATAATATTCATTTGCATAAAAGAATATGTCTATGTACGTTGCTTAACCTCGCTCATCGGTTGAGATCAGCGAGAGCCACTGGGCTACGAGTTTATATTTTAAGACCCATTGTACCACATAAAGCAATAAACGATTATAAAGTAATAACCTTTTTCTTTCTAAATGACTACACTGTTGGCCGCTGATGGCCTTGACAGCTTCACCGAAAGAAGAAAAGAAAAAAGTAATAACCCTGAATTTAAACCGTCACTCTGAATGATTTGACAGTGGAATACTCCTCCGGATATAATTTGTTTAAATATTTTTTAATTATTTCACCCTTCAAATTAAATTATTTATTCGAATGTACTTTGCTATAAAAAACAATAACAACAGTAATAAAATTTTCGCGGTATATCGTGTAGCGCTAAAGTAGGTAAGTAACGAAAACTCATTAACTTGAAAAAAAAATACTTGTAGTCGATCATAGTTATGGATAGATTCCACCATTTAAGTATTTGCTAAGCTGTCCCTTACAACCTGGATTTTTACCAACGATAAATAAAACTTTTCATAAGTTTATTACTAAAATATTTATCAGTACAATAACTTTAGTCTTGTTCCACACGTTTTGTCCCAGTTTGAGATTGTTTCACAATTCTTACCTTCATGAGCATCTTGTATTGCATTGTCCAGAAAGGGTCGTTCAAAAAAAAAGAATCGTTCACTAATGATGATACAATGAACACGCACTTTAAAAATAGTTATTCAGTTTCCACTACCGGTGAAAAACCTAACGAATGGACCAAGCACTGTGTAGTCTATGCCAAAAAAATAGCATACTGCAGCAATGAATGATCGGGGCTCGTCTTCTTGGCTCTGTTTGAGTATGTGTTTAAAGTTTGATGATGAAACTTGTGGTTTAACTTGTAGTTTCACCCTGGTTGGAAATGGTTTCAATAATAATGAGTCTGGCAATGGTTTTAATGATAAGTCTGGCAATGGTTTTAATGATGATGAGTCTGGCAATGGTTTTAATGATGATGAGTCTGGAAATGGTTTTAATGATGATGAGTCAGGCAATGGTTTTGATGATGATGAGTCAGGCAATGATTTTAATGATGATGAGTCCATTGGTTGTAATGATGATGACTCTGGCAACCGATTTAAGTCTGATAATAAGTCTGAATCTGAATTCGATCCCCATTCTGATTTTGAGTCTAATTCTGGTACGTCTAATTCCGAGTAAAACACGTATGATTCATCTCGTTGTTCCGCGAACACACACGTAAACTGAGTAAAGATTAACACAACAAAGTAAAATGGCGTGTACATTTAAGAATAATTGAAGCCGAAATTTTAGCGAAACGTCGGAAGTGAAGATATTAAATTCGCGACTGAACACCTGTTTCACATGTTATTACTTATTTACTATTTTTCAAAAAGTAGTTTTATAATTCACGGCTTTATTGTTCGAACGCGCTAGTTTATCGAAGTGAACAATGGGGAAGTTGGTTATGAATCTTCACATCCGTCCTAAGAGTTATAAAGAATTTTAAATAAAATTACTGTAATTGCTTTGAGAATATAGACGAATATTTCCTATAGATATACATTGTAATAAATAATTTATTTCAAACGCAATATACACTTACAAAGAAATAATACAGAAAGACAATCACAACAGCAATAATAGAGTTTCAATTAAACAATAAACCAAGAAAGTAATACATAAGATTGTAATTAATGATAGAGAAATAAATATTATAATAAATAGAAATAGTATGGTATTAATATAACAAAGCAAAGTGTGTGCTGCAGGAAATTAGGTTGCAACTCAGTATTAAGTTTTACCGTAAGCGGAAAAACACTGATTTTTATTTGGGACCTACGAGGTGGTAGCGGGTGCGAGTGCAGCAATACGATCGCGAACCAGAGGTGTAAATGTGTATGAGAGTGATGTACGATTGTTTGTAGGTGTGAGAGTGTAAAATGTTCACTTAAACTAGGTGGCAAGTGGTAATCTGTGGTCTCCCCCAATGGTTACCTCAATGGGACAAAGGCGTGAATTGGTATTCAATGGCAGCGACCCTCGGATTTTCTTGCCTATTCTTCTTCTGACGAAGACTAAACCTTTGCGAATAGGCGTAAAGTCAAAAATGCTAATGTAAGAAACATTTTGTATGTTCTATGGAAATAAATCAATTTTTTACTTTTTTTACTTTTTTAACCCACCCACATAGAGCCGGATAACCAGTGACGATTATGGTTGCAGTCTCCCCATAGAAGAGAATGTATACCACATGGGTCACTGCAGGTACCTAGGGCAGATCCTAGATGAAGCTAAAAGACGGATACAGCTAGGCTGGGCAGCGTTTGGGAAACTCCGCCGAGTCGTTTTCAATCAGTGCGGCCTACTCGTAATGACATACGAAGACGAGACGTGGCCACTCACAATACGACTAGTCCACCAATTTAAGGTCGCTCATCGAACTATGGAAAGAGTATGCTTGGTGTTTCTTTAAGGGATCAGATTCGAAACAAAATAATCCGCCAGAAAACCAAAGTCACCGACATAGCTCGCGAATTAGCGAGCTAAAGTGGCAGTGGGCTGGTCATGTCTGCCGTAGAACTGATGGCCGTTGGGGCAGAAAAGTTCTATAATGGAGACCACGAATCGGCAAACGTAGCGTACGGCGCGCTGTAACTAAGTGGGTTGACGATATTCGTAAGGTAGCAGTGGTTGGAGGAGGAGAGCTGAAAACCGAGCTCAGTGGCGTGCAATAGGAGAGGCCTATGTCCAGCAGTGGACTGACACAGGCTGATAATGATGATGATGACTGCAGGTACAGCATTTTCAATTTAATGTAATTTCGCAACTTCGATCCGTAAATCAGCACTCACTTTTTCTGATTTTTCTAATTCTTTATGAAGTTCCGTGATCGGGGCCTTATGCGTTGTATGTCCTTGAGAAGGACGGTAAAGTCAATGTGATCGAACACATTTGGATTACACAACCACGAAAAATATTCAAAAATGTTTTTAAGTATGAAAAAATCAGTTTTGCAAAAATGTTGTATGGAAAATAGCAATTTCATAAAGTGGGGACCTATTACTGTTAAACTGACACCCATACAAACCCCTACAAACTGACACCCAGTGAACAAACATCTGCTTTTTACACAAATATTTGCTGCGACTGGGATTCGAACCCAGGACCCGCCGATAAAGAGGCAGCGCCACTTCCACTCGACCAAACCGGCCGTCGTGGACGAATTCTAAGCAGAACATAACATAGTGTCTTTATATGTGGTGACTTTAAATTTGCTGTTAGCGAAACTTTAGGGGCTTATTGTTCCTATTAAATTAAACAGCTTTCCCAAGGATGCGGTGATAGGCCAGTTGGTAATGAGCCAGACTTGTAATCCGACGGTCGCGGGTTCAAATCCTGGTGCGGGCCTGTACCACTAAATTCGTCTTTTCGGATTTATGTACGGATTTCTAATTATCACTTGCGTAAAGGTGAAGGAAATCGTGATGAAACTCGTCCGTCCAAGAAAAAATCGTTTTCGAAAGACGAGCGGTCCACAAACCCGCATTAGGTCAGCGTGGTGGACTATGACCTAAATCCCCTTCGTGTTTCGAAGGGAGGCTCGTGCCCCTTGGCGGGGACGTATATGGGCTTCAGCTGATCGTGCAAATTGTATGGAGAGGAGTATTTTATTTTTTTCATAAGAAAAGTTCTTCAGTTTCATAGGCTGATTTACATCCTTAATTTTCGGTAACTAATTAAAAGTTACTCAATATGAGAGGTGCGTCTTCTCTACAACTTCTTCTTATCGTGTAGGTATAGTCAAGTATGTGGCGAACTTGGCTAACCCTGGTGTCAGAGTTTTCAAACCGCACAATGGCCTCTGACTTGGTTTTAACGACTGTAGTCAATCGACAACAGCCGGGACCGACAGCTTAACGTGCCCTCCGAAGCAAGGAAACGCTCGTGATAAATTGCCGCTTTGGTCACCCATCAGATTTCCTGCCTCTGTATACGTTGCTTAACCACACTGACCGGTTAAGATCAGCGAGCGCAACTGGGTTACGAGCGCTTCTTTACAACTCAAATCTGCTCATAAAACTGATCAATTTTGTCCAAGCAAACCCAGCATAAGTTCAAAATTCCAGAAAACGTTCAGACTTTCCTATTTATATTTGACTAGCATTCAAGATTCGGGGAAGTTATGTAGCCTATGTTACTCAGGGATAATGTAGCATTCTAAATGGTGAAGGAATTTTTCAAATCGGTCCAGTAGTTTCGGAGCCTATTCAATGCAAAAAACAAACAAACAATTTTGACAAAACTGTTAAGTAACTTGACGGCCGATTTGGTTGGTAGTGACGCTGCCTCTTGATCGACGGGTCCTTGGTTCGATTCTCCGTCGGGGCAAATATTTGTGTGAAAAGCAGATGTTTGTTCTCGGGTCATGAGTGTTCGTGTCTGTCTTTGTGTGTGTTCCAAGGGACCCACGACACAAGGGAAAACCTTAGCGTGGGCCTTTGAGTTAAGCTTTAAAAAAAAGATAGGTAGGTGCTAAGTTTTCGCTGATTCAAAATCAGTCAATATGCAGATTTTCGGACGACGTGTTGTCGTATCAAATATTTATTAACGCGGTTTTAAATACTTAAACTAATGGAACAAAGATTATGATTCAGCAGCCCGAGTACGATGGTGATGATAACGCGCGGAATGCGCCGCGGTCCTATGTCAAAATGTCAACATTGACAACGCCAGAGGGCGAGCAAGCCTTTGCGCAGGGCCCTCGCGCAATCAAAGTGAAGAAAAAACAAGCCGCGCGAGTTTGTCGCCATCATGCTCGAGCTGCTGAAATGAAAACTTACCTTCAATGATATCCTATCTAACACTGATCAGAACAGAAACTTTAATTTTAATATTAAAACCATGTATATATCGGTTTATCCGGAGCCTGTGAAAAACTTGTGCAAGTGCCTACAAGTTCGATTTATTCTGAAGAAATGGCACATCGCGTTGAAAACAGATCTAGCCTCAGACGATCCAAATAAAATGAAAATTATGACAAAAACTAAGAGAACAAAGCGGGCCATTTATGAAAAGATTATTCTTTAATCTTTTTTATGACTATCCAACTGCACTGTGTCGTTTTTCTGAGAACTATATTACTTAACATTGTCAATGCGAGTTATTTATTTTCTCATGGCCTATTATGCGCTGAAAACAATAAGTTATTGTTTTGCAAAGTCAGCCTTATAACTTTAATTTATCTTTATTCTAGACTAAATGATGCTTTACTAAGTTTTTGTCTGATATAATAATAAAAGGTAGTACACAAAAGGTCTTATTTTTGACTGTTTAAACAGTTTACGTTTGTTTTGTTCTGCAACAATAGGGTAGACGACTAATAAATTATAACTTTTGATTCATAAATCATTCATAAAATGACGGTCTGAATTCAAGATGGCGGATTTTGCTAAGCTGTTCCTTACTCCCTGTATTTTGTTATCTAAGAGTATCATTATCATGAGAAAATCACGACCGTTTCCGTGTTTCGGAGGGCACGTTAATAGTAGCAGTCCGTCCCTCCCGGCTAAGTCGATTGACTACAGTCAGAGGCCATTTGGCGGTTTGAAAACTCTGACACTATGATTACTCAAGCAGGCCATACTCTTGATTATATCTACACGAAATGAAGAAAAATTAAGTACCAATTAGAAAAAAGATTGGAGAAGCCAGTCAAAATGTGGTTACTTAGGTAACCCCAGTATTTTTTCTTAGGTTCGTATTAAATAACATAACTCAGACTGTTCTGTACTAAAGTAGCAGTCGTCTTTGTCGTTCTGATAGTGAGAGAAAGAGACAATCACTACTTAAGACTTAAATCTCCTGTTATACGGACCTTAGTCTGTGGGTGGGTCACAAGGAAGGGTCTTCCTTACTTATATTATAAACGCGAAAATTTTGCATGTATGGATGTTTGTTACTCTTTCACGCTCAAACGGCTGGACCAATATTGATAAAATTTGGTGTGGAGGTAGCTGACACCCTGGATTAACACACAGGCTATATAATTTCCCAAATTCCCACGGAAACGAAATCCCGGGCGGAAGGCTAGTTAAAGTATACAGTTTTACAATTGGTTAATTAGGTGACCACCAGCCCGATGGTCAGACAATGTCAAATTAACGAGACCTTTATGGATGTTAGCACAGGACCGCGATTGGCGCTACTGAGAAGACTCACCTATACCCAGCAGTGGGTTGACATGGGCCGAGTATGATAATGATCATACTCATACTCAAATGATCATGATCATACACGCTGGCTGGGAGTGAAACTTAGAATGTGCCAGCTGCCAACTCTTCCTAGGCATACTGTAAAAACCAGTAAGTGGTAATTAACTGGTGGAAAGACAATTGTTTAACTCTCATATTGTATACCTACTAGATTACTTCTGTTTTTGATTAGTTTGCTGTTTTCGTTTACTTTTTCATTTAATTTCACAATGTTTCATTAAAAATGTACCCACTAAAATTAATGTATGTAAAGGTAACAAATTATAAGTCTGTAATTGGCAAATGTTTAGATAAATTCATTAGTATTATAAGTTTTGATAATGCTGTAGACTTAAGAATAAAAATAAAATAAATAAATAACTCTCAGGTTGAATGTCAAAAGTGGTATCAAGTGATTCTAGAACTACATGACGTTCTGTCTACCCCGAAGGGACTATAAGAGTAAGTGTATGTATGGTTACCGCGGCGGGTTTCATGACGACAGTGTTGCCAGCGGCGAGGCAGGCGGCCATCTTCCACGAGAGCATCATCAGCGGGTAGTTCCACGGGGTGACCAGCGCGCACACGCCGATCGGCTCCTTCTTCGTCATTGTTAGGTTCCTGGCAACATTATTAATTGTAATGTTACAGCATATAACCGGTACGAACTAACTTGAGACCGGGCCGACGACACGTCACCTTCATTGTACCGTTGGCAAAATGATAAAATATCGAAAAAGATATACAAAGATATAGCATCTTTGTTACGGATACGTGTCTCGTATCTCTTTCGATATTTTCTCATTCCGCACACCGTACACCGAAAATGACGTCATCGGCCCAGGTTTCAAGTTAACTCGTACGGATTATACGATATTCAGATGTCAAAACTCTTTGCAAAAGAGAATATTTATATAAATTAAAAGAGTGATAAATAAATACATTCACGAGGAACACATGGCATTATTTTATTTAATTAATTTAATTTAATTTATGTAAGTTGTAGAAATGAATGTAAAATGTGAAATGATATGGGACCTGTGCCTGAAATAAATGAATTTGGTAAACTTGGTAAACAGTGCGTAACTGTTATAACTCTTGTAGCCCAGTAAATCTCAGCCAATCAGTAAGGTTAAGCAACATACACAGAGGTAGGGAACCTTTTATTTAACCGCTCATATACGTCCTCACCGAGGGGCACGAGCGTACCTTCGAAACATGAAGGGGATTTAGACCATATTCTACCACGCTGGCCCAATGCGGGTTGGTGAACCGCGAGCCTTTCCAAAACGAATTTTCGCAGACGTGCAGGTTTCATTACAATGTTTTCCTTTACCGCTGAGCAAGTGATAATTAATGAAAATTCCGTACATAAATCCGAAAAGACGAATGGTCCGCACCAGGATTTGAACCCGCAACCTTCCTGGTCTGGCTCATTACCAACTGGGCTATCACCGCTTTCTTATTGTAATTGTGTTTTGTGTAGTGAATAAATGTTATCTATGTGTAAGAAATTACCTGTTAGGTCTAGCGTGGTTGATGGGTATGGTGGCGCCCTGTATCTTGTCGCACCAGCCGGCGAAGTACCGCCACGTCTCGATCGACATCCCGACGTGAGTCTTCAGCGCGAGAGTGTACACCGCTCCAGAATCGATCGACTCGATTGTGGCCAGCTCTTCTTTGTGTTGCTCCATTAAATCTGCCAGTCTGTAGGCAAGGAAATGAAGCTTTATTAAAACATACAGGGCTAGCTGGAAGAAATCCCTCTAAGACATAGGCTCGCCTTTATACAGACAGCAGCACGTCAGGTCATTTGCACTACTCAAAGCTAATGTTATTAAGAGCGAGAAAAGGGCGACGTCAAGATCAACATGTATAACCTTATTCGCTGTCGTCTGTACATTTAGTCTTCATGGTGTCCATCTCTTTTGTTTTGTGCACACTGCAGTACGTCAGGCTATACATGTTGACCTTGACGTCGCCTTTATGCCGCTTGTAATAGAGCCGGTTTTCGTAGTGCAAATGTATAACCTGGCGTGCTGCTGACTTTACTTCTGATTATGTGTAATAAAGTGATTATATACATACTTATTGGGCAGCTTTAAATTATTTACCGAAAATTGGGTAGTTAACAAAATATATTTTAAATTGAAATTGCAGTTTTTTATAGCCTGGTAGTTAATCTTTAAAAATAAGAAAGATAGGAATGTTCAAAATTCTCAATTAGACAGAGATGGATTACCAGATTAATCCAAATGGATTGGATTAGAGATGGAGATGGATGGATTAGTATTAACTAAACAGAGACGTTCATTTCAGTACCGCGAAAAAAAAAGTTCGATAGGCAGTAAGTTTTTTATTTTTCGATGATTTTAAATTTTATTTCGAATTCTTTTATCATATTACATAATATAAATATATATAGTTGTTCAGTTGCATGGACTGATTAACCACCCGATAGGTTAAAAGAGATTTACCTAAAGCCCTGTATAATATTTAGTATCAGTCAAATACTTAAGCATGTGAAATATTACTTTTTTTGCTTCTCCATACTACTTGTGCAATCATCTGACTTGCCTGTATACGAGAAGTCGAAAAATGTTTTTGAGAATTGCATTTTGGTTCCTTAGGAAAAGTTTTTCAGTTTTATGGGAAGTTCCGCAATATTACGTATCTGTATCATAATAGATAACTCTTAAATAGATGTATCTCTATTAAGATAAATAGGCACAATAAAGTTTATACTTGAAAAAGTAGGAAACAATGCAAAAACTTCAGAGAATGCAAATAATTTTATTAAAACTAGAAAATAATATCTTCATGTTGTGAAACAATGAAGTTTGTTTTGTGGAATAAAATATATGTACTTGTAAAACACGGAACACAGTTGAATAATAATTAAATAAAGAAGAAATATTAAATCAAAGCACTTTCTTAAACACGCACATATGATTTTGTAAGTAAATCAAGCCGAGCTCCGGTGCATCTCTTCAGTAACAACCAAACATGAAAATCTGCAAGTTTTTTTTTTAAATAAGAGATGGGTATTAGAAAGAAAAACCATGCACCGAAAGAAAAATATATTTGGTCGGCACTGAAGAGATGCACCGGAGCCCGGCTAAATGTAAGTGCAAAAACATATACAGGTAGGGACAGCTTAGCAAATACTGAAATGGTGGAATGTATCCATAACTTCGATACCAGCACTCCACGCGGGACTTCTTTCCCGTGGGAATTCGGGTAATATTAGTGTAGATAGATGATAGTTCGTTTTTTTTTTTTGCATGTTATTTGTAACTATGTGTATGGTGTGGAGACAATAAATTATTTCTATTCTATTCTAATAGCATTTGATACTGACTTGAACAACAAAGCCCCTCGCTCCCTAGCACTGATCTTGGCCCACTCTCCTTCCTCGAAAGCTTTCTTGGCGGCCTTCACCGCCTTATCGACGTCTGATGCCGACGCACTCTGGACCTTGCAGATCTCGCTCTCATCTGATGGATTCACTATTGATAGTGTTTTACCTGATAAAGAAAAATCAATTGTGAATACTTAAATATATATTATTGAATTAGGGAAAATTGAGGATGTTTCATAGCCCACTATACTGAACAACATTTCTTGATAAGGAAAGTGGAAGTAAAAAAACATGTCATGATATAAAATTTTCGTGGAAAAGTTTAGATGTGGACTTTTGGCAGTAATTTGCTTAGAATTAAAAATCCTTTTGGAAGTACATAATTTGCTTGGAATCAGTGCTTAAGGTATAATAGTGGGTGGGCATATAGAACATTTAATTTCATTCTGACAAAAGACAAAGAAATGACACTTACACGAGAATTTAAAAACGGAAAGTTCTTTATTTTATTTTCGGTATTAAACATTAACGAAATATTCCTTTCAAGATACAACCATTGGTCGGCGTGTCGGAAAAGGGGCAGCCCGTAAATATCAAGTTATTCCTTCTTAAAATAAAAGTTCGCTTGAAACTCACCACTATCCGAATTAACGAACTCTCCATTAATAAACAGCTGCGTCGGGAACTTAATCTTCATTTTGTTAACATCCATCTCAACCCCTTCATACACTATCTCTTTCGCACCCGAGCCTCCTCTAGCCTTCAAAATAGCTATTGTGTAAAACTCTTCAAAAGTCGTATTCATATAGATATCTTCATTTTGTAGTTCAAGGTTAGCTAAGTCTTTGACTTCCTCGACGAGTCTTACTACGTCCATAGATCCGGCGCCGGATTCAAAGAAATCTGTGTCGTCTTCAATGTCGATGCGAAGGATTGCTTTCCAAACGTCGCGTACGCCTTCTACGAATTGTTTGTCTTCGCTTGTAAGCTCTAATGTGACTCTGTTTTCGTTTGCTTTGAAGAAGTTTGAGGCGTTTATCATTTTGCCGTTCACTTTTAGGCGTTGGATGTTGAGCTGTGGGTGAAAACGGATTTTACTAAAGTATTTACAGTATTTAGACTTTAGTTTTACGTAAAAAATAAATTATTAAAATTAATATTATTTATCTGTGATTGAAGCAGCTTCTATAACTATATAGTAATAATAGATTTTTGAGTAAACTAAGTTATATTCCTGTAAAACTAGCTTTCAGCCCGCGTGGACTTCGGGATATCGTGTCCAGCAGTATGTCTTTTCCCAACGTCTAATCTATCTCTGTACCATATTTCATCAAAATCGGTTTAGTAGTTTAGGCGTGAAAGCGTATCACACAGACAGACAGACAGAGTTGCTTTCGCATTTATAATATTAGTAGGGATTTTCTTCGTTCAGTAGTTTAAAGTACTAGCTAAAATTCGCGTTTATAATATTATTGCAATATTTTTTAGGTTTTAAACTCTTGTATTGATTTCGCTTTTACCCTTTAAGACTTTAAATATCTCTCTGCAGGGTTTCTCAAAGTGGGGTTCGCCATTTGGTGGTTTTTGAGTCCGCGATAAAATTACGTGATGGCACGGCGGGTGGATAGCTGGCAAGCAAATGCAATATGCATGACGAGTAAGAATTAAGATTGAAACTGTCCGGCATTGATTAAGCGAAAGGCTGGATTTCTTTTTGGAAAAAAGGGTAATGTGTTTGCAGTCGCAGTCGTTTGAGAATTTGAACAGGGGTACGTGGGGCCTTAACTTTGAGAAACCCTGTCCCAGTGGATCTGTTGCTAGGTTTTGACGTGAAAGAATAACAAACAAATAAACAAACACACTATCAGATTAACGATATGAGCGAGTATAAATAAATGGTGACAAATAACGTCAAATTCAAAACTATTCTAAAATAATTCCTACTCCACAGGACGCCTACTCTGTTAGCCTCCGACCGAAATTTCGAAGCGTCGGATGTCATTACATCTCTCTCTTGTGCTATACAGATGACAGTGACAGGTATTGACAATTATCGGCAGTCCGTCGACCGTAGACTTACAAAGTACTTAGATGCCCCGGTTGCGATGCCGACAATCCTTTAAAAATTTCTACACCGAATTCTTCGGTAGAATATACTTCTATTCTGGACTGATAGTGAAAGAAAAACTTAGAATGTGCCAGCTACCTACTAAAAACAAAAGGTACAGCTACCTACCTGTACCTTTTACCAAGACTTCAAATATCTACCTAGTTATGGAAGAGCGGAGCCCCCCAACACAAGTATTTTTTATTACTCAAAGGGAGTGCTCCTGTAACATGTAATGTAAAATTAGTCTAAGTTACGATAATAAACTATTTTTTTTTTAAATACAGTAAAAGTCTGTAAAGGGGATGCAAGGGATTTGCTGTATAATGTGCGACAGGCTAACCACCTCCCACCATTATACAAATTGGTTCATCTGATAACCCTCACAATTTGTGTCAAACGTGGCATCAAGTACTTTGCTAGAACCACTGAAGCTCTGCCTACCCCGTTAGGGATTATAGGCGTGAGCGTATGTATGTACTGTGACCTAAAAATTGTAACAATTTGCCATCATCCTAAATGTAAATGACATATGTATACAAGGTGTTTTGTGTATACAATACAAGTGACCTAAAAATTGTAACAATTTGCCATCATCCTAAATGTAAATGACATATGTATACAAGGCTTTAGGTAAATCTCTCAACCTCTTGGGTGCTAAATCAGTCCATGAAACTGAACAACTTTCCCCAAGGAACATAGGTCAAAATACGAAAAAAAAAATTTAGAATATGCTAATGAATTTTGTGTGGAAACTTAATTTTTTTTTTCGTATTTTGACCTATTATTGGGGGAAAGTTGTTCAGTTTCATGGACTGATTAACCACCCGAGAGGTTGAAAGAGATTTACCTAAAGCCCTGTATTCTAACAAATAAACGATTGATTTAATTTAAAATCCAAAACCATAGATACCAACCTTAACTCCGTCATTGGCCGTGATCAGAAGTCCAGCTTCATGGATAACTGCCGGCTTATTCAGCCCTGGTACGAGGAGCCTATCGCCTTGCGTCTCAAACTCGCCCTCCCAAAGCGAAGAGCCGAATAGTTTCAGCTCTATAGTAGTGTTCTCGTCTACTGTGTCTCTGGTCTGGGCCTTTATGGTCGTTGTGGCTCCGGGGGAGGAGTCTAGACCGCGGATGAAGTTGTGTAATGCTACGCCGCCTTTGGACCAGTCGATCTGAAGGAGAAATTAATCTATCAGAACCCATTTCACGGTCTTTATTGAAATAATGATTTGAAAAACTTTTTCAGTGTATTATTTATTATGCACTGATATAGGATTAGTATAGGGTGATTTTTAATAAGTTAGCGAAACTTTAGGTGGCGCACCTCCCCACGAAACTGAATTACTTTCGCCAAGAAACCTATAAGAAATTCTTTTTTCATATTTCGACCTTTGTTCCTTGGGGAAAGTTGTTCACTTCGGCTGTGCACGTACGCACAACTTAAAATTGTAAGTACGCACTGTGCCCTTAAGTTGATCCAAGTTCATTTATCGACTATAGCGGGATATTACCTTTAGCGGGACTTAGGTGGAAGCAGGGGCTCTACTCTGTATTATCTCCGACCGAAATTTCGAAGCGTCGGATGTCAGTACATCTCTGTCATGCGCTATGCAGATGACAGTGACAGGTAGTGACAATTACCGGCCGTCCGTCAATCGTAGATAATTCAGAGTAAAGCCCCTGGGCTTGAAACCGGTTAATGAAAAATCCTTAACATACGAGCATGTGTTTTAACCAGGTTTTTTTATTAAAGCTCGCATTAGTGTGCTCGGAGCGAAAACCAATTTTATTTAGGTTCCGGAAGCGAAATAAACCTAGTTAAAATCGCACAAGCGAGACGGACGTTCCGCTCGGTGTTGTCTTACTCGCACGTTAGCTTATTGCTACGTACTTGATTCGTCTTATACCTACTATCATTGCGTTAACTGTGCATTTTTCGTTATTGAACAGTTTTTCTGTTCTTTAAGCGATATTGCGAGCAGGAACCGAAATCTTTTCGCTCTTTGATCATAACCAGGAATAATTTTTGATTCCGTTCGAGCGGAACCCAAACCATACGCTCTCTTGCGAAATGTATGGCGCTGAGAATGGGCTGGAAGTGGAAAGTGGAACCGACTATAACTAAGGAAAACGAATGTGTAAAATGTTTCACCTGATGAGTTTCTGGCTTGACGAGCGCGGGGTCGTAGGTGGCGCCCTCTTCAGTTTGCGCGACCTTCGGCGCCGCGCCATTGGCCACCAGGTTTACTGACTCAGCCAGAGCTTTGATACCTGAAAGATAAGGCATACTTACTGTAGAACAAAACTTGTACAATTAAAAAACTCGAGGCCGCAGTTGATATTACTGCAAAAAGAATGCAAAAAGAATATACAGGGCTTTAGGTATCTCTCTTTCAACCTCTCGGGTGGCTAATCAGTCCATGAAACTGAACAACTTCACTAAGTAACATAGTTCAAAATACGAAAAAAAAATTTTGATCTCCCATACAAAATGCGCTATATTATGCTGATGAAGTTTGTATGGGAACTCATTTTTTTTTTCGTATTATGACCTACGAGTATGTTCCTTGGGGAAATTGTTCAGTTTCATGGACTGATTAACCACCCGAGAGGTTGAAAGAGAGATACCTAAAGCCCTGTATACCTATTGGGTAACTTTAAATTAGTAAGCGAAAATTAAGGAAGTGATCAGCCTACGAAACAGAACAACTTTGCCCGAGAAACAAAGGTCGAAAATGAAAAAAAATTTACTCTCCATACAACTTATGTGATCAGCTGATTTGATTTACCGTTGTCTGGGAAATCGTATATTTTTTTAAAGAATTTCATATAGGTCCCTTGGGGAAAGTTGTTCAGTTTCACAGGGAGAACCAACCCCTAAAGTTTCGCTAGCTACCTCATATACATACGCATACTGTCACCTATGAACTAACCTTCAGGATACAAATACTTGTTGTAGATAGTGTCGACGGTATCGTCGATTGTGACCGGGAACGACTTCTGCATCAGGATGGGGCCGGTGTCCAAGCCGTCGTCGGCCCAGAAGATGGACAGCCCGCATACTGTGTCACCTTCTATCAAGGTCCTGGAAAAACCAGATGTCATTGTAAGATTGTGTATGCCAGCGATGGCGAATCAATGGCACGCGACAAAATATTTTGGGCACGCCAACCGATTGACAAAGCATAGATAATAGAATACTTACTATACTACAAGTAGTAGATCTTACCAGCCCATATAGTAGTAGATAAATTTAAAAAATTCCCTACGCAGTTTAACTTACGAACTAAAGTGAGTCTACCTTACGGAATGAGTATGCATGCATGGTGGACAAGAAGCGCTCTTGTTTAAGTTTTCAATATTTTCACAATGTGTCAACATTGGTGTCATTAAACATTTATTTTTAAAAATGGCACGTCAATATAAAGGTTCGCCATCCCTGGTCTATGCCATCGGTTTTCAACGTGAAGCCATATTCGGGGAGTCGCAGGCACAAACAAAAGGCAATTGTTTGTAGTTAATACATTACAATAAGAAATTAAAACTTCAGTAAGAAGGCTTTGGTCTGTTTATTACAATAAAAAAGCGAGTGTAGGTTCGCACGCCGGCAATATATCATGAAACATTTCATTTTTAGTTTTCGAAAGTTGTTAAATTTGATTAGTTAGTTTTTTTAGTTTTTTTAAATTTGATATATATAATGATTATATCAATGACTATATAATAATGATTATATATATATATATATATATATAATATTACAATACAATGAATACAATAAGTGAATTGAGAAATAAAGCTACTAAGTACAAATCCAATACAAATCCGTGGGAGCTACTTCTTTTTCTATAGATTAAGATCTTACCAGTTAATAGACGACGCTCCCCTATGCCTGGGCAGGATACTGGGGTGGTAGCAGATGCTCTGATATTTGGGGTATGTGATCACCTCCATGGGGATGAATTGTGTACAGAATGGCAGCACATTTAGTTCTGCATTCACCTGTGAAAGAAAGAAGAAGAGTTATGGAAGGTAAAGGCTCGGAATCAAAGCAAGTGGAGAAAGAATAAGTTAATTGTTAAAAATATATATTAAAAAAAAACAAGCTTTTATTTAAATGTAAATATATTTTCGTATTCTTCTCAGTAAGTATACTCTTTTATTTGATACCTATGATAATATATATGGCAGTGAAAAATAAAATAACTAGTCCGCCACGTTGGACGGTCCACTATATTAGATTTAGAATGACGTCACTTAGCTAACCATACATTGTCATCCAAATTAAACGCGTATGCAAAATTTCAGTTTATCAATTAAGGGTAAATGCATTAAAATTTAGTTGCAAGTATTATCTCGAACAAACTTATTGAAAATGAATAAAAAGCTGGTAAAAAGAGACGAGTCGACATATTATATCAAAATCCATGAGTAAATATTGTTTTGTTCACAAAAACCCTTTGAAAGTGTGTTTTTTAATTAGTCCGAGCCGAGCAATACAAATCGACATGATTATTATGCAAAATATTCCATTGTGACAAAATAAAACCACGAAAGGAGCTCACGCTACTTCAGTGAAACTTCTTTTTCAGTGATCAATATTTGGTGTTAATTTTAGATTGGCCATAAGAAAACCTGCATAAGAATGACTCGCATTCGCCCTTTTAGCACCATGTCGCAGTCTCTTTTCGACTAGTTACTCAATTATCACCTCCAAATTTAATATTTAAAAGATATGTTTATTTTTTTTTGTTATTACGTAAAACTGATGCGTATTTGATTGTTTATACTCAATTATGTAATGTACTTAAATTTATGGGTTGGTGGGTTATCAGGTGTCATGATATGCGTAGTCGTCCCACGTTAGAGTAGTTACCCAATCATGTTTTAGGAAACTGCCGTATGATTCAGTTCCGCCATGCAGACAACTGGTCTGATTTTATCACAGATTGGCTTTCTACCCGGGACTTCGGTCCTATGGGAATTCGGGAAAATTATGTAGCCTATGACACCCGCTGATAAGAGAGCTTTCTATTGATGATTTTTTTTAAATCGGTTCAATAGTTCCTGAAATTATTTCCTACAAATAAACTTACAAACTTTATCTCTTTATAATATTAGTATAGATAGATGATGAAGCGGTCATCTATACCGCTTCAAACTTACAAACTTTACCTCTTCATAATATTAGTATAGATAGATTAGGGAACCCTACATTGGAATCCTATCTCCCGCTTACATAAAATAGTGTCAATTTAATATGAACTATAGGTATATAAACTGTAAAAAAATATGTATTTGGAAGAAATTAAGTATGTGTTAATTAAGTAAAGTATGTTTTATGTGTTGTGTTCTTATGAAACTGCGGTATTGACACTTCAGGAAGTGACATACTTAGTGCGAAGTATAGGCGTTGATTAAAAAAATAATAAGAGTAAGATACAGTAGGATAGAGTTAACACAATGGGCTATTTCTTACATTCGATTAAACATACATCTGATGAAACATAATCATTCGATAGCAATTTTTAGTGAATACTGATGTTTCATTATATTTTTAAGAGTTAAGTAATTAAATATTTTTTAATAATTATCTTACTGAAAGTTGTAACTAACTTTAAAAAAACTTACTATTAAAATCTGTTATTGTCTCGTTTTGTGTGTGGAAATGAAACTGATATATTTACCTACATACTTACTTTAACTTATAACTTAACTAGCTTTCCGCCCGCGGCTCCGCCCGCGTGGACTACAGGTTATATCGTGCCCAACTGTGGAATAAAATGTAGCCTATGTCCTTTCCCAGGCTCTAATCTACCTCTGTACCAAATTTAATCAAAATCGGTTCAGTAGTTTAGGCGTGAAAGACGGACAGACAGACAGTTACTTTCGCATTTATAATATTAAGTAAGGAAGTAAGGATTTAAGTTATTAAATATTATATTTTTTTAAAGAAAGATATAAAACATCGCAGTATGGTTTTCCACGTGCTGACTGACCTTGCTAAGTTTCCATTCTACGTAAACAAATGGCGATCGCTAGGTCGCCTCATGTTTGGTGATAAACTCATGGTGATAACTACCCGTTATCATGTCATGGCTTTTAAACATCGCCAATTTACGCATAATCATTTCATTATGTAACTAATTTCGCCTTCTCCAGTAAATATAATAACTGAACATCGAACAGGGGCGTCTCCCTTCTGGGGAAACATGTTGCGTTTTATAGGAAGAATCATCTATTAAAGACTTTCCATATACCTAAGAAGGTGCTAGCTGCCAGTTCTTCTTAGGCGTACATACTTTTGAGTCAAAAGCTTTTGCCGTGGGCGAAAGGGTGACACCAATAAGCTTTTACTAATTGCTATTCTGCCAAATCTGAGGATATGAGGTACTGTTAATAAGCAATTAATTACTGTGGCGTCAAATTCAGCGAAAACTGAATACTTGAAAACTTTGTTAGCTTTGGAATATGTGCAATTAAATTATGAACTGATTAAACATTTACATTTTCCCGATAAACCAATTAATATTGAATAAATACTTTTTTTTCTAAGTCAAGAGAAAAAAATATCTCACAACACCTATGGGCCTTTTTCGGAGCGCAGTATTTGGGAACCTCTGGACTACAACATCTTTGTACATAATGTTTTGGTTATGAATTATGTACAAAGATAATTGGAGATAGAGAGTTCATAAGATCAGGTGTCGTGCTCGAAATTATTCGATAATATGTAAACATGGTTCGCGTGCGTGCTGTTTAATTGTGTCTTTAGCAGATATACTAGTTATTCCCCGGAAGTAGATGTAGATTATGAAGCCTACTTATGCTATAGTCTTTACTGTCGTACAAAAAAAAAACTCCCTTAAAGGTCTTCTTAATAAGTGGAACTTGTGTAAATCATGTCTCTCATTGGTAATGTATTACCAGCTTTTTTTATTATTTTATCGTGTAGGTATAGTCAAGTATGTGGCGAACTTGGATAATACTGGTGTCAGAGTTTTCAAACCGCACAATAGCTTCTGACTTGGTTTTAACAACTGTAGTCAATCGACAACAGCCGGGACCGACAGATTAACGTGCCCTCTGAAGCACAGAAACACTCGTGATAAATTGCCACTTTGATCACCCATCAGGTTCCCTGCCAATGTGTACGTTACTTAACCTCACTGATCGGTTGAGATCAGTAAGAGCCACTGGGCTACGAGCGCTTCAAGGTAGAAATAGGTAGAAATCAATTTCGACCTGATTTTCCCCTCCTTAAAGCAGAATTTTCCGAAATTCCTATGGGAACCTGATGGGTCCTCTAGTAACAAATATGACTTATGTTAGGATATATATATGTATATTATATATATAAATATGTTAATCCTTTAAGCATTAACCACTGTTTGGCGATAAATTGCAGACTTTTAGGCCCGGATAACAGAAGGAGACTCAAGTCTTGACCTATACTTGAGTATTGATTGTGTCTTTCCTCACTATCAAAATGACAAAGACAACTGCTACGAAAGTATAGGAGTTTGAGTCGCGTTCTGTAATATCAACCTTAGTTGATAAACTTTACTTTGTGTATGTTTTTGCTCTGTAAGTATGTAATAGAAGATTTCTGTCTAATATTATTTGTTATATATATATTGACCACAGACCAGTATATAAATAGGCGACTTAAAAACTGAAGAAAACTATAGAGGTTGGTGAGGAAGTGACAAGGAAGATAATTATGTATAAGTGCTTGGCTAATAATTTAGTGTTACAAAAACACTGTTATTATTATAATTGATAGTTTCCAGTATGCAGCACTTAGCGCATATTAAACGTCTAGTTAGGCAATTTGTGTGGCAAAACCAGATAGATCCAGTTTTAGTAATTCTAGTTTCCATATTTTGTAAGGTAAACTGCCAACACTCACTGGGCTTAATATACTGTAAAATTGTGCTGCACATTCAATACATTTGATCTTTATATTTGTATATCTTATTTCCTAAGAAGGAAGTAATTCAATTCAATTCAAATTATTTATTTCAGACCAGTAATCCATAGGTACAATAATAATATGTTTAAATTTAATACATGTCACATTAAAGTAAAATAAAATAATGTCATTCGAAATATCTACTATCACAATTTAGTTTAATTTAATTTAATAATGGATGACTGTTTATAGCAATTTCAACAGGGGAAAGGAATTTATATTACAGTGTAACAGTACCAATTATAAAAAAGTATGTATAATGAAAACATCCAATTTTTAAAATCAAATAATTAATAGTTTCCTTCGTGATTCGTGCCCCTCGATGGGGATGTATATGGGCTGATAAAAATAGTTTTTCGGCAAAAATGAATTCGATATCTAAGTCTTGGATAATAAACACCGTACATAATTTTAATGCAAATGTTCACAAATTTAGACGACTCGGCTCTTTAAGAATAGAGTAGTTTTCGAATGCCTTTAAGGAAACCGTCGTAGGACTCAATTTTAGAAGACTTTTTGAAACCTTCTGAAAGTTTCAAAATAAAATAAATTCATATAATATCACGTCAATCCAGTTTCACATCATTAAGTGTTAATGAAAACTTTGTGATTGTATGTATTTGGCGACTTTAAATTAGCTAGCGAAAATTAAGGATGTGAATCAGCCCTTGAAACTGAGAAACTTTCCTCAAGGAACAAATCAAAATATAAAAATTAATCGCCTTTCGATACAACTTGTGCGTTCAGCTGATATGCCATAAGTCGAATTTTTTTTTTGAGAATTTCATACATATAGGTTGTTTGGGGAAAGTGTTCCGTTTCATAGGGACAATCCTCATAGGGACATAACAATCCCTTAAAGTTAACAACCCCCTCTTGACTGTAAAAGCCTTGAAAATTATAATAAAAACACTCACAGATTTATATTCCTCAAGCACTTCTGGGATGACTTTTCCTTTCACCCTCCAACTCTTGTATTTGAAAACAGGCACTCCATTCTGAGCAGCAATCATGGCTGTAAACAACAATTTTATTAATTAGAAACTTATTAGAAATGTTTCAAAATTCTCATGGGTGTTTATTGAATCAAATCAAATAAGCCTTTATTTCAGATATTTAAATGAATATTTTTAACGCATGCAAAGAAATATAGTTTAAAAAAAAAACTTCTATAATATTCTTCTTTTCTTTATCTGGGTGGCCCTCGCGCCAGTGGCATAGCTACCGGAGGGCTAGATGGGGCAGTTTAGAGGGCCCCTTTGGACTCTGACTTACAAACTATAAATAGAACTAGTAGCTTCCACATTCGGAATATAAATAATCTGATTCCAGGAATTTATAATGGAGTTGACTGTATTGCGACGAATCTGGATTATGATAAATCTGGAGTACATCGAATTCAGAACAAATGATTTTAATTGATTTAGTTGGGGTCCTAGTTTTTTTTTGCCCCAGGGCCTTTGGTTACCTAGCTACACGACTGCCTCGAGCAAAGGCCTCTTGCCATAAAATGAAAAAAAAAAAACAAAGGACAGAACACAGTAATCAGAAAAATAAATCAGCACATCACAAAAAATATTTTTCTTGGGGAATGTTATTCTTTTTACAATTTTATGGTTCAGTTGCTCCTATGAAAAACTTTCAGAATCTCAGCAAGGCACCACTTGTGTAAATTTTAGTCAATATCAATTGGTATTTGTCTAGACGTTGTCATCAGTTCATATTATCCACTTCCACCAAGGAGACATAAGATTTAAAAAAAAAAACAATAGAATCTAAAATATAGGACATTTAAACCAAATTACTTGATATAGTTCTTGGTCAGAGGGTCATGTTCTTTTCTTAGAAAATTACTTACCAAGTGGGTCCTCCCGGTTGCCTTTGTCGAGTACTGTGAACACTCCAACGACCTGGTGACCATCTCGTCGCATCAGTTTGAACACTTCAGCAGCAAATGTGCTCTGACCGATGATGGCCACACGTAGCTTCTGTTTTTGAGACTGTAATGAAATCAAATTATTTATTTGTTAGTAAGGTAGTGTTACAAAGTGTTAGTTTTGCTATAATGTTCTATAAATTAACTATTTAATGGAAAATTATCAACAAAAAAGCATTATTTTCTCGGAAATTTATGAAAACCTAGTCCTAAACAAAACGAACCCAAATATATATCTAAACTACAAACTAGAAACATGATAAAAATTGTAACCTTAAACCCAGCTAGTTAACATTTGTGATAGAAAATTGGTAAAAAATCAACACTTACCTCATCTGGGATTGCCACCGGAGGCATTTCGATCAATTATTTAGTAATATTATAAAAATAATAAAAGAAATTGAATGAGCTGTGTTAGGTCCCCTGTGAGTTGAACAAGGGTCTCCGTTGGAGTAACTCGAAGTTATCGGCACGATTCTATTTAACGCGTCGCGTCTTCATAGTCGCGTTCACCTTGACACACGTTATCACAAAAGTTCAACTTCTAGGAGATAAATATACAATAAAACAGATACGAATAAGAACCATTGTTTAGAAAGAGGTGCCGCGGCCGCGCCAAAATAATAATTTGACAACTATGACAGTTGACAGATGCAGATGACAGTTGTTATCAAAGAAATTCAGCTGACCAATCACAGTAATGAAAACATTTTGCCTTAATTTGATTGGCCTAATTGAATTACGCGGTCTTAAGTTGCTCCAATTACCTTGTGGCTGTTTGGAACAAAAGCGATGTCTCCTAAAAGTTGCAAAAGTTTGAATTTAAGTTTTTAGCGCGTCATTATCCATTAGTTGAATTTATGTATTTATTTATTATTTATTAAAACGTTCACAACAGTACACAATTATATAAACAAATAAAACATATATATGTCTGTCATAGTTCTAAATTGTGAACCTTGGGCGTGGACGTACAGCTTGATTAATCAAATAGGCTTTTAAGTTAGAGATACTTTTAAACAACATGAAATGTGACTTAACGTAGTAAAGCAAGAAGATACTATTCTATTCTATTCTTTCTTGTATTTAGATACTATTTAGGTCATTACCTCAAACGAGGTTTGTTTTTTTTATATAAACTATATACAGTCAAAGGCCCACACTAAGATTTTTCTTTGTGTCGCGGGACCTTACACAAATGTCTTCCTTGACCGGAAATCAATCTAGAGCTAGAGGCAGCACAACCACCAGTCAACGAAACCGGGCCGTCAAATATCTATACTAATATTATAAAGAGGAAATATTTGTACCTATTTTTGTATGTTTGTATGTTTGTAATGAATAGGCTCAAAAAGTACTGGGCCGATTTAAAAAATTCTTTCACCATTAGGATGCTACATTATCCCTAAGTAACATAGGCGACATAATTTTTCCGAATTCTCACGGGAACGAAGTCCCGAGCGGGATGCTAGCAGTGAATAAGCTAAATATGGCCTATTACTATACTATTTGCTAATTGGCCAGTAACTTTACTAACCTAATATTTAACACAATATATTAAATTATACCTACTTTGACGCACTTCGCAGAGTGCATTTTAGAGTACCTAGGTACCTACCTACTGAATAGCTTGGTCCATAGTTCTACAGTGATAATGGTACGACACAGGGTCAATTTGAAATCATATTCTTGTAAACATATAAAAAAGGAATGTGAGAACTAGTTAGAAGCGGTTTTTAGTCGTTTAGATACGGACGGAGCCTCAAGGGTCAAGAAAACAGCTTCAATTCTGGTTTGAAGCAGATTTCGTTCTACTGTTTGCAAGAGGGCAGTGACGTGATTTACATACTTTTAGTACGTGTAGTGTTTTATGTTATGAGATAACTTATTTATTACTTACAACAAGCATACGCGTTTCTAGTAAACAGTTTCGTTCAAAAAAGTGAATAGTGCAATAGTTAGTGAGTTTACCTTCGATCAACTATAGAAAACTAGATACACAGTCCCATACAAAATGAAATTTAAAAGTGTCCTAACTACAATACGTACTTAGATAGTTGTATACCACTTCATGTATTATGAAAAAGTTCTAAAGTGTCAAACATTTTAATCTAATTTAAACCTTAACGTAATATGATAAGGTCGAAAATAAAATCTGTTTAATTTGTAAAATACCACCTCTGGTTTTGAACAAAGGATAACGTAAGACAATTTGATGACACTGGCTGTCACGTAGAACATGGGAGGAGTGGAGATGCCTTTGTTAATTTTAAAAATATATAAGTTGGGTCGATTTCACATAAAAAAATCTTCGTACAAACTTTTTAACAAATTCAAAATGCTACGAAATGGTGTGGTTTTCTTTTTAACCCCTGATTGTGTTGTGTATGTATAGGAGCATCATAGCTCTTAAACTGATGATGTTAATGGTGCAGTTTATTTTATTCGAAAGCTTCTTCTTGCGCTGGATTTCAGATATGATTTATCAAAATTGGTTCAGCCGTTTACTTTTATGTTAGTTTTTATGGTTTTTTATTATTAAAAAAATCACATTCATTTCAAATTAACCGACGATTAATATACATTACAATTGATAATCACAGCCGCCGCCATTTTTCTTAATTATTGCTTATAAACATAATATTATATGCTTATTTTATTATCAAATATGAAATAACTTATAAAAAAAGAAAAGACCCGTGTCTTTCCCGATACCACATATATTATGTTTTGCTTATTTAAAATTTAGTATAATTTTTTGAACAGAAATGACCTATTGAGATTTAAGAGAGGAATGAAACTAAATAGATATGAAACTAAATAGATATTAAAGTACGGACGGCCGCACATCAGGTTACCACACGCGTGCACTCTGTGCTGTTGTGATAAGAGCGGTTTTGCAATGAAAATGGAGTAACCTGATGCGCTGGCCTCTGTACAAGAAATAATTTATTTTTTTTAAAAAAAGCAACCAACTCAAAAAAAAACATTTGTCTTCTTCGCTGTCATCATCTTTGTCCTGAAGATGAAACATATTTTTTTTATTTTATTCAATACAAGAAACTCCAAATCAAAAGTGATAAAAAGGTACATACTATTTGAGGTGCAGCTGTTTTGTGTAACCTTTTGACTCCTTTTGTAATGACATACGAGTCACTTTCTAAAAAATGCTTGGAGCAAAAGACACTACTTTGCGACGGCTGAAAAAAATCTTCACATCTTTGACGTGCGATCACGGATGTCCACTGTCCACATCGCACAGGATCTCTAGGAAAACTAAAAATCCAATAAAACTTTATGTTTGTAAACGTCACGCACGTTAAATTTTTTATTAATTCAATTTTATATTATTAATGGTTTTTCCATAATACCTTTAATGTAAGTATAGAAAACAGAATTAATATATATACTCTTTACACTTAAATTTTATAACACAGATGAAAATGAAAAAAAAACAATAGAAAAAAAAACAGCGTCTCTATTTGTTTTAGAACAGAGTCACTGCATAACCCGAACAAATGATGTTGAAATACAACGGTATGGATTTGTAAGTTCGGCTAGTGTCTATTCAATTTAAAGGGTTATACTCTCGCCGAATGTTATTAAATTAAACTAAAAAAATGTTTTATAACCTTTTCTTGGCCAAATACCAAGATAATTTCAATTCACATATAATAATTACAAAACTACTTATTTAAAAAATGTCATTCCATATTCCATTAACGGTCTGGAGGTGTGATTTTTACAATTTTTCACTGCGCACTGAGGCATGCTTACTTTCGGAACGAACGAATGCTACTAAACGAAAAGACAACCCAAAACGTCAAGTGGGTGATCATTTAGTGAGGGAACTTTTTTGTTGTGGATTGTGTATCTAGTTCTTTATAGTTGATCGAAGGAGTTTACACACATCACGAGTGTTTTAAAAACTATAAAATTCACGTAATCATAAAAAAGATGTTGAAACTTACATTTAAAAGATCAATAAAGTAATACACTTTATTAGAAAATGAACGCATTGTCTGCTAAGTTGTTTTTTTTCCAAAACAAATCAACTTATCTTACAGAAAAATTCGCTCCACCATGACCTTATGGTTAAATCATGGAACTGGAACCTCTGTAATGCGTATACCGAATGAAAAAAGGACATTAAGCGCATCAAGAAAAATATTTTACTTTGAAACGGGCTTAAAATTTGAAAATTATAAGACGAATTTTAACGTGAAATTGTTCGAAAAGCGCGTAAAATTGTTGGAAACTTCTACTTAAAAAAAGGTGAGAACACTGTCCAAGCAGACTGACAGTGTTTTTAAAATAATGGTATCGTAATAAAAAAAGGGATAATTATTTTGATGTTATGTAGTTTGGATTGTAGTAGGTATTCTATTTATAGATACATTTTGTTTAAAGCATTTAATTATTAACCCCCGACAAGGTAAAGAATATAAGTTGTTATAAGTTTGATGCGTGTTTCTGTGTACGTCTGTGGCATCTTAGCTCCGAAACTAATGGACCGATTTCGATGCTGTTTTTTTCGAAAGCTGACGTGATCGAGATGGTTCTTAGTTATACAAATTTGATCAAAATTGGTTCAGCCGTTTAAGGGTCTTAAGCGATTATGTCGGGGGTGATAATTTTTTAAAAAATTGAATAGTTATACTCATTTTAAAGTCTAGGATTGCACTTCAAAGGCAAAATATAAACGGAATAGAATCTTATAGAATCAAAAATAAAAACGGAATAGAAACGATTTTCCTAAAATCAGTCTAAACTGGTAAGTTCTACACGCGTTTTATTTACATGTTATTTCCTATACCTAGTTTTACGAAATAAGTAGGTTTGTGATTTCATGTGGTTGCATTGCAAAATAGCTGCTGTAGGTACACCTTACAAGTAAGTATACGAATTAATTTGCACCTAATATGGAGGTTTCTTATTTAGAGAGCCATACGCGTGGTAGTATACGGGACACTACTTACAAAACATATGTCTTTGCTTTAGTGTTTAGTGTGCATCTATTTTTTTATGTCTCTCAACAAACAGTGTCTCGTTCTTGCCATTTGAAAATCAACTTACATAATTCGAAATACCAAAGTTGGTGAACCACAATAAGAAAAAAGAACGGTACAGTTCTTGTGGGAAAAAAAAAGTATGTGTACAACGAAAGACCCTAGAGCCTAGACTAAAGTAAATTTGAATTGACGTTTAAAAAATAATAAGTGTTCGTCTAGCTCGAACGTTTAGATCACAAAGAAACTGCTTACTATTATTGTTTTTTATGATATCACAATTTCTAGACAAGATATACTAGTTCCGTAAAACTCTATTGTTACTAAACAAACACAAACATTGACGAAACCAAAGGACAATACAATACTGTCGACCAATAGTACCAATACATCATTAGCGCATAATTCATAGTAAATTACGTAAGATGAGTGTTACACTACAAATTGTGAGAGATAGAGAAAACGTTTAAGTCTCGTACAATGCAATTGAAAATTAATCTTCTCAAATTAGCAGAACAATACCTACGTAGTATATTGTGAGTGATACTATGTTGATGTTATACTGAACAATATTTATTGTTCAAGACAATGCGGCAAAATCGACGAGTTAAAAAGTCTTCATACGAGTTCAGATAATTCCGCGCATTCAACACGATCACAACTTCTTCCTTCGGTGTTATTTTCAAGTGAAAAAGTGCAATGGCTCGGCTTTGGTCTGTTATTGGTCTGATAACTACTCTGAATTTCATTCAGGTATCAACTTAAATAGTAACATGCTTACTACATTTATTTATTAAGCGCAACAAACAAGTTACAAACGAACATTAAAACATTTATAGAAAACGATAATTTGACAAAACAGTGCTTACGGCAGTATAATTACTTTGTTCTATAAAAAAATAAAACACGCAAACGAAGTTGTGGACATCACCTCGTAATCTAATAAAATGATACAGCAATTATTTAGAGCACAATAGAGCATATAAATTATATAATAATAATTTTAATTACTTACACGTAATAAAAACGACACGGATAAACAAAAAACAGAATGAAACAAAAGCAATAAAACCAAATATAAAATCGAATCGTAATGTTTAACATACAAAAAAACTGATTGGTAATTACGTAACTTCCCCTAGCTAGTCGATAGTATAGGAATGTAGAGTAGCTCAATTCATTGAAAACCAACCAAAAAAGTAATGGTAACAAATAAACTACGACATACATATAAATTAGTTTTTAAGTACAAACTTACTGTTGCGGTTCCTTTGGCAGGCTTAGATTTTCCACAGCATTTCTAGAGACTTGGAAAGTTAATTTCGGGTAATTGGTTTGAAATTATACAAGGTGTTAAGTAATTCGATCTTATCCTCTCGGGTGGTGAATCAGCCCATGATACTGAACAGCTTTCTCTAAGAACAAATGTCGAAATACGAAAAACATTTTTTAACTTCCCATACAAATTGCATCAGCTGATAAATCATTTTGTATGGGAAGTAAAAAATTTTTTTTCGTATTTCGGCATTTGTTTTTAGGGAAAGTTGTTCAGTTTCAAGGGCTGATTTACCACCTGAGAGGATAAGATCGAATTACTTAACATCCTGTATATGTAACCGTAACATTTTCAAACCCGTAATATTGTAGGTAATTTTACTTTGTAACTGCCTGTTTTTTTTACATTGACGGACTTTTTTTTTTGTAACATTAATGTAACCTAACCTATTCCAATTTTATGCAGGTGGCCCTTGAAGTTTCGTGGGATTGCAATTTTGCTGGGCAAATTGTAATGTCGTAGGTGATTATAATTTCACAAGTGAAATTGTTACATTACTGTTTTTATAATTTTCCGGTGTCATTTACACATTCAACAACAATAATTGTCGTATTTTTAAAACGCTTACCCGCGCGAATAAACATTTTTCTTGTTTTTTTGTCGAAATGTAGGTCTTTCCTTCTAGAAATGTAGGCTCAACTTATCTAATACTTTCATTAGTTACTACATAGCTTTTTGCCCCGGGAATTTGGGAAAATTATGTAGCCTATGTTAATCCAGGGTGTCAGCTACCTCCATAACAAATTTTATTAAAATGTGTGTAGCCGTTTGATCGTGAAAGAGGAACAAACATTCATACATACAAACTTTCGCGTTTATAATATTAGTAAGGTAGGATTCTAGTGTGGATTCTTGTGATTTCAGATCAAGTCAACCACAGATGCGTCAGAAGAACTACCTCTTTCCAAGTCCCTAGGCTACTCAAACGTTCAAAATCACGACACGAGGACTACACTAGAAGACACTCAATACAGCAAAGAGTACAAAGATCTATACCAAGACATGCTGAAGGCTAGTCGCGAGACCTATGAGAAGGTGGACCAAGAAGAAGCAAAGTTGGAAACTATAGTAGGCAGGGAAAAAGCAGAGTTGATGAAAAAAGGTGAGCAATCAAATATGTTCCTTACACCCATACACTCACGCCTTTAATCCCTTTCCGGGTAAGCAGAACGTCATGTAGTCCCAGAACCACTTCACGCCACTTTAGAAATTGGCGAGGATTATTAGATGGAAAATGAGTATTGAGTATAGACGTACCTAGTGGTGATAGGTTGCCAGTATTTCACCCACGAGAAAAACAATCACAGCAAAATCAAAAAACGTTGAATTAGAAGTTGAGTTGAATTGGTCTGAAAAGAAGCAAGAAACGAGCAGAATATCGTTAACATAGTAGAGTTAGATCCAATGCGGCTTTTGATCTGTCAAAGCGGTGGTAATTTCAAAATCTTAGAATTTAATGTACCTAAACCCGGCAGCATAATATCAGATTACATATGTTGACCATGACATCGCTGTTATCTCGTGGCTATTAGCGCCGGCTTTTTTGCTGAAATGTCCAATCCAAAATCCTAATTATTTTAGCGCCTTTTCTCTTTAAAAACTAAAAGTGATATTGAATTTGCAAACAATATTTCCGCAGGCGTTATCGACCGAAGACGGAGTATTGCACGGCTGCGATCGCCTGTGGGGCGGCGGCGTGTGCGCTCCCAGGCCTCTCGGCGTCAGAAGCTGAATAACCAGAGCCTTCGCTCCCATCAGCAGCATATCCGGCACGCTGGGAAACAATACAAGCTGGAATAACATGCTAACTTCACGAAATGATAAATTGAACAGCTCTATTTTTAAAAGTATCGGACGTTCAATCCATGCCCGATATCTAGACTGTTTAGGAATTTGCCTTATGAAATGGTGCTTAACTTGAAATAATAGCTTTGAAAATAAAGCTCCATTCCTTGTGGACAACACCCACCAAGTCCGATCCGATTATAATGTTTTAGGCCGTTTTGTTTCGCTTCATTTTATTGTTGGAAATGTCACTATGTCGGACTGGCTGGACCTACAGCATCTTTCTTTCCTCTTCCTCTTGTATTGTTGGACGCGCTCTCGTCCTTCCTCTGAGCTTCCTCGTCCCAGAAGGAAGGGGCTTCCAGCCGTCAAGGACCACCACCCACTGACATCAATCTGTTCGATAAATTAAATTTAAGTTTATTAATATATCTGTTCTCGTTTCTCTTATCCATAAATTCATTCAATCGCCATCATGTACAACAAACTACATATTCCGTAATTATCGATAAGAATGAAAATGTTAAGATAATTTGTTCGACTGTGATCATTGTTCTACAGTTCTAATTTTGTTTTGGCGATTCATAATTGCGATAACATTATCGATTTATCACACAAACAAAAAAAAATTGCCAATTGTAGGCTGATTTTTAAACCATTCGGTAGAAAGTTAAGCGACACATTTATCGCGAAAATAATATTCGCAACATCTTCGTAAGACAATGAAATATTTCAGAAAATCTGTGGGAACGAAGGGATTTGTGTAAGTAGCATTTGATCCGTGCTCAATTACGTGCGATAACAGATTAGATAGTACGCATTAGTCAATATGTTCGGATAATGATACGAGTAGGTACGTATGATGTTTTACCTAATAACAATAAATGTAACCGTTAAGGCGATGTTTTCTGAGGGAAAGTTTACCACTTAAAATTGAAAAACCTTGTTTTTATCAGCCCAATATATGAAACACGAAGGGTATTAAGGCCATATGAGGCCATAAATCCACCACGCTGGCCCAATGCGGGTTGGTTGACTGCGCGGCGCGCGTATTTGGTAAACAGACGTGCGGGTTTCATCTCGATGTTTTCTTAAATACTTAAACCTAAAATAAAGCTAAAATCGGGGCGTTGCTAATCTTTGTGCTAATTGTCAACATCATTCTTGGGGCAGTGCACCCTGCTGATCAAACAACGAATGAACTCACCGGCCGTACTAGGTAGGTAGATTTTTTTTATATATATACGAAAGGGTTCGCTTTTGACCACAATCTAGCCACATCTAGCTCAGGGCATGTAGCGAGCTCACCCAGAAAAGTCTATTTTTCGTACTTTGTTCGGGTTATATGAGCTCTGAACAGACGCAGGTAGGTAGGTATATAGAGAATTATATTCCTTGGCAGTGCGCAATATAAGTAAAAGATGGAGAGATCTCCATCTTTTATATTGCGCACTGCTCAGTACGTATCAGAGGGATCTCGACATGATAGGAAATAAGGAAAATATGTTAAAAAGTGCGATCCTCAGAGTTTCTTGCCTATTCTTCTCCTTAAGAAGACTGCAACTCAAAAATGCTAATGTAATTCACTATTTTGCTAATTAAATGTATTTATTATGACGTTTTTAAGCAAAATTTTGTATGTTCCATGAAATAAAGTTATTTTTGATTTTGATTTGATAAGCGCGTTTGGTGGGCGTAAGGGTAGGTTCTAAAATGTAAGTCTTTTCTAGCTAACAAAGAGCTGCAGCCTTGAAATATTCATACCAAACTCGGAGCGTATCGCAGGATTTCCGATAGAACATATCAACAATTTCTTTCACACTGGACTTCATCAGCCCATATACGTCCCCACTGCTGGGGCAAGGGCCTCCCTCAATAACATGAGGGGTAAATGCCATACTCACCACGCTTGGCAGACGGGTTGGCAAGGGTTTTGATATAATTGCAGAGTTTTCCTTCTCTGTGTGCAGATGAACTTGCTTGCATATTTACCTTAGTCGCCTTGTACGACACCTCGGTAGGAAGAAGTGGTCCTATTCTACTCTGCCGGGGACTCACACTGGACAGGGAGTGAGAAAAAAAACTAACTCTTCCCAGGCATACTGTAAAAGTCAGTAAGTGAAACGCGAGGCTGTATTATGAGCGGAAGGCTGTCGCTCTCACTATTATTCATCACTAGTCACTGTCACTATTATACATTTAATAACCCTCAGAATTTACGTCGGATCTGGCATCAAGGGGATATAGATTTACTGATGCTAGGCATGAGCGTATACAGGGCTTTAGGTATCTCTCTTTCAACCACTCAGTTGGTTAATCAGTCCAAGAAACTGAACAACTTCCGCAAGGAACATAAGTCAAAATACGAAAAAAAGTTTGTATGGGAACTCAAAAATTTATTTTCGTAATTTGACCTATGTTCCTTGGGGAAGTTGTTTAGTTTCATGGACTGATTAACCACCCTAGAGGTTGAAAGAGAGATCCTAAAGCCCTGTATATGTATGTATGTAACAATTCGATCTAGAAAAAATATTGTAAAGTTAGGTATTACAATAATTTAATATAGTTATAGGCTTCGCCTTAACTACATATAATAGCAGAGTCAAAAGATTCCGTTTCAAAACTTTATAATGAAATTTACAGAAACTTGTAAAAAGTTTCAAGGCAAGCTTATCGTTGAAACTTGCCGGTCAATAAGTTATATAGTTTCGAAGATATTTCAAGAAAAAATGGGAACAAAATTGCGGATTACCGGATTACATTACGAGATACGAAGTACAAAGATTTCGTGATAATCTTCCGTGATAGGTAAATTATACCAACTAATTTAGATAGCACACAGGCGTTGTCAACTGAATGACAAGGTAATTTATGCTAGATAACGTGTCCGTGGCGTTGCTAGGTAACCAAAAGCCCTGGGCTAAAAAATAAACTAGGACCCCAACTAAACTATTTAAAATCGTTTGTTCCGTATTCGTCGTGTTCCGAATTCGACGTAAGTACTCTAGATTTGTCGTAATCCAGATTCGTCGTAATACAGTCGACTCCATAGTATTATTATTTTTTATTATAAGATGGGTTAACTCTTGACCTCAATCTTGACCATAAAAGTCAAAGATGAGGTCGACGATGGAGCGAGTTAACCCAGAAAATGCCTATAAAGGCACTGGTACTCCTACGGACCGACGGAACACAGCAAGCTGTTTGACGTCGGACTTCGGTAGGAGGGTAGTCGCGAACCAGACGGCCCTTTACAGAGCCTACCACACCGCATAAGACCATAGGACGATGACACCTCAGATTCAGAAAAAAAATGAAGTGTCGTTGCCTGGGATGGATTACTAGGAGGCAATTTGTGTTCTCATTTGTGTTCCCTTAGTAAAATTAAAAACCAAATACAAATTGTAACTTACTTTATTGAACTAACTATTGATGTTCGAGACTTATTGGGAATTCCCCTGTATTTTTAAAAAATAAGTTGCCATCATTAAAGTCGCGTTCCTGGAATCTGGTTTATTTATGTTCCGAATGTGGGAAACATTTTCACTAGTTCAATTTATAGTTTGTAAGTCAGAGTCCGAGGGGCCCTCTGACCTTAGGGTCCTGGGGCACTGCCCCGTCTAGCCCTCCGGTATAGCTACGCCACTGAACGTGTCTGCTTATACTTCTTAACCCCCGACAAAAAAGAGGGGTGTTATAAATATAACCAACACACTTAGTAACCAAATTGTGGCAAATAAATCTTTTTTTTTTTATAAGTTTGACGTGTGTATCTGTTATTTGTCTGTGTCATGTAGCTCCTACTGGAAAGGACAGGTTTCTGACGAAATCGAGATGGTTCTTAGCTATTTGATCAAAATAGCATTATAGCGAAAATTATTGGTGCAGCCGTTAATTTATAAGCAGCCGAATTCCGGGGGTGATATAATATTTTAAATTATAGAGTTATTCTAAGAATATCTAATTTTAAAGCGACCATGGATCTAATATGTCTAAAAGAGAAAATACTAAGTCCATGAAAGCGACAAACTGGCGCATCACGCCACTCTGTCATTTTGACACTTTTTTTTCAAGTTATGAGCTGCTGAAACGGGAGATGCAAACAAAAATAAAAAGTAGGTAGGTTGCCTGACACTTCATTTCAGTGGAAACTTATAATCCTTCCGTATTCCTTGTCTGTCAGCTAAGGGAACCTTTGCACAAAATTTCATATACATATATATCTAAGTCCAAGGATTTTGGCTGGGTGTTGACGGATCAGTGAGTCAGGACCCTGGATTGTATACAGGGTATAAAAGACTGCTTAGCACATCAAGCAATGGCTTAGCAAATCCTGAAACCCTCAATTCCATGAAACCATGATTCTAAATAATTTTCCAGTGGAATTTTCTTCAAGAAAATTTGCAGTTTCTTTCATCTTTTTAAATATTTTCTACTTTAAGAATAGATTATTTATTCAAGTAAAATCTGTAAAATAAACCATTTTTATCAAAAAATTGACCCGCCTTCAAAAAGGATGAAATAATTTTTTAAAGCTGTGTTCACGAGTAAGTAGTGGTTACGGGTAAAACAGCAAATAGGTGAATTCATAGCGGAATATGGTAAATAGAGAGGAATTTTTTTTTGACGTCGGCGCCGAACAAATACGCGCATGGCATAACTATTTTAGTTTTTATACTGCCAAAAAGCTTGTGCGAATACTTATTTCATTTAACTAGGAGACGTATTTTTGAAACAATAGAATTCCAATTCGCATACGAATTGACAAGATTTGTATGCAATTCTCATGCGAATCTTGTCAATTCGCATGCGAATTGGAATTCTATCGTTTCAAAAATACGTCTCCTGCAGGGCAATCGCGCTAACAAAAGTGAATTGAATCGCAATTGAAACGTAGCTGGGGGGCTACCACCTAAGCGAAGCTGATGCTGACTTAACGAATGGAACGTTGTCAATTGCTTCTTTATAAGGAGACCTTGATTAACGACATGAACCAAACACAGCAATGTACATCATTCCATTCGTTCAATCAGCATCAGCTTCGCTTAGGTGGTAGCCCCGCAGCTGCGTTTCAATTGCGACTCAATCCACTTTTTTTAGCGCGATTGCCCTGCTGGTCCTGTTCAAACCGGGGCGCCGACGTCAAAAAAAAAATCCTCTCTATTTACCATATTCTGCTATGAATTCACCTATTTGCTGTTTTACCCGTAACCACTACTTACTCGTGAACACAGCTTTAAAAAATTATTTCACCCTTTTTGAAGGCGGGTAAATTTTTTGTTAAAAATGTTTTATTTTATTCTTTTTAAAGGTTATCATTTATCATTCATATAACTCCCTCGTAGATCTATACTAATATTATAAATGCGAAAGTAACTCTGTCTGTCTGTCTGTCCGTCTGTCACGCCTAAACTACTGAACCGATTTTGATACAATTTGGTACAGAGATAGATTAGGGTCTGGGAAAGGACATAGGCTACATTTTATCCCACAGTTGGGCACGATATAACCTATAGTCTCGCGGGCGGAGCATCGGGCGGAAAGCTAGTTTAATTTAAAGCACTAAATCACTCGAGATTAAAGAGCGATATAGTGATCAATTACTCTAACCCCACGGAAAGATATGAGGTGGTGATATTCATAACCAGTCGCAAGATGGCAAGAAAGATACGGGGTAGTACAATTTTCGAACCGATCGCCAGATGGCATGAAATGTATGGGGTGGTGGGTGATATTATCAACCGATTACCAGACAGCAGGGAAGATGTGTGGTGGTAATATAAGCTACCGGTCACTAAACAGTAGATCCCCACAAAGGAGCTCCAAAAAACAACTTAAAAGTGTCAGGGAACTACTTCGTTTTTGCTTCGTTTACATTGATGACCTATTATCATCCACATAATATATGACCGTTAATTTCAGTTTTTTTTATTAATGACCTAAACTACTGAAGCGATTTCGATAAAATTTTTATGGGATCAATCTGAAAGTAGATGCTTCCGAACTAAAAAAAAAATTTTGAAATCGGTTTACAAATGACGGAGTTTTGAGGTAACAAACATTAAAAAAAAAACACCCGAATTGATAACCTCCTCCTTTTTTTTGAAGTCTGTTAAAAAAAAGAAATCCTTACTTAAAATTATAAATGCGAAAGTAACTCTATCTGTCTGTCTGTCCGTCTTTCACGCCTAAACTACTGAACCGATTTTTATGAAATTTGATACAGAGATAGATTAGAGGCTGGGAAAGGACATAGGCTACATTTAATCCCACAGTTGGGCACGATATAACCTATAGTCCACGCGGGTGGAGCCGCGGGCGGAAAGCTAGTACTAAATATACTTAGTATAAAGTCGAATATCGAGGTTTAATGGCTTCATCGACATTAAAATCTACATGGTCAAAAAGAGTCAGGTTTAATCTGAACGTTTCATTACCAAGAATTACGAATGTTGCTGTATAGTATAAATCATACGTTTCAATGTACACACAATTAAGGCGACTACAGCACCTGATAAAGGCAGCGCACATAAGAATAGTGCCATCTCCGTCTCTCAACAGGCCTGGGCCGGCAGTGCGAACAGTGTCGATACACGAAGTTTACGGACTATGAAAGCATGCGTGCGTAAAAGCATGTTCGAAAGTTAGAAAAATGAGATTTATGGAAAGGTAACAGCTTAAATCGAAAAATGCGTTAACTACTTATCGAGAGTGTTCAATCACGAACATTTTGATAGCAAATTCAAGTTCCTGTGTGCATTTTAATATCGTTTTTACAGCTTAAAAGATACACAATATTGGTATTTAGAGGTGACTTTGTGAGCTTTTTCTATCGAACCAAAAGTGATGAATCATGTTTTCAGCAAACTACTTAGTATCTAGTTTATGTCCTGAATATTACCGTAGTATTTTTTTTCTTCAATTTAATGCAGTGCGTCATGCTTATCTACGCATCATAAAATCGTAATTTAGGTGCTGTAGTCGCCTTAATAAGCGGTGTAATGTCGTCGGCGGGGATTTACTTGCAACTGGACTGACCCAGACCATGCGGGCTGTACAACGAGAAGCTGTTTCCATTAGCATAAGGAAAACTTCAAATAAACTACTCAAATATTTGTCACAGTGAAAATGGAAAGGCACAACTCTCAGGGTAGTGAATAAGAGTGATTTATAAAACTAATAACAATATTGCCCTAATGTTATCATTTTCAGCCACATTTAACCCGCTAATCCGTCCACTGCTATACATATTTAGAAATTAATTTAGGTATAGGTAAGTATATGTGTAAGCGTTGCCAACGTACATGACGAAAAATTCTCAGGAACACTTTCAGAGGTTGGACTCATCATTGGGAAAATACGGGCTACACGCCCGAACGGCCGTCCCATACCTCGCATCACAAGAAACAATTGTAAGCGTTGTTCTGTCCAAAGGAAACTCCAGCCAACCTCCAAACGCATATTTCAACCTCATGGCAATGTACAACCCAATTGTACTTTATATCTTACTATTTTAACGGACACTTCCGCAAACTACACTTTCCAAGGGCACGACCACTCTCATCAACTGCCAAGCAACGAATGTCCCTGTCAGCCAAACTCTATTTCCCTTTTTGAATTTCGCATGAAGTTAGCCACTAAACTTTGCTACTGTTTTGTCTGTCAGTAGTTGTACCGGAAAAAGTCATTCATCGAACTATTTAATTTAAGTTAAACATTTAAAAATATTTTAAAAAGTGCAAAAATTGCTAAATATGTAACGAAACCTTACATATGTATAAATTCGGAAATATAGATTCAGGCAGATAATGTCATTACATATCAGTGCGTGTTAAGAAAGATGAGGAAAGGCGATCATAACGAATCCTCGGTATCAGAAAAGGTACTCAAGTACCTTTCTGATACAAGATAATTGAATTTCATGAATGAGTCCGCTCTGGGAGAAGTCTTGTTTGTTAAGTGGTTTTCTACAATCTTTATAGTACTACATCATAACATCACACTATTAATATAGTGTAATAATAATTTAAACCCCGCAAGTCCGTCTGTCTGAACGTGATAAACTCAAAAACCACTAAACAAATTTTCATAAAGTTTTCACCAATGGACCGAGTGATTCAATAGGAAGGTTTAGGTGTAATTGATTACCAATGCTGTTGTTTGTATATACCTAATCATCAGTCAAGTGAATATCCTGACAGTGTCGCGAGATAATGGACACGATAACAGCCGCAAGGGAAAATAAATACGATCATTTAGAGAAGTCTACAATATTTGCCAGTTGTGCTGTGCGTACAGAGATAGCAGCTGTGTTTTGTTGCTCTACAAAATATATTAAATACGCGGCAAAATGAATAAAAGTTTGCTTATTGTTTTCGCGTGTCTTCTCCAGTATTCTACTCAGGTTTAAACTTTTTTTTGTTTTGTCGAAATACATATGTAAGGTAGGAAATAAAAATTACCATTGAGCGCTTCCTTTCGCGGATTAATTTCAACTTCCCAATACTCATCTCAGGTACCTGTTAGGTACCCGCTATAACGTTAAAAGAGTAACAAGTTCCCATTCAAACATCGCAAATATCTAGAGATCGCTGTTTGGCGATCAGGCCGCCCTTACACACTTGGTTGTAAGTTTGTATTGTATGTTTTGTCTTACCTTTTTAAGTATGCAATAAAGTGTTTATCTATCTATCTATCGTCACAACAATCACAACAAGCATTCAATGTTATGTCTATGTCTATGTTACTATAATATTAGTCTACTTACGATAAGGGTAAGTAAGTACCTAAGTACTAAAATAACATTTAATCGGTCAACCCAGTCAGTTAGTCAGTTTAGTTTAGTATTAGTACCTATACCTACTTACGATACGTTCTGAAATAACATTTAATCAGTCAAACCCAGTCAGTCAGTTTTAGTCAGTTTCTGGTTTGAAAAATGTATTGTGTTCTTTTCTCGCCCCGGCACTCATGAAATGCAACGGCAATAGTTCGCATTATTAAGTACTAGCTTCCCGCCCGGGACTTCTTTCCCGTGGGAATTTCGGTAATAAATTATACACATAAACCTTCCTCTTGAATCGCTCCATCTGAAAATCGTATGAAAATCCGTTCAGTTTATCGCATTCAGATAGAATAGACAGACAGGCGGCGGGGGCTTTTGTTTTATAATATACATACTTACATACATACATACGCTCACGCCTATGATCCCTGACGGTGTAGGTTCTAGAACCTATAATAGTATAAGTAATTAAAGTCGATTGCAGTATTTTTAGAAAATTTACAAACTCATCAGTTCTGGCTATAAAATCAAACTTATCGAGTTCTTTACATTGTTAGTTAAGCAACTTTGATCACATCGAAACGGACGATGCCAAGAATAAAGTCCGCATTTTCGAGGCCAATGGCCAGCAGTAACAAACAAGACTTCTCCCAGAGCGGACTCATTCATGAAAATTCAATTATCTTGTATTTTAGAATAGTGTTCAAAACTCAACCTAATGCTATATGTAAATAAAGGTGTGAAGTTCAAAACTCTAGTGTTGTCAAATTGTGTTATTGTTTATTTAAAAAAATATGTAAGTTAAAATTAAAACGAAAATACTGATAACGTTCCTTTGTTTGTTTGTGTATTCGGATCAGGTAAGTAGCATCGATCAGCTGTTTCTTTTTAATGTGAATGACCCTGTTTACCTATCTACCTATTATCATCAGTGAGTTAGTAATTACTATCGTTATAACTACCTATCGTCATTAATTAATCACTTGTACAGGGACAACGGCACATCATGCTATCCAAAACTGTCAAATTTCTTCAATCGATTTTCAATTTTATCTCCAAGCATTAGAATTCACTATCCATTGGAGAAATTTGACAGTTTGTGGTAACCTGATGTGTTGTTGACTGTACAATTAATGCTTGCGAGGTAAATACTAAGTAAATAGGATGACAAAAATCGCTTTCTTCATTTGTAAGAAGTATCTTCTTCATGAAAACACAAAATTGCATGTCCTGACTCACTGACTCATTAACGCCCAACCCAAGACCTAGAAAGCTGAAATAGTATAGTATAGGAAAAGAAATAGAATAAGAATGGATTTTACGAAATTGCAACAGGAACGAAGTCCAAGGCATCCTGTACTACCTTTTAAATAGTTTTAACTAAATAAAACGTTAAAAAACCCAAAACCCAACTAAGTATTTGAAACAAGGAAAATACACATTGTTAATACTGCGAAATAGCAAACAGTGTAGTAAATTATATGTATAAGCCATTATTTATAACGTACTAGCTGTCCGCCTGCGACTTTGTTTTCGTGGGAATTATCCAGAGGGATTAAGAAAAAATACGAATCTGGTTGTGACAATTATGAAAAAAACAAAAAAGAATCACCAAATCGGTCGAGCCATTTTTAAGTTTTCGCAAGACTACGGAGCACCAATTTTTTTTTTATATCTCGTAATTTTAATATTTACTTCCAGTATTAATTTAAATTGAAAAAATATCTAATTTAAAATATAAAAAAAGAAAAAAAGAAACTGTATTTAATTAGCAATCGTAGTGTCCAAATTGCAATTTGAGCTGTGGTTTTTTCCTACCCCCAAGGGGCAAAGGCTTCTGTATGAATGTGTATTTAAGTAGCTAAGTCTTCTTCTTCAACGTGAAAGGATGATCTTCACCCAACTCCTCTTGAGAAAATATTAAATTAACGGGTCCTTAAATTCTCAGAAATTAAAATGCAAAAAACAAAACAAAATGAGTCGAGTACTGCAAGGAGCGACTCTGGGTCCACTATAATTTCCGTTTTGGGTTTTTATTTACATTTTTCAGGAAACGTTACAAATAAGCTCTCACTCGTGTCCCATTGAGGTGGCAAAGAAAATAAATCACGGTGTTGTTAGATCCAGGAATAATTATTTAAAAAATTTAAGTAATAGAAAATTTTAGCGCTTTGTGTCAAATTGTAGGACAGTCACTAAATGACCCGAACAGTGGTCTTAAAACTTAGTATATCATATCAGCTATTGCAGTCCACTGCTGAACATAGGCCTCCCCCAAGGTGCGCCACTTTGCACGATCGTCCGCTTTTTGCATCCAGCCACTACCCGCTGTCTTCGTATATACTTAATAAAAATTATCATTGTTTTTCTCACGAGTACCTTACTTATTATCTCTTTACAGAAGTCAACTTCTCAGGATGCGACTTACGTCGCCGCGGTCGTGGAGTATGAGGTCCGAAGAGATGTGGACTTCAATGTTCAAAACTACGTGCGACTCATTGATGAAGCTAAGCAACAGGTAAATAGTAGCAAATAATTAACATAACAGTCCAGAAACCGTATTAGGTGTAGCTGAAACTTCAATAATTGGGAAATAAATCAAATTCATTACAATAACTCTTTAATTTGCCCTTCACAAAAGTGTCATTTTAATTATTTCACTTTTTGCTTCAGTTCGAGAAATTACTTAATTCTATACGCGTCGCGGTTTGATGCAATTATACAATGCAACACAAATAAGGTACAGTTTTAATACAAAACAGAAATGTCAGGGTACAAAAGGCGGCCCCATTGCTATGAAGCAATATCTTATCGGCAACCTTTGGGTGTAGAGAAAAAGTAGTAAATCGTATAGATGTGGGTGCTTGTGCTTGTGGATGGTTATATGTGTATTATAACAGAGGGCAGCTATGTTGGAATTTTATTTTTTCTAGTTACTTATGTCTTTTCAGCTAAGTACTGGCGTTTACTTTAAAAGTCAATGATAAATGATATCTTGTTACTTCTTATCGGGAACGTAGTGCTTGCAGAAGAAGTTTATAATTATCTGGATCCTTAAAGTCATAGGTAGTACTCAGTAAGTTAAACATTACCACAAACAGACAAGAAACTTGCTATAAAAAACTGAGGAAACCAACTAGAAGACATCCTAGCACAGACTCGATTTAAATACTAATAGTGTTTTTAATAATAATTCCAGGATGCCGACATCATAGTGTTTCCCGAAATGACCTTAACGTCCGGAACGAGGGCAGTGTCGGTGCCTATTCACAGCCTCCTGAAGGAATTCCCTATTCCTGCATTGCGCTCGGATTTGTATGACAAGGTAAAAACTAAAAGCTAATGTTTTTAAGCTAATACATTTCCTAAATGTAGGATTTAGGGGTGATTTAAATTTTCTAGAAAACTGGAGTTTACACCTAGTTTTTACTCAAACGAGATGGCGTGACGAATTGCACGCCTTCCGAAGGAATTGGCAGAACTGTTCAGATAATAGAAAAAATTAGGGGAGACACAGCAGTGGGACAAATTAGGCCGCACATCTAAAAAAATTGGTTATTTCTTATGCATTGGGCCAGAGCGTGGTGGACTATGGCCTAAAATCCCCTTCGGCTTTCGAAGAGAGGTCCGTGCCCCTCGGTGGGGACGTATATGGGCTGGCAAAAAAGGCTACATTAATAAAAAACTAAGCAACGTAACAATGTATTAAACTTGTGAGACGATAGCTAGCTAATTGTAATAACTGTATCTTGTAATTTTTCAGATTCTAGTAAATATATCAACAGCAGCGAGACAAAATGACATATACGTGGTGATTAACATTCAAGAAGAGGTCGAGTGTCGAAACGCCACCATTTCTGAAGGCGAAGACTGTCCTGAAGAGAAACTGTACCGCTTCAACACCAATGTGGTATTTGATAGGACTGGAGCTGTTATTGACAGGTAATCAATAAAATAAATACGTAAGCTTGTCTCGTTTTCTCCTAATAATACATTATAATAACCCTTATTACGTACTTAAAGTTCACATCATAGACGGTTTTATACATTTGTTTTTATACAAACTGTTGCCTACTCTTCCCAGACATACTGTAAAAGTCAGTAAGTGGGACGCGAGGGTCTTGCTGTATCGTGGACGAAATTCTAACGACAACCTCTCACCGCTTACATCATATTTTGATCTGATCACCCTCTGAAATTATGCCAAACGTGGCATCAAGTGCTTAGAAAACCACTGATGTTCTGCCTACCCCGATAGGTATTATAGGCGTGTATGTTGTTTTTGTACAACTTTTATTTCTTCCTTTTTTAATGATGTTATTAATCATTGTACTGTCTCTTTTAGCAGCAGTTATGTTTCCGCTTCTTAAGGCGCCAAATAAAAAGAAAATATATACCACTGCACTTCTAGTGAAGTAATTATAATCCATGAACCATTGAACACTAAAGCTACGACTGATGGACCTATCTATTTTAAAATCACATGTTTCTAATATGTTTCAGATACCGCAAAATCAACCTGTTTGGGGAGTTCACTCGCACCCCTGCTTGGAAGCCAGACTTGGGCATCTTCACAACAGACTTCGGCGTGACCTTCGGCCATTTCATCTGCTTCGACCTCATGTTCCAAGTTCCAGCTGTCCAGATTGCGGAGAAACATAACCTGACTGATATAATCTTTACCACTATGTGGTTTTCCGAGATGCCTTATTTGACTGGTGAGTTTGAAAAATCATTCTTCGGTACTTCTTATATCCTAGCTTGAGTACTCTCCGCTCTTGTTTTTTAACTCCCAACTAACTTCTTATGCTTCAGTATTCCCGCTCTCGTTTTTAAACCCTGGCAAAAAGAGGGGTGTTATCAGTTTGACTGTGTGTCTATCCGTGGCATTGTAGCTCCCTAAGGGGCCATCCATAAATTACGTCACATGAAATTTATGATTTTTTGACCCCCTCCCCCTCCTTGTCACAGCTGATCACATTTGTAAGACTCCCCCCTACCTAGCGTGACGTCACATATTTAGCATTTTTTGTAATTTTCTAATAAAAGACTTAATATGATTTGTAATTTTTTTTGGGAACTCAGAACTCATTGTCTCAACTAAAGTAAAAACGTAAAAAAGAGTGCTTGGGACTGAGGAGGTTAAGTTTGTCGTTAATAGTTTATACTCATAACAAATTTTGAAATGTGACGTCACGAAACTTATGACCCCTCCCACCCCATCGTCACACAATGTCACACTTTGTCGACCCCCTCCCCTCCCCTTAACGTGTGACGTAATTTATGGATGGTTCCTAATGAATCCGATTCAGACGCGTTTTTTTTGTTTGGAAACTGATGTAGTAATCGAGATGGCTCATAGAAAATTTTGTTTACTTAACACCCGACATTCATCGCTTATAATTATTCTAACTCTTAAATGTCTGAACCAATTTTGATCAAATATAGAGCTAAAAACTTTTACATCAGCTTTCAAACAAAAAAAAAGTCGCATCGAAATCGGTCCATTCTTTTAGGAGCTAGGATGCCACAGACTGACCCAGATACACATGTCAAACTTAAAACAGCCCTCTTTTCTTTCGGGGGTTACAAACCAGTCGTCAATAAATCCTAAAGAAATGAAAATTGTGATAGGAAATGATGATTTTTTTTTCTTTTCAGCCGTTCAGATCCAAGAATCCTATGCGTATACCATGAACGTCAACTTCCTAGGTTCTGGAGCCAACAATGTGGGTGTGGGTTCTGCAGGTAAAAGACCAAAAATATTCAAATATATTTCTCTATGAAAACGAAGTCAATCGATCTTTAGCTGGTGTATTTAAGTAACATTTTTTTTACAAGCCCATATACGTTAAAAAATTGAATCACCCCCCCCCCCAACATAGCTCGTAATTCCTTTTGATCAAATGCAGCTAAGAAACATCTCCATCAAGCTTCTATCAAGTCAGCTTTCGATTCGAACAAAAACAAACACAACAATTTAGTGTAGGAGCTACAATGCCACAGACACACACGTCAAACTTACGAGTATAACACCCCAGTTTAAGCAATATGTCTCGACCTTTCTGAAATCGTCATCAAGGGCCACAACATTCTATAAATATTAAATTGGATACCGTTGAGGATTTTTGAATCCACATGATTTTTGAAGGAATTCAGGATATATCCTCCTTTTTCTTTGCAGGGTCAGGCATCTACTCTGGTAAGGCTGGTGCACTGGTTAGCACTATGCCTGGAGTCCCTGTTACACGGCTTCTGGTCTCAAGAGTGCCCAAAGTTCCAGGAGAGGTAATTATTTTTATTAGGAACTAGCTTTCCGCCCGGGACTTCGTTCCCGTGGCACTTTTTTAGTTTTTTCTTTCATAAGAACCTTCTCCTGACAATAAGGAACACAACAAAAAAAGAATCATCCAAATCGGTCCAGCCGTTCTCGAGTTTTGCGCTTACCAACAGATTTAGTGATTCATTTTTTTATATAAGATTTTAGCTACGATTCCCAAGTCTGTAATTGTTGGTTTCTAAGGGTTGATTTTTTTTCCCTCTGTAATGGATTTTATTAATTTTATATTTCTAAACATAGGTCTCTGTGGTCACTGTCAGAGGATAAATAAATAACACCCCTCTTTTCTGTCGGGGGTTAATAATTAAAAGTCTGTCTCTGACCTGGTACAGTCAGCTACTAAGTCTTCTATGTAATAAGGATAAAGTTACTTTACGAGATGTTTTCGGTATTCAAATAACATTTTGTTTATTAATACAGTTTTTCCCGGTAGTACTATTATATATTCTGTGGTTTACAGGTAAACTTTCCAGTCCCAGGCCCTATCTACGACAATCCCAGTGACCACGACGGCTTGGTCCTCATCACTGACCCATCCCTTCCCTCGCACACCAGCAGGGCACTGGTACCAGGGTCGCAGGAGTTCACGCTGGTGGATAAAGAAGTCTCTTGCAAGTTCACTGTGAAGCTCAACCAGAGGCCCGGCGAATTGGTGAGTTTGATGTTGTGAATTAACGTTTAGATGCATGAAATAACGTATTAATATTAGTAATATTAACAATAAAATCATATTTATCTACTTGAATAATCGTAAAGAATATTTAGGGGAAAAAAAATGTTCGGCGCGATTGGATCAAGCGGCGAAGTTTCACATTTTGAAGGCACGATAATTCAGTTGGTTGAAGCACTAAAAGATCTTACCCTGGATTCTTTCACTAAAAATGTTTTGTGCATATCCTTCTAAGCGGGTAACTGGGTAAAAATACAAGAAACAAAATCTAATAATCGTGTATGTACAACATTCCGTAATACCATTTTCCAAAGTTAATTAGGTATTCATTATTATAAAGTTGGTCCACAAAAAAAATTCCGAATTAATTGTCTTGGGTGACTTTCTATAAGTCAGCCCACTAAACTAACTTATTTACGTGAATCAGTCCATTAAATTGAACAATTTTCGCCAAGAACATAGGTACTTAAGTCAAACTCTAAAAAAAAGTTTCAGCCTCTCCATAAAGATCGATCAGCTGATTGCCTTAGAATGAAAAGTTCACATTTTTTTTTCAAATTTCAAATATACCTTTGGCAAAGTTCCTTGGTTTTATAGAGAGAGTCTACCCCTAAAGTTTCACTACCAAACATAGTTACATTTCATCGGAGCAAATCATACATAATAAAACTAACAAACAATGGCATGAAATATTGCATGTGCATGTTCAAATATGGTGCAACTGTTTGCCGATAGCTTGATCGAAGAATTATATACCTAATAACAATGAATGGTTGTACATTACCTCAATGGATGTACTATTAAGGTAAGTTTCAGTTTTGTAATTTCTGCAAACGCTTTTGTGATGTAATTTTGCTTTCACTGGCATTCAAAATAACTTACCAATGATTTATATATACATACACGAAGTAGACCTGTTCAGACAGTCCACTCTAATCAAATATGTTTTACTCTATGTGCAAATAACACATCGGCATAAACGGTAAAGATCAACAAGAAGATTCTGCTCAGAGCTGAGATTTAGAGACAATACGTAAAGAGTCAGAAAAAAAAGGATTCTATCTTCGCCGAAACAGCACAGCATAAATTCCCCTTGATTTACACATTTAAGTACCTATAGTAAGAAATTAAAAAGGCATTTAATTAAATTGTTTGTTACAGACACATCACTATCGAGCATTTGTGAAAGATGGAATAAACATGTACTCTCGTAGAGAGGTTGGTGTGGCCTATTGTTCGGTGGTAGCTTGCACCAACAGTGAACCGAAGAGCTGTGCCCACAGGTATCTACCACTTGTTTTTAAATAATATTTACAAAACAAATGCCACTAGCACGAATTTTTATGGGTCACAGTTGAACCGAATACTAAGGCCACTGTTCACCAAAAATTTAACTAACGATTAGCAGCTAACCAGAGATTTGACAATGTCATTTTCATACATTTTTTTTGACATTTTGTCTGATTAGCTTCTAACTGCTGTTTAACCGTTGGTTATATTTTTGGTGAACACGGGCAGAAATAAAAAAATTAAAATTAAGTCAAATGAAAGATTTACTTTTAAGAATTTTTATGATTTTAGAGGCAGCTTTCAATTTTGTATTCCGATAAAGTATTTTTTTTTATCAGCCCCGCATACGTACCACGTAGGGGGGGCACGGATCTTCCTTCGAAACACGAAGGGGATTTAGGCCATCGTCCCCACCACGCTGCTGGCCCAATGCGGGTTGGTGGACCGTGCGCCTTTCGAAAACGAATTTTCTCAGACGTGCGGGTTTCATCACGATATTTTCCTTCACCACTGAGCAAGTGATAATAATGAAAAATCCATACATACATTCGGTTTTTTCGGAAAAACCAATTTAATGGTACAGCTAGGCCTGCACCTGGATTTCTTTTTTGAACCTGCAACTTTCCGGTTACAAGTCTGGTTGATTACCAACTGGGCTCTATCGCCATTCAGATACTACTCGTACCTCCTTAGAAAGATAAAACGAACGAAACATTAGCAATGATAAATAAAATGAATACTTTCATTTTCTTTTAGGTTCAACGAGGCTGACAAGACAGTCGAATTTGAAGAGCTAGAAATATCCATGAGTAGTTATCATCATCAGTACAACAACACTCTCAAATGCGACAACGTCGTATATTTCCCATCTTCAATGCGTAATAACAAATTTCCTCTGAGCAGAGTGAACGTCACTTACATTGACGCAACACAAAATGGCGGCCCATTTCAAAATGGCGGACGAGAACTTATCAGTTTCAAAATTAATGCACCTCAAGATGATTTAGTTTCTTTTGCTGTTTGGGGCAGGTTATATCATAGAGATGTTGATCATAATGAAGAAATAAGTGAAGAAGATATACAAAACTACTTGGAGATTGAGAATGTCATTTACAATAGTAAGAAAGAGAACCAAAGCAAATAAATGCAAAGTCATAGGTAGAGCAAACGCTGTATAATTATGGAATTTAATCATTGAAAAGACTAATATAGTAAGATAAAATTAAATATGAATTTTTGTTGTAGATTATAGAACGAAAAGTACCTACTTAAATAAATTTATTTTGATAAGAAAAACGTGTTTATTTCAATATACCTTCATAACGGGTACCTTATTAGAACTTAGAGGAAGAAACCTTTATGTAAGTACAAGTATGCATTTGATTATATATTTAGTAGGTATTACAGTTATTTTCCTTTGTTCTGAGTGTAATTTCATAGTTATTAAAGTATTTTCATATATTTGTGGTATGCACCTACCACGTACATCTCCCAATCACCCTAAGGTAGACTGGTAGACAATGCCATTAGGCATTAAGTCCGCACATGTACTTTTAGTGCATTAAGTTAATTAAATGAATAAATAAAAACCTCTTTCTTCCTTTTAAAATCTATGATCACCAAACTGTAAACTTTCGAAATGCACCTAAAATGTCAGTTACGTCCCTTAAGCAGGTACACTCAAGAGCACATCAAGCTTGACACTGGACTTTGGACCGGCCGGCGGCCCTGCATTGTATGGCGCGCAGTATAAATCAGAGCTCAGCTTAAACTGGTAGTGTAAAGCGTGACCTGCTCTTGACTGTACCCATCTACTTCAGTGAAATATATTTTAAACTATTCGTAAGTTTGAATGTTAATTCTCAAATACTACCTAGCTAGGTTCTTTGTTCCTCTACGTACCTATCCATACTTCTTCTTAGCGAATCGATGGCAAGTAGTCCTTATAATTTTGTGGCCCAGAACGTAGCCACCTGGACGGCGGATGGAGTAGCGTCCATTAGATCTTTTTGAGTGCTGGTGGTAGGGCACGCACTGCATGGTGTTAGGTGGGCCATAGTTTGCATCCATACTAATATTATAAATGCGAAAGTAACTCTGTCTGTCTGTCCGTCTTTTACGCCGAAACTACTGAACCGATTTTGATGAAATTTGGTACAGAGATAGATTAGAGCCTGGGAAAGGACATAGGCTACATTTCATCCCACAGTTGGGCACGATATAACCTGTAGTCCACGCGGGCATGCTGCGGGCGGAAAGCTAGTAAAAAAATAATTATCCACATGAGTCTCAAATGCTAGCCTTAGTCTCGCGATGCACTCCTGTATATATATGTGTTTCTAGGGACATAACAGATTTTCAGTAGTTGTAGGTGTATAACCATACATACCTAATGTAAAAATTGAGACAATATAATACCTGGTTGACATTAGGCAGCAAGAAACATTGTCAGACTCGTTAACCAGTGTGGTGAGTGGAGGAATATCACACCTTATGGAGATGGTCTTCATGAATCCAGCAGTGGATTTTCATACTGCAACTTTCGTAATCGCAGCAGTTTATGACACCTTAAGAATTTTTAAAGCTAGGAGAACAACAATCTCCTTCGGGATGAACTTGCTGTAGCCTCTACCAAATCACTAGCTCTGGGCTCAGAGATTATAGTCAAAAGCGAACCCATCATACGGCCCTTTCATATCGTGTAGATGTAATAATAAAGTAAGTGGCGAACTTGAATAATCCTTGTGTGAGAGTTTTCAAACCACCAAAATTACTATTGGAAGCAAACACCTGGAAGCAGTTACATGTATGATACTTTCATAACTTTTCTTCTAATATAATCTATCGGTATTAAATTGTAGAATTACAACTACATGGCTGTCGCGTTCAGTGGTGTTAGGAGCTTCAGTGGGATGGCGACAGGTGGCAGCAGGCTCTGTGGTGTGCTGGCGTGCACGGGAGATGATGTCAGCTCCTGTGGCAAAAGGTGAGCTCAGAGTATCTGATTTTTCCTAGCGTTTCTTCCATGCTGAACTGGGAGTGAAAGAAAAACTTAGAATGTGACAGCTGCCAACTCTTCCCAGACATACTGTAGAAGCCAGTAAGGGGGAGGCGAGGGTTTTGTTGTATTGTGGGCGAAAGGCTGACAACCGATCACCACCATATTTATGTTCCATCTTGGGACCCTCAGAATGTCAAATGTGCCCTTCGGCCACTTTCAAAACTAACGATTCGAAACCAGTTTTGAAAACCGAATTATATTTCTTCTTCCGAAACCCGGTTTCCAAAAAGGAAAATTGATTCGGTTTTCAAAACTGGTTTCGTAATAAGAATAATATTTTTCCTTTCGAAAATTGTGTCTAAATAAAAAAAGATCTCTTTTGATGGATGAAAAATGTATTTAGGGCGACTTGCACCAAAGTGCTTAACATAATTAGCAAGACTAATTTTTATTAATTTGATAGATTTTGTTGCTTTGACAACCAAGTTAAATGTGTATAAGCTATTAAATGTATTTAAGGATTTGATGCAAGACGCCCTTACTGTCGGGTTTCGGAAGAAGAAATATAATTCGGTTTTCAAAACTGGTTTCGAACCGTTAGTTTTGAGAGTGGCCGAAGGTCAAATATGGTGTCAAATGGTTCTAGAACCACATATGGCACTCTGCTTGCCCCGACAGGGATTATAGGCGTGAGTGTATGGATGGGTTTCGGCCTTGACTATGATCCAGGGGTTGACTTGACCGTGAGCCTGGATTCAGCAGATAGGTAATTGTCAAATTCCTGCGATTCGAATACTTGATGTGACTTGGTCTACCTGCTGGGTACTAAGAGTATTTTTTTTAAGTCAACGGAGCCGAGAATGTAATATCCAATGCGCACGCGTGTCATACGACGTTTTTCAACACATTTGCGAGGAAAGAAATAAATATAAACTTTTCTTTGATATTGGCGGCAACAAACTATCACTTGCATGTTGCGCCTCGGAAAGTATTTCTGGCGGTGTACCCACGTAGGTTTCCGGTTCTGCACTTGAAGAAGACATTTTTTGTGTTGTATTTCTGACAATAATCACAATCTAATTTTAAAAAAATGCCGTTTGTGAATACCAAGTGAAACATCTGAAAAAAGGCGCGATTATTTTTTTCTTCGCTCGCAAAATGAGATTCACATTGACAAGTGAATGGCATCATACAGCCAAATAAAAAAAAATGCTGAACTATATATTTTCATCGTTTTAGCATAAGTAAATTATAATCTTCTGTTAAATAATTACGTGGAATTATATTTTTATTTACAAATAGTTTAATATTTACACTTAATTTTAAATAAAAAATAATATCTGATCTCTTTGCTGAAATTTTGAAAAAAAAAAACCATTACGTACTAGTGTTTTATTTTTATTATGCACGGGCTGGGCAAAACATATCATTATGAACCTTAAAACAATGACATAAGACCCACTTTATGATAAGATAAGAAAACTTTATTTGCTTAAAACTTTACTAACCGGTATTACAAAACCGGTTCCGATCCCTGTCGGAAAGTAAGAGCAAATGTGTTGAAAAAGTTATTTACGCACGCATTGTGATGACGTCTGAAGATGTCTTGTTTGAAAAATGATAAGATAACTAACTCAATAAAAACCACTTTATATCATTCAGTGTATAATACTGGCATTGATAACCATTTTTGTACCTACGGATAAAATAAATTGGGTAACTCATAATCATAAGGAACCACAGTATTTTCGAAGTCTGATATCATCATTTTACTAAATTCTATGTATAACAAAGTCTGTCTGTCTGCACGCAAACTACTGACCGTTCAGTTGTCATGCGGTTTTCATCTATGGACAGAGTAATTCATTGCCGAAAATTCCACGGGAATGAAGTCCCGGGCAGGAAGCTAGTTTTTTCTGAAATCTTTACACCACGATGCCGATGCTAGTAGCTCTGTGAGCTGTAGATCTCGCGAGTCAACATTTTAAGATATGGCTGAAATTAGTATTAAAATATCCAAAAACTTAAGTAACTGACAAAAATATTCTATATGTATAATTATCGAACCGGCTCGCTCACATAAGTTCAAGAGATAATGCGGTTGATAAATGTGACCTGTAGAGGAGAACAGCCGGACATCTGAACAGACATTTTTTATTACGAGATGGGTTAACTCTTGACCTGAATCTTGACCAAGGTCATAGATGAGGTTGACGATGGAGCAAGTTAACTCATAAAATGCCAATTAAGGCACTGGTACTCCAACGCACCAACGGAACACAGCAAGCTGTTTGGCGTCGTTTTTGTTTGTTTGTTTGTTTGTCGGACTTCGGTAGGAGGGTGGTCGCGAATCAGACGGCCCTCAACAGAGCCTACCACTACCACACCGCATGAGACCATAGGACGCCACCTCAGATTCAAAACAAACTGAGGTGTCGTTGCCTAAGATGGATTACTAGGAGGCAGGTCTCATTTTTGTTTCCTAAGTCGTATCTTACGACACCCACGGAAAGAGATGGGGAGGTGTTATTCTCAACCGATGACCGCGCGGCGGAAACATATACGAAAGCATTTTTTCTTAAGTTGAAACGGAGACTACAAAAACCAAACCTACTGCTCTAGTTTAGTTTTAAATAAAATTTCTTTCTCTCAGGTTTGCCAACTACACAAGAAACACCACGGCTGTATTCGAAGACCTGACAATCGCCGCTTCAGTGCCAACTCCTGTCACAGTCCCTGAACTAGCTGCTCACGACTCCATCTTCTTCCCGGTTTCCATGGACGTCTCTATAATGCCTTTAGAGCCTAAAGATATATCTTACACTGTTAATCACAAAGGGGCGACGACAGAATTTACCTTGAAATTGAACAATGCTAATGCAGAGCTGTATACGTTTGCTATGTGGGGAAGAGTCTTTGAAAGAGATGGCGAAGACGCGACTCAGCCAGGTTCCTCATTCGTATGTTTCGTTGATAAACTATTAATTTTAATCGCAGTTTTTCTATCCATTAGTATTTTGTAAGTAGCGCAGTGCATGAACCCGCATTGGGCCAGCGTGGTGGGCTATGACCTCCGTGTTTCGAAGGGAGGCCCGTGCCCCTCGGTATATATATGCCTATAAAAAAAGTAGGGCAATAAAATATAGTACTTAAGTAGCACAAAAACTGGCCTACTTACATTAAGCGGTGAAGTAGGTATATAACTCTAAAATTTAAAAAAAAATATCACCCCGACATTCGATTGCTTACAACTTTGAAACGGCTGAACTAATTTTGATCAAATCCTATAGCTCGAGATAGTTAATCTTATTAACCATCTCAATTACCTTTCAACCGAAAAAAAACGCATCTAAATCGGTCCGTTCGTTTAGGAGCTAAGATGCCACAAATTTACAGATACACATGTCAAACTTATAAGACCCCTCTTTTTTTGTCGGGGGTTAAAAATATATATTTACCGGGGTGATTGATTAGGTTACATTTAAAAATTACGTATGTATTTTAACCTTTTCACCGCCAAAGTCTGATATATCAGACGTTTAAGTTTCGTGCCCTCGCCGCCAAAGTCTGATATATCAGACATACGTAATTTTTAAATGTAACCTACATTTAAAAATTACGTATGTATTTTAACCTTTTCACCGCCAAAGTCTGATATATCAGACAATTTTTTTTTACTTTAATATTAATATTGTTCACCAAGCGTTCGCCATACGCCACGACATTAAAAAAAATTTTTTTTGATGTCGTGGCGTGTGGTGGGCGTTTTTGACGAAAACTCTTGGCGCTAAAAGGGTTAAACAGTATTCATATTAATTTTGCCACATCTACCTCATTTAATTTAATTAAGCCATTATTGTTTCGTAAAAATGGAACTTATACAAGGTATTTGTAAAACACCAATAACCTCAAACATTATAAAATTATAAAAATAAAAACTAACTTTTGTTGGGGAGAATCAAGAAACTGAAAAACTTTTCCTACGGACCCCATATTAAAATCTTTAAAAAATCGACTTTTCAAACCTACTTAGCAGTTGTATATAGGGGCGTTTTTTTCCGACCTATGTTCCTTGGGGAAAATTGTTCAGTAGACACGTTTAGGAAACCTTTATTAAAATGTCATCTATTTAGGTCCAAAGGTTTGAGCTGAGAGTTGATGTGTCTGAGTCAGAACAGGACCCGCATTTTTATATATATAATTTGATTTATATAAGATTGTTGAATCTTGTTATTTTTCTTCGTTATCTGTTGCCATTAAACTACCCTTACTAATACCATTAGTTTTATTTCTATTATGGTGAGAGGAATTTAAGAATTTTTAACCTAGAATAAACCTATTTACCTTTACATGTCTTTCTATGAGCCAGATTTCATCCCAATTCGTTCAGCTTAAGCGTGTGTAGGTATTAAGTAATTAGAACTTAATCTAAAATTAAACTGTATCACAGGCGTCTCAATGGTGGTGAAATGATAATGGTAACTACTTCATCCGTTCAGCAGGCCGAGTACGATAGTGTAAGCGCCGCGACAACACCGCGGTCCTATATCAAAATGTCAACATTGACAAGGCCATAGGGCGAGCAAGCCTTTGCGCGGGACCCTCGTACCGCTTCCATAAATTTCAAGTAAAACAAAAGTTACTGACTAGAATTGAAAATTCAGGTTTAGCACTTGCTCGTCTGAAAATTATAGCCCTCCATGTATCTCGAGTGTGCTATTATATCTTCTCAAACAGACCTCTTTTGTATGAAAAATCGTGCAATATCCCTAGATCGTGTTAATGTGTGTATAAATGATTATGTTATCTCAACAAGAATAAATGAATCGTAAAAAAATATCTTGAATAGGTAGGACTGAATAGCTGCACACGACTTAATAGCTACACACGGCTCGCATTAGTTAATATTCAAGGTCAATACGAAGAATATATGTGACATAATGACGAAATAACACACATTAATAAATTCAACACGCGGGCGCTCTCGCGTCATCATTAAATGTATATACTTTAGAGAATTTTATCTTAAATAGTTAAGAACTAATTATATCATCGGTTCGAATACATATAATATAATAATTTAAAATTAAAATTATTTATTTTATCTAGAGCTGGTTTTGTTGTGAAGTGATTTGTTTAAAAAATGTCGCAAAACAAGAGAGTCCTCGTGATATACACTGGTGGTACATTTGGAATGCTCAAAAATGAGAAAGGAGGTAAGTCAGATTTTCTTTTGGGTTTCGAAAATTATATTCTTGGGAAACTCGCACATAACCGCTATCTAACCCCAAACTAAGAAAGGCTTGTTAATTTTTCGCCAAAACATAAATTTCGCTGCCAGTTAAAAATAAAACGTACCCTAAAACTACTTTTTATAGATGCCAGTTTTTGATTTTATTTTACTCTTGATATTTGCTGATAAAAGCTATTTTAACTTTTTTAAGGACCGAAAGTTCACATTATTTATCGCTCGGTTTAATACGATCCATATTTAAATATAGGGGGTCATTCAAGTATTACGTAAGCACTATCCCTATAGTGCCCCCCTGGGCGGGGTGCGTCTTTGCTTTGCTTATTTTTGATGACATGGAGGTTGGAGGGGTCTAGATGGCGATTACGTCAGCATTAGTTATTTATTTTATGACACAAATGGCAGCCCGCACATTGTCCATGCTTGAAAACGAAGCGCATTTTCGGGGATTCGGACAAACTGCATATACCAATATTTACGTAAGCATGGGAGGGGGGGGGGTAAGAGCTATGCTTACTTTTGCTGACAAGGGGGAGGGGGAAGTAAATAATTGTAATAAATCTGCTTACGTAATACTTGAACGGCCGCCGGCCCCTAGATCGTAGCGTAAAGAGAGTTAGAGAAGTCACCAACCTCTTTGATAACCTAACCTAGCCTAACCAATCAAAGCAGAATTATCGAATCAAATTATAGCACCGAATAGATCGACTGATATCTAAGTATAATAAATAAAAATCAATGTAAGTAGTTTGTCATCTATGCACTCTCATATATTCATCCGAATATGATAAAATTTTGGTGAATTGTTCTCTGTATACTTACGTGAATTGCCTGCCCAAAAAGGAAAAAAAAAGAACCGGGGGATCAGCTAGTAGCCAATAAAACAAACACAAGAAGCTTGTTTACACTGAAAAATATTTACTGGTATAAAAGTTTATATTTATTGTACATGTTTTCCATTCTAGTTTTGGTTCCTCAGAAGAACATAGAAAAGGTAATAAGAGCACTGCCCCAACTTCACGACGATAACTACTGGCAGAAGAACCTTGCTGCCACTGACAAAAAGGAGTACTTAGCTCTACCAGGTAATGTATTACACACAGGTCAAAATTTGCGTATATATATATTACCTTTGATCCCGACAAGGTTATACATACATACATACATTATTACTTGTTAATAATCTAGCTAACCTGTCGACGACAGGGTCACCGGGGGTCAAATGGCAGTCGCTCCACAATAATTACTTGACTTGCCAAATCCTATCTAGACTCTGATCTATACTTGAGTAGCAGTCGTCTTTGACGTTTTGATCGTGAGAGAAAGAAACACTCAATACTTAAGTATAGATCAAGACATGAATCTCCTTCTCTTATAAAGGACTTAAAGTCACACAGTTACAATGTCGGTCCAGTCTGTTGTCGATTGACTACAGTGTTTAAAACCAAGTCAGAGGCCATTGTGCGGTTTGAAAACTCTGAAACCAGGATTAACCAAGTTCACTCCATATTTGACTAACCTACACGATAAGAAGAAGACTCAAACACATAGTGGCAAATTTACTGAACATATGTTTGATTTTTCAGATGGCAAAGACACAGAGATCAAAGTATTGTACAAGATACATGAGTATGAAGAGTTGAAAGACTCTTCAGATTTTACCCTCGAGGATTGGTTGAAAATGGCCAGAGACATCAAGGTAGGTTATCATATTCATCAAATTACTTCTCACTTCTCACCCGAGTTCGCTACATTTTCGACCGCATGTTTCCCCAGTGCAGTTTAAAGAGAAATGATTTGTATATTTGTAACGAATAAATTCAAAAACTACTGGACCAATTTCAAAAATTCTTTCATCATTATAATGCTAAATTTCTGAGTAACATAGGCTACATAGTTTTCCCGAATTCTCACGGGAACGAAGTCCCGGGCAGAAAGGTTGTTCTTAATAAATAAAAAATACCGTATTGCTCAAATGAGATAACCAGGAAGAAGTCAAGTGTTATTTATTTGAGGTTTTGGAAAGAGTTTGGCGGAAAAAGAGGGTTTGGCATAATTTAATTTAACATAAAATTAAATTAACTAATAATAATTTAACCGACTTCAAAAAAGGAGGAGGTTTCTCAATTCAACCATATATTATTACATATTTTTTTATGTATGTCCGCGGATAACTTCGTCGTTTATGAACCGATTTTGATTATTCTTTTTTTGTTGGAAAGGGAGTATCCCAAGGGTGGTCCCATGGTAAGGAAACCAGGATAATAAACCTAGTTTTAAAACAGTGGAATGTTATCCTAATTATTGTTAATTTCAGAGATTCTACCACGATTACGATGGTTTCGTAGTGCTCCACGGCACGGACACGACGGCCTACGGCGCTTCAGTGCTGTCCTTCATGATCGAGGTCGTCGGCAAAACGGTGGTCCTTACCGGAGCTCAGGTAAGTTCATATTAATTTCACACACTTTCGTTGTTTTTCGAGTTCGCGGTTGATGTCGAAAATATAAAGTGAAGCTATTGATTTAATCTTTAAAATAACATGTCACAATCTTAAATACTTACTTACACCATTAGTGACGGATATAATGTATAACTTTTGTTAGCCAAGTTTGCCACCATTTCGCCACACACTTGACTATACCTACACGATAAGAAGAAGAGATAAAATCGAGCATAAACATCAATAAAACGATTCACAGTGTTCCCTCCACAAGTTTCAGTGGCGTATCAGAAATGTGTACCAGTGTGTATTCAAGTGAGATAGTGTAAGTGCGTGTGAAATTCGTAACATACCTTTTGCTGCTGTTACTTTCTATATTGTTAAAGCTGATGCGCTTACCTTCAGGTCCCGATCTTCCAGCCACGCAGTGATGGTAACAACAACTTGCTCTGCGCCGTGCTGATCGCTGCCACGCTTCACATCCCTGAAGTTACAGTCTTCTTCGGAGCCAAGCTCTTCAGAGGAACTAGGTACCTGCCATATATCAGCATTAACAGATTGTGAAGGTCCAGGATGTAGGCATCTTCTTGAAGATGCCTTCATCCTTCTTCTTCTTACTTGTAAGAAGAAGGAAATATGCCTGTTATACTCACTAAGTACACTGCGCCAGCGGTTAGTGAAATATTTCCTCCTAAACGCACTTAAAACGTAGCTACTCAGTCGAACAGCCGAGGTCTTCTTTTGAATTTCTGTTATCGCACCCTCAGTCCGACACTTATCCCTATTCGGGACGAAAGCTGTCAATTCTTTAATTTTAGAGGGCCAATATTTAGCAAAAACGACAAGAAGAAGTCGACATCTGGCGAGAAATCGTGTAATGCTTGATGTTTTCCAGGGTAAAGAAAGTCTCCAACACTCGTATCTACGCCTTCGATTCTCCCAACTTCCCTCCTCTATTAGAAGCCAAGACCTCCTTGGAAGTGGACCCTAAGATGCTGATCCACCCTGCCGGATCGGTCCCTGATGAGTGCAGGATACATGACAAGCTGTCGCCGAAAGTCTACGTGTTGAAAGTAGCGCCAACCATAACACCGGAGGTGATTAGAGCAGTGTTTCAGGGGATGGAAGGTTTGTGTGATTTTGTCTTAAAATGCGTGTTTTGTTCTACACCTAGTTGTTCCTTGTACTGCTCTTTGCTCAAATAAAAGCGCTGCTGAAAGTTTACCAGTGTAAGCCATAAAGAGAATGGCTAGGCGCAGGATATGCAATAGGGAAAATAAACGCCTGTTGTCAAAAGGTGCAAAAAAAGTGAATCGATGTGCAAAATGGTCCACTTTTAAAAGAGTGTCTTTAAATTTTTTTATAAAACTTCTTGAGTCGAATGGACGAGTGAAAAGAACAGAATGCCATAAAATAATTCAATTCGGTCGTTCGAGCCAGATCTGTACCAGCGACTTATATCAATATGACATCGCTGTATTCATCACATTATTTTTTCGTCCAACAGGGGTAGTTCTAGAAACATACGGAAACGGCAACATACCGATAAAACGCAAAGAGATCTACAAAGAGATAGAGCGGGCCGTGAAGAACAATGTGCTGGTGGTAAATGTGACGCAGTGCATCAACGGAACTGTCCTCGGAAAGGCTATTTATGAGACTGGATTGGTAAGTTCTAATTATAGACTAGATTCTTTTTTGTTACCCTCTATGTTACGAGTAATGCAAGTGGGTAGTATTCTAGAAAAACACAAAATAAATTATTATTATTTATTCTGTGGTATTAGCCGAATTAGGCTCTTGAGTGATCCACTTAATACCTTGCGGAGCAATTTAACGAAGAAAATTGAAATGGCTGGCAATTTCCGCGAATACAATTTTAAATCGATTAAATTAATTATCGCGAAAATCTTTGGATCTTTTCTTTGCTAACTTGCTAAGATAAGACTGTATCGGATCGCTGAGCAAGCGAAGAAAGTAGATCGCTAAATTTTGACTATGAGAGCTGACAGACAGTGAGATATCCAAAATGCAGGTGTTGCCAATTTTTACTTACGTTTGTTTCCATTTTCCAGTTGTTAGTTGAATGTGGAGTAGTACCAGCGTTCGACATGACCGCGGAAGCTGCGTTGGCCAAACTATCTTACGTACTTACCAAAACAGAACTCAATTACCAACAGAAAGTCGAGGTCGGTACCATTATAGTTGTTATAACTCTTGTAAGATCTCTTTCTCTACAAACCCTTCTCTTGTGCAATGTGTGCAATAGACTTTATAATAAGTTAGTGAAATTTTGGGATTTGAATTTCCTTCCTCAAGAAAAGAAACCCAATGTTTTCAAAATATGAAATTATCTATGAAATTGCAGTTTTTCATACAATATTTTTGGAAAACTGAATCTTCCATACTAACGTTTTTGGATTTTTCTCGGGAATGCGAAATCCAAATTTAGCAAAATTCTGTGGGAAGGTTTGGACAACATTAATTTTCAGTTAATTTCATCATACTTAGACTTACTTTATTGAAAGTTGTAACTGTAACAACGGTACAGCAAAAATAAGCAATGAAACGGGCAGCGGATGAAACGAGCTATATTTGAGCTACTTTTTCAGCAAATAAATTTAAAATAAATATGTATTAATTTGACTCAATATCTCCGTTATATGGCCACGTTTTTAAATAAAAATCAATTTTAGTAATAGTTGTTCAATGAAATAAATTATGAATAAAATAAAGCTTGAGAAAAAATCGGCAATTTCATAGGTAAAGACCTATTATTATCCAATACGATTTACACCAAGCACACCGGAACGGATTCACATTCGCTAACTTATTTAAAGTCATCCAATATGTATATTATTTTAATACATTATTACAAGATTCAAATCTACATTAATATGATAAAGAGGAAAGATTTGTACCTATTTTTGTATGTTTGTATGTTTGTAATGAATAGGCTCAAAAAGTACTGGGCCGATTTAAAAAATTCTTTCACCATTAGGATGCTACATTATCCCTAAGTAACATAGGCTAACGAAGTCCCGAGCGGGATGCTAGTAATTAATAATAGCGCACAGATATAATCATGAAGCAGTGGTCCCTCCTAACACAGGCTTAATAGCTTACAAGGGGGTATCAAAGAGTATTTAACTATAGCTATTAAACATATAATATGCTAAAAACTTAGTTATATTATTTTATTTTATTTTCAGTTGATGAAGACAAATATACGAGGAGAACTCAACAATCCTAGTCACTGAATAACACATAGGTAATTATTATTTCTACAGATCTATTCGATTGGGATATTATTAATAAAAATAAAATTTACTTATTAAATATTTTAAGAGGTATTTTATTCAAAAATAATCCATTTATTCCACCATAGGTAAATACAGTTGCGTTAACTTAAATATATCAACTGAATATCATATTTATTATCACGTAAATTTATTAACAATATGCAAATATAAATGATTAAGTATTACAAAACAACATCAAAAATATAATATTAAGTATTATGAAAAATAAATGCCCCGACAAAATTAAACCTAAACAAATTGTAAATTCAATTTAGTTTATCAAAATGCCATCCAAAATGTAGTTTTATATCTAATCTTTGGAATTTTGACAAAAAAGATTCAAAAATATGATTAGTTTTGGCGCCAATGTTGTAAATAGTCAAATACGTCACACATTATGTACAGTCACAGTCAAAAGTGCAATGTAACTTTGTTTTTTGTATTTCGTATTGAATAAAGTGATAGGTACTGGAAGGTAAGCAGATAATTTCAATATATTCTAAAATTACGTTTTTTTCTTGATGATTTTTCTATACGAGGTAAATACTTTTATTATGGTAACTTTACAACTTCTTTCTACTGAAAGTAAAAGAGGTAGAGTCAGCAGAGAACTTAATGTAATCTTTCCCATTGAGGTATATTAATGATCTTACCTAACAAATTCACAAACAATTATTTTACACACTAAAGTCAAAACATTCCAAATCTAATCATCCTACACACACGAAAACGACACATCAATAATTACTTATCAAATATTGAAAGAGGCAGTTTTCTGACAAAAAATGAACACTTTGTTTTACTTAATAGATTCCAAACTACAGTTGTACAAAATCTATTTTGCTACAATATAATATCAGTATTACATAATGGTTCTTTTCACAATAAAAACTAAAATTATATAGTCAATATTTAAATAACTATGTACTTAGGTCTTGCATAGATAAGAGTATACCTTAGATACATCAATATTCTTATGAATATGAATACAAGGCTAAAAACGAATTACACAATACGTATGTGAATATTGTACTTACATTATGCACAAGGATGAAGCACTTAATCAAATATGACACTTTTTCTCATAACAGTATTCCTAAATATGAAGCGTTTGAAATCTGAACAAATTTCTTTTTTTTTTTTTAAAAAAAAAGGAAACTCACAGATGGTATACAGGTTTCATCGTCGACTAAAGCGTCGCGCAGACATTTTTTTAATTTTGCATCAAATATGTGATTAAGAATTTTAATTTTCGAATTTCCATATTTTCATATAAAGATATGGGTTTAAAACACGTCTGTTCGATTACGATTATGTAGGGTAGGCAAAATTCAACCTTATCATCACATTCGTAAATGTGTTTTAGTAAAAGTGCTGCGATAGTCGACGCGTCACCTAAGTCGAGATACGTACGTTCGGTAATTTGGTTCAAATCGGGGACAAGTGATCTTAGCTAGCTGCCAACTTTTTGGTGCTCGAAGCTGGAGTCACGGTGGGTTCTGTAGACAAAAATTTGTGAAATTAGATTTTAAGCTTCTATTCTATTCTATACTAGTAGATATTATTGCCATTTTTAATTTTGCGCGTATTTCGGAGATACACGTTTACATACATACATACCTTCACGCCTATAATCCCTAACGGGGTAGGCAGAGCATCAGTGGACAGCTTTTCTATCTTGCTTTTACGCCTAGGTCGTGGCCTCATCCGTCAACATTGTGGATGGGAGGCCGTCCTTACTATCGAGTGGGTCAGTGCTTACTATCTCGCCAAATAATGGCCGAGTGGGTCCGTCCTTACCGGTGGAGTTGTTGGGGTGCAGCCGCTTCATGACGGCGGTGAGATCAGGGCCTCCCCCGTCATCATTAACATTATGATGTCCACTAATGGCTGAGTGTAAGGCCGTCCTTACAATCTCGTTCAATAATAGCCGAGTGAGACCGTCTAAACTAAACTTTTCTAATCTAAACTAAAATTATTTTATTAGCAGATAAGTGAGTACATTGGTTACACATACAGACTACCCGCCAAACTGTGAAGTTTATTGGAAAGACGCGCTCGTTTACAATTTACTTTTTCACTTATCTATTACAGAAACATGAAGTGCGTATCTATTACAGAAACATGAGAAATATTCAAAATATTAAAATATTCAAAGAATTAGATATTTTGACTTTTGCATCCCAATATATATGTGACAATCTTTTATATGTGAAGAAAAATGAACATTTGTTTAAGAAAAATAGCGATAGGCACAATGTAAATACTAAGACCAAGCATAAACTAGATGTACTAGACAGTCGTCTCCACAAGGTCACGAACTCTTTCATGGGTCAATGTATACGTTTCTATAATAAGATTCCCCTGTGTATTCAAAATTTACCTTTGGACAAATTTAAGACAGTTATTAAACAAAAACTTTGCAAAAAGGGCTATTATGATTATCTATCAGACAGGCAGCCATGGGAATGAACTGCTCAGCTCTAGAGTTATTTCAGATTTAGCTAAAATTAGTAAATAAGAAAATTTGTAATGAGATTTAAAAGAGCAACCTCAGAGTTTCTTGCCTGTTCTTCTCTGAGGAAGACTGCACCTTTGCGAATAGGCGTAGAGTCAGTAGGGTCAAAAGAACGAATACGTATGTATGTATTTAAATCGTTTAATGTATGTTTGTATGTATTTCATTGTAATCTTGACTTGTTTTAAGTGGCATCCTGAATGTCCTATAAAATAAAGATTTTTTTTTATATTCTATTCTATCCTACTCAACATATTTTACAAATACTATGATGATGCTCTGCTTACTTACCAAAACCGTAGACTCGTTTCTCGCTGATGACATTGACTCCTGTAACTTTGACTTTAACACAGGTATACTTGGTTTAGGGTCTTTTCTTAATAGCTCAATCTTATTATAAACTTTTGGGCAATATATTTAGATGCCCTCTCTCCGTAATACTTATCTCGTCCAATAATGGCCGTGTAGGTCCGTCCTTACCGGTGGGGTTATTGGGGTGCAGCCGCTTCATGATGGCGGCGAGGTCGAGGTCTTATCCGTCATCATTAACATTATATTGTTTCCTCCGAGTGGGTTCATGCTTACTATCTCGCAAAATAATGGCCGAGTGGGAAATGAAACTTATTTGGTGGGACCATCCTTACCGGCGGGGTTGTTGGGGTGCAGCCGCTTCATGACGGCGGTGAGGTCGAGGCCGGTGAGCGTCCGCAGCGCGGGCGGGATGCCGCTCGCCAGCCGCGCCACCTCGCCCGTGGCGCCGCTGTCGCCCACCAACACTATCTCGTCCGTCTTCGCCAGAGGCGCTGATACTTCTGCCGCGATCTGATTATCAAGACAGTATGCATCAGGTCAAAGTCATTTAAAACTAGGTACAAGAAGTCTATTACAAGCTAAAGATTTTAACAAGTGGGTCTAAGACATAATGCCAAGCTGGCTGCGTTGCCCCTGTGAATGCCGATGCATATCCACTGGGCTAAAAAGCTGCCGGTTAAGTGGTCACCAGAGGATTGGAATGCATCTGATTTACTATTTATTAATTTTGAAAGAGAAAAACATGCTTGCTTAGATTTGATATTAAACCTTCGCGTGCTTTTTGAACTCATGGTGTACGAGATTTATAACGCACGCGGCGTAAACAAGCACGCGACGAGTTCATAAGTATATAGTAAAATTTCTGAAAAATTAATAAAGAAACTACCACCAAAATTATCACAGGAATTTAATTCTAAGTAATTTTCGTTCAATGCAACTCTATTGGTTACGTGTTCGGTGATCGACCAGCAACTAGCATTGCAATACATCGTTTTATCTCAACTGGCGCATTTGATTCGAGAAGGACAAGTATCACATCTCGCGGGCGACAGGAAACCCTTGAAGAGTGGGCTGCATCTCCTGTAGCTTCAGGAAGACCCAATTCTTTTAATTAAAGACTCAAGTAGGTTACAAAATTATACATACTATAGGCAGCGCTTCTAAAACCAACGCCATTATACAGGTTGACTTTTTAATTACTAGCCAAATTTTTCTTACGGTATTTGGCCAGTAATTAAAAAGAACGTTGATAGAAGTATTAGTAAGTTTGATAGAACGTAAAAATATTTTTTATTTTAATTTCAGATTTTGATACCCCTTTTTAAGGTCTTCTTAGAGGTGAACTTTTCAAAACGCAGAAATACGGGTCTCACAAATTTTGTTAAAGAGTATTACCAGGTTTCAAGCCAATTGGAAGATGTTATTTTTTTCCATACAATTTTTTTTTCATGCTTCAGATTATTTTGCTTGAAATTAAACGATATAAAACAAAATAAAGACGAGTCTGTAATTTTTTTATAAAAACGTACAAAAAATTTGGTATACTGATTTAAAAAAAATCAGCTTGTATTTCGGCTTCCCCGTATTGCTTGTAAAACTTCGCCCATGGCCGTGCTTTGCCCAGACGCAATTCTAAAAACTATAGTGTGCTAAAGACGCAATTCTACAGACTAAAGTAACTCTTACCTTAGGCAGCGCTTCCAGCACCAGCGCCATGATAGCGGCGTCACCATACTGCTTGTAGACCTTCGCCTTGGCCAGCATGCGCTCTGCGTCTGCCTTGCCCACGTCGCCTATGGCCGTGGCTTCAGCCAGACCCAGGACCTTGATGCGTTCGGCATCTGCCTTCGCAGCTTCTATAGTTTGTGTGCTGGAATAGTTAAGATACATATTGCATTCACTCATATACAGGGTGTAAAGGACAGCTTAGCAAAAACTGAAGCCCTGACTGAATTCAATTTCAATTTCAATTCAGACCATTATCCTTAATGATTTTCCAGCAGAATTTTCCTCCGGAAAATATTTGAATTTTTTTCAAGTTTTTAAATATTTTCTGCTTCAAAATTAAATTATTTATTCGAATACAAACCATTTTGCATTAAAAAACAACTACAACAACGTAAAACCAGCAATGTACATTGCACTCCGATAGCAGTGCGGCGCGGGTTGATCGCGCGCGGGACGCGGTTTTATTATACGTTGCGTAGCGCCAAAGTAGGTAAATAATGAAACTTCTTAACCTGACGTTTCCGGGTAAAAATGATTACTTATAGCTGATCACAGTTATGGGTAGATTCCACCATTTAAGTATTTGCTAAGCTGTCCTTTACACCCTGTATATCTATATGTATATGTTTGTCATATTGATATTATGTATTTATCACGACTTTATAACCTATATGCTTCGTTTACTATATGATTTGTTACGTAAAAAATAAATGATATTTATAGATTTAAAAACCGATAAAATGCGATCTCTAGATTCATTTAGTTGAGACGAAGCATTCAGCAAGATTAATCAATGAGTTTTTGCTTAATACTTCCGAATTATTTCTTTATGAAGTCTAATAAGAAGTCCACAAGCAAAAGTAACCTAAACAGTAACCAAAACTTTTAAAGTATTATTTACTTCTTGTATTTGAAAACAAGCTCTCCGCCCGTGACTTCGTTCGTGTGGAAAAGTAACCAACGTCGTTTACCATCCTTCAACTAACTCTACAAAAAATTACGCCAATCCATTGTTCCGCTACAAGGTGAAGTGGCCAACTTGACTAATCCTGGTGTCAGAGTTTTCAAACCGCCAAATGGCCTCTGAATTGGTTTAACAACTGTAGTCAATCGACAACAGCCGGGACCGACAGCGTAACGTGCCCTCCAAAGCACGGAAACGCTCGTGATAAATTGCTACTTTAGTCACCCATCAGGTTCCCTGCCTCTGTGATCTTAACATTCTCCCCGGTTAAAGCCCTTATAGCAGTAATTACCGTTTTCCCTCAGCGATGGCCTGCAGACGGTAGGCCTCGGCCTCGGCCGGCAGACGCACGGTCGCGATCAGCTCCTCCTGACGACGCATGATCTCTTGCTGTTCCACCTGAAAGTACCACATCCACGTGTATATTGACATCGAAATCTCTGTCACAGATTCAAGAACATTAGGTACATTTGTTAGTTAAAATATGTCAAAATAGTGAATTGCATTAGCATTTTTAACTTTAAGATTGCTTAAGATTGTTTATAAATTTAGTAGTTCAAACAAAATCATTTACCTATGTGCTTTGTACGGGACCTCACGATACAGGCTTGCCTAGTGTGGGGACCGGGGTAATACTTTTTTGTTACAAATGTTACTGGTAATTTTTTTTTCTTTTTTTTCTTTTTTCATTACACACGCTCATGCCTGTAGTCCCATACGTGGTACAGGACCACTTGATGCCACGTATGACATAAATTCTGAGGGTTATTAGATCTTCTTCTTCTTATCGTGTAGGTATAGCCAAGTATGTGGCGACCTTGGCTAACCCTGGTGTCAGAGTTTTCAAACCGCACAATGGCCTCTGACTTGGTTTTAACGACTGTAGTCAATCGACAACAGCCGGGACCGACAGCTTAACGTGCCCTCCGAAGCACGGAAACGCTCGTGATAAATTGCCATTTTGATCACCCATCAGGCTCCCTGCCTCCGTGTACGTTGCTTAACCTCACTGATCTGTTGAGATCAGCGAGAGCCACTGGGCTACGAGATGAGACATGATGTATAGTGGGGTCCGGATTGGGTGAGAGGTTGTCAGCCTTTTGCCCACAATACAGCAAAACCCTCGCGTCTCTATTACTAACTTTTACAGTATGCCTAGGAAGAGTTGGCAGCTGGTACATTCTAAGTTTTTCTTTCACTTCTAATCCAGCGTGGAAGTTATATCAAGAAACCTTTATTTTTATACGAGAAAACTTCAAAGGCTGTTTCATGAAAAATGCAAGGTGGGTTAAATTGTCTGCCGGTCAGTGTATGTACATGAAGATGGAATAACGAACAGTTCATTAACACTAATAGACGGAGATCGGTACCTAAGCTACGTCCCTTCCAAATTTCAAGTGCCTACGTTTAGCCGTTTAGGCTGTGCGTTGATATGTCAGTCAGTCAGTCAGTCAGTCAGTTTCTCCTTTTATATATTTAGATAATTAATTAAATATAAAAATTAATGTTCAACACCGCCAGACACTCTCCGTCGGCTGTAATTTCTGCCAGACGCTTTACATTTCGCAAGTTAATTATGCGATTATACCTACAATCTGAGCCGTGATTTTTATATATGATATTCAGGGAACTAAAACAATACTTTTTATAGCACCCAGACTTAAAGACAAGTGAGCAATTTTTGGAAGTACCTTCAGAACCTGGTAGCTGAAAATTGGCCGTCGGCCCAGGTTAGCTGGTATTCATACATTACTAGTACGTACTAGCACTACTATTTCCCACACATTTGGTTTATGAGAAAAAAAGTAAGGTCTGGCAGCTCTGGGCTCTTGGTCTATAATAGGAATTGGAAATAAATGAGATCGACAGCTGTCAAATCTTCATTCTTTCGATATTGTACAATGACAATGGCATATTACTCCCTTACGCGCACGCATAACAGTACGCAAGTCAAGCCATGGGCACGCATTCTGAACGTACACGGTACTATACACGAGTCAGCTTATTGTTTGATGCGTCACAATAAACTGTTGTGTAACTTTCAGTAATTTGTGAAATATTTCAGGAAGATACCAGAGCTAATAAGTTCTATCAGTGGACGGTAAAATTTAACAGTACCTCGATCTGCTTACGGCGCTCCACAACTTCGATTTGTATTTCTTCGTTTCGTATTTTCTGTTTGATTTTCGCTGCTTGCAGTTCGTATGCAAGCGCCGACTCGGCTTTCTGAAATATAAATGTCCAAACTTTAATCAGATAATTATGTTTCAAATTAAATAAAGGCGCAAAACTTTATATTTTTGTAAAAGATGGCCCTAATCAGAACGCTGAATTATTTATAAGGCAAAACAAAAGCCATTTTACGAATGGGGAAGTTTTTAATCGTAAAATGAATATTCAAATAATTTCCCTGAAAGGGTAATTTACAAACCTGCTCAGCTAAAAATTATAAAAAGCGGGATTTATTTTATTATAAGATGGGTTAACTCTTGATCTCAATATTGACCAAGGTCATAGATGAGGTCGACGATGGAGCGAGTTAACCCAGAAAATGCCTTTAAGGCACTGGTACTCCCACGGGAGGCGAAAAAATTGACATAGTTGTTATTTTTGGTGGACTGATTCACAACCTTAATTTTCGCTTACTAATTTAAAGTCAACCAATTTAGTTAGGTACTCACAGCTGTGTTGACCTCCTGGTCAAACTGCGCCTTCTGCAGCTTGTAGAGGCGCGTATTGTCCTCGATCTTGGTGTCCATCGAGTACTTCACGTCCATGGCACTCTTCTCGCACTCCGCCTCCTATAACACCAATACGGATTACATAGGATTCGACTACATTTGGACTAATCCAGTGTTTTTCAATCTTTTTGAATTCGCGACCCCTTTAGATCATATACAGTTCTGGCGACCCCCTAAGGTCTCTAAGATCCTTTTAGGCTAAATCTATGTACTACTTCGGAGATTTTAAAATATAATAAAAGAGTTTGCCGCGGGGTAGACGCGGATGGCGACGGGAGGCATCATTATACAGGCACAGCCTTTTCACTAAAATTGTGTTATTTTAGTGTAAGATTTACAAATTATTGTCTTTTTCTTTTATCTGCCCGAATAAGGCTTCACGACCCCCCTAGGGGTCGCGACCCACAGTTTGAAAAACACTGGCTAATCAAAAGAAAGTTTAGAAAGTTTCAGTCCGCGCTTCTGAACCAGGTTCGGTCTTTCCTTTATCGTGTAAGTATAATCAAGTATGGCCCCTGTCTTGCTTCTTCGACTGTTGACTCTACAACAGCCGGAACCGACAGCTTAACGTGCACGACAGCTCCCGAGCACTTTAGTCACTCATTAGGTTCCCTACCTGTGTGTACGTTGCTTAACTTCACTAATTGGTTGAGGTTTGGTTACTTCTAAACTATTCGAATATCCATTGCCAAATATCTACTTATTGTAGTAGTTCGTGGTAATAATGCGGTATAAGACATGCATATTTCTAACATTTACAAAAAAAACTCCGATAGGGTAATTTCGGAAAGGTGGAGCGTCACTCAAATGAAAAATGTAGGATTCTTGAAGAACCTTTACTGTTCTTTATGGTCGCCAAATACCTGATTATACTTCTACAATAAGGAGATGGAACTAAACGTGACATTACACATAGGATAGACAAAATGGTAACTGATTGTTTGATAAATATATAATACAATGCAAATACAATATATACAATACAATGCAAATATACTTTATTACACACCAACACAAACATACCCGAATACCAGCATCCCTGTTGGCCTGCGCGACGCCGACGTCCGCGTCCCTCTTCACCGCGGCCGTCTGCGCCTTCCCGAGACTGGCCAGATACTGCACGTCATCGTAAACATCCTTGATCGTGAAGGACAGGATTTCGATCCCCATGCGGCCCACGTCTGGGGCTGCCACTTCGCGCACGAGACCCGCGAACTGGTCTCGATCCTTGTACACCTCTTCGACTGTAAGAGTTCCTGTTGGCAAAGAAATTTAAAGCTTGATACAATGGTTCAGATACGGTTATCGGTTGGTGCCGGGTTTCGTTTTCAATCTCCAATCGATTGCTGATGGTAGCGTCATAAAGTTTAAATCCAAAAGGAAATCACTTGAATGTTTTCAAACTGAAAACCAGCACTGTACAGTTTTTTGTATAGCACAATGCTGAGCTTTACTCCTTTTGCTTAGGTTAATCTTGTTGTTACTTTGCTAATTGTATCATAGATTTAACTTTAGCAATAAAAAGGATTTCATTTCATGATGAAGCCTGACAACTGCGGATTTGATATTTTGATGTATGTAGTAGAGATATGTGAATCCTGCTGAAAACATCGAGTACGCAGTCAAACAGAAAATTAAGGTAATTGATAGAACACTTTGGTTTCTAACGTTATTGACGCATTTCAAAGAATTTTATTCTTCATTTTAAGTTTTCAAAAAAAAGATCAAGAAACGCTCCTTATTTTTAAAAGGAGGGTATCAAGAAGCTATCAAATTGTACGACAGCGTTGTTGGTTCAACTTGTTTACCCAAGTAAAACGCGGTTTAAAAATGTTAAATCTCTTTCGTGACTTTCCATACACAAAGTCGTTATGATTATGAGCTTACAGCGAGTAGAACTTTTAGTCGGAGTGCATTAAGTGTGCTATGTAAAGACAATTTTGATTCTTAGTTTTTTTAGTCAAATTGGAAAGAGGGAAAGAAATTGCGAAAAGATGTTGCCCGCCGAAAAACTATAATGGCCTAAAGAAAGCAGTTTTCAACATACTTCATAAAATGAGGTGGTTCTCAATTTGACTAAGTATATTTTTGTATGTTACGCGATTACTCCGCCATTTTTATGAATGGGTTTTGATGGTTATTTTATCAACAAAAACAAAAAAACAAATACAAATTATAGACCACATTTTGATTTGTAGTTATTTGTTGATAAGTAGACATTGTTACAATAATTTTTTGATGTTATTATTTTTTTCTTTTTTAATAATGATAACGAAAATATTGGACATTAATACTTCTGATAAGTATGTGATAAGGAGATAAGATTTATAAACTATGAATTGATATAGAACTGAAACATAACCAGCTTAATACACACATACATTATATCAGGATATGTGATTGGAGAATTTTGATGTGATCGGAGAATTTGTATCACTACAAACATTATGGTTTTGTTATACAACTGATAAGAGCGTGGCTCTTAAGATTAAGAAGAAGATACAATTTACAAAAGTTTAGTTTTCAAACCATCTAATACACATTTGTACAAAATAAATGTATCGCCGATCGCCAATCAACAATTCTCCCAAACGAATATTGATCGTTGCTATTCTTCCAGCTTTCGATGTTCATTTTGAAAAGATATTCAGTTCAGTGAGTTGACACTGAACCCTAAAACTTTGCAGCTTTTGTATTTAAAATTATTGACCGAGTTATTTCCCGCCACCCAGTCGATTTTTCAATCACCTAACTAAATGGCTTGTAGAGTAGTCAATATTTCATTTAAAAAATTTGCTAGACACCGGAAAAAAATAAGGATCGGGACTAAGCGCTAAGAAAAAGAACTACAGCCAGTGGCCAACTGAGTACCAAACAGCCATTTATCTCCAGAGGCTAATTTAAGCATAACCATCATTGACAGAACACCTTTCATAACTATATTATAAGCCACACAAATAGTTTCAAAGTAGAACAAACTTGGATGAAAACCTAATTTGGGGTATTGTGCGTAGGCAAATCTTATGGTATTGTGCGTAGGCGCGCGGTCCACCAACCCACATTGGGTCAGCGTGGTGGACTATGGCCTCAATCCCCTTCGTGTTTCGAAGAGAGGTCCGTGCCCCTCAGTGGGGACGAATATGGGCTGTTAAAAGAAAGAAGAAGAAGGCATTTTATTGTTAGACTTACTTCATTCATAACTTACATTTTAACATTGAAGACTGTGAATCCGAGCGCCAGGGAGATCGGCCACAGAGCCATCTTCACAAAATCCATGTTTTAGCACTTGCCACTATCTCACTTATTTAAACACTAAGTATGTTTTGTCCTTTTTACTTAAATAACAATTTTGAAAAGTTTTTATTGTCACTGTATTTATAAAATATCTTATTGTCCTATATCCATAGGTAAGCGTAGAGAGACCAAGTATCGTTATGATTACGACTTTAGAATGTAGAATGCACTTACGAACAATTGTAAACACAGAGCTAATTCAAGTTCTACTAGAGATATAGAGCGACTACAGATGACTACTGAATACGACATCCTGAGAAACTAAGACTGTCTTAGCGTTTTCCCTATTTCTAGGGTAACTCCTTCGTCATTGCTGTTTTTTCCTTAGAACCTGACGAAATGGGGAAAAAACGTTGTTATATTTCAAGTGCCTTAACACAATAGAAATAATGCGTCGCAGAATTAGACATCTGGTTACACGAGACGCACAAAAAAGACTGATGATATCATAGAACAACCTTCAAATTTTTTTGCATAATATATTTAGATTAGTCAATATAGATTATAAATGGTCACTGGGTCGGTAGCATAATGGTCACTGGGTCGGAATCTTAACCGAGAGGTTCCAAGTTCAATCATCAGTAAATATCGCCTTAGTACTTTTTTTTACTGAGTTAGCTACAATTGAAGTAGTAGCACGGTTATAGCCAGCTAATTTAGCCAAATGCATGTGTAATCCTATTTCGTCAGTTTCTCCCGTTAATAGGGTCACGCAGGTCAGATCTGTCACTTATTCGAAAGTACCACAAATATACTTATAAAACAAAATGCCAGGAGAGAGCCCGGACTATGAAAAGTATGAAGTAAGTTTACATCGCACCTAAAATGTCATCGTATAGAATACATAACGTCGTTTTCAGTTATAGAGAACTGCATTTACTTAATTAATAATACATAGCACGTAATGGATGGATATGCGACCTTCTTGAAGTGATATTGAATTACACTGCATGTGCGGAATCACAAGCACTTTGTACTATTGTGTCTTTAATTAGATTGTGTCGCTGATATAATGTAATATTTTGCCAAAGGGAAAGATAAAAACTATGTAAATTTATTGCAAAATCTTTTCACTAGCATATAGCAGGATCATCGCAAATCCCACCAATAGCCTATTAGCAAAACGATAACTGGAAAAACCATAAACCTGTTATTGCGACAAGAAAACTTTATCTAAGCAGAAGAAAAATAATAAAATCAAATTATTTATGTATACTTAACCCAAAAGCGAGTTCTATTGACATTAAAAGAGCGTAAAAAAAATGCATATTGAGTGACCTCAAATTAAATGGCGAAAATTGAGGATGTGAGACCATTTACTAAACAACTTTCCCTCAAGGAACATCGGTTGAAAATGAAAAAAAAAATTACGTGTCCATACTACTTGTGAGATCAGCCGATTTATGAAAAGTCATATGTCTTAGTATGAGAAGCCAACAATTTTTTGTTCAGAATTTCATATGGGGTCCTAGGAGAAAGTTATTCAGTTTCACGGGAGAATCACCTCCTACAGTTTCGCTTACTAATTTAAATTCACTCCATGATTATATGACTATACTTATATGGTTATACCAGACCAGACAACAGTATTTTAGTCTATAGAAAAACCTAATTCCAAACATATATTTTAAATTGAAGAATACCTACAACCTACACTTATCACAGAAAGATTGCAAACAGTCTAGGAAGTGATCTATCAAGATAGCACTCAGGGAGGACGACATTTTAATCAGCGCAAGAAGTAGGTATGTGGTGGGTAGTGCTGAATTGCTGACGTTATGTATCAGTAGTGTGACATTCTGACAGTGTCGCATCTTCTTCATTCCCTGGGGACACCGCACCGTCTACTGAATATCTATACATTGAATAAGCACATGCTTTTGTGCAACAACATTTGTGTGAACAATGACGAAGATAATTCCCTAATAATAAATCTAAAATTTAAAAAAAAAATGAATCACCATTCACGCCCGAGGTTATCGCATAAAACGATTGAACCAATTTTGAATTAATATTGCTAAGTCAGTGTTGCGTCCTACCAAAGGATAGGCGTCAATTTTCTTTATCAAATATTTATTTTTACAAATCCAATGCAAATCACCCAAAATTGCGTCCGTCTTTCATAATATCCTGTCGAATCGTCCTTTGTTTTGTTTTCTGTCAAGTCTCAGACAAAACCATGGCTATTATGCATTAAGGAGTCCGTCAGCTTTCAAACAAATAAAACTGCATCACAATCAGTCCGTTAGTTTAGGAGCTACGATGCCACAGACATACGCACACATGCACAGATAAACTCGTCAAACTTGTAACACCCTGCTTTTTATGTTAGTAGTTAAAAAGATCGTTAAGTCACTGTCTAAACTTGACACGAGAGGTTGTTTATTTTAATTTTAATATTGCAGAAATTAATCTTAGTAAACTTTTAGGAAAATATTCTTTGTCTCCTGCTACAGTAGCTCACTGAACACAAGCACTCGACAATTTCAAATGCAGCAAAACTATATGTGACAGACATCAGAGCGAGATTATCATTAACTACATAGAATGATATAAACACGATAGCGATAACGCTGCGGCTGCGCGGGCGCCGCTATCGGTCGCGGGGTGCTTGCGTAAATGCAGAGTTTTCACGCACGTGTTTATAAAGTCGAGGGGTTAGCAATTTAAAAGTAAACATCCGCCTGTTAACCGTCACATTTAGTTTTTAACTATTGTTACATAGCCATATCTCATGTAAGTGAATATTGTTCTTAACCCGTCGCGCTCTTGTTTACGCCGCGTGCGATACAAATCCTGCACACACTTCTTCTTCAATTTTAGAGCTGTGCTCTTGTCGGTGGAGTATCTGCCACTCTTTACGTCTTTCAGCCAGTCTTTTGACTTCCTGATACGACATGAGATTAACTTTCTCCTTCACTTGATCCATAGAGTTCCTTCGTGGTCTTCCTCTTCCTCTTCTTCCTTCTACTTTTCCATCTAAGATATTCTTAAAGAAATTGTCATGTCGTATGAGGTGCCCTATCATATTTCCTCTCCTATTCTCTATAATCTTTAATATGTTCCTCCTTTCTCCTACAAGTCTCAGTACTTCTTCATTTGTCTTCCTTTCTGTCCAACTAATCCTTTCCATTGCACACACACGGGTGTGCAATAATTGCGCGAGGGTTGAGAATAAAGAATCTATAAACCTAACCGTACCCGTATTACCTAGTGCACGTTGAACGATAAATAAAACCATACTATTAAAGGCATACAGATCACTCTAGGCCCTAAAGACACACAAAGAAATAGGACAAGTATCTATTTTTAACCCCCTACAAAAAAGAGGTGTGTTTTAAGTTTGACGAGTATTTCTCTTTGTCTGTTAGCAGTACTTAGCAGTATTTAATCAAAATCTGGGGCTCTACTCTGTACTATATACCATTGACGGACGGCCGATAATTGACACTACCTGTCACTATTATCTGTAAAGCGCAAGACAGAGAAATACTCACATCACGTTTGGCGCTTCGAAAGGACATCATTCAAAACGTACCAAAATTTAAAAGTGGCGGCCAAAAAAAGTAAAGTTATTATTTCAAAAGGACACATTGTTCTTAACATTTTTTATTATTACAGCTAAGCTGTGCGACCTTTACGAATTTTCCTTTTTTAAGCTTGAAAATCTAGATTTTTATATAGAATATAGAATTTAAACCTTTAACCTAATACGAAAATTTTTTTGTATCACAATCTATTGAAACACTATTTTCTATGGCCGGAACATTTAAAATCCAGATTTATAAGTGTCAAGAAAAAATCTAGTAATGGTCGCACAGCTTAGCTATCATACTAAAGAATGTTTAGAATAATATGTTCTTTCGAAATAATAACTTTACCTTTTTTGGCCGCCACTTTAAAAATGTTGGTATCTTTTGTATGGGCCGTGAATTATGTCCTTTAGGTTGTAGATAGTAAAGAGTAGAGCTCCAGACCCTATTCTATCAATTTATAAAAGCCCAAAACGATGACGTTGCGCCATTCGTTTTTATGAACATATAAATCATTGTTGCTTTACGCAGTGAAGCGGTTAAATTACTCCTATTCCACTGACTCCTGTGAAAGAGAGCCTATTTAGCTGATTCGTCTTAGCACGAACCACAGAGAGATGCGTAAGGATATTATGGTACTGATGGTACCGATCTATATAGGTTGTAATGGTTTAGGTATAAACAGATAAATATAATCTTATAAGGGTATAAAATTCACTTTACACATAGTCCTATTACCAACGTAATCCTATGTATTTATTTGACGCAAGGATGCTCGAGCCGGGAAAGTCATGTAAATTTTTAACCCCCAACAAAAAAGAGGGGTGTTATAAATTTGGCATGTGTATCTGTGTGTCTGTGTACCTGTATGTCTGAGTATCTGTATGTCTGAGTATCTGTGTGTCTGTAAGTGGCATCGCAGCTCCTAAACGAATGGACCGATTTTGATGCGTTTTTTTTGTTTGAAAGCTGACGTAATAGATATGGTTTTTACCTATATTTGATCAAATTTAGTTCAGTTTAGTTAATTTAGTTTAAAAGTTATATAAGCAATTGAAGGTCGGGGGAGTTACCATTTTTTTTTTTAATTTTGAAGTTATTTATTTTAATGTTAAATTATAAAAATACTGTCGCGGCAAGTGTGGAAATGACTAACTGGACAACGTTTCTGTTTGACTTAACTTTCACTGTATATAATGTAGAAAGAAACCATAAAATTAAGACATTATCGAGCTCTAGACATATAAATCAATCGTAAACTGTGACAAAATGTTGAACAAGGAGATGATGGAGAGACTCAAAAACGCGACTTGTCTGGTGATGTTCTCAAGGCATTAATGGTCAACAGTCATTCTCATAAATCTTGAAGGTACTTTTAAAGTCCTCTTCCTCATATCTTCAGGCACTTTTAGATCCATTTGAATGCAAAATCAAACTATAAAATAAAATGACTCATTAAAGCGACTACAGCACCTAAATTACGATTTTATGATGCGTAGATAAACATGACGCACTGCATTAAATCAAAGAAAAACAATACTACGTTAATATTCAGGACATAAACGAGATAAGTAGTTTGCTGAAAACATGATTCAGCACTTTTGGTTCGATAGAAAACGCTCACAAAGTCACCTCTAAATACCAATATTGTGTATCTTTTAAGCTGTAAAAACGATAGTAAAATGCACACAGGAACTTGAATTTGCTATCAAAATGTTCGTGATTAAACACTCTCGATAAGTAGTTAACGCATTTTTCGATTTAAGCTGTTACCTTTCCATAAATCTCATTTTTCTAACTTTCGAACATGTTTTTACGCACGCACGCTTTCATAGTCCGTAAACTTCGTGTATCGACACTGTTCGCACTGCCGGCCCAGGCCTGTTGACGGAGATGGCACTATTCCTATGTGTGCTGCCTTTATCGGGCGCTGTAGTCGCCTTAACGCCCTTCCCAAACCCTTGGCACAAAGCTCCAAAGGCTGGCAAAGGAACCTCCTTTTATAGCGTAGGCAAGGAATAAGAAAGGATTTTACGAAAGTCCAGGGCATCCTCTAGTCTATACTAATATTATAAAGAGGAAAGATTTGATTGTTTGTTTGTTTACATTGAATAGGCTCCGAAACTACTGGACCGATTTGAAAAATTATTTCACCATTAGAATCCAACATTATCGGTGATGAACATAGGGTACATGATTTTCCCGAATTCCCACGAGAACGAAGTCCCGAGCGGAAAGCTAGTTTAACATAAAAGTAAACCGGCTATAAGGCTAAGCAAATGGATATAAATAAAACACCATCTTAAAACCTCACCCAATACAATTTGAATAAAATTGAAAGTCTCAAGTGTTCATTAAAAAGCCCGTCTTTCACCTAAATCTCTCAGGCTTTTTACTGTTATACACTTCGATTTCCATCGATTTATGCAAAGAAAATCTCAGGTTCGGCAAAACTTCAGAAAACTTTTAATTACGACATCAATTTCTCTTTCTGATAGGATTTTTTTATTTGCCGACGTTTGAAGAAAAGTTTGTAAGTCATTTGTTATTTTAATGCCAGGTTTTTTTATGTTTTGTGTAAACGTGGCGACCGACCGACAATTTCTTTATAGAGTCGGATGCGCTTCGCGTCGGAGAATTATAAAATCTTGTTATTCCATCCAATGCAGATATTACTAAGGAAGTTATTTAATTTCTAGCAATGCATGAAATTGGCTTTCATCTGAGGTAAATCGTTTAACTCTTTAAATAAGTAGCAACCTCTATTAGGAATCGACAAATCTGACTCTTTGGACTCGTTTCAAAACGGAACTTCGATGCTTATGATATATAAGTCTACCCATGACCCATTCACATAACAACTAACAATGTAACTTCGTCCTTTCATCAAGTCTTACTTTCTACCATATTTTTCTTAATATATAGGAATATGCTAAGACAAGCACACAACGCCTCTACTCACACACTATCTCCACAGCCTTTGCTTTACCCATGCAATATTGTTACCTATAGTTACTTACCTATTCTATTAAACCCTACAGTTTATAATATGTTAAACTTCTTAAATGCTAGATAAAATTTTATGTAAGCGTAACGTCATGTAAAATTTGGAACCCAATAAATAAAAAATATTGCTTAAAACTATGCAATACTTATAGTCAACAGATTCAATAATTGTAACTGTGTCTGGTAAAAGGGACCACTTTGAGTGTAGTCGTTAAGAGAGAAAATGTAATATGCTATGTTAATAAGGTAGTCACTTTCAAAGTGATCCCTTTTATTAAACAATTTCACAATTGCAGTAAGACACCTATCATGACAATAATTTCACCAAGGTTGCTAATAGATTGTTCTTGACACCGGCAGCTGCCCGGTGTCACTGGGCTAATTTTTTTGTACCAATTTGTCAAAACGAGACGTATTTCTGGCACCTATTATTATTTATTGTTGAACTGATTATATGCTAGGTTTCGCCCGCGATGTTTTTCGCGTTGAAAAGGACCTAAAATGACACTATAGTATGCTTCGTGACGACTGAGGACCGCGACTATACTATTTGTGTACGACAATGTCACGTCTATTGCTCTGTTTGTAGAAAAAAGGAACCCATTTAAAACCTCAATTAAACACTCATAAATAAATTCAATAGAGACACGTAATACGTTTAGGGTTTCGGTCATCAAGGAAGGACCTTTTAGCAGCAGTCGAGTTTCAATTTCTAAACACGACTGTTTAAAACACACCCCAATAAACAAGCTGTAATTTCTCGTGGATTGATGAAAGCGCGTCAGCTGGGCTCATAAAGTTACTACGTGTTTTGGACATGTTAATGAGGGTGCGAGAAAATACGAGGCACTTAATGATTAATGATCCAAATTTAATTTCTATAATCAGGGGCTCTACTCTGTGCTATCTACGATCGAAGGACGGCTGATAACTGTCATTACCTGTCACTGTCATCTGTATGTGTATAGCGCAAGACAGATATATAATGACATTTGACGCTTCGAAATTTCGTTCGTAGATAGTAGAGCCCCAGCATAGAAAAGCGCGCTGTGGGGAATTGGGTGAAATGATGAAATAGCGTCCCCCTATATATAAGATAGATCATAAACTTCTTAAGCTTGAAATGTTCTACCGAATTTCTCACATGGGGCTATACTATTATTTCTTTTTATTTAACAAAATAGGTACCAAGTAAGTACTTATATGATACTAAGTAAGTACCAATTTAATCTCAAACGGCAAATAGCACAAATCTCGCTTCATTTTCATTACAACACCATTATATGACATGTCTGTGGAATCCAGTATGTGTAGGTGGTTAAAGAAGGCACTTAGCTACAGGAAGGGATATTTGCAGCGGTTTTAATTTTGTCAGAGCTAAAGGTCGTTTTAACGATTCGTCGAAAAGGTTATCAACAAGAAATTGAAATAGTAAGGAGTCGACGTTTTCTTGACACAGATATACTTACAAAGTGGCAAGGTGGAAAATAAAACATGGCAAGGTAAATAGTATAGGAGTTCACATTGAATTCTACAAAAGAATAGTACCTAAAAGGAAATAAATATATCTTTTCCGATACTATTCTTTCATTAAATGTCACTAAGGGTCTAGATAAGGGTTGGAATGGACTTGGTAATCCCTTTTGAGCTCAGGGCGACGCATACATTATATTTTAGACTACAAGAAAATGCTATAGTTAAAGAAAATGATGACAGGATCAAATACTACACCAACTTCCAATAATACAACTCGTACTAAATGCGCATTATTCATCACATTCAATAACCTACAAACAAACGCAATTCACAGAGTAAACGTGCAATGGAATAATGAATTAATGTATGAGGTATGAGTTTCAAAACCAAATTCGGCAAAGTTCACAAATGTTCGTGTCTTTTCGTGCAGAAAATGGCGCGAAATGGGAAAAGCGCGAGCGTACCCGCCGCGCCGCGCGCCGACCGCGGCGGGACTGACTTTTCCCGCGCATTCTGGAAAAGGAATTAGGGATGAATCTCGCAGTAGATGTAGGTACAAAAACGCAGCTTAGGAAATATTAAAAGTATGCGATACGTTTTGAAAACCTTTTTGAAGCTACATGTTTAGGATAGGATGTGTAAATATTTTGAAGTGCTTTTCAGGCAAAAAATTTGAGATGTTTGGATCATGCTGGAGTTGTCTTCAGGTAGGTACGAGTACCTACTCTACCAAAACTAAGAGTGTTTTCCTCTATTGGAAGACAAAAACCCATTAATAATTATTCGATTTGGGCTTCGTCCGCAATTTATTAGTATTTATTGGTTGTTATGCCCCGAAGGTATGGTTGCTACGTCCATTATGATTCGTCCGAAAATTCTGGAGGGCAACAGCCTCGTTTATATAATAAAAGGAAAAGTTAGGTATAGTTTGGTCAATAAGTTAATAACTTAATAAGATTACTTTGCCAGTAAATACTTCAAACTCTTTCAGGAGTTTCTATTTCAGTATTTGGGTCACAGCAAACGGGATTTACAGCCAATCAGTGGGTTTACCAACACACCAATCAAAAGCAAGCCCAAACACCAAAAGTAATTAATTACGCAACGAAAGTAAGCACTCTAATAATAAACCACTTGTTTATTAAGTTTCTACGTTTCTTTTGACGAGCTCCAACTCATAAAATAGGAAATCATTTACAAATCGGTAGCAGTACCAATTACCCAATGCCCATATATAACTTTTATTTGGCTGTTTGAATGTCGCTACCTGTGCTAACCCATCAAAACTTTTGGGGAAAGCGTGTCGCGCCAAAAAGTGCATTATGTTTCCTTACTTTGTGTTTGCAAGGCCTCGTTGCTAGAGCTTTAAAAAATTCATTAAGTTTCCCAAGATTTTCCCTTTATCAAAATAACAAGCTATCAGGAGGGCGCAGTGAAAACTACCAAAATTAAATACTTTATCAGCCATCTCCGAGCTGTGAAAATCTAAAATAGGACAGCTATCTGTAAATTGAATTTTTCAGGCTTTCGTTCGGTAAAGACAGCAAGGCTCTTTAGTACATTGTTGAACGGTGAAGGTTGTCATATCATAACCTCGAAAGGAATGATTCAGCTAGAATGAAACAGATAAAACTATTTTAAGATCGCGGATGCCAGATTGCCTCTTTGTCTGAGTCGGAGGGTGGACTAACCAGTGTCCCACTTTCTTTTGAGCTTGATTGTTCTCCAGACCGTGAGAAACTTGGTTATATGTAATTAAATATAGAGTAAGATTGTTTTATTTTAGTTTTGACAACGTTGGATTGAATGAATGGACCAGTTTCCAAGATTCCCGCATCTGTTTCTGAAACGCAACATCCTTAAAATCCAGTACAAGTAGCTAGAAAAAATTATTGGTGTGGACCATATAATATAGTAAAAATAATAACACTAAAACGTAAATATAACTGTTGGTGGCATTTATTTAGTCCGGTGTCAGATAGAGTCTAAGGCCCGTATTACAGAGGAAGACTCAAGTCTTTATCTATATTTAAGTATTGATGATATATTTCTCTATGACAAAGACAAAGACGACTGTAGCAGTCAAGTATAGATCAGAGTCTGAGTCGCGTTCTGTAATTCGGACCTAAAACTATGATACCTAGTATTCGTTAACTCCCTGCAGAAGAATATTAAGTTTAATAATTTTATTACTTATCATAAAATCTATGGTAAGTTTTTTTTTTTAAACTGACGAATCAATTCACACTTCTTCAGCTAAACTAATAAACATTCGAGTATCAAGAGTGAAACAATGCTTTTTCAAGACGCTTGCACTTATGTGGCTTCTAACTGTAATGAAATAGCTCCACACTTTCATTACATTAGATCAGGGACGTTAGAAACTAGGTCGATAGTACCTACCCCTATTGCTTCAGAAACGTGAACATTTAAAAAAATATATTTATTTTGAACTAGCTTCCCGTCTGGGACTTCGTTCCCGTGGGAATCCGGAAAAATTATGTAGCCTATGTTACTCAGGAAATTATGTAGCCTATCGGTTCTGTAGTTTTTGAGTTTATTCGTTACATACAAAACATAGATTGACTGGAGGATGTCCGGGACTTCATTCCGTGAGAATTTTGTAAAATCCTTCCTTAATTTCAGCTTTCTAAGTCCAAGGGTTTGGGCTGGGCGTTATATTAAGAGTAACTTTTCGACTTTTAAAATAATTTATCGGTGCTTGGCTTGTCGATTTTGACAACTTAATGAATTCACAAGAACAAAAGAAGAGTTACCCAAGCTTTGATTAAGTATCTTTTGGTGCCCGTTCTTACAGCTGTTCGAGTTTCCTTTGTCTATATAGAGTTAAGTATATCTACTTTCTTTCTTCATAAATAAAAGTACATATTGGGTGTAATTAAATTCTAAAACGGGTCTAAATTCGTGTATATACAGGGCTTTAGGTAAATCACTTTCAACCTCTCGGGTGGTAAATCAGTCCATGAAACTGAACAACTTTCCCAAGGAACAAAGGACAAAGTATGAAAAAAAAATTGACTTCCCATACAAAATGTGCTATCAGCTGACGCAGCTTGCATGGGAAGTTAAAACTTTTTTTTCTTATTTCGACCTTTGTTCCTTTTTTTTATTATAAGATTGGTTAACTCTTGACCTTAATCTTGACCTCGACTTTCCTTGGGAAAGTTGTTCAGTTGCATGGACTGATTTACCACCCGAGAGGTTGAAAGAGAGATACCTAAAGCCCTGTTATTTATTTACCTATTCCCGACGTTTTGACGCGCGTTGCGGATTAGCGAAAATTAATTATTTGCTCACGCAAACTCAACAATTTACTTACTTAACAACCAACAACAATCAGCTGATTTGCCATTGTATGGTAAGTCGTAATTTTTTTAGAGAATTTTATTATAGGTTCCTTGGCTTGGGGAAAGCGAATTTGCAATAGATCAGAATCCACATCACCTTACTCAATACTTTGGGGTCGTCCATTAATCACGTAAGGTTTTTTGACATTTTTTTTGTGACACTTCGTGATTTTTTACGAACATCCTTTCCCCCTTTCAAGTCTCATGTGATTAATGGATGATGCTTTTTATAAAATTCGCAAGTATATGAAGCTTCAAATTAAAAGTATGTCTACTTTTCCAAATAAGAACGTAAAGGACTGAAGGTCCATACCTACTCTAATTACCCCCTCGTTACGTATTCCTACCTCTACCTAATTCACAAATTCCTAATTTACAAAAGTATCACGTTGTTCTGAAATAACACTGCCAGCCGACGAACAATGTTTGGAAAACTGAAATTGGTATTATTTGAAGGGAAAAAAATTAATTTTGATAAAAGAGTTTTAAACCCTTTATCTATCTTTCTCTTACCTTTAGTTTAGAGAATAAGAGATAAAATAAGTTATTTTTTAATAAGATAAAATTTTGTATCGGATATACCTACAGTAACAAGGCAAATCACACAATTCTTGTAAGCCAAAGTGAAACGACGAGTATCTCGTTTAAGTATAATAGTTTTTCTAAGCTGCACATCTCATAAAAAAGCTTGTTTAGAATTATCCGCTCTATCATTCATTTAAAGTTGATGCAGTAACTGTTTAAATATCTCTAGATTTTTTTAGATTTATATTGCATTTATAGCGATCCTGAATTCGCCTTCTGATCGTCAGAAATAATTCAACAATTCATTCTATAAAGAAATCATTGACTGTACTTTTTTTTTTTTTCCAAAACAATTTACAACGCTAATCCCACTATATGATGGATAACACATAAACCCCATTGGGTTTAATATGTGTCGCATAATACAAGTATAAGTTTATAAATAAATTTATGGCGGGTCCTTAAGCTCCAGTTACGGATCACGAGAAGATCTTGTTTACGCATCAGCCCATTATCTACACGAAATTTACCTAACAGCCTTAAAATTTACAAACAAGTAATTCTGTACTAAGTACTCGAGTAAAGCTTATAAATTACATACATCACTCTAAGGCGGGACGCCAGTTCGCATGCAAAATTCCTAGATAAATAAGAAAGCTCGAGTTTGATATACTGCCGCCATCAGCTGTGTTTATTGTACAATAGTTTGTTGAAAAAAACGAGAGAGATTGTTGAAGACTGATCGCCCATCTTATCTTCAGTCCCAAGAGATCTGTTATAGAGTTAGTAGAGCTCTATAAGAGGAGGAAGACGAGAAACCTAAATAACTACTGAGAAAAATACTCGTTTCACGTAGCTAATAAACTGTGAATTTCAGGAGGTGAGTCAGTCCTCTAAATTTGTGTATAAAAAAAAAATATATATAAAAAATTCGTGTACAATTTGTTGGATCTGCTGAGACTGCCTTAGTATGAACAATCGTTCTTAATTTTATTAAAGTTTTTTGGAGAAGTTGTTCAATTTCATGGGAAGATCAGACTTTGTACGTCCTAAAATTTCGCTCAGTTTGAATACCTAATGTCCGTGTCATCATTCATCAACTCTGACAGGGTTAGTCAAGTTCGCTACATACATGATTATGATTATACAACAATAAGGAAGAAAGTATCAAAAAGTTTTTAGTTTATTCCATTCTCTTTATTCGTTTCTGAAGTTTCTCGAGTAATAACAAACTTGGCTTGTCACGTTCAGCGTGTCTACATCATGTAGATTTTATGTTGAACTTACCCTTCTAGAAAACATATTAATGTCAGCAATAGTGGATCCACTCTAACCGTTTTTCGTCTTTACTGTAATAGGTATTGTCTAAACCTACTGCCTGTCAGATGACGACCGAGGGACTGGGGATTAGGGGATTTGTATTGACAGTTTGTCAATCTATCCTAGGAATACAACAGCAATATATATATATATACTTCGAAATAATTTAACCTTCTAAATAAGGCATATTTTTCTTATTTATCCAGCTGTACGGTACAATAAATTAGATGTATAGTATATAGTCTACCGAGAGTAAAATTCCACTTTGGTCATACGGTGGCGTAGACAGAACAAAAACATTACTCAATACGAATTCGTTAGAGCGTAGACATTATCGAACGTTACTAATGAAATGAAGGAATGGTTGACAAAGGCCTCTTTTTACAAGGAAAACGTAAATGAAAACATATTGAATAATATGTGGCTTAGCAATTTCCGACCCATGACTCGGACGTAATTATTATGATCGTCTTGTTTTCCCACCGATACAACATAACTTAAAACATATACACACCAGCACATTGGGTACACATATACAATAGCACATAAATAGTGACGACATAGCCTAGAATCGTCGCTTTTGCAAACGAATAAAGAGCGATATCAGGGTCAAAAGGTGTAGCCTGATGTGCTATCACGTGTACAAGTACATACTATTACAATTTTCCATTTATACGGACTCGTTTTATAAACCTCTACCTTCTATTTTTTATACGCATGGCCTAATCCCTTTACCGCTAATCCGAATGACCTTTACAGTAATCGCCCTTTGAGAAGGGTCTGCTAACGAGCGCCATCATAACTCAATTCTAGTGGATTTACTCCAATACCAAGCGATCGTCACCCTTCATTTATTAGTAAAGGCCTAAAATTCTTAGACAACTTCACTGAAAGATAAAGCAATAAATTTTAAGTATTTTTTTTAGCTGTTCCTGTCCACTGCTGGTTGACGGCCGGTCCTGGGTTCGATCCCCAGTCGGGGCAAACATTTGTGTGAAAAGCAGATGTTTGTTCTCGGGTCATGGGTGTTTGTGTTTGTCTTTATGTGTGTTCCGAGGGACCCACGACACAAGGGAAAACCTTAGTGTGGGCCTTTGAGTGTGTAGCGTTTATTTATTTATTTATTTACTGCCGGGTAAAGGTCTCCCCTTATTTCCTCCACAACCAGTCTCGGTCGAACCCAGATGTTACCAAAGCGTCTAACTAGTTAGCTAGTCTCGTAAAATAAGTAAATTGCATAGTTTCCTTAATGTAAAGAAATCAATAGTTTGCAGTGTGAATCTCTTCTTTCTCTTAATGTTTTACTGTGTTTCCCTGTTACTTATAAGTTTTTTTACCTGAATAAATGTATTATCTGTCTATCTATATATAATTGCTACCATATCTTCATTTGTTTATCTTCTTCATTGATTCTTTGGAGAGATTTTTCACAGGTACAGACAGCAGCACGTCAGGTTTCGCATTTGTACTGCGAAAGCTGATGCTATTACGAGCGAGATAAGGACGACGTCAGAGACAACATGTATAACCTGATGTGCTGCCACGTGTATATTATCTATTCTTATACGATCATGACATATTCTGAGTCCATAAAACAAAATTAAAACGACCGTGATCATGACATTGCTGAAGTAGATATTAAAATCGCATAAATTAATCAAGAAACATGCTTTCAATTGAGACTGTACTACTCATATATCTAGTAGAAATATCATAGAATAACATAAACATAGAATAATTTATTCTTGTAAGTTATTATGATAATTAGGATCCGCAGTTCAAGAACCAAGAACTAATTGCTTTTGATACCTATGGAAGTGTCCATTACTTTAGATACATAAATACTTTATTGCATACTTAACAAGGTAAGACACAAAACCATACAATACAAACTTACCACCAAAAGTGTGCAAGGGCGGCCTTATCGCTAAACAGCGATCTCTTCCAGGCAATCCAAAGTGAAAAGAAAATACAAGAAAAACCGGGAGAGTATATATGATTATTACTCATGCGAACATTATGATTTACTTATGAGTATTGGCCCTTACTCCACTTCGTACCACCAGCTCGTGCCACCAATGGTACTTTTAAGACCATAAAAAACAAAACCGACGTGTTTGTTCCAACATGCACGCCTTAAAACAGCCGTTAATTTTACCTACAAATATTTCTATAAGAAATCGAAAGTTATATTTTGCTTCACATTGTTTTTGATGCGTAGTTTGTTGTGCATGTTTTATAATGTAAGTTTTATTAGTTTTACTATTCATACAGCTTTGCTTATCAATCTTATCATGCTGGACGTTCACGCTTTTAACGGTCAATCTGGAACTGAACCGTATTATGTTTTAGTATTAAGATTTGATTGTTCGCTGTTTTGTACGTCTTAACTATAAATAAATCAAACATTAACGCCAGCCAGCAGTGTGGCATGGAAAATTAATCGTGATATTTGAAGAATACAGCGTTGTTGTTTATACACCTGTGTGTGCTATACGTGTGTTTTTAATGAAGACGTAGGTACAGAAGAATACACGACGACACATGGGACAGGCAAGCTCACCCTTGTCTTGTTTACAATAGCGTCGACATTCGTAGACAAATGTGTCAACTGATGTGTTCTGTTATCTATTCATAAATACGAAGAAAATGTATTAATAAAAAATATACTAAAATCGAGAAAATAAATTATCTGAAATCCCTGAAACCTGGTTTTAAAGTTTTTCGACCCATGCATATCTTTAGGATCGACTTTTCTTGCTACTATAAAAAAAATACAGCCAACACACATAGATAGCACAGTGCACTTGACATTGTAACATAACGACTTCTGTGCTGAGTCACTGTGACCTTTGCGGTCACGGACCCGCGGCGCGTTCCTAGGGGGGTCGCGTGCTGTTTCTGACAGTGGGCGAGTCAGTTTTATAGATAGGGTCTCCCTGCGGGGAGTGAAATATTAAAGCTTCAGGGGTAAAGTTCGGTTTTTAATTTTTTTTGTATAGCTGGTTTCATAATTTTCATATGGCATTGTGGGATTTAAAAGGCAATGAATTCTTGAAAACATAGCTTAAGGAAACGTTAATAATAGAACTAAATAAAAAGCTATTAGAAAAATGAGAGCAAACTCCGCGAAACGAGCAAAATCATACATTGGCCGTATTGACAGGTACTTACGTATCGAATTTATTAAGACTAGGCTTTCCAATTTGAACTAATATCTAATAGGCTTCAACATGATATAATGTTTTCAGAGAAAACAAGACTCTTTCCCTATGTATTTTAATAGTAAAATACCTTTGTAAAATAGGTACATTCTTATGATGACAGCCTGGGGAGAATAGCTGACTTTAAATAAGATTGCTTGCAAAGTTTGAGCGCGGTATCAGTTTCTTGCAGCCTCACTGCAGAGTGCACCCAATGTTTGGGAGTTCAGTTACTAAGTAAGCAGGGTACGAACTTAGTTAAGAGAAACAAACAATTTGAAAGTCTGGTATAATATTTACTAAGCTTGGCACGGTCTTCAACCAAAAAATAATTCGATGAACGGTATTTTACAGTAAAGTTCCTAATTCCTTTTTTTTCGTGGCACTTCGCGATCAACGATTGGCCAATGATAACTTTAATAATTTAGCAATATGTAGTAGAGCTTCAATACTGTTTAGTGTTTATTATCGACCGCTGCGTTCCATTCCAGGTTGGAACAATACGGTTATTGTGCTCGAATGGATGCTAGACAGAGCATCACGTAAATAGGAGAGCTAATATGAGACTGCTGGCTGGTTGGTGGGAAATTGCACCGTTGTTGTTTTTTCTCTTTATAAACCGTAACACACATTTTAAAAGAAGAATGCGACGATTTTGTAACTATTTTTCTATAAAATTAAAACATAAATAATTTTCCACGTTAAAAACGTATGAGTCACCGACTTCAATCCCAACAACAGTTCGCACAAAGTAGATATCTAGTTTTTTGCGGACTACAATGCCTATTAGCAAATAACTACAAACAGAAATGTCATTCATTTATTTAGATGATGTTCTAGTTTGTAGTATATTTTGTTTTTGTTGATTTTTTTTAAAAGCGCTGAATCATTTTCGATAAAATGTATATGGGACCTCTTCAGGAGTATACTCTTTCGAAAAAATAAAGAATTTTGAAAATCGGACAACAGTTGCCGGAGTAATCGCGTAACAAATATACAAAAAAAAAAAAAAAAAAAAAATACCGTCGAATTGAGAACCTCCTCCTTTTTTGAAGTCGGTTGAAAATAGTCAGTTTTAGGCTAACGCTTGCTGAGTAGACGCTGACATCGTCGTATTCAAACTAAATCTGGTTTACTTATTTTTTGCCTAGTAAGTAAGTTTTAGCACACCGGTACAGTAATGAAGTTTAATTACACAGTATTACAATTTATGTATAAGGTTTATACAAGGTGATAAAAAACCTCCTGGTTCAGGATTTTGAATATAGCTAGGAGGTTTTTTATCACCCTGTATTGTACTTAGTTGTTTTGGAGGATTGTTAAGGAGGTTCATCGAACTCCATTAAAAAAACTATCTAAAAAAACTGCATCTAAATTTAGAACTTGTGTGCTTTGAATTTTCATCACATTTGCATAAAAATGCGTGGGATTGTGGGCATTTATGTGCAGATATTCTTATACATTTTAAACAAGTTTTTTAATCATTCGAAGATGTCACTGTAATTAAAGTCTGAAATGGAATATGGTTATTATTTTTTAGGTATTGAAACTCATTAACAAACATTTAACTTTTGTCTGAAATAGCTCTTTCGACCAACTTTTGACAGCAAATTTGATTAGGAAAAGTAATGAGTAATTAAATTAGGCCTCGGAGGAATAGGGTAGTTTCTGTAATACCTATAATAAAATATTGTTATTGTAAGGTGTGGTATAGTATAATTTTTAGCAAATATTGTTTGAACTTAAAAAAGTTTGAGTTTATTGTAGACACTTTACTGTAGATAATAAGGAAGAAGAATGAATAGGCGGCCTGCTAAGCAGTAATATCTTCCAGACAATTCTTGATGGGAAATGGAGAATAGAACGTCCTCCTTTATTGAAGTCGGCTAAAAATGGTTGGTTATGTAGAGCAATGCTTTTACGAGTTGGAAATAACATTATGTAATACTTTTTTCCGCCCGGGATTTAGTTCCCGTGGGAATTCGGGAAAATGATGTAGCCTAATATCACCCGCTGTTAAGAGAGCTTTCTAATGTTGAAGAATTTTTGAAATCGGTCCAGTAGTTATTGAGTTTATTCGTTACAAACATACAACAGTACAAATCTTTCCTCTTTATTTATTTGTGTAGATTATATGTTTAACACTAAGTATGTACGTTTTCTTAAGTTCTAGTATTTCTTACAATTTCTTAGGGTTTAGAATATACCTATTTAAGTCAAAATGGAAAATGTCTTTATAAGAACACAAGATTTTCCTCCATCTTCCCTTTGAATATTAACGACTCTCTAGCTTAGCTAGACGATACTTTTAACGGATTTTTTTTGCATAAAAAGTGCAAAACCTTTAAAAATATAATTCTTCTTACCCTTTAACCACTGCATAAGTTGCACCGACGGTCATTCCCAAGTTAAAAGCGGTCATCCATAATAGAGACATGTCTGCAGATTCCAAAACAACTTGTTAAAACAGAATGTAACGGCACTTCACTGCACAAGAAAAGTTCATCCCAGCACAATACATTTACGTTCTATGGCTACACGCGCGCGTAGAAAAGGAAAAGTTCGAATTTCTAAGTGTGGAAAAAAGGCGCGATGCGTCGATAGAGTTATATTTTTTCGAGGCACGAGAGAGGTATCATACAGCCAATTGTAATTGATTGTTTTATGTTTCGATTGAAAGAGTTCAATGACTAAAGAGTAAAAGGACAGGAAATTTCACAAAAATATGCGTGCCTGTAGTAAGCACATGCTAGGGTATCAAAATATCGATACGTTCAAAGTATCGATAGGTGGTACAGAGTACGGTTACTTTATGATAATTGAAAAATAAACAAAATCACAGCATTTATTTACATTTATTTACAATTTGTCAATGTGAAAAAAAAGACCAGTTCACAAAGTACCCAGAGTTTATAATTTTACTAAAGCTTTGACAATTTTACGGTGACATATGTATGTGTTTAATTGTACAATGATCATACAAAAGATATTTTGTTTAAAATAAAAGCCACCATACAAAATCGTGACACGAGACCGAAGACCGAGCTCGCGCAGGGCTAAGCCCAGAGCGACCACCCTCTCAATTCCAGGATGACCGCCATAAAAGGTTCACTCTAAGAGCGAGGCGAGGCAGCAGGCCGAGGAAAACTGCGTAGTATATGGTGAGGCCGAAGGCCAAGCTCTACGTAGAGCGACGCGGAGCGTGACGTTTCACCCAACCTAAAATTCAAGATCTCGGATATGAACTTTTGCGAACCTGATATTTCGTGTCGTTCAATAGCACCCCAAGAAATGCTTAATACAAAAATGACACTCATGCACGCTATTGAAAAAATCTAGTTATAAAAGTGGAATCTGTTGCCAATATTATTAAAAGATACGCAAAAGCTTGCGAATAAACCAACATGTGATCGTCGAGGTTATCAATCTCCTCGAAAAAACAGACAGAGTAAGGAGTTTAAAGAGTGTGTTAGTGTCAATGTAAGCTAGCATTGCAGGCAGCAAGTTATTTTTGGTGACTTATAAAATTAGTAAGCAAAACTTAAGCTATTATTTATTCTGTGACTTAAGGATGTGAATTCGCCTTCTAAACTGAACAACTTTTCCCAAGGAACGGGTGGAAATACAAAATATATATATATATATATAAATATAAATATTAGTTGTGTTATTATTAGCATCCACAGACTTTATGTCCGTGCCTTTGTCTAGATTAAATTTTCTTGTTAATACTTGATTTTTAACTATAATACAATACTTTCCATAGAGGTTTACAATTTATAAATAAGTATAATAAATATATGAATACATAATGTATATAATATATATTTAAACGAGTGACGGTTCTTCGCTGTTGCATTCAGACCTCAAGGCATCTATGATGGCTGTGTCTCGACTTTTGATCGCCATTTTGAGGTTGTAATTGACCACTTTTCCCCTGCCTGCCGTCTCTGCTTCTTTGATGAATCTGCCTATCGCATCGTTACCATCATCCGCATAATATTTGCAACTGGCGGTATGACGCGATATAGCAACTACAGCATGTGGGATACTGTCGTGTAGCTCGTTGTAGTACGCACGATCACCACCTTTTCGTACGTCAACCCTTGAGCCTCGTGTATAGTGAGGATGCGTGACCCGGTGCCCGATCCGTATCCCTGGTTTTGTAGAGTTGTCTTTTCTACTTGTGTATGAACAAGGTACAGGGTTTCGGACTGGGTTCGATCGATCTGTGCATCTGTATAAGGAGTGCGTACGAAGTTTCAACGAGTGTAAATGCCACTGTAGACTTCTCTAAGGGCAAATGCTACGTAAAAAAAATATATTTAGCTTCTCCATGCAACTAGAAATTACCTCAGTATGAGATTTTTTTCCAAGAATTTCATGGATTCCTTACCAAAAAAGAAACAGAAGGCACAGAAATACTTACAATTTGCAAGGTTTTATTAAATGCTGATTCCTCAAAATGTAAAGAGCATAGGTGGAGTACTTTATGAGGTTTCAAATTATCTTTCCCAATAATGTCAAACCACTTACGTCGCAACGCTTCTTTTTTTGGGAACCTGAAATCATAATCAAACCAAATACGTACTAATAATACTAATAATCCTCTCACTTGGTAATGTAGTTTAAAAGAAAAACAAATTTCTAAGGTAAAATAATCATACAGAATAACATTAATTAAATTAATATATTTTCTAAACGTAGGTAACTATAAAATCTTAGCTATGATTTGATTTCGCCATTTCAGTTTTTAGCCAAACTGTCCCTTTACACCTTGAATACAGAAAGTGATAGTATAGATAGTTAAAAACAGCTTCTTATCTTATTTAGCTTAATGTGTCCCACCGCTATTTTAATATAAAAAAATATTGTAACTGATCACTCGTACAAATATGCTCTGTAACTAATACAGAATCATCGATATAAATTCGATAGCCATTATTATTACATCACTAATGTCATTTGTATAGAAATTTTTGTTATGGAAAATATTATGTAAAGTTAGCCAGAAAGGTAATTTAGGGTGTAAAAAACGTGAAAACTATAAAATATAATCTTAGTAATAAAGGTTTTAGAAGTATTTTTGGGTTTAATAGGCGTATTTCAACAAAAAAAGGTTACTTACTGATGCACAGTCGTTTGCTTGCTATTTTTGTTAGCCCTCTAGCTGCACTGTTTTACAGAGCACGAAGCCATTTTGCTACCTTCTCATCGAATGTTCTGACACTATACAAAACCACAAAACAACTTCTCCTCAACAAAAAACACAATTTTTCACTAATGTTGCTATTCACTTGACAGCTGAAGTACTCACGAGTGAAATGTAAACAAACTTAACAAAAATGGCGGCCGGCCACGCTTCATAAGTATGTTATATGTCAAATATTGCGCCTCCATATAAACAAATACTACATACTCAAAGAAAGAGTTACAAGTTTGAGCGTTGACAAACGAGTGGCACGATCGGCGAGGCCTTAACAATATAAACCGGAGGTATACCCACCCCGTCCCCCGCGCGTTAAACTGCGCTATTTCCCCAACAGTTAGTTTTCATGATGCAATTTTCTTCACAAAGATTCTTTTGTAATGAAATTATTACTTCTTTTGACTTTAAGGACTAAACAATAAAGAGCAATGGTGTAAAATTTTGTTACTTGTATAGTAGACCAAACTTCTGCATTATTCATGTCAATAAGCAGTTCATTTTTACAATGTTAGATGGCCTGGATAATCTATTACACAGGTTTAAACATACCTACCTAGCATTGACTCTTCTTTCACAAAGGCTGACCTTGTCTGTGTTTTGTTGAAAGAAAGAAAACTTCGATTCGAAACCTTTGTGATGTGATGAGAAACTGAATACTTATCTACAGTGTTCTATTTTCTTATTGTGTAAATTTCGTATTTTGCCGAGAGGCATTACGAAAATGTGTGTTCTTTTCTTCTTATTTTATATTTTTAAATTTTAGTTTCTTGTCTTTGCATGTAACACTAACATCTTAATAATTTAAGTATAAGATTTGCAAATTTTGTGTACACCTATAGTTGGTGCATATATCAAATGTGTAACCTAGATTGTGAATATTGCTTATGATTGAATATATGTACTGTTGGTGTTCCTATGAATAAATAAATAAAAGTACTGTACATTATTGTTATTTTAGAATGTTAAATGTTTGAGCTTTTTCTAGATTTTTACCATTACAAGTAGGTATTAAAAGTTTAGCATTATAAGACCGTAAACCTATCCATATTTAAAATTCTAAAACCCGTGCCAAATTAATTTAAAACTGGTTGATATTAAAATAAGACCATTATTCAGTAGAATATAAAAATAAAAATAGCGTTATCGCGATAATAAAACCAGTTGTTGGAACTTGTTAAAATATTGCGCAAATACTTACATTAAAATAAAACTCCAAATACAGCTTTTGCGCACTATTGATGTGGATATGGAATTTACGATTGTTCTTAGCAATTATTTGCAAACATATAAAACAGATTTACCTAACCTTATGTCAACTTATTAGGTTGAGTTTAATATACCGATTATATAGCATTTTGATATGTTATTGACACAGGTTATTTTTATATCCCAAAAATTCCTTGTATAACGTAGATAAGGAATAAGAAAGGAACCTTGTACTAACATTATAAAGAGGAAAGATTTCATTGTTTGTTTGCATTCAATAGGCTCCGCAACTACTGAACCGATTTCAAAAAATATTTCACCATTAGGATGCTACATTATCCCTGAGTAACATAGGCTACATAATTTTCCCGAATTTCCATTCCCATTTTCCCAAGCGGAATGCTAGTTTACAATAAACAGCGACCACACATTGTGGTTTGACCTTTTAAAATGACGTGAACTCATATAGTACAATATTTGTCAACAATAATTATTTGCGTAAAATTAGTATTATTGACGTATCATACATGAGTGCTTGTTATCTGTAAGCAGTTGGCAACAATCGAGATGAACTCAAAATAACTCTCAAGTATGAGCATTAATGGACATATAGGGTTCCATATTATTGAATACCTTCCTGAGGTATTGGAAGAAGTAAATAAAAAGGAAAAATAGAAATAGAATAACATACTTATTGGATTATTTTATATTTATTATAGTTAGAGACAATTAAGGATGTCAATCAGACCACTAAAGTATCCGAAGGAATATTGGCCGAAATATAAAAAAAAAAATTGCCTCTCCTTACAATTTCAGCGATCAGCCTTAGTATGAGAACCTTTTTTTATTAAGGAATTTCACATTCCTTTAGGAAAGTTGTTCAGTTAAAACCTTCGCGTGCTTTTTGAACACATTGTGTTCGAGATTTGTACCGCACGCGGCGTAAACAAGCACGCGACGGGTTAATGAGGGAAGTGTTTCGGCACATGATATCCTTTTCCCAAAATACCAATTCCCAAAACATCCCTTCTTAATTTATCTGTTTCTCAGAGGAAATCACACCCTAAAATTTATAATTACAAATCATCCTAATATTTAAAGAAAAATTCAGTCGAATTGAAAACCGCGACCGTTTCGGAAGTCGGTTAAGTTAACAGATATTTGTTCAAGTGTAGTTACATGCATGAGTTATTATACCTGCACGAGTTATTATACCTAGGCCAGTTTTTGTTCACAGTTTCGAATGTGCTAAGTTATTTGAGTGGTCTAAGTACCTAAATACCCACTTGCATATCGAAGAGACGCCCGTACCCCTCGGTGGGGGTGAGGACCTATTTTGGCTGATAAAAAACAAAAAAGTACTAAAAAATAGTTAAATACGTACGAGTATAATCGCATTCTAAACCGTGACATTTTAAGGCAATGATTTTACATATTTTAACGTCAATTAAAAAAGTATTCTAAAGAAAATGGCCTTTGAGAATTTATTGATCAAGGAAAAAAAACTGAGAAGACTAGGCTGTATGGCTTGGACCCATTGCCTTTCTGAAAGGATAAAATGAAATTACTACTACTCTAAAGAAAATTCCACTAGCCTACTTACCGCCATGACGTCCTGTCACAGCCAATTAAATTTAGAACAGATGACAGATTCATGCTCTCCAGATTCGAATTTGAATGAAGAATTTACGACGAATTTTGTAACATTAAAAAGAAAATTAACTTCTGAAATTCTTTTTTTTTTATTGGCTTTGGCATGACAATGCATTTGCCACAGTTTAGTTTAAACTTGACTTTAACAACAATCAACAACACTTAAAACTTTTTAAATTAGCACACAAAAGCTCATAAACAAGCTAAATGGAAACAAAATGACATATTTTAGAGGTATAAAGTGTAACTTGTGTATGCACATGAGTCAAAGATACAAAACCCAATTTAAGTTTTCAGTATCATAATATAGTCAGAAGGTATAATACTTACGACCTATTTACGCATGCCTCTTGCCTTTCTAAGCTGCATATAGTGCAAGCCACCCCCTGCACCTGGTTGCATATGCATTGCAATTAGAGGGTATTGACCCCAGAAGGCCTACGTGATCCAATGCGCGTAGCCTCTCCGAATACCGTCCACAAAATCAACGAGAAAAATTTAATATATTTTGTAAAGGTAAGTGTAGAGCTACACTTGATTTCAGCAATATCGTGTGTCAGAACTCTAAAATTGTTTTTTTGTTTAATCCCAGAAAAATATTTTGCTTATAACGTTTAAACGGCTAAACAGATTTTGATTAAATAACCATCTCGATCATGTCAGCTTTAAAACAAAATAAATCGCATCGAAATCGGTCCATTAATTTAGGAGCTACGATGCCACAGAAAGACACACTTATCAGTGTGTTTTTCTGTGGCATCACACTTCAAACTTATAACACCCTTAATTTTTTGGCGGGGGTTAACAAATTAGGTGTCGTAACCCTAGCGTCAAATGGTTTCATATGAGCACTTTCATGCTCTGCCTATCGAAGTGCCAAAAGCTTATTTAATTATCAGAATACAGGACCAGTACTGGAGAATTTAATCTTCTGAAATACAATACAATATACTTTATTGCATACAGGAAAATTCAAATAATTTTCACAGTAATTTTGATACAATGCATACAAATTGGCGACCTTATTGCTTAACAGTAATTTCTTCCAGGCGACCTTATGGTACAGGAGTGATGTGAAATGAAATGCGGGAAGAGGCAAATATTTATTAAATAATTATAATAATAGATAAAATTGTTTATTTTTTATTAGTTAATCATGAATATAAGTAAACTGTTAGATACAGATAGCTATGATACATTTTCACTTTCCTATTTGGAAGTTCCAAATCCAAATAATTATGCAGATGGTACCTGATGACCCTGAATGTTGGTACTATTGGTACTATCTCTACGCTGGCACTTACTGGTACGGAAATGGAAAACTTTTTCACTATCGCTACTATTAATTATCTGCAATAGCGTTTTGCATATAGCTTAACGAGGAACTTTATTTTAAATGTTGAATTAATAACAATAATCGAAAGAATAAAGCTGTATCCACATAAAGCAGATGCTGCCATTTATGCAATGTTTTTTTTAGATAGTATCGCCCCGAGTCCACATTGCGTGCAGTGCGGGGAAAATTATGTAGCCTATGTCCATCGGGGATAATGTATAGCTTTCTAATGGTGAAAGAATTTTTAAAATCGGTCCAGTAGTTACGGAGCCTATTCAATGCAAACAAACTAACAAACAATCAAATCTTTCCTCTTTATAATATGTATAGATATAGATGATAAATATTTATTTTGAACGATTACTATTTTATACTTTGTCCATTAATTATTAAAAATTTAACAGTTAAAAGTTATATTGTAAAAAATAATTAATTTATTATAACAAACAAATTATACTACCGTATATTCTGCGCACATTTTCATTCATGTGTGCATAACCGTTAGAAGTATAAGTATAAATCAAGATGACTGTCGGACTGTCGGTCCACTTCTATAAATGTATCGAGTCGATACTATCGACCTGCATTTCCGTCCGGAAGCTCACTATCTACTTCCGGTCTCCATCTATACATCACACTCGCATTTATGTTTTTTATAATTACTGTTCTTAACTCCCGACAAAAAAGGCATCGTAGCTCCTAAACGAATGGACCGATTTCGATGCCGTTTTTTTTTATTGTTTGCTGACATAATAGAGACCGCACGGCGATCACCACACAGCCACAGCCGCACGGCTGTTGGCCGTGTGGTGATCGGTTGAAAATAACACCATCCCATCTCTTTCCGTGGGTGTCGTAAGAGGCGACTAAGGAAACACAAATGAGACCTGCCTCCTAGTAAGCCATACCAGGCAACGACACTTCATTTTTTTCTGAATCTGAGGTGTCGTCCTATGGTCTCATACGGTGTGGTAGGCTCTGTAAAGGGCCGTCTGGTTCGCGACCACCCTCCTACCGAAGTCCGACGCCAAACAGCTTGCTGTGTTCCGTCGGTGCGTGGGAGTACCAGTGCCTTAATAGGCATTTTCTGGGTAAACTCACTCCACCGTCGACCTCATCTTTGACCTTTATGGTCAAGATTGAGGTCAAGAGTTAACCCATCTTATAATAAATAAATAAATAGTGATGGTTCTTAGTCTTAGCTATACATATTTGATCAAAATTGGTACAGCCATTTCAAAGTTGTAAGCGAATGTCGCAGGTTTTTGAGTTATAAATTGTTTAATCAAACATATTGCCGCAAAAAAACGTAGTTTTAGATAAGATTGCTCTAAATTACATCAGATAACGCGCAGGAGACACTACGAGCATATCCCAGTTATTCCCTTTACTGCCACTTCAGGGATTTAGGGTCGAAAGGGATTTCCGACAGACGTATAAAGATAAATATTACGGTCCCTTGTGGGACGGGCAGAGATGGCTAACCGCTATCATACATATCAGAGAGGCGGAAAAAGCTTTTGACATTAAATAGGGAGTGATTTTACTCCAGATTTGGTAATTTTTCAGTCGAATAACTTCACAAAGACGACGTGGTCAAAGTTAACGATTATTTTGTAAGGGACTCCAGGATCGGGGTATGTTTATTTATTTATTTATTATGAGATGGGTTAACTCTTGACCAAGGTCGACGATGGAGCAAGTTAACCCAGAAAATGCCTATAAGGCACTGGTACTCCCACGCACCGACGGAACACAGCATGCTGTTTGGCGTCGGACTTCGGTAGGAGGGTGGTCGCGAACCAGACGGCCCTTTACAGAGCCTACCACACCGCATGAGACCATAGGACAACACCTCAGATTTCAAAACAAACTGAGGTGTCGTTGCCTAAGATGGATTACTAGAAGGCAAGTCTCATTTGAGTTGTAGGGTCATTATAACATCTTAGTGCCCCAAAATCATCATCTTCACCTGCTAGCGGTGCACCCTGCACCCTGCTGATAGACAGAAGAGACTGAGAACACAGAATAAATAATAGTACTAACGTACAGAAGTCTCACTCCCTAACAAAAGTCAACTTTAGGCATAAAAATTTGCCTACTATTGCAAGCGGCACAGGCTTGCAAGAGAAATTGAAACTTATAGTCGGCCGCTAGCGTTTATATTCTATTGCGCACCGCCGACTCGATGCCGCGTTCGCGACGAGAGCTCAGGGTCAACACTCGCCGCCGATTTAGAGATAAAATAATTATTGAAATTAATTAAGAAAGATAACACTGCTTATAAAATCAAGAGTAACTTTAGTTAGGAATGTAATAAGTAAAAACACAAGTTAACATAACCATCTATGTTATTTGATACCTAGCCTACATACCTACTCACTACAGACACACCTACAGACTATTGTAATGTCAAAACGTGTTTCTGTCTGGTTTTAATATTGTTAATAAGTAGATACATTTATTATTTTGTTCAACACGCGACCAATACGGTGAGCGCGCGCGCGGCGAGTAGCAGCCCGCGCTCGCTGGCATACTCAGTATGCCCGCCGCAAGAACATGCCTAAACAAAGGAGTGACACCCCCCTGCCTGCTGAGACGTATTACAGGATTTCTTTACTTGATATTGACGACTTCGCCAGTCTCTATTTTAATACTCATCAGCTAACTATATTGTAAAACAAAGTCCCCCGCCTCCTCTCTTTCTGAACGCGATTAACTCAAAAACTACTGAACGGATTTGCATACGGTTTTCACTAATGGATGGAGCGATTCAAAAGGAAGGTTTATGTGTATAATTACATTACATTAAATACACGCCTTTAATTCCATACGGGGTAGGTAGAGCACCAGTGGTTCAGAACCACTTGATGCAACTTGATGTGTATAATTCATTCCCAAAATTTCCACGGGAAGGAAGTCCCGGGCGGGAAGCTAGTTATAAATACTCGTATATTTGCAAAATTGTGGACCCCATCTTATCATGATTTTTTTCTTTAAAACGGCATTTCACTTTTACAGCTGATAGCGCGTTTCACTGAACAATGCGACTGTTATAGTAATGAAGTAAGGTTGCCTTTACAGCTTGATAATCTTGATATGCTGGTGACTGTACTATGGATTTTTTTTTCCGACTAGCTTTTCACCCGGGAATTTGTTCCCGTATGAATTTGGGAAAATTATGTGGCCTATGTGTTAATTCAGGGTGTCAGCTACCTCCATGCCAAATTTGATCAAAAATGGTCCAGTTTTGAGCGTGAAAGAGTGACAAACATCCCGACATCCTCACAAACTTTCGTATTGATTCTACATAATAGGATAGTAGCGTGTCTGCTGAGTCATCTGTCCTTGTCCTTAAGACACACCTCCCGTGAGGTCAAGAGCATGTATAGTAAGTAGGCACGACGCTCTATGTCGGCCGTTCACCTGAGCTCGAGATTGGCCGTCGACGAAAAAGGGGTAATAACATATGCATTGAAAGAGGTTGACGTAACGTCAGTAACGTATACGATACGCTAGTTATATTACTTTTCAATGAACGTGTGGCGCTGTTTGCAGTGTCGAAAACAATAATAGAGTAAGCAGGTACTCTATCTAAATAGAGTAAGGACACAATTTTACGTGTACCGTATTGATTGTGACCGTTTGGATTCATAAATTATAATACGTAGTCGTTAAAACTACTTTAAAATGTCACAGTCATGATGAGTTTCTAATAATCTTTTAGTAGATAATTTTTCATGCATCATTACTCTATGAAATTAGTTTACTACATCTGTGGACAGCTAGTACCCTCCGTGTAGAAGAGTACTATAGATCAATGTGTCTCATGTTATACAAAAAAGAAATTCTACATCAAAAGCAAGGAAATTCATAGTTTTCCTTGAAGGTGCTGAAAACGCGGAATACAATACTTCCATCTCATTATCAACCCTCAAAACGTGATATCCCCAAATAGCTGGCAAGGTAAAGGACGCAATTATCACGTTGATATTGAAACGCACATCAGGTCAGTTATTGTAAAACCACTCTTAAACTTACGACATAGGGTGTATTGTTATGTGGTAACTCAAAGAGGCTGTCGGCTAGGTTTCACTAGTGCCATAGATAATAGTAAATCGGAACTCGAAAGACATGGGGGTTCCGGTCCGAGTTCCGACCGTTGAGTTGTGAACGCGGAAGCGTAAGTAGAACTTATTGGGTTGTGTACAGAATTAAATAATTAGAGTTTGAAGTCGTTCAAAAAAAAACTTCTCATGAGCTGCAGTAGTTCAGACGCACTGCGGGATAACACCACCCTTATCTTGTTGAGATCCCTCAGATACGTACTTAGCGCTATTCCTCATCCTTCAGAGCTTATAGATCCCGAATATCTTTAAAGAATAGGCTTCGTGAGGTTGCTATATTCTCAACAGCATCATTGCTCTGAGTCACATTGTGGTGAGCGGTACTTAATAATTAAATATAAAGTGAAACTTCAATCTAATAATTTTATTGCCTCTAGGAAAATTCGAAGGTCAAAGATAGCTAGTCGTAGGTGATAAAGCGTAGTAGCCTCATAAATTCAAAAAGCCGGAAGCCAACCAGGTTCCGGACGAGACGTCCACTGAGTTATGTCGCGGGTGAAATGGTGAATAAATACGACATGACTAACTAAGTAGATGGCCGAGAATTCAAAGGCTCACGCACGTCACGCACATTACGGATCATTTGTCAAACAAAAAACAGATCTCCTTCTACTAACAATAATCGGAGTCGTAATTTAGGACATATTTTTGACCTGAAATGCTCATTTACCAAAAACAGCGACATCTAAGTTTACTCAGAGTACTAATTTTGCGGAAGCTACAGAGTCGCCATCTGTTATTTTAGCAACGTACCACTCACTTAAACTGCCACCTACCGTCGAGTAGCCGTACTACTTCTTAAGGTAACGAACGGACAAATTAGTTCCAATTTAAGATAGATGGCGCTACTTCGTTTAGTTCTAACTCACACTGTTAGATGGCGCTATTTCTAAAAAAAGTTATTCTGTTGTAATAGCTTTTCAAAAAGTTTGTAAAATTATATTACTTACCAAGAATAGCTCTCAAATGGCCCTCAAGCGTTTGTAGGACGGTCATCTTTACTTCCTTTACGGTTTTTCCAAGGAACTGCTCACATGCGGTCGTCAGGAGTTCGTCTTCGTTCATAATCTTGCATTGTGCAACGCCGGTGACTGTTAGCGGGACGCCCTGAGCTGTTTCCACGTATTCGCACATTGGATTGAGGGTCATAACCTGGAATCAAAATTTGTTTCCTATGTAAAAATCATGGACCAATAAAACTAGTTCTGAATTGGCTAATTTTGTTTTTTCTCCTTCTTATCGTGTCAATGGCAAAATTATTAAATAGTTTTGGCCCAAAAAGCGGCCACAGCAACTGCGTTCTGGTTGTGTATTAATATTAATGCTAGATATTTTCATATAATCGTTAAAACATCTATTAAATACCAAAAGTTACTATGTATGGATTATATACCTAGCGGGGGTCTGTTATCGGCTAATATCTAGTTAAGTATTATGGTTTAATAAGGTTTGTTAAATAGCTGTAAACCTAAGATTAATAAAAACATTTATCTATCATGTTTAATTTAAAGACAAATACTTACCGACCACCTACCTACTTGAACCTTTTTGACCCCTTGACAAATTTTCATCAATCTCTCCCAACATTGTTATGAACGATAATCTTTAAATAGGTAATAAGAATTAAAAATTCAGATGAAGAAGGCCAAAGAAACAAACCCCATTTAATTTTTTTTCGACTATTTGATCATTGATTTTGCTACTTAGAATTTCTGATAGGGATCGATTTTTTATTGTTAATGACAGGTAAGTACGTCACCTCGAGTGATATCCGCTGCACGTCGGTGACGAGCCACCACGCCCACGCCCACCCCCCCACGATGGTCTGCTTCTTCGTCGACCCGCAGCATCCGCCTGCAGACAAACAAACACACTAATTAAAATTCCCAAAATTAGCATAGTTGATTTTTAACCGACTTCAAAAAGGGATCTATGTGTTCGACTGTTTGTATTTTTTTAATGTAGGTATGTTCACCGATTTCTCCGCCATTTGTCCGTCATCCCAGAGAAATCGAGGGCAACCCTCAAATTTAATAGGCACTAACAATGTTTTTCATGCAAGTACTTTCTATTATTTACACTAACTTTTTTAGAAAAAAAAAAAAAACCGACTTCAAAAAAGCGAAAAAAAAAGAAAATAATTTAATGTGCCACGTAGTAGGTAAAATTGGTTTTTTTTTTCTTAAAAAGTTTATTAACTTAGGTACTACAATTTGAAAGAATTCTGAAAAAACAGCAACAAGTCAAATTCAAAGTAACGCTCAGTTGCAGGAACGTTTAATGAACGTAAAGCTTTTTTAAATGTAATATCGTCTTTATTTGCGGCTACACGACGGAAAATGACAGTATGACAAATGACAGTATGACTTTTAAAGTAGCATTAACTTGAATGGACGTTTCTGGAACTAAGTGTAAAAATATCACTTTGATTGTTCCTTTCCCAAAGAGAAAACTTTCCTATAGTTTATCGGTTTATCTATAAGCGAGTCGCACGCGAGCAAAGTATCAATAAACTAAACTATCTCGAGTTAACCAGATTTAGTTAGAACCTGTAAACTTGTTACGCAATCATTTCCTCAGAGAAAGTCGGGAGTAACGCCCTAGCGAGACCAAACGGGAAGAGTGAATTAGGTACAGACAGCTGCAGATTAATTTAACACTTAGTATTATTATTATTATTTAACTCTTTATTTGCACACACATAAATAGAACACAGGCAAAAACAAACAAAACAAGAAAGTGTACAGAAGGGCGGCCTTATTGCTAAAAAGCAATCTCTTCCAGGCAACCTTGGGGTAAAGGAGAAATAATAAGTAGGCAAGTAAAACAGAAGCGGGTGGTGCAAATATTTGATTAAAAATGAAAAGCTTAAGTAGTATAATAGTATAATAGGTACCTATTTAAAATACGTAGACATACTAATCGAATATAAGTATATTAAATAAATATAAGTATATAACTAGTATGTACCGTTCTTAAGCTTTAATACCTCATTTTCATATCATATCAAACCTCAAAAACTACCGAACGGATTTTCATAAGTTTTTATCGATGAACGGATTGATTCAAAAGGAAGTAATGAAGTCCCGGGCGGGAAGCGAGTAGAGAATATCCAGAAAGATCTTTTTATATGACCAAACACACATCAGGTTTAACAAAACCAATCTTGTTGGCTTAACTGTCAAGTGTGCATTGCTCTTGATTGCACCATCAGGCAAGTGATCCATAGTGGTACAAGTTACTCGCCCGACTACTCTCCCTGAGGTTACCGCCCTTGGCGCCGGCAATTAGAAATAATTTATATCGGTATTTAGTAGTTAAAGCCTTTCGCTCTTAAAGTGGCGTAATCTTGGCTTCCTCGTCTAAAGGCAGATCTATACAGTAAATGAAAAACAAGCTTATGTTACGATGTTTCTGTAAGTAAAATTGAATTCAATTTATTGTTGTTTAAGAGGATATAAAAAAATATATAATTTACGCGATTAAAAAATCGTTTTTATGTAAGTTACAGTTATGCAGTTTTATAAATAAAACGGTATGAATTTTGCCTAAACTATCTGCAAAATGCCGACCTTTGCGTCTCAAATTACACGCAACTGAAGCCAGACACTGCACTATCACTAGCTTTTTGCACTATTAGGAACTTTGCAAAATAATTTCCTTTTATTAACCGTTAAGTAAGTACTTAATCTTGTTATTACTTACTAGCCTACAGGATGCCCGAGACTGCGTTCCCGTGGAAAGTTTGTAAAATTGTTCCTTGTTCCTTGACTACGTTATAAGGGGAACGTTTGTGCCAAATTTCAGTATTCTAGGTCCAAGGGATGGGCGTTGATGAGTCAGTGAGTCAGGACTTGTAATCTTATACATTAAGAAGAAGATTTTACCTAGATATACATATTATAAAAACTAAGGTCCGTATTACAGAACGTGATTCAGACTTTGATATATACTTAAGTATCAGCGTATTTGTCATTTTGATAGTGAGTGAATGAGACAGTGCAAACTCAAGTATAGATCAAAAGTTGAGTCTCCTTCTGTAATACGGGCCTTACTCACTGATTCATCCGAGATCCAACACGAACTTTGGAAAGTTGGTCACAGAGGTTCATTTTACTTTAAGATTTAGACGAGAAAAAATCCAGAATATTGCGACATTCCTACGGGAACGTGTAGTCTCTGGCATACTATAGAGTACATTAAGAATTGAAAATGTTGCTTATGCTTATTCGTTTGTTTGATATCTTTACAAAGGTATCATTAAGGTAGGCTAGACGAAAGCTGTTTTTTAAATTAGTGGATAGTACAGACAGCACGACAGTATAATTACCTTAGATACCTCATTACCTAAGATAGGGTAATTTACTTAAGCTAGCATTAGCTGAATTGATTGAGATATCACTTTTCTAATGGTTTACTTTCCCGGTTTATTTTTAACTATGGAAAGCTTATGACAGGCCGGCTGTGACTGGATTCATATGTGAGAAAATCTAACTGAAAAACTTAATTTTCAAACGTACTACAGTTCATGCAGATGTGAATGTTTGTGTAAGTCCTGAAAGCTTTTTTACTTGTTAATATATACAGGGCTTTAGGTAACTCTCTTTCAACCTCTCGGATGGTTAATCAGTCCATGAAACTGAACTACTTTCCTAAGGAACATAGGTCAAAATACGAAAAAAATTTTTGATCTCCCATAAAAAATGCGCTATATGCTGATGAAGTTTGTATGGGAACTCTTTTTTTTTTCGTATTTATAACATCACAGTTGTAGGGGGAGGGAGAAGTATGCTACAATACACTTAAAGAAATAGGGAAAAGTGTGACAAAGGGGGAGACAAAATGTTCTGTGATAACCCCTTATCAATGGTTTTCATACATTTCATAAAAAGAACTATAAAAAATTCGATGCAACTATGTTGTTATGATGTGTTCTTACACGTCACACACACACAACACACTAGAAACATGTGAAAATAGGTTTGCTGTGTCCGTGACGTAATCGGATGTGTCACGAACGAAAGTGAGTTTCCAGAATTCAATCACTCGAGCCAGCTCTTAGCGATCACCACTTATCGACTCTTACACTTAGTTGCGGAAACGTTCATTAAAGTTAAAGCTCCTTTTAAATGTAAAGCCATCCTTGTCAGCGCCACCGAGGCGGAAAATAATAGTATGATATTTAAAGTAACATTAAATATAATAAACGTTTCTGCAATTCGGTGCTAGTGACTCTGACCTTACCCGTTGTTTATAAAAATTTAAAAAAATATGTAAATTGTCATTATTATATGGAGGGATGTCTTTAAATTAGCAACATACAATAACATTCTCAAAAAAAATTCTACTGCTCATATTAAGGCTCATCACCTATGGTAGGGCTTCAAATAGCACCCACTTTGGTAATAGTCACTTTTACCTCCCGTTTAACAATGTACTATCATTGTTGAGGTTTAGCTGTCAATTTTCTTAGGAGGCTCTGGTAAAGAACCGCAGCGCGGGCGTAGCAGGGGGTCGCGGGGGGAGGACACTTTCAGGAGAGATTTAGAAAGCCCCGAATAGCTGCTTGGCATTCTAGTGGAAAGAAGAGTTCCTTTTTGTAAGGTGTATTTGTGTGAACTGGGCGTAGAAGCGTATTAGACAGACAACCGATGAGATGGGCTGACGATCTTGCCAGGATTGCAGGGAAGAACTTGATGCGACTCAGATCGAAGAGAGTGGAGTACTATGGAAGAGACCTACAGTCAAGGGCGTCGCCAAGGGGGGGCAGGGAGGGGCAGCTGCCCCCCCCCCCCTAGATATTAAAAAATGTAACCAACTGCAAAGCAATCAGAGTTGCAACCGTTCTTATTATAATCGCCAATTCGCCACAGAGGCAAAGACTCGCGCTATAACCGTAAAACATCATGCTCTTGACTGTACCTACAATTCTTATTTTTTTCATCCTCCATAATATTAGCTTGCCCCCACCTGGGCCAAGGGCTGGCGACGCCCTTGCCTACACTCAGCATTGAGTGGCCATAGGTTGACGAAGAAAAAGGTGTTTTTGTAACAGCAGTTAGGTACAATACGATACAAAATAATATACTTTACACAGATAAAAACATACACAGACACAAACATCAGTTATAACTCCCCTTTTTTTATTGGAGTTTAAAAACACGAAAGAAAAACATGCTTTCCGTCGGCCTCGGAAAACAAAAAACCTAGTATATTGTGTATGTCGCCGGAAATTAATAAGAATCGTAAGTTGATCAATTTTCAAAGTAGTTTATCAACTTTCGGCAAATCATTCACGGCAGTTGAAATGCATTATTTAACGCAATAAATTTTAGCTAATTGCTAAAATTTATTGCGTTAAATAATCAACTAACGATTTTGCCACACGTCAAATCATACACGAATGGACCAATCGCTGCTCAGTGTACATTTTTACGTTGAACTGACAGCCGTAATATAATAAATACACTGTTCTCTGATTGGTCGATGCGACAACCTAAGAGGCAACCACAGTCGAGTCGTTTCTGGCACTTCGCCGGCCGTTGCCGCGGCACGCTCGCTACGCTCGCTCGGCTCGTGCGTTGAGGGCCGCAGTTCTAACCCAACCAACCCTAAACGGGTTGGTTGGGTTCGGCTACAAACAACTACTTGTCGCAGTTCTAAGTGAGACATTCAACCAATCAGCGTACACATCGCGTTCGTCGGATCAATTTACCGCGAGACGCCGTAAATTGATCAATTACCGGAAATGTATACGTTAAATAATACATTTCAACTGCCGTGTATGATTTTCCTATAGTTGATAAACTACTTACCTCGAAAGTTGATCAACTTACGATTCTTATTATTTACCAGGGACATGATCACAAGTTGATCAACTTACGATTCTTATAGCCACACCCCCACACCCAAATGTTTCGATGTTTTTGTGTATGTTTCGTAAGAACATGCGCAGGAGACACGCCTTAATAAAAAAGCCATGATAGCCAAATCGTTCATAACAGTATAGTTTCATTTTCTGCACTATTCGCAGTTACTGTAGCGTGTAGGTAGAGTACAGGACTGCACTTGGGCCCGTATTACAAAAGAGACTCAAATCTTGATCTATACTTAAGTATTGATTGCCTCTTTCTGTTACTATCGAAATGACATAGACAACTGTTACTCAAGTATAGATCAGAGTCTGAGTCGCGTTCTGTGATACGGACTTACGGACTTTAGCCAGCGATAGCACTGAGAGGCCACCACAATAAGTTACTATAATTCATTCCAAGCCAAGTGTCTTATCGATACAAAAGCTATTTGAAGATGCAAAATGAGTTCACCGTACAAATTTAAATTGATACAAATTTAAATTGAACGCACCGCAAATACAAGTTGGTTTTACAAACTTTTCATTGCAGTTGATTTCACTATTTTGGTAGAGGGAAATTATTGGAAGTTACTTATGGCATTGTGAGGGAGTGGAATTCCCTGCCGGCGTCTGTATTTCCGAGTTCATACAACGCAAATATCTTTAAAGTACGAGTGAATAGGCTTCTTCTGGGTGAGCTCGCTACATCCTCGACCACATCTTTGCCCTAAACTAGATTGTGGTCAATTAGTTTGTAACATTAAGACAGTTGTTCTGAAATTGAATATACACACCAACATTCACTTTAACCTGTTGCGATAAGAATGTTCTTGCAACAAAAAGGGGTAACATGATGCGTTGCTCTCTGTACATTATGTAACGATAACTATGTAGTTTCTAACACTTTTTGTAAGTATTTTATGTAACGGAATTAGATTTTTGATTCCACGTACCTGCCTACCGCTGGCGTAAAAGTACATATCTTAAAACCAATTTAGTTTTCTTTTTCAAATCAGCCTTCAAAAATAAAAATTAAAGTAAATGGAAATATTATTTTTTTTCTTTTTCGACATAAAATTAGAGGGTTTTCTTAACTGTTTAAGTTCAAAGTTGTGCGAATGAATAGGCATCTTCTGGATAAGCTTACTTCATCCTCGACCTCATCTTCGCCCTTAGCTAGATTGTAGAAAAACAGGTAAGATGCTACTCTCGTAATTAAGTTTAAAGGATTTTTTTTTTAAATTAAAAATGGGTTCGCTCTTGACCACAATCTAGTTTAGGGCAAAGATGTGGTCGAGGATGTAGCGAGCTCACCCAGAAGAAGCCTATTCACTCGTACTTTAAAGATATTTGCGTTGTATGAACTCGGAAATACAGACGCCGGCAGGGAATTCCACTCCCTGGCAGTGCGCAATGTAAAAGATGAAGAATAGCGCTCAGTACGTATCCGAGGGTACCCCGCACCGAAATCAATTAAAAACAGTTTGCAGCTGTTATTTCAATTTTGAGAAAATAAATATCAAATGAGTCACTCGAGGAAAACCGACAATGAAAGTGGAACCAAGAAGTTTGTGAACTACTTTTACATACGCAAACACATTTGTACTTGACAAGGAAAATGTAACTTTAATTGAAAATTTTATAACTCCAATTTAATTTATACTTTATTGTACACAAACATTTTTTTTTACAGAGAACAGGATACACAATGGCGAGCTTAACTCAAAGTGAGTTCTCTTCCAGCTAACCTCTTAAGTGAGAGAGAAATAGTATTGGAGCGGGCAGAAGTGTACAAGAATAATACTGACACGATAATGACTCTATGACTCTTGCGCCTACATTGTGTCCTGTGTACTTGTGTTTTATTTTTGTATTTGTTTTATTATTTCTGTCTGTAATATAGTGTGTAGCTGTCTCCGCCCCTGGGCTAGTTTGTGGTCAAGAGCAAATCTATTAAGAAAACCGACTTTAGTTAATAAATGCCAGTATTTAAACATTTTTAAGTACCTAGCCTAGCAGTGACTAGTCACAAGTAAATGCTAGAGACACACGTTGCAATTAATAACATAAAAACATTTAAAGTAATAAATCATATTCGCTCATAAAATAATCCTAACAAGAATCTCAACTCAATTAAAACTAGTATTTGACCTACACCTACACTCTTGCAGAAACGTACATTAAAGCTTCTTTAAATGTAATGCCGTCCTTGTTTACGTCAACAAGACGGAAAGTGACAGTATGATACTTAAATTAGCATTAACTTTAAAGAACGTGTCTACAAGTGGGCGCTAGTTAGACACCTAATTAAATGTCTTCGTCACCATAACAATCGTACTAAGCTCTACATATAAATATGACAATCAATGTGTTGAGGGTGTGGATGAAACTGATATCCGAAGTATTTAAGTAAATAAGCGACTTAATTACCATCAAACATTTTAAAGTATGTGCAATTGTGCAGTGCTTCTACGAGTATTTTCTGAATGTCTCTCGGCAAACAGTGCCTGTCTCGTTCTTGTCTTTTGAAAACCAATTTACTTATTCGAAATACGAAATTTGCCGAACCACAATAAGAGTATAGAAGCACTATGTATGTATTGATAAGTTTCTATGAAAAGGATAAAAGAAAAAAGAACTTCGCAGTAACTTTTTTTTTAGAGAAAATTTCTCCGAGAAAGTTACTCAGTCGACGAATACACTACATTGAGGCCCGTATTACAGAAGGAGACTCAAGTCTTGATCTAGACTTAAGTATTGATTGCCACTTTCTCTCACTATCATAGATCTGATTCTGAATCGCGTTCTGTACGGACGTTACAAAATCACTTCCTACAACTTAAACCACGTGTCAAACCGTCCAGAAACATCCACGCCTCAAAAGGGCCTACACCACATCCCACTACGTCCTCCCCCCAGGTTTCCCGCCAAGGCGACAGTGGCCCATAAGCCATGCGCGTGCGCCGAGTCGCGTACCGAGGCGAAAAGAAAGTGGCCGCTGCCGAGTCCCAACGGTATCATAGCACCGGCACGCAACTGTATTGTTCTTTACAATAATTCTGTGGCAGTGTTTGACAGTTTTAAAATGTACTCGTGATTTCAGCGGATTTGAGGTACTTAGTGATTGAAATATTGTTGTTAAACAGTTGATTTGTTACTTTCTGTAGCTGTTTGAATTACAAATTGAATGAAATTTTAAAGAGAAGAAATTGATAACAGTTTGTTTCATTCTCAATTGTGACTAACGATCTTTTTTTAATTTTTAATTAACTTCCAAATATCCCTCAAATATAATTATGCGAATAAGTTTTATTACAATACATGTCTAGTTTTTAAATACACCTTTGTAATAAATAAAGTAAAAAAACACACTTAAAATTGTAATCCTCTATTTTCTAACAGCCAATGGACTCTCTATACATTTCTAAATTCAATCACTGCTACTTCAACCGTTTTATATTATTTCTAAAGGGCCGCGTTATTGAAAAACAAGAGTGAAAATAAGTAAAAAAAGCATCTGTTGGCGAAAGTGTTTGATATAATGCACGGATGCGTTTTCTATGAACTAGTGACGTTTGGTTCCGATGTTGTTAAAGTGACTTTAAATTGTGGCGCAGAGTGATTGGTGGTATAACTTTGAAAGTAGAACTCACTGTAAGGTAAGTCTTAGTTGTGTCAATAAAAAATTGTCTCAACGGATTGTTTTAGTATAGAATCTTCATATATAAAACTGAATGAGTAAGGATTTATCAATGAGTTAGGACCAGCCCATACCCTTGCAAAGCTGAAACAAAAGTTTATTCTATTAAGTATTAGGCAACAGGTACGGAAGGATTTTACGAAATTCCCACATAAGTCCCGGGTATCCTTTATTACACAATAATGGGGTTTTGCTTCTTTGTGGGCGAAAGACTGAGCACCTATGACAACCCTTCTTATATTTGTTAACTTTTGACTATTGAATAGATTATAGGTATTAGTTAAGTTTGGTTATCACAATATGAAATGTAACTTAGCATACTTATTAGTAAAGTTATCTAGAAGTACTTGCACGCGAAGTTATCAAGTTTGATAAGTTCCTTTTGGTAAGTTCTCTATGAAATGTACCTAATGGCATTTAAAAAACTAAAACAATTAATATCTTTTTCACTTTTGATTCCATTTCCAATTAACCTAGTAAGAACCTAATATTAATTATTTCCTATTCGTTAAACTTCATACACGAATGTAGAGATTAATTAGTGAAACACTAAAAACATAAAACCTAAAACCCTAATCACTAAATCCTAAACCCCTATCAGTAAAAACAGTATTAAAACTTATTATTTACTTTATTGTTTACAAAGTTGTATTTAAAAACCCGTTGCGTGGTTTAGAAGTTTAGAAGAAGAAGTCTCTGTTAGAGATGAGGTTATAGACAGTTTTAACTACCCCTTAACAAAATGTGTAGAAAAGTCTTGGAAACCAGGAATGGTCCTTGATTTCTAAGACTTTTTTTAAAATTTATGCGATTGTCATGAGCGTAAATTTATGGGACTTCGTCTAAAATCTAATAAAAAAAAAACTTCACATAGACACCACTTTTTAACTATTTTCATCACACGTATAATATCGTCACTGATAAACAAATTAACCCACGTGCTAATACAAGTTATAACACACATGTGCCCCAACTAACAATTAAATTAAAAATATTACGAAACGTTATGTAACTGTTATTTTCACCGGAACCGTTTGGTATTCTGTAGGGAACAGAGTACAGACTAACAGACGTACGCGATATAGGTGAACGATTCGGTTGAATGAGCGCGACGCTTTCTACAAATTCGTATAATATTTTCATCAGTGCAAGTCCAGTGAATTTTATAAGGTGAGTTCCTGTGTTGCTCAATCCAATGTTGAGCACAATAACTCAGGGAACAGGAAATACTGTGTGGTTTTTAACAGTGTGGTGATCGGTTGAGAATAACACCTCCCCATCTCTTTCCGTGGGTGTCGTAAGAGGCGACTAAGGAAACTCAAATGAGACCTGCCTCCTAGTAATCCATCCCAGGCAACGACACTTCATTTTTTCTGAATCTGAGGTGTCGTCCTATGGTCTCATGCGGTGTGGTAGGCTCTGTAAAGGGCTGTCTGGTTCGCGACCACCCTCCTACCGAAGTCCGATGCCAAACAGCTTGCTGTGTTCCGTCGGTGCGTGGGAGTACCAGTGCCTTTATAGGCATTTTCTGTGTTAACTCGCTCCATCGTCGACCTCATCTTTGACCTTATGGTCATGATTGAGGTCAAGAGTTAACCCATCTTATAATAATAAAACTGTTTCGGGCTTACTTTTTGATCAAAGTACAAGTTTTGACCAACCTTCGAAAATTACAGAATTATTTGTTACATTCGCGAATCGTGTAGTCTCGTACCCCCCAAATAAAGTGTTTACTTACTTATTGTAGTATTAAGACTTTAAGCACGCTAGAAGATTTGTAGGGTTATGCCTCATGGCCAGAACAAGTTTTCTAGAAGAACCCATAACAAAATGTTTGAAAATAATTTTCAACGTTAAAAACGTATGAGTCACCGACTTCAATCCTAACAGTTCGCACAAAGTAGATATCTAGTATTTTTTGTGGACTACAATGCTTATTAGCAGATAACTACAAGCAGAAATGTCATTCATTTATTTAGATGATTTTCTAGTTTGTAGTATTTTTTGTTTTTGTTGTTTTTTTTTAAAGCGCTGAATCATTTTTGATAAAATTTATATGGGACCTCTTCAGGAGTATACTCTTTCGAACAAATAAAGAATTATTCAAATCGGTTTATAATTACCGGAGTAATCGCGTAACAAATTTACAAAAAAAAATTAAAAAAATACAGTCGAATTGAGAACCTCCTCCTTTTTTGAAGTCGGTTGAAAAATTTACGTTCTTATGTATATCAACTGATCGCACAAGTTATACGAAAAAGCTAATGTTTCATCTGTAATTCATAGGTAGAGACAGAGCACAAAATAACTAATAAAGCCTCTTTAAATGTCGACCTCGATTTGATCAAATAAGTATAGCTAAGAGCCATCTCCAATACGTCAGCTTTCGAAAGAAAACGCATCCAAATCGGTCCATTCGTTTAGGAGCTACGATGCCACAGACAGATACACAAAATACCACCAGATACACAGATACATACGTCAAACTTACAACACCCCTCTTTTTTGTCGGGAGTTAAAAGTAATCAAGCTTATTTCTAAGACATATAGGATTAAACAACAAAAAAATGGCCGTTTCTTACGGATAATTATCTTCATCTTAGTATGGGAAAGAATGAACTTCATCCGTGCAGAGACACTCGGAAAACAATGCGACAAATGTGGGTCTGTAAAAACTATTGTTGTAAAAACGGTTCTTGCATTATTTCAATTTCTAATTACCTTATAACAGGTCTGTGACACGGAACTTCAGGACTGTGTATTTAGTAGGTCTACGCTACACTAATATTTACAAAGAGGAAAGATTTGATTGTTTGTTTGCATTAAAGAGGCTCCGAAACTACTGGACCGATTTGAAAAATTCTTTTACCATTAGAGTCCTACTTTATCCCTGATGAACAAAGACTACATAATTTTCCCGAATACCCACGGGAACAAAGTCATAGGCGGAAAGCTAGAATTAAGATTATGAAACCAGCCAACGAAATTGAATAATTTTTCCCGAGTAACATAGGTCGCAATATGAATAATTTTTTTTAAAAGAATTTCGTTTAGATTCTTCTGGAAAACTTGATCAGTCTCACACCCAGATTCGTCTCATAGAACTACGTTTATAGTAAGAGAGAGTATTTTAATAACAAGGAGGACACAAATACCCGGCAGGCGTAGCAGACGTGTTTGTTTGTCTGCCTCGATCACGACAGCGCAGCGACGCGGTGCCGTTACTTGATCGACTCACGCGCAGACCAGTTGCAGGTTCAATGGGTAGGGTGACCAGGTTGTGTGGTCTCCTTATTCATTTCAATTTACAATGAGCCTGAGAAAGGAATATTAATTTTCGACACGATCAAAATCACATGGTTGGTAAAGAACTCAAATCATATTTTGTAAATAACTTTGAACCTAGATAAAAAGTTATTTCATTAGGTACAATTCATTACGATTTTATTTTATTTAAGCTACTATAGGATTAAGAAATTTAAGAACCAGAAAATAATTTTACTTCAATGTTGGCGAAAAATTAACAATTACCAACCACAAATATGTTCCCGTTTCAAGCAATAACCCTTAAGAACTTTGTTATGTATACGGTCACGTAATTGTAAACCTACTTGATGCATTCTAATCCCGTCATAAAATAATAGTGATTGCCGCATCTATAAAGATTTTTATATCTGCATAGTCCGACTTAAAATACTGATGGTCCGTTAAATGCGGAATATCTGGTCACTCTTTAATAAAGACACCACAACGGCATTGGCACTGGCCGAAATCTACGGCACACTTTTATTCGTTTTGGCATTTTCCTATATCTAGGTACAGCGAAAACCACCTCAAGCTTAACAGTTTGAGATATGTACGAGTATAGTTCTTATTTCCTGCGTGTAAAATTGAGAATCATATTGCAACAGTCCCGAGTGATTTGTTCTAGATTGTAAAACAATAAAAGATAGATTCAGTTCCGTTCACAATATGTACAGATGTAACATAATTTTTAAAGAGAAATTGTGAAAACTCACACCAGACTGACGTTCTGCCTACCCAAAAAGGGATGTATATGTAGATAGATAGAATTTCGAAAACAGTTAATAACAAAATGAAAAGTAAGACGAGGTAAAGCTACGAGTATCATAAATGCAGGTAGACCTAGAATCTTATTCACTGGATCGACACAAAATGATGGATGATCGACACAAAAATCGTTTTCAGTTATTTATTGGACTGATTTCCATCTTCGATGTTCGTTAACGCATTTTGTAGTTTAGAACACGGTCGGTTCGGTCAAGTGATAGTGGCGCTGCCTCTTGATTGACAGGACCTGGGTTCGATTCCCAGTCGGGACAAATATTTATGTAAAAGCAGATGTTCGTTCTCGGGTCATGGGTGTTTGTGTCTGAGGTTATATGTATGTTCCAAGAGACCCACTATGCAAGGGAAAATCTTAGTGTGGGTTTTGAGTGTGTAGCGTTTGAGTGTGTAGAAAAAGAAAGATAAAGTCGCCAATTTTTCTATAATAACACAATGTTGGTGATGTTTCCAGGAGTCAAGATGAGCTCGATAGTGAACGCGGCGGCCGACGTGATGACCGGCACGGCCATCGCCGCCGCAGGTACGCAGGTAATACCATAGCCTATAAACAGAAGACATAGGCGTCCCCATGGACATGAGGGGTCCTTAGCCATACTAAACTCATCACGTTTAACAGATAGGTTCGCGACTCGAGAAGGTGCTTAAGTGGACTTGCTTATTAGTCTCCTCTTTTATATGAAACATAGTTTCGCTCTTAACCACTTTATAGGGCACGGACTAGATGTGGTTGAGGCAAAGATGGAGCAAGCTCACCCAGAAGATACCTATTCATTCAAACTTCAAAAGAGTTTCGGCATATATGAACTCGGAAATACAAAACGAAGATGGGGAATACATTCCTTGCATTCTTTAGACAACTTCATTCAGAGATGAGAAGAATCGTTTGTTTCGAATCCGATCTTGACAATGTGCAGACGGTGTAGACACCTAGACATACTGCTAGAGCAGTATGTCTAGACGTTCAATAATATTTAAAAAAGAAGACATTCTTAGTTATTACAACAGTTGTAACACCCTCCAGTGCTCCTGTTCTACTGTACCGAAAACCTCACAAAACAGAGCACTCAACCAGTAGAGGTGGAATCAAGGGTGATCATTTATCACAACACAACACTTCAGAGATTTTTCCATCTCTCTCGCAAGCAAGATAGGACACCGCAGCTATTAGTGAGATTTTTTTTATCAGCCCATATACGTCTAAGGGCCTCCCTTCGAACGAAACACAAAGGGAATTTAGGCCACTCTGGGCCAAATGCGGGTTGGTGGACCGCTCGTCTTTTGAAAAAGAATTTTCTTAGAGGTGCGGGTTTCAACACGATGTTTTTCTTCACCGCTGAGCAAGTAATATTTAATTAAAATTCCGTACATTAAGTCTAAAAGACGTATTTAGTGGTACAGGCCCGCACCAGCATTTGAACCCGCAACCTTTCGGTTTCAAGTCTGGCTCATTACCAACTGGACTATCACTAATTCACTATATAATTTACGTTCAATGCGTGCTCGATGCCTCACAATCAACCACATGGGGAAACCAAAAGTTTTTTATATAATCTCCATTAAAACGTTCCAGGTAGCGTGGTTTATTCCGATGCTGGTGGCAGCAATAGCGTACTTCCAATACGACCAGACCGACCCTGAGGGCCGACCAGCTGATGTGGATGACGTCATGATGCAGCCAGAGTACGACTTCATCGTCATCGGCGCCGGCTCGGCTGGTCAGTGAGTACTTCTATTTTTTTAACCGACTTCAAAAAAAGGAGGTTATTGAATAGTAGAGGTGTTGCTCAGTCCTTTCCTAATTCCTTTGGCAATGCTTTTTAACCTACTTTAAAAAAAAGGAGGAGGTTCTCAATTCGGGTGAACTTTTTTTTTATGTTTGTTACCTTAAAACTCCGTCATTTGTAGAACTGATATTTACGGTCATATATGTGGATGATAATAGGTCATCAATGTAAACGAAGCAAAAACGAAGTTGTTCCCCGAGACTTTTAAGTTGTTTTTTGGCGCTCCTTTGTGTCTTGGGGCTCTACCGTTTAGTGACCAGTAGAGTATATTGCCACCCCATATCTTTCATGCCATCTGGCGATCGATTTGAGAATTGTACTACCCCGTATCTTTCTTGCCATCTTGCGACTGGTTATGAATATCACCACCTCATATCTTTCCGTGGGGTGAAAGTAATTGATCACTATATCGCTCTTTAATCTCGAGTGATTTAGTGCTCTATAATAAATCTACGAGGGAGTTATATGAATGATAAATGATAACTTTTAAAAAGAATAAAATAAAATATTTTTAACAAAAAATTTACCCGCCTTCAAAAAGGGTGAAATAATTTTTTGAAGCTATATTCACGAGTAAGTAGTGGTTACGGGTACAACAATAAATAGGTGAATTCATAGCGGAATATGGTAAATAGAGAGGATTTTTTTTTGACGTCGGCGCCGGTTTGAACTGGACCTAGTTTAATGAAATAAGTATTCGCACAAGCTTTTTTTGGCAGTATAAGAACTAAGATAGTTATGCCATGCGAGTAATTGTTTGGCGCCGACGTCAAAAAAAAATTCCTCTCTATTTACCATATTCCGCTATGAATTCACCTATTTACTGTTTTACCCGTAACCACTACTTACTCGTAAACATAGCTTTAAAACAATATTTCACCCTTTTTGAAGGCGGGTCAATTTTTTGTTAAAAATATTTTATTTGTCGTCATCTCGTACTAAAAACTACATTTAGGTGGCAGCTTTCCGATCTAGCTGTCTAATTCAAGTCCTAGGTAATTAATGATTCTGTGACTACCTATCTACAAGTGTGTTTAGCTACATCACCCACTAAATACCAATTTACCGTTACATATTCATTTGTCGATTAAGTACGACTGTATATAAAAATAATCATCAGAATCGGCGAAGACACATACGTAGATAGATAAATACTTTATTGCATATTTCACAAGGTAATAAGATACAATACAGTCTTACAATCAAAAGTGTATTATGTACGCGTAAAAAAATACAACTGATACACTTTTTTGATGAGGAAAGAACTATAAACTTGACCAAGAAGACCTTACAACAATAAGCCCCTCGCATTTCAGGAGCTGTGGTTGCAAACCGCTTATCAGAGATGCCTCACTGGAAGGTGTTGCTACTTGAAGCTGGTGGGGATGAGACCGAGATATCGGACGTCCCGCTCTTGGCCGGGTACCTACAGCTCAGCAAGCTGGATTGGAAGTACAAGACTGAACCCCAAGGGACTAGTTGTTTGGGTGAGCGAGCATATCCATCTTAAATTACTTCATATTCTTGTCTTGTAGCAGGTCACAAGTACTACCTCTCTGAAATTTCCTATGGGATATCCAATATTACTATTTGGGTGGTATATTGTTTAACTAAGGCTTATCTGGGGGGCCCGTTTTCTTTACCGTCACATCTCACTGTCTGTGAAATAAACTTTTGTTTTTCAATATAGATATAGACAATATTACCGCCTACCGTTTATTGAAGAGCAAAAGTTGTGGATAACACGTATATGTTTTTTAATTGTAGCGACCTTGTTAGATTCAGGCACTTCATTTTTGTAAAATCATTTTTTGTATTTGCAGCTATGGAAGGGGGCCGGTGCAACTGGCCAAGAGGCAAGGTGCTCGGCGGTAGCTCAGTCCTCAATTATATGCTCTATCTCCGAGGTAATAAAAAAGACTACGACACCTGGGAAGCACTGGGAAACACGGGCTGGGGCTACAAAGATGTCCTGTACTACTTCAAAAAGTCAGAAGACAACCAAAACCCTTACCTCGCGCAAACACCGTACCACAGCACTGGAGGATACTTAACAGTTGCTGAAGCACCTTACCACACCCCTCTGGTGACGAGTTTCATTGATGCCGGAATGGAGCTAGGATATATGAACAGAGACATCAACGGCGAAAACCAAACAGGTTTCATGGTGGCTCAAGGAACCCTAAGACGAGGCAGTCGCTGTTCAACATCGAAAGCTTTTCTCAGACCAGCTAAAGATCGGAAAAATCTTCACATAGCTATGCACTCACACGTCACAAAAGTGTTGATAGATCCTCGGACGAAAATTGCTTTTGGTGTTGAATTTGTCAGGAATAAAATGATACACAGAATCAGAGCAAGGAAGGAAGTCATAATATCAGCTGGAACGATTAACTCAGCCCAACTGTTGATGTTATCCGGTATCGGACCTACTGAGGAGCTAACCAAGCATAGAATACCAGTGATACAAAATCTGAAAGTTGGTCAAAACCTTCAAGATCACATTGGTCTCGGGGGACTGGCTTTCATGGTTAATAAAGAAATTTCTATAGTGGAACAACGTCTCCATACAGTCAGTACTTTAATGGAATATGCTGTATTAGGTGAGGGCCCACTGACTATTATGGGAGGCGTAGAAGGATTAGCATTTGTCAATACTAAATTTGCGAATGCATCGGAAGATTTCCCTGACATCGAATTTCACTTTATATCAGGAGCTACAAATTCAGATGGAGGAGAACAGTTGAGAAAAGTTCATGGTTTAATGGACACGTTTTACGATGCTGTCTTCCGGCCTATAAACAACATGGATGTATGGAGTATTATTCCTATGTTATTACGTCCAAAAAGTAAAGGCTTTATAAGTCTACGCAGTGCCAATCCTTACGACTATCCTTACATTTACCCAAATTACCTAACAGATGAGATGGATGTTAAAACTTTGGTTGAAGGTGTTAAAATAGCTGTTGCAGTATCTAAAACAAGAGCGTTTCAACGTCATGGCTCTGTGTTGAATAAGCATGTGTTCCCGGGGTGTGTGAGCGTACCGAGGTATACAGACGCGTACTGGGAGTGCATGATCAGACAATACACCTGTACGATATACCATCCTGTTGGAACGGCTAAAATGGGACCTTACTGGGACCCTGATGCTGTTGTAGACCCACAACTTAGAGTCTATGGTGTGAAAGGTCTAAGAGTCATAGATGGCAGCATAATGCCAAATCTAGTAAGCGGTAATACAAATGCTCCTATTATTATGATAGGAGAGAAGGGGAGCGACATGATCAAGGAGTTTTGGCTAAAGAGGAGGATGTCCAGATACTACGCCTGATGTTGAATGTACAAAATGATTGGTGATATCAGTATTAATGTACGGTCGTCAGCACAAGTTACGAACTGTTTTAGAATGAAAGTAATGGATATTTAAACCTAAGTAAGCGTAAAGAAAGGCTTGAAGTGTAAAATGTGTTACGTAAACCATACTATTTAGTTATATGGACCGCACCAAAATGTTATTGCGTTTTAAGTATGAATAAAATGCAAATAATATACCAGTGGCTAAACTGTAGGTGAAGCTATAGATCAAAATACAAATTAATAAAAAATACCTTTTCATGTCTCGTCATTTCAAATTCTGTAAATATTTTGTTACTTATTTGACTGTTAATTTATTTTAAATTAATTAATTTATTCTAGAGCTTAGGTTGTTTTGTATCATTACAAACTGTTTAGCGAGAGTTTTAATAACCTATTTGAAAGTAAATAAATATTTAAATTAAAATGGAAAGTATTGTTGTTGTTATTTATTTTAAACTGTTGGATGTAATTAAACCTTTGGATCTACGTATTTGCGAATAGAAGTCGTGATACTAGTTTATGTCTTATTTCGTTGTATTGACTCGCTTCTTCAAAGCAGGGATTCCAAATTTTTCCTAATCTACACTATTTTAAAGATGCTCTGCCTACCCCGTTAGGGATTACAGGCGTGAGCGTATGTATGCACGTATTTTAAAGAGGAAAGATTTGTATTTTTGTATGTTTTATTGAATAAACTCTATTAGACCAATTTCAAAAATTCTTTCACCATTAGAATGCTACATTAGTCCTGAGTAACATAGGTAAAATAATTTTTCCAAATTCCCACGGGGACAAAGTGCCGGGCAGAAAACTAGTACTCGAATAAAAGTAGAAATATTATGACGCAATACAAAATTATTTTCGGTATTTTCTAAGGTCGTTGACATTTTTAAAACTGATTAGAATTCTAATATGATTCAATGGGATAACAATGCTTATTTAGGTCGAATGTCAATATCTTAACTCGTATTGAAGTGTGGTAATAGGTACATCCAACAAAATCTGCTGATTCTGCGTCTGCTTACGACATTGCACTGTATAGAGTATTTTAACAAATAGAAGCAGACATATTTTATTATCATATAATTGAAGAACTGTCTTCTAATTTTAAGAGCCGCGCTCTTGTCGATTTAGGAGTTTCCAGTTCCATGAAAATTTCGACAAAATATGTTATAGCAACTAGAAAATGGATTTGATACTTCAGTAAATTGCAGATGTCTCGAGTTAATGCTTCCCTCTATACTTTTAGTAAGATATTATAGATCCTCGTCAAGTGTGTACGGTTGCAGACCTGATTTTTTGTTGAACGTACAGTCAATGTAACTTGAGATAAATGTAGCTTAAAATGTTTAAGCTACTCTGTATAAAATGATACAACAGTACATAGCCTGACTCGATGCAAACAATAAATTTGCCAAATTTGCTTGTTTCACAAGCCACAAATTAGTTGTGCGCGAATTTCCAGTGAAAACAGATCACAAAAATGTCCAGCAATGGCGATCTTACGTTTAAGACAATGGTGTCCACTTCAAGGATCATGTTTGGACTTCTGCCAGGACTGGGTGCTATGATCGTATTACGAATGGCTATACATTTGTACCGTCCTGATATAGAAGATGCTGAACATCGCGTCAGACCCACAGACCATCTCTACGACTGCTATGACTTCATCATTGTCGGCGCAGGGTCTGCTGGAGCAGTTTTAGCCAGTAGGCTATCAGAAAACCCCGACTGGAAGGTATTACTTCTCGAAGCCGGTCAAGACGAAAACGTCCTGTCAGAAGTGCCAGTGTTATTCCCAGTGCTCCAAACTTCAGCTATAGACTGGCAGTTTGTAACGGAACCTAGTGATAAATATTGTCTTAGTATGGTTGACACGAGGTGCAAGTGGCCTAGAGGCAAAGTCCTGGGCGGTTCAAGTGTTCTTAACGCAATGTTATATATCAGAGGGAATAAACATGACTACAATAGCTGGGCGGCTTCAGGAAACCCCGGGTGGTCTTACGAGGAAGTGTTGCCATACTTCATAAGATCTGAAGATATAAGAATTCCTGAATATCAGACTGACCCATACCACGGAGTAGGCGGACCTTTGACGGTTGAATACTTCAGCTATGTACAGCCAATCACAGGGAAAATATTGGAGGCAGGGCAACAACTTGGTTATAATATTTTGGATGTAAATGGAGAATACCAAACAGGGTTTACAAGGTCTCACGCTACAGTTAGAGATGGACTACGATGTACTACAGCTAAGGCATTTCTAAGGCCAGCATCGAAAAGAGGAAATCTTCATGTAAGCGTCCATTCATTAGTGGAAAAGGTTCTCATTGACGAGCATAAGCGAGCATACGGAGTTTTGTTTTCTAAACAAGGACACTCTAGAATTGTGAAAGCAAACAGAGAAGTAATTTTGTCAGCTGGGGCTATTCAATCGCCTCAATTGCTGATGTTGTCCGGCATTGGAGATGCTACCCATTTGAAAGAACTTGGTATCTACCCAATAACTCACCTTCCTGGAGTAGGAAAGAACTTGCAGGACCACGTCGCTATGGGAGGACATTCCTTTTTGTTCGACAATCCTTACAAAAACGGCACTGACTACTGCTTCAATATCAACAACGTATTATCTCTAGGTGCTCTGATAGACTTTGCAGTGCATAAAAATGGAATGATGTACAGTATGATGGAAGCTGAAGCAATGGCGTTTGTGAACACAAAGTATCAAGATCCTGCGGAAGACTATCCTGATATTCAATTATTTATCGCTCCCACAGCAGACAATATGGATGGAGGTATATTTGGAAAAAGAGCAAATGGTTTGACCGACGAAACTTATGCAGAGTTGTATGAAGACATTTTATATGAGTCATCGTTCTCCATAGTGCCTTTACTGCTAAGGCCGAAAAGTCGAGGGTTTTTGAAGCTGAAGGATGCAAGTCCTTACTCCCCGCCGCGGATTTACCCCAACTACTACTCCGATCCTGAAGATGTGAAGAGAATAGTAAGTTTTTTATGGTTAACTCTATAGAAATAGTTATTTTTATTTATAGACAATGTGTTTGCTCTTGTAATATCTCTAATGTAATCATTATAGAATATCAGTTATCTAGCACCTATAGTACAAACCTTATTTTGTTTATAATCGCGATCATTATCTCAGTTTCTAAGATAATAGGAAACTATAGTAGCAACTATTTACAATTTCTATGATAAAATAGTGTCCGCTATTCACTCTCTTTCAGCATATTATTACTCTACAGATTAATGTAAAATTAGAAGCTAACATTTTATTTCCTAAATTCCAGATTGAAGGTGCGCGAATAGTACAAGAGCTGGTAAACCAGCCAGTTCTGAAGGAGCTGAACGCGCGTCCGAATCCTCACCGAAACCCTGGATGCGCGGAGCACGAGCTCATGTCAGCCGAGCACCTGGAGTGTCAGGCTCGACACCATACCCTCACCATCTACCACCCCGTCGGAACCTGCGCCATGGGGCCGGTAGACAACCCTCAGGCTGTTGTTGATGCTAGATTACGGGTTAGTAATTATTTTTTATTTATTGCTTTACATTATACTGACCACGAAATATTGACTTAATCAATATTTCGTGTGTGAAAATTAAATTAAATAAAAAGTGAAAATTAAGAATACGAGTCAGCCCAAGAAACTGAACAACTTTTCCCAAAGAACAGGGGTCAAAATGTGAAAAATATTTTTTGCCCTCCATACAACGATCAGCTGATTTATGAGATTTTGTTGGGGATTTCATTTAAATTGTTCAGTTTCATCAAGAATCACCCTCTAAAATTTCGTTTCGCTAACAGATTTAAAGGCACCCCATATTAATTGTCTTACAACAATTACTGATTATTTAATATTTTTTAAGATATACAAAAAAAATATAAGTAGTGTTATAGTATCTAGTGATAAGACCCAAAATAAAATGTTTGCTCCTGCCGATAAGTAAAAGTCAGTAAAGGAATTCAAAGGTTTTTCTCTATAGTGGGCATATTTTTAGAGGCAGTGAAAACTTTGGTAAAGCATAAACCGATCATTTATTAAATAAAAAGCGATGATTTAAAACTTTGGAATAAAAGTATAATATTGTCACTCTTGCTATTACCTAAATCGCTAATTAATAGCTATGAATAATGATTATGAGGGAAAAAGGCTTTCCCACCGGAAAGTCCATATGAACGTTACCTAATTAAATTAGCAAGTAAGATAATAAAGTCGAACCAGACCTTGACATTTACATCGTCAACGCCAAAATAACACATTGCAGAATAATTACTCATCATTAATTACCTAATCATTAAACAATTTAAACATACAGAACAGTTTGTTACGAATGACATTTTAATAGCACCGTACATCGCAAAGGTTCACAGCACATGATAAAATGATAAGATACCTGATACCTAAGTAATTAGATAGAAGACAATAAGCCATCACTCTTAACTTATCTAACCTACTTGTGAAAACATATTATCAATAATAATTCTATTTGTCGTTATTTTTAGTTAAATCAAATGCGTTTAACCAGCCGACAAAAAAGAGGGGTGTTATAAGTTTGACGTGTGTATCTGTCTGCATGTCTGTCTGTAGCATCGTAACTCCTGAACGACTGGATCGATTTCGATGCAGTTTTTTTTGTTTGAAAGCTGACGTAATCGAGATGGTTCTTAGCTATATTTGATCAAAATTGGTTCAGCCGTTACAAAGTTATAGTTATAAGTATAAGCAATCGATTGTCGGGGGTGAAGGGTGATACAATTTAATTTTTAATTTTAGAGTTATTTATAAGATTTGTTCTAATTGTTTTGATCTAACAGTTGACAAAGGGCAACACTACTTCATTTGCACACAAGTACACACATACAGAAACATGTAAGATAAACACTGAAGTATCTCTAATTCACTTTTGGATACAGAAACGTTATGTTTGAGACGCAGAAAAAGCGCAGTAATTTCCCAGTCCGTCGTGGATGTATGGAATTTTTAAACAACTTTATTCGAGTACTGACAATTTTCACAGGTTTACAATATCAAGAACCTTCGTGTAGTGGACGGCAGCATCATGCCAACGATCGTGAGCGGGAACACCAACGCACCGATCATCATGATAGCAGAGAAGGCTGCTGACATGATCAAGCAAGACTGGGCAGAGACTGACGACCCGTCCCATTGCCCCACAGACTACAGACAAGCTCCAAAAAGTTCTACTAAGGATGAATCAAAAAGATCAGAACCAAAAAGACTGGACGTGTTTAACGAAACGGCAAGCTTATTCACCTATCTACCTCTAAACAACCCACTAAAACCTTTACCGACTTTGAATAGAGCAACGACCGAAAAAGCAAAGGAGAAGGTTACTCCAAAAAATCGAAATACCAAGACGAAGTTCAAAGAAGCGAGTGCTTCTCCTGAATATCCGACACAAAATCCATACAAAATAGATTTACCCATAGCCAATAACGTAAATCCACAGTACGCGTTAATGAGTCCGTATATACCACAGAATTATTTCTACCCGCCCTACCCGTACATTTATCAAGGAAATCTTTATGAACCTTATCAACCAGAAGAAAATAAATTCAAGCCGAGTTTTAAGAAGAAAACAAATTCGAAATCTAAAATTTCAAATCCATGGATAAAACAAAAGGCGGTGCACAATTTCGATCAAAATGAGGGCAATGAACAGCCAGTGTTTTATGAAACAAATGAAGTACAAACTCCTAAAGGTAAAAAATGTAAAGTTTGGCTCTATTATGATGGGATGAAATATGAAGTTGTCGTTTAGCAACATTGGCCTATTATTTAAGTTGAGTTCTTGTTAAAGTGTTGGCCGTGTGAACATCGTTTGATCAAATTATTTTTAAAGTTAAGGTTTTAATTTATGTTACAGGTTTCATAAAAATCTTTTAAATTATGTTAAATTCGGTACTGAAAGTCAATTTATTGTTATTATTTTCTTATTGAGTAGAAACTAATTAGAGTTATTGTAAAATAAGTTTTTTAGTTACATTAAAAAGTACCAGTGCGCAGTATAAATATAACACCTACTTGTTCAGAATACAAAGAGTTTTATTTTATTTTATTTCATTTCAATGAACCTAGCCAGATTATCTTTTGAACTCGGGGCTAGTAAATTTCTTTTTTAACATTCATTCGTAATACAGAGCACTAAAATGGAACATAATTTGCTTCGATAAGATACAACACATCAATTAGGATGGAAAACTTGTTCTCTCTTCTATTTGGGTGTCGATGAAATACTTAAATCAGATCGACCCAGTAAATGGGGAGACCTAAGCCTTTTTGATCGTCTTCTGTTTTGGATCAGTTCTATAGCTCTACCTCTCTGCCCCCATTTTGAAAAATAAAGGAGTAACTTATTGTATAGATACGCAATAAAGTTAGTAAGTTCCAGTTTAAACATAACTCTGAACACAATGAGAACATCAGACCAATCGCTCTAAAAATGTGGATTGAAACGCAGTTGATACGCTTCACAACTTTTTGTCAAAAATAGTCAATGGTCAAAAAGTTGTAAAGCAGCCGCGGTTCAACTGCGTTTCAATCCAGTTTTTAGCGCGATTGACATGCAGAAATATACAGGGCTTTAGGTAAATCTCTTTCAACCTCTTGGGTGGTTAATCAGTCTATGCAACTGAACAACTTTCCCCCAATAATAGGTCAAAATATGAAATAAAAATGTTGAGTTCCCATACAAACGTCATCAGCATATAGCGCATTTTGTATAGGAGATCAAAATTTTTTTTTCGTATTTTGAACTATTATTGGGGGAAAGTTGTTCAATTTCATGGATTAATTAAACACCCGAGAGGTTGAAAGAGATTTACCTAAAGCCATGTATCTATGGAGGGTAGGCCCTTTAGGCACAGGCAGGTGATCAGTCCACTTATTTGGAACCATTTCACCCCTATAAAAGCCATGTATTGTATAGTCCTAATTCCTAATGAGGAACAGAAATGTAGACTGGTATATTCAGTTTCCTTAAACATGTATTTTATTTGGCTCGTCTAACTTGATGGTGTTGGGAATTAAACTCTGTAACTCTGATCACGATTTCTACTCATGACCATTACACCACCGACGCTGTAAGAGTCAAACAAACCGCATGAGAAGGAATGTAATTGCATTATTACGAGGAAGATGTTCTCGCAAGACTACAGTCACTAGGCAGTCAATCACCCCATTAATTTGGAAAATAAAATTGTAGACAATAATAATTTTAGGAACTCTATTTTTGTAAAGTTGTCACAATAGAGTCACGAAAAAAAAATGCGTTTTAAGAGTGAGACTTGAAATATACACATCAACACGGTCTAGGGATATTCCACGATTTTTCATACAAAAAAGGTCTGTTTGAGAAGCTACAAAAGCATACTCGAGATACATGGAGCGCTATAATTTTCAGACGAGCAAATGCTAAACCTGAATTTTCAATTCTAATCAATAAATTTTGTTTTACTTAAAATTTGTGAAAACGTGACGAAAATGAAAAAAAATTGCGTAAATTCAATCATTTTCATACAAAAAGCAGGCAAAAAGTGCATTTTCGTTTTCGTTTCCGTCACATTTTCACAAATTTCAAGTAAAATAAAATGTATTGACTAGAATTGAAAATTCAGGTTTAGTACTAGCTCGTCTGAAAATTATAGCCCTTCATGTATCTCGAGTATGCTTTTATAGCTTCTCAAACAGACCTCTTTTCTATGAAAAATCGTGGAATATCCCTAGACCGTGTTGATGTGTGTACCTATATGACTTTTAAAATTAGGTAGATTAAGTACTTATTCCAAGTATAAAATAATTCCTATTTGACAGTGGAATTAAAAAGTATTTACCACTCTAAACCACAAAAAATAAAAATGTTAATAGTCTATTTTATCGACTGTCATTGAGTCGCTATTTGCCGCGACTTTTAGTAAACCACTACATTAGGTTGTTGACTAAATCACAAATATTGGTTTGATTAATTCAAATACTCGTGAGCAAATAGATACACAATAGATACAGATACAGCTCAATAGATAGCGCATAAAGGAGATATAAGTAATGCAGATGTGCCTATAACATAAATCTAGGAATGACATCGTACTGTGTACTTATTACTTGTATGCATGAATTATTGACTACAGTTCTGAGACGCCTGCCAGTCGCGCTCGTCCGTTGGCCAAAGGCAGTTCAATTCGAGCACAAATAACTGTGTTTTTTTGTACTCAAACAAGTTTTTTAAACCAACGTGAAGAGGTGAGAGAACTTGATTTTTGTCAAAAAAAACTCATGAAGCAATATTTTCCGCTATTTACGAGACTTAATTACGATTTTACTCACATTTTAAGATTCATGATGATACGCTTTTAGTTAAATGGTTCTTTGATAAATATTATAAAAAATGTTAAATTCAAAGCAAGTTTAGAGACCAACAAATTAAGAATTTAAAATAGTTAAACTGATACAGTTATCCAAAAAATCACCAGTTTTTAATGAGTCGCGTATAATTATTTTTAAGTTCTGGTTACGTTTTCGTTGGTTTCGGTAATAATGTTTAGTGCGAAAATTTTGAATAACTTCTTCTATTTTAATTTCTTATCAAGTACTTATCAAAACGTTTTATAAAATGATTAGTTAATGTTGAAACCATTTTTTTACCAGTTTTAATGTGCGGTGACTTTAAATTAGTTAATGAAACTTTAGGGAGTGATCTACCCATTACCCATGCATCTAAACTACTTTCCCTAAGGAACACATAAAATTCTCCAAAAAAAATTCTCATACTTCTCATACTAAGGAAAGGCGAATTTTTGAAGTGAAAACTTCTTCAACGACGTTATGCACTTTTTGGGATGGGTAAAAAATGTTAACGTGAGTTTAATGTTAAACTCAAGTCAGGGCACGTGACCTTATCGAAAATTTTTAAGACGAAGGGAGAGTGAAAACTTCTTTAGCGTGCACTTTTTGGGATGGGTAAAAAATGTTAAACTCGCGTCAGGACACGTGACCTGATCGAAAATTCGTAAGACGGTGGAAGAGTAGACCGCAAGGAAGTAATATATGTTCAAGTTTTCACTTCTGCCGGCACTCCCGGAGTGCAACCCGTTGTTTTTTTATTATATTTTGACTTACGTTCCTTGAAGAAAGTTGTTCGTTTTCATGGGGAGAATCACCTCTCAAAATTTCGCTAAGTTATTTAAAGTCACCCTATGAACACTGATTGCCCCAAGTTAAAGGGCCAAGTTCATTCTAATTTGGACCTTATCACCATCAGACAAGAAACTTAATATAAGAGAGACACTTAATCTTAGAAACTTAATCTTATATTAAGATTGAGTATAACTTAATTGAGGGAACAGACTGTACAAAAAATTTGAAAACCATAATCTATTTTCACAAGTTTTACATCTTGAATCTGACTTAATTTTGATAGTCATGTAATCGACGAGCATGTAAAAAATGTACAGACAGCAGCGCGGCAGGTTTCCCATTTGCACTACTAAAGCCGCTGCCCTTACGAGGGAGATAAGGGCGACGTCAAGGTCAACTTGTGTAGCCTGATGTGCCGCCGTCTGTACAAAATACGAAAGAATCCTCTTGTAGCAGTATTGCGATGTACAGAGGCCAGCTCATCAGGTTACCTACTCCATTTTCGTTGCAAAACAGTTCTTATCGCAACAATTCAGAGTGCACGCGTGTGGCCCACCGTACGGTCCAAAAATACACTCACAATTTATATCTTTTTTTTTTAGTGAAAAGTATATGAATTGTAAGGGATAAGGTTCAAATTAGAATGCATTTGAGGAAACCAACAAAAAACAATCAATTACCACCTCAATGAGATGTACAAACAAACACATGTATGAGTTTATTTATTAGGTATGTCACCATTTTTAAACTGTAGACTTAGGAAAGATATTTAAACATACGATATAGATTTACTTAAAATGAGTAAAAACCTTAAATTAAACTAAATGACTTTAAAATTTTAAAAAAAATTTTTCATCCCCGACTTTCGATTGCTTATAACTTTTAAACAACTGAACCAATTTTAATCAAATATAGCTAAGCACTTGATTACGTCAGCTTTTAAACAAAAAAACCACATCGAAATCGGTCCACTCGTTTAGGAGCTACGATGCCACCGACACACACACAAGTCAACATTATAAAACATATTTTTTTGTCAGGCTTTAAAAATAGCTTAAAATCAAATACTTATATAATTGTTATAGCTTTGATTTTTGAACAGGATATAATGCTCTGCCTACCCATTTAGGGATAATAGGAGTGGGTTTATCAGTGAATAAGTAAGGTAAAGTATAAAATTCAAATTTCAGGTTTTGTCGACATGACGTGGTCTTGCGACCCTGGGATAACGGCCGCCGTGGCCGGCAGTTACCACTATGCCCTGCCAGCGTTTGCCAACACCCTGCAAGCCATCATGGCTGCCCAGTGCGCCCTGGTCGGAGACCACCTCTGGCCTGCTGACGCTTTGGACAAAGTCTACGAAGGTTCATAACATCCTTACTATAATATTATCATCATCTTCACTATAATATTTTGAACACGAGAGTTTGTATGTATGGATGTTTGTTAGTCTTTCACGCTCAAACGGCTGGTCTAATTTTGATAAAATTTGGTATGGAGGTAGCTGACACACTGGATTAACACATAGGCTTTTCGCTTTACCGATTTCAAAATTTCTTTCACCAATAAAAAGCTTTCTTATTAACAGGTGACACAGGCTATATAATTTTCCTGAATTTCCACGAAAACGAAGTCCTGGACGAAAAGTTTTTTTAATTTAAGATGTAGTTACATATGATAATCAGTTGGTAGTAGTAAAATATATCATAAACAGAGCTACAACAAACATAAATAAAACTTACAATGTAATCTAACTAAGTAGGGTTGGTACTTAGGTGTCCGAATAAATCCGGATACAGACTTTTTGACCGCATGTCCGGATAAATTAGACGGTAAATAAGTCAACATTAAATCTTCTCACATCATGGGTATGAAGTGTCAGAACAAAAGGTTTCCGACTTGTTCGAATTTTGTTGAGTTTTTCAGAATTTACAAGAATAATACAAATTCATCCAGACCGACGGGTGTATGTCACGACACAGTAAACACTGAACGGCGTTCGAGGCAGGGGTCGACCAAGAAAACGGTGGAAAGATGAGTTATATTTGGTGACACCTGGAGGGAAAATATATTGGACCGAAATTGGTGGTCAAAACGGATGCCTTTGCTGTGGGACAGAAATGGCTAAACAAAAAAATACCAATTCATATTCAGACAGTCAGGAATTCCGGTTTTGAGACATGCTTATAGCCCTATGGCTAAATACTAGTTTACAATGTTTAACATTTCATGGAAAATCTTAAGTATTGAAGTCATCTTTATGTATGTTCCTTTAATTACTATAAGTATGACATGACCTAAGTGAGGCAAATGTCTACATTGTAAGAAGAGCGTGATTAACACGTGGATAAACTGAGAATCCTGAGGTGTCGTTATTGAGAACCGCTCTCAAACAGTTTTGGTGGATCCTTTTGTAAAACCAAAACTAAAACCAACATTTTGCATGTAATGAAATGAACTGAGCATTTTTGGTACCATTTTCAAAAACTTCTATCATTCTACATCTAAAGGCAAATCATTATATACCAAACATAAATTTAAATCTATTCTAGAAAAATATTTGTTTAGTACTAGTATAATCTAGAAATCTAGTTTTATACAAGACAGTTTATGCCTTACAAACGTAACCTTGAAATCTATAACTAGGTCGATTGTATCTATTAATGATTATCACACGATTTTAAAGTACAGACTTTACAATGAGACGTTGTAACAGGATTTTAGGTTTATTTCTTTTAGAATTTACTAGCTTTCCGCCCGCGGCTTCGCCCGCGTGAACTTCGGGAACCGCGTGAAGTTTTTTCCCGCTAACTCCCGTTCCCGTGGGAATTTTGCAATATCCTGTTGTAACTAAGCTTTAAGTTTACTAAGGTACCTGCATGCCGAATTTTAAGCGTCTAACTTAAGCGGTTTCGATTTTTCATACAAAAGGATTTTCCCGCTAATTCCCGTGGGAATTTCAGGAATTTATTTCTTAGTGCACCTCTACGGTACCTAAGCTACGTCCCTTTCAAATTTCAAGTGCCTACGTTTAGCCGTTTAGGCTGTGCGTTGATATGTCAGTCAGTCAGTCAGTCAGTTTCTCCTATTATATATTTAGATTGGCTTTTGAGTCTATTTGAAAAAAAAAAACATAACTTCTGTAACGCAAAAAAGTAAAAGCCTCAAAAAATATAAATTGTCACCCGTCTATGCATAGATTCGCTGATCAGTTGTAGAGCAGATACGAAGGGAAGTGCATTTTGTTTGATAGGTGTGAGGACCTCCAAATGATTAATTAATTATATTCCTGAGACTGAGACCTTTAATGCTCCTTAAGCATTAAAGTTGGTTTTTACTCGTAGTACTTGTTACTTATCCGTTGCAAAAAATTCAAAGTTGTGCCGAATAATAACAAATCTATCTATCTAATCAGCCCATTTCAGCCCTCTACTATTATATACCTACTGGCTACTGGCTGACTATCTATATCTATACATATTATAAAGAGGAAAGATTTGATTGTTTGTTTGTTTGTTTGCATTGAATAGGCTCCGAAACTACTGGACCGATTTGAAAAATTCTTTCACCATTAGAAAGCTACATTATCCCCGACGGACATAGGCTACATAATTTTCCCGAATTCCCACGGGAACGAAGTCCCGAGCGGAATGCTAGTACCAAATAAATTGCGTAATTTAAACATCCAAACGCAATGAAAATGGGAGAGTCTTGTAACCATCCCATAACGAGTATATCATCTGCTCCACTTAGACATCATTTTCAATGTCATAATTTGATTTCCAGATCCAAATTATGACTTCATAGTGGTAGGCGCTGGATCGGCAGGATCAGTGGTCGCGAACAGACTCAGCGAGGTGCCTCATTGGAAAGTGCTGCTGATAGAGGCCGGAGGAAACCCTACCCTGAACACTGAAGTAAGTACCTACTGACAGGGGCTGCTGTAACTTCTAAAAGCAATATTAATATAACGGTACGATACCTATTTTAAAAAAAAGAACGCTACAGACTACAATAATATTTTCAGAAATTTATTACTAACTAGCGTCTTCCCGCGGCTTCGCTCGCGCAAAGAACTCTTTTAGCCACCCATTTCATTCTTGACCCCTTTGGGGATGATTTGCTACAAGATATATGTTGACGTACTCCACAAAAATTGATTTCTCAATACAAACTTTGAACCCCCATTTTTTTGCTTGAATATCGAGACCAAATCCTTTCTTAGTCCTACGTAATAAAAGACACCTTTTTTCCAAATTTCAGCTTTCTAGTTCTAAGGATTTAGACTGGGCGTTGATGAGTCAGTGAATCAGGACCTCCAATTTTATATAGATAAATACTTGGCTTTCCTTTCTGTATTTTATTTTTATTTTTCAGGTACCTCAACTATTCTTCTCGAATTTCGGATCGTCAGAAGATTGGAACTATAGATCTGAACCTCAAGAAGAAGCTTGTAGAAGCTATACCACTAAGAACTGCGCTTGGCCTCGAGGGAAGGTTCTCGGAGGTAGCAGCAGCATCAACGGCATGTACTACGTCAGAGCTAATAAAGCAGATTACGACGAATGGGCTGCTGCAGGAAACAAAGGCTGGTCTTACGAAGAAGTTCTTCCATACTTTAAGAAGAGCGAGAACTACAGTGAACCTCTAGAAGGAGATTTAGAGAAATTCCACAGCAATCAAGGATATCTGTACGTTGATGCAAAAGATGACGCACACGTTTTTGAAAATTTACTTCTTCAAGCTTCCGCGGAACTAGGAATGAAAATTATACCAGATATAAACGGAGCTGATCAAATGGGTGTTACCAAATGTGGTACAACTACGAAAGATGGAGTCAGACAAAGTACAGCTAGAGCTTTCCTAAGTCCTATTAAGGATAGGAAAAACTTACATGTTCTGAAAAACGCTCATGTTACAAAATTAGTTTTTAAGCCTAACTCTAAAATAGTTAGTGGTGTTATTGTAAATAAAAATGGAAAAGATATCACGATAAATGCACTAAAAGAAGTGGTAGTATCAGCCGGAGCAATAAACACTCCACAACTTCTTATGTTATCGGGAATTGGACCAAAAAACCACTTAGAAAAGTTAGGTATTGAAATAAAAGCTGATTTGCCAGTGGGAGAAAATTTGGAAGATCATCCTTATGTAAGCGTCTATTACAAGTTACCAGGTCCCAAGAATCTGACGACTCTGCCTGCCATAACTGCTGCATTCACAAAATATATGTTAGAAAAAGAAGGACCATTAGCAAGTACGTCACCATTTAGAGTCATTTCGTTTAAAAACACTACTGATCCTGAAGCGACCACTCCAGATATACAATTTCACCACGTGATTATGCCTCCAAATGTACACAACTTTGTGGACATGTATGACCTTCATGGCTTCAATGAAGAATTCCAGCAGAAATTCCAGCAAATCAACGAAGATAATTTTATATTTATAATACCAACTATTGTTCTTCAACCCAAATCAAAAGGAAAAATAGAACTCAGAAGCACTGATCCGTTTGAAAAGCCACTGATATACGCCAATTACTATAAGAGCAGAGAAGATCTGGATACCATGACAAGAGGTATAAAACAACATGCACTAAAACTAGGAGATACCCCTACTTTTAAAAAATCAGGACTTGAATTGCAGTGGCTAGAACTGGACAGTTGCAGGAAATATGATAAAAATACAAACGAATTTTTAGAATGTTGGGTGCGTGAAGCAACAGTATCTCTGTACCATCCAACGTCGACAGCAAGAATGGGGCCTGATGGTGATGACGCGGCTGTAGTGGATCCGGAATTAAGGGTTCGCAAGGTTGAAAGACTTCGGGTTGTGGATGCCAGTATAATGCCAAATGTAGTCAGAGGAAACACCAATGCGCCGACTATCATGATAGGAGAGAAAGGCGCCGACATGATCAAACAGTTTTGGCTGAATAAACATACGGAACTTTAATCATATTTGACTGTGAAAGACTGGAAAGTGAAAAGACATATAAGTACAATATTTTTTTTATTAATTATACAATTTTATTACAGACATTATCGTTTAGAATTAATGTGTCCCCGCATGACTCGACTTCCATTAACTCGAGTGAAACTTTTATTACCAATGGATAAAGTTTTTTTTTCAATCCGAACATGTCATACATGATTTATGATTATAAAATTTACATTTATTAGAATTTTAAGTAGGCAAGGTTTATCATAAACTAGCTTCCCGCTTGGGATATCGAAGCGTGTGTGTCACGACTAGTGATGAAAGAGACGCAGTCTTTTAAGGCTTTTAATAAAGACTCCCCTTATTTTTACGCCTCACGCCTGACTCAGTCTTTTAGACCCCAACCTTTAGTCATAAGACTAGCCTTTTTAGTCGAAGTCTTTTAAAGTAAACAACTGAGCTGTTACTTAAAAACAGCTAAAAGGACTTAAAAGACTGGTGACTTTTCGCCGGTTTTCGCCCGAGAAGTCGTAAGGCGTATGTTGATGCAACTAGTGTTTATAATACCGCCTGGAGAATAAGTATTCTCCCGGCAACAAAAGTAATCGTTTTAAAAGTAATTACAATTGTTATCACGCTTTACTCAAACGCTAGTTTTTTTGTAAAGGACTGCAGTCGTTTTAGTCTAAATCGTAAACGTTTAACCGACTAAGTCATATAAATTAAGACTAACAAACAGCTTAAGTCTTAATTTCAGAGCCAAGTCGTGTAAAAAGAAGCCAGTCGAGTCTCTTTCATCATTAGTCAGGACCGCTTGAGAGATATCAAATGCTTATCGCAAATGATTTTCGATACTTAAAATTATGATAAAGGAGAATGGGAAAAGTTGTATGACAGCCGTCCCTAAGATGTACAAAAATGTGACATATGTCATTTTGAAGGTTATAACAATACCTTCATATAGTGTTATGCCAAAAAAGACTTTTGCAGGAAGGAAGCTACAAATACAAACCATTTTTGTAATATATTTATTCGATTTTGATTCATCCATTTTGTTTCGTCCCCAGTTGTATTAAGGTTGTTACATATGTCATTTTGAAGGTCACAGTAATAGATTCATTTCAATAAATGACTCCCACAACGAGACTCGTATGAACTGTGAACCGTTTTATCATATACTGACTTTTCATACGACCCTAGAAGTGTATAAGGTTGTGACGTATGTCATTTTAAATAAAATAAAGAAATTATTGAAATGAAAACTTCTTTAGCGGCGTTGTGCACTTTTTGGAAGGGGTAAAAAAAATTTAAACTCGCGTCAGGACACATCACCTGATCGAAAATTCGTAAGACGGAGGGAGAGTGAAATCTTTTTTATTTTCAGTTGAGGCGGTTGTTTTCCCTCGCTTATAATTTTATGAGAACACTCGTTTCCAATTTTTATTGAGTTTGTTTCAACGTGATAGATCATTTAGTTTATAAGCTCCCAGGGCCGCCAGACCTTACTTATTTTCTCATAAACCAAATGTATGGAGTTAAGTAGTGTAAGTATGTACTTTGAGTGTATGCGTACCTGCTAAGTTGGACCGACGGCCAATTAACTGCTAAGTTGGACCGACGGCCAATTAACAGGTACCCGGTGTTAAAGGTAAGTGAAAAGAAAATAGCATTAACTTTTCTTAAAGTTACAAAGTTGATTTTTACGTATGTTTTAGAAAACTTAGTTACAAATTAGTAATCAATAGTGCCAGACACTTTCCGTCGGCAGTAACTTTTACCAGACACTTTAAAACTCCCAAAAAAATCATTTAACTTTACTTATAATCACATTCTTGATTTTTATATATAATAATCTAGGAACTATTTCAATACTATTTTTGAGCAGCCAGACCAATCTGATGGGCCAGACCAATCTGATGGGCCAGACATCCCCCAGGGCCCCAAACACACATAAAGTGTCGCTATGAGTATGAGAGTGAGCCTGATAATTGGATAGTTTTATAGCATAGCTTTAAAGAAATGATGTGAGTGGGCCTTTTTAAAATTCGAACTTGAGGAAGAATTTAATTACTTGAATATTTTGAAAATCGAATTTTACAAGTATACAACACAAGTTTTATTAAGTGCACTCAAAGCCCCAAGTTAAAGGGCCAAGTTATTTAAACCTTATAACCGGCAAACAGAAAATATTGTGTGAACAGATTATACGTATATCCTCTTACCAGCCTATATACATCCCCACCGAGGGGCTCGGGCCTCCCTTCTACACACGAAGGGGATTTAGGCCATAGTCCACCACGCTGGTCCAATGCGGTCCACCAACAAATGATTGTTTACAAAAATCATCAATTTACTTTATTAAAGTTATTCAATACTTTTCTTTTTAATCCGTTTTGATAGCCTAGGTAGAACTACACATATCAACGCGGTCTAGGGATATTGCACGATTTTTCATACAAAAAAGGTCTGTTTGAGAAGCTATAATAGCATACTCGAGATACATGGAGGGCTACGATTTTCAGACGAGCAAGTGCTAAACTTGAATTTTTCAATTCTAGTCAATAAATTTAGTTTTCCTTGAAATTGGAACGATAATATAATCGTTTATTTCGGGTAACTGTGACCCATAAGTTCTAATTACAAATTCAAATACATCATTAAATTAAACAATTTAAATTAAAAACTATACAAAAATTACAGAAGATTACAAATACAAATACATCATTAAATAAAAAAATTGAAATTAAAACTATACAAAAATAATAAAATTGTCATTCACATAAAATTATACAATTAATAAGCAAAATTATAAAGGACTGAATAATTTGAAATAAATGTCAATAAAATAAAATAAAATAAAATCAACAAATAACAATTTAAAAATTTAATTACGGCATCAATTTTGGCCCAGTGCCGTGAAGCTGTAGCCACCTTTTCAACATAGGGGAATCCCACCGTTCAGCCAACACAGTCAGAATACCGTTGGAACTAGCGAGCAGGCGGTGGTGCATGGAGGAGCATCTCTTACGCATGATCGCTGCGAAACCATCAACTTGTGCCTCCGCGAACATGCCACTGGCACTACAGTGCTTAGCCCGTCCCATCAGCATTCCAGTGGCGTGCATTCCATACAAGCAGAAAAGCAGTGCCTACCCTAGGGTTTTCAAGGCAAAAAAAAACAAAAATTAAATATTATAATGCACACCAACGATCGCAGACTTTGTGAAACGAATAACAGTTTTCCGAAACGACGCCATCTAAATTTCTTTACCGACCTTTAACTTTTCAAAACAGCGCCATCTAAACTTCTAATACTGAACTAGTGAGTAGCGTGAGCCCTCGTAGGAGCGCGGATTAATTATTCGTTAAAAGCACTCGTTTGAAATGCCTTTTTTGTTGATGTTTTGTGTTGCAATGGGGGCTTCTGATTGGCTATTTCGCCTCCCCCGCCAAATATTAACGAACTGATTATATGGAAAAAAAAGCTCTGCCTATAAAGCGATGCTACCAAATTGAGAAGTGACAATATTCGGTAAGTTTGAAAGAGATTTTTAATTTTGCGGCCTTTTTGTCTTATTGGATGCATTCAGCCATATTGGTTTGTTTTTGTTTTGCAACTACGTAGGTACGAAAAATTTTGCAAATTAATGTTTTATCAGTTTATAGTGATTGTTAGATATTTGTTTAGAACAAAATGAGTGCAATAAGTTGTGAAAAGGGTGGTTGTGATGTTTGTTTGCCGAAACTGCGTAATTTTTTAAGTTTACCTTTTCAAGAAAAAGTAAACATTATTTATCGCAAAAGGCAGGATGCGTGGATTTGACGTAAAAAAAGGTACCGCAGTAAGACATTTTAATACTAAAATATACAATATTCATAATTGGTTCACGGGTTGTGTGCATACTAACCGTTTCAGTATTTTGTTTTCCGTGCATTTTGTTTTCAAACTGTTATAAAAACGTATAGTACGGCGCAGGGTTATTTTGATTTGAATAACCTTAATACAGCGATTAAAAAGCATGAGCTTTCGTAAAAACATCTCAAAGCTACGTTGAAAGTTTACTCGTTTGGCAAAAGTCGCATAGAAACGAGTTTGAGCGGTCAATTAAAACTAGACAAGTTCACTGTCTACTGTGCCTACCCTGCCTAAAATGTCTATGCACGCCACTGCAGCATTCTGAATGTGTTGTTATACTGGACGCGTAGGTCACCGTATGCCCGCCGCGTATAATCAACCCACAGACTGCACGTATAGAAGGATTGGCAGTACGCCTTAAAGAGGGTCCTCTTGACCTCTTCTGAACAACGTGCGAATCTGCGAGTCAACATATTGCAGCGAACAGCCAGCGACCTACGCTCCCTCTCGATGTCAACTATATCTTTTAGATCTTCAGTGACCTAGTGATCTAGGTATTTAAATCTGACAACTCTAGTCAATGACGTACCGTTTAAATAGTAAAGTTCATTCGTCACATATTTGCGGCCTGGGAGGACTCGCAGGATGCTCTTGGAGTCTTTTGAAATTTGTCCATGGCTTTCTATTGAGTTCACTGTGCGACTGATCTGAAAATTACATCACTGTGGTATAAGAGGATACGCACTAAAGCTTCTGGAATCTTACTTGAGTAATAGGATCCAGAAGGTTGAGGTTAACGGCACTAGGTCACCTGAGCCCACAGTCTGTATGGCCGTCCCACAGGGTTCAAACCTAGGACCATTCTTGTTTCTCGTACATGACTTGCCTTTCCTGGTTAAAGTCGCCTCCCATGAGATCGTATTATTTGCATCACTCATATTTAAAGTGAAGAGATACAACTCTGATTATGACAACGTGAATACTGCGATCTCTAAGGTAGTTGAATGGTTCGCAGTAAATAACTTGCTTTTGAACTAGAAATAAATCAAATATGTTAAATTTACCTTGCCCTATGTTAAACACAATAATACCAATTTAACAGGTTGAAAATGAAAAAAAAATCCTCGTTGAGAAAAACACAAAACTTGCAGCAAAACCAGAAGAAATCGAAAATGCTGGAGCACGTTTTCTAGTTTCTCTGTACGGATGCGACATGGAAAAGGAATCCTTGGAGGAAATCCGTTAACAACGATTCGCAAAATTGACATTAAAAAGTAAATTTAATCTTGCCTCGTTGCGGCCGAACAAGGACGCTGCACGGTATCATGCATTTAGAACATATCACCAAGTTAAAAAAAACAGTCTCACATTTTCTTAGTGTAATTAGGCCTTCTTTTAGGCATGAGAATGCCTGTGCCAGGGGGCCCCGCTCTTTGGATACATTTCTTATTCATATGTAAGGACAATTTAGGCATGCAATGTGGATGTATGTATGTGTGTGTATTAAATTGCTATAATAATACTTATATTATTTTATTAAATTGATCGCTGTTGAAAAACATAAACCTGAATATCTCCAATAAAAAACACCCTTCAAAAGTCAACAACGGGTTGTTCATAATTTTCAATACAAGCTAAAAATTTATCATATTTTATTATGCAATGATTATTCTTATAATTATGTCTAATTTTAATACTTAATTTCTACTGAAAACTTCCATTAGACTGATGATACTAACATATGAGCGCGCGCGTAGTAATTGGATATGTTATAATATAAAACTATCCAATTATCACGCTTGCGCTCATACTCATAGCGACACTTTATGTGTGTCTGGCGGGAAGTTTGGCCCATCAGATTGGTCTGGCTGCTCACAAATAGTATTGAAATAGTTCCCAGAGTATTATATATAAAAATCAAGAATGTGATTATAAGTAAAGTTACATGATTTTTTTGGGAGTTTTAAAGCGTCTGGTAAAAGTTACTGCCGACGGAAAGTGTCTGGCACTATTGATTACTAATTTGTAACTAAGTTTTCTAAAACATACGTAAAAATTAACTTTGTAATTTTAAGAAAAGTTAATACTACTTTCACTTGCCTTAAACACCGGGTACCTGTTAATTGGCCGTCGGTCCAACTTAGCAGGTACGCATACCCTCAAAATACATACTTACACTACTTAACTCTATACATTTGGTTTATGAGAAAATAAGTAAGGTCTGGCGGCCCTGGGATCTTGGTCTATTAAAAGATGTACCGTTTTGTTTATACAGGGGGCACACTAACAATAAAGAATTTTAAAAATGCCATAAAAAATGCAATTTTCTTTTTTAGTTTTTTTTTAAGTATTTTTCCCGTCGATAAAATGAAGCATAGTTTCCCTCATTTCAATATGTCCACATTATAAAGAAATGAAGCTATGACCTTTAAAATGACTTATTTCACAACATCATGCAACACTGGGGACGCAACCGCCCATTCTCCTTTAAAGTTAGATATGAAATTGTTAAAATAACACTATCTGAATAATCTGCCGGCTTATGATAACCATGCGTGCGCGCAGCCCGAAACACAGTGAGGTAAACTACCCTGAGCGGCAGAGCAGGAAGGTCGCTCCTACTGGCATACTAGTCTGCATACAGTAAGTCAACTTGTTGTTACTTTATACAGACGTGTTTTGCAACTATTCAAAAAATTAGAGGGTTTTTGGACAGCACACATTTCGTGAAAACATGTCCGAAGTAGCCACATTGCAATTTCTATGTCAGATTACGCACGATCAGTTGCAATTGCAATGTTTAGGTGGCCATGGTTCGAGTCTCGAGCCATGCATGCCATCAACCATCATCTTTATAATTATTATTAGTTAAGTGGTAACGTAATACAATATTAAATGTAACACTTTCAAACTAATTAAATAAAGTTTATTCATTTTTGACATAATATATGTTGATAAATAATTTTATTTTTTTATTTGCTTTTGTGTTTTTTGTAAATAAAATTTTCTTAAGTCAGCGCTCTACTAAAAAAGGTAAATAAAAAGCACATTAATGAACAATTACATACAGATTTTTTATTTTTACTAGTTTTATTCTACTAACTAGTAAACATAAAAAATCTGGCTACCATCACATTAGCGGCCACCTGGTGGTCCACGGTAGCCAAGGACTTAGAGCTTGCCCAAACAAATATTTGGACAACCCAGGACAGACTGTCCTGGCGCCGCAGAACGAGAAGAGCCGACCCCAAATAATGGGAAATGGCTAGGACAAAGAAGACTACTTATATTCTACTCCAAAGATATGTCACAATAAAAATAATAAGAATCGTAAACAAACTATTCAAGTTAGATTAACCAAACAAAATCATATTTAATAGTAATAAAATAGAACATAAAATTCATATTTTTAATCAGCATCATATCCTTAAATTACTTTTTCTTAAAAAATAATCAAGAGTATCACTGTCATATTTTGTAAACTGTTCAAGTTAGAATAATAAAAAAGTATACATTTTGTAGTCTATTTTATTGTTATTAAACATGATTTTGTTTGGTTAATCTAACTTGAACAATTTACAAAATATGACAGTTTTAGTGATACCTTGATTTTTCGACATTTTCCTAAATAACTCAAAAACAAAAGAAGATCGAGGACTGATATTAAGCATGGAGTGATCTTAGGGCCTGCCAGTACACCACCTGAAAGAATGACCAAATCCGTCATTAGGGGACCACTTTTGTTCGCTTAGCCTGCTTGACGCTTTATCCAATTTTGATGAGCTAAAGCATGAGAACGGGTAGTCCAAAAATTATGAATCTGGTCTTATCCTATGCAGGATTAAATGCCCTCCAACTTTTATGATGGACAGTTTTCGATATTGTAAGTCCTTTACGAGATATAACCGAAATGCAAAAATATCCCTTTTACATTTTTACCCCCCACCCTTACGCACACCACCGCTGAAGGGGAAAACTTAGGATAGTCTTATTTGGCAACTAGTGAAGCTATTAAAACAATAAAACATTTTGTAGGAATTAAATCCGATTTGAATTCTAAGCCAATTGGGCTATGAACCGATTTCGATAAAATTTTTATGGGACCAATCTGGAAGTAGATGCTTTTGAACGAAAAAAATTTTTTGAAATCGGTTTATAATTGACGGAGTTTTGAGGTAACAAACATAAAAAATTAAAAAAAAATCACCCGAATTGAGAACCTCCTTTTTTTGAAGTCGGTTAAAAATAGCATACAATACACATGCGTAAAATATATGTAGGTATGTAACCATTTTCAAACTGTAGACTTAGTCTTGGTATTTATACACACGATAGATTAACTTAAAATAAAATAAAATTACTAGAAACCTTAAATTAAACTAAATAACCAGTATAACATCAAATCAATAATTATAAAATTGTTATAGCCTTGATTTCGGAACGGAATATAATACTCAGCCTACCCCATTAGGGATAAAAGGCGTGAGTATAGCATATCAGTGAATGTATGAATTATAAATTGAAGTATAAATTTAAAAGTAAAGTATAAAATTCAAATTTCAGGTTTTCTCGGTATGACGTGGTCTTGCGACCCTGGGATAACGGCCGCCGTGGCCGGCAGTTACCACTATGCCCTGCCAGCGTTTGCCAACACCCTGCAAGCCATCATGGCTGCCCAGTGCGCCCTGGTCGGAGACCACCTCTGGCCTGCTGACGCTTTGGACAAAGTCTACGAAGGTTCGTAACATAATATTTTCATAACATGAGCTGATAAGCTTGACAATATTTACAACCAATTTTACCGGTGACGACATCCAGATATTTCGGGTTCTATTCTTCTGGGATATAAACAAAGGTGATGCTGTACTAAGAAAAAATAACGATATTTCTTCACAAAATATAGCAATAATATCAAAGGATCAAACATGTTTACAAGAAACACTAACGTAAATGCTTTTAACTATTTCCTATTACTATATCAGTAACCATTTGAATGTTTAATTATGCTAATGATTATTAAATAAATCAGCAAGTAAAAAACTTATGCAATAAAACAACTGAAGAATATAAAAATATTGTCATTTGAAGAAGATAAGTTAAGGCGTTATTTGAAACACTTTGCAGCAACAGAAATATCCCTATTTTAGAACTCAAAAGTTGGCTTTATTGATTGCATGAAAAACGTCCTTTCTAATTAATCTGCCGCTAAGATAAAGTTTGTGAGTTTGTTTATAGGAAGTAATCTCTGGAACTACTGAACCGATTTAAAAATCTTTCACAATAGAAAGCAAGAAAACGCTGGAAAGATGAGCTAGACGCTTTTGATGACGCCTGGAGGGAAAATGCATTGGACCGAAATCGGTGGTCAAATAGAGGGGAGGCCTTTACGCAGCAGTGGGATAGAACAGGCTAACAAAAAATAAATAAATAGAAAGCTGTCTTGTCAGCTGATGACATAGGCTATATAATTTTCCTAAATTTCCACGAAGTCAGGGGCAGAAAACTGTTTATTTTTGATGTACATAACTAGCAGAGTTTGAAAATTCTGACACCAGGGTTAGCCAAATTCGCCACACACTTGACTATACCTACACGATAAGAAGAAGACCATAAGTATAAAGATACCTATATAATAATCTGAGTCACAACAAACAGGAATAATGAACCTAGCAAACCTACTCAGTTAGAAAGACAAACAATGTAGTCTATAGGTGTCCGCAAACCTTTTTATGGAAAATCTTAAGTGTTGAAGTCATCGTTAGTATGTTCCTTTAATTACTATAAGTAGGTCCCGCCTTTGTCATGACATGAAGCAAATACCTGCATTGCAAGAAAAACGAGATTAACACGTGGATAGCCTGAGATGGCGATATTATAGATCAGCGTTTCTCAAACTTTTTTAGTGGATCCTTCAGAAAAATCAAAATATATATTTAGCGGAGCCCTTAAAGTAATTAAAAACGGATTGAGTTCAACTATTAACCAAGCTCCTGGCTGAAAGTTCGCGCGCTCGTGCTTTCTTAAATAGATAATATTTTTATTCACAATCTTTTAATTTTTTTATTACAGCCGGTATTCTTGCGTCCTGAGAAGTCTTAGCGATCCGTGGAGTACACCTAAAGTATGACTGTTGTACAGATGCACGTGGACATAAGAGTTATGCTATTATCGCTACAAAAAAATGTGCGATCTAATCAGCGTTGCCAGATTTTTTCGGGCAAAGCGGAATTCTAGAAACCTTTTGAGTAAAAAAATCAAGATCCTTTCGTCGAAATTTAAATACGTAATTTAAACGATTCAAACGCAATGACAATTTCAGAGTCTAACAAACGACTAATACTTTGTTGTATTTTGATTTTCAGATTCCAACTACGACTTCATAGTGGTAGGCGCTGGATCGGCAGGATCAGTGGTCGCGAACAGGCTCAGCGAGGTACCTCATTGGAAAGTGCTGCTGATAGAGGCTGGAGGAAACCCTACCCTGAACACTGAAGTAAGTACCTACTGACAGGGACTGCTGTAACTTCTAAAAGCAATATTAATATGTCTGTTTGATACCTATTTTAAAAAAGAATGCTAAAGACTACAATAATATTATCGGATATTTATTCCTAATAAATACTTGACTTTACTCTCTGTCATTTACTTATCAATATGTTTTTGTTTCAGGTACCTCAACTATTCTTCTCGAATTTCGGATCGTCAGAAGATTGGAACTATAGACCTGAGCCTCAAGAAGAAGCTTGCAGAAGCTATACCACTAAGAACTGCGCTTGGCCTCGAGGGAAAGTTCTCGGAGGATGCAGCAGCATCAACGCCATGTACTACGTCAGAGCTAATAAAGCAGATTACGACGAATGGGCTGCTGCAGGTAACAAAGGCTGGTCTTACGAAGAAGTTCTTCCATACTTTAAGAAGAGCGAGAACTACAGTGAACCTCTAGAAGGAGATTTAGAGAAATTCCACAGCAATCAAGGATATCTGTACGTTGATGCCAAAGATGATGCACACGTCTTTGAAAAGTTACTTCTTCAAGCTTCCGCGGAGCTAGGAATGAAAATTATACCAGATATAAACGGAGCTGATCAAATGGGTGTTACCAAATGTAGTACAACTACGAAAGATGGAGTCAGACAAAGTACAGCTAGAGCTTTTCTAAGTCCTATTAAGGATAGGAAAAACTTACATGTTCTGAAAAACGCTTATGTAACAAAATTGGTTTTTAAGCCTAACTCTAAAATAGTTAGTGGTGTTATTGTAAATAAAAATGGAAAAGATATCACGATAAATGCACTAAAAGAAGTGGTAGTATCAGCCGGATCAATAAACACTCCACAACTTCTTATGTTATCGGGAATTGGGCCAAAAAAACACTTAGAAAAGTTAGGTATTGAAATAAAAGCTGATTTGCCAGTGGGAGAAATTTTAGAAGATCATCCTTATGTAAGCGTCTATTACAAGTTACCAGGTCCCAAGAATCTGACGACTCTGCCTGCCATAACTGCTGCATTCACAAAATATATGTTAGAAAAAGAAGGACCGTTAGCAAGTACGTCTCCATTTAGAGTCATTTCGTTTAAAAACACTACTGATCCTGAAGCGACCACTCCAGATGTACAGTTTCACTACTTGAGTATGCCTCCAAATGGACACAAATTTGTGGATATGTACAAACTTCATGGATTCAATGAAGAATTCCAGAAGAAATTACAGCAAATCAACGAAGATAATTTTATATTTATAATAGCAACTCTCGTTCTTCAACCCAAATCAAAAGGAAAAATAGAACTAAGAAGCACTGATCCGTTTGAAAAACCACTGATGTACGCCAATTACTACAAGAGTAGAGAAGATCTGGATACCATGATAAGAGGTATAAAACAACATGCACTGAAGTTAGGAGATACTCCTACTTTTAAAAAATCAGGACTTGAATTGCAGTGGCTAGATCTGGACAGTTGTAGGAAATATGATAAAAATACAGAAGAATTTTTAGAATGTTGGGTGCGTGAAGCAACAGTATCTCTGCACCATCAAACGTCGACAGCAAGAATGGGGCCTGACGGTGATGACGCAGCTGTAGTGGATCCGGAATTAAGGGTTCGCAAGGTTGAAAGACTTCGGGTTGTGGATGCCAGTATAATGCCAAATGTAGTCAGAGGAAACACCAATGCGCCGACTATAATGATAGGAGAGAAAGGCGCCGACATGATCAAACAGTTTTGGCTGAATAAACATACGGAACTTTAATAATAAGAAAGTGAAAAGACATATAATACACTATGTTGTGATTAAATATAATATTTTTTTACCGACATTATCGTTTAGAATTTACCTTTCTCCGCATGACTTGACTTCCATTAACTCGAGTCAAAGATTTATAATATCGAGTAGAGATTTATAATTATAGTTTATTTTTATACTTACATATTATAAGTATACATGATCATGACATTTATTAGAATTTAAAAAAGGCAAGATTATAAAAGCCAGCCACAGTAATGTATAACAGCATAATGTATGCTCACCACCTTTTATTTCTATATAACAGACTACATAATCTATCCTCTATAATTTCATTATTCATTCCTTTCATTGATTAAAATTCATTTCACTGCAATATTGTTTTATCTTCTCGCCAAAGGCGCATAATGTCAACTCTATGTCAAAGGTGGATGGAACTCAGATACAAGAGTGCTGTAATAGAAGAGGAACGTAAAGGAAGTAAATGCTCATCGATAAATTAATATTACGAAATATTTAAAATTAGATCGAACGACATTGTTAAAAAGAACACTATCGGAACAGTCATCGAAAGTAGGTAATAAGGTGACATTATGTAAGGCAACGTGTAGGAGATGCATTATCTGCCGGTTTATAATAACAATGCGTGTGCGCAGCCCGAAACACAGTGAGATAACACTACCCCGTGAGCAGCAGAGCAGGGAGGTCGCTCCTACTGGAATAACTAGTTTGCATACAGTAAGTCATATTTTATCTAACCTGTTGTTACTTTACATTACACTGATCCGTTTTGCAAACATTCTAAAAATTATAGCCTTATGACAACGTTTTTGGACAGCACACCATCCGATTTCGTGAAAATGATGTCCGAAGTAGCCAAATTGCAATTTCTAAGTCAGGTTATGTATAGAGGCCAGCGCATCAGGTTACTCCATTTTCGTTGCAAAACCGCTGTTATCGTAACAGCACAGAGTGCACGCGAGTGGTAGCCTGATGTGCGGCCCTCCGTAAGTTACCTACTATAGATTTGAAATCGTCGGTTGACGATACTTAAAGAAATGGTACTTTGGCCACCACGGGCAGAATTTTCATCGGATCGTATTACAGGCAATACGACAGCGCTCACATCAAAAAAAGGAGTTTAAACAAGAAATATCACTTTTTCTACACATTAGTCTTCCTTTCTTCTTACTTTATCCTATGCACACTTTTAGAAATAAGTGGAACCTTTTTGTAGGTGCTGTCTTATGTTTGTAATGTGTCTTCTGTGTGATACAAATACAATAAACGTGAATTATATTTCGGACGATTTTACAGGTGCTTATTATCTAATTCTAATATAATGTAACATTCCATGAATCCAAGATTTTAACTAAGTTAATCCGTGCCCCTTGGTGGGGACGTAAGGCTGATGACTCTCAAATATACTACCTTCCGATTTACAGAACGCCTAATGCGATTTACAGAACGCAGTAATTTGTTTTTCGTAATACCAGGCTCATGCCATGGTAAATTACCCAAGTTTACAACAAATACCTTTTTATGGCACGTGTTACTAATTTTTTTACTATTTATTGTTATCGTAAACACTAGAAATAAAACAATAGTAGGTAATAATAATGAGTAAGCGTGGAGTACTAGTACTAATCCAGCCATATCAAATTAAATGTTTTTCTTTTAATTTCTCTAAGTAGAGCGTAACGTAGTAACAGATATGACAGATAAAGAGTTTTAAAAGTTCAAAGATTATCATTTATCTCAATAAGAAGGTATAGTGATTGTAAAAAATAAGAAATATGATGTAGGTATAGAAAACAATTTTGATATAATTTTAGATATGGAGGCTCTACAAGCGAGTCTCACATCGGCGTGTCCATTACAGTTTGAGGGTACAGTCGGTAATCTATTTGCTGGAGCTATAGCGGCAGTGGTTGCTGCTCAATGCGCCTTTTTTGCCGACACGCAATGGCCTGCAGATTACGCGAGTGAGGTCATCGCGAGGCGTTCAGGTGATCTATTTGAACTTGACAGATAAAGAAATGGGTCATTAAAGTCGATAAAATGGACATCAACATATTTTAAAACGATGTTAATTTTAAAATTCTTATTATTTCAGAACCCGTGACCTTTGATTTCGTGATTGTGGGAGCTGGCACCGCCGGGTCTCTCTTAGCAAATCGGCTTGCCACTAACTATCCTTCGAAAACTATATTACTATTGGAAGCTGGCGATAATCCTGGTTTGGATTCTGAGGTACTACAAAAACAATACCAAAATATCTGATATTTACGCGAGCCTATTCTAACACACGAATCTGTAAAGTGCTCAAAGTTTTAAAACGATTCTACTTCCGTTTCAGGTACCAGGACTTTTATTTCTCGAAACAAACAAAACAATCGATTGGTCATACAAAACTTATTTAGATGGCAGGACTTGTAAAGGTTTTAGAGAAAACAGTTGCATTTGGAGTAAAGGAAAAGCAATCGGTGGCTCCAGTGCAATAAATGCTATGCTTTATCTAAGAGGACACCCAAGGGACTTCGATAATTGGGAAAAAGCTGGCAACGTTGGCTGGGGATATAAAGAGGTGACACCTTACTTCGAAAAATTAGAAAAAGAGTACGAATTTTCTAAGTATAGTTATCCTGAAAATCCTTGGCATGGAGTCCTTGAAGCAACATGGCTTGAAGTTAACTACACGCAACACCAAAAACCTAGCAATGAAGCGCAAATAGGCATTCGACTCAACAAATTGATGGTTAAGGATGGCAAGCGATTCAACACCGCGAAGATGTATTTGAACGGATTACAAAACCTCTACGTTATGAAAAACACCTTGGTACAGAAGGTAATAATAGACCCGGCGACTAAGACTGCAACCGGTGTAGAAATCCGTCATAAAAGCGGCGTTGTTATGGAAATTAAGGCAAATAAGGAAGTGATATTATCTGCTGGATCCATCGCGACTCCCCAAATACTTATGTTGTCTGGTATTGGTCCAAAGAAACATTTGGAAGAAAAACAAATTAAATGTTTGGTTGACCTTCCTGTAGGGCAGAACTTGCAAGACCATTTAATACTGTTATTGTTCTTCAAGACTAATCTTGACACTATACTCACACCTAAAATGATAACTACGTACTTAATTCAGTACATGCTTTCTAGGAGTGGTCCTCTTTCTAATATAGGTGTTTCAGATTTTATGGCACTGATAAATACTGAAGGAAAAAAAGAATTTCCTGATATTCAGTATCTTCACACATATTTCCCTATGAAAGATAATTTCACAATGAAACCTTTTCTACAAGGATGGGGCTATAAGGAAGAAATAATACAAGCTATTGAAAAATTAAATAATGCTAGCGATATTTTAAGTATGATGCCAACTCTGTTGCATCCTAAATCTAAAGGTGAAGTTTTGTTAGCTAACAAGGACCCAGTTTCAAAACCGATCATAAAAACAAATTATTTATCACATCCTGACGATAAGAAGACCCTTTTCAATGCCATCAAGTTCATAAACAAGTTAGAAGGTACAACAGTGTTCAAAGCGCTTGGAATACAACTTCCCGAGTTAGATATCAAGGAATGTGAGGAAGCTGATGAGTATTGGGAATGTTACATCGACTATATGGCAACGTCCTTACATCATCCTGTAGGCACAGCAAAAATGGGACCGAAAGAAGATAAAACTGCAGTTGTGGACTACAATTTGCTAGTTCATGGTGTGAAGAGCCTAAGAGTAGTTGATGCTAGTATTATGCCAGAAATAACAGGAGGGAACACTATGGCACCAACCCTCATGATCGCTGAAAAAGCATCGGAAATTATAAAGAAACAATACACATCGAAGGACGAGTTGTAGTAATTATTTTTGTTAACATTATACTTGTGTTGACTCTCTTTGCATTTATGAACAGATCTGCATGTAATTTATACACTGTATAATATACAGACTTAGGTTAAACTTGTTGTTTCGTATGGTTGTGTGTGTAATAAAAGTGATGACCTGAAATGACGTTTGATTTGGCACTACTCAGTTAGTTAATATCTCTGCTTTCATACCGATTCTTACGACTAATACAATGATACATTAAAAATTGTGTATAACGGCTAGTCACAGGTCTGTATTACCAAATAGTTAAAGGTCAATGATTACAAATACTTACCGCAAATTGCTTTCAAAATTTAACGACCACACAAACATAATGCTTAAATTACAATATTTTCGCGACTGAATTCACTAGACGAAAAAACTTTGGAAACAAGATAATGGTTACGGATTCGTGTACAGCTCCGTTATTATCACATTAACAAGATGGTATATAAACTAAATAGATAGTTATTCCACATTTAATTTACGTCCCCACCGAGGGGCACGGACCTCCCTTCGAATCACGAAGGGGATTAGGCCATAGTCCACCACGCTGGCCCAATGCGGGCCATAATTTTTAATCAAAATTAGAATATAAAATGGCGAAGTCGCTAAAATGAAGTACAGAAATCCTTTAAGGGTCGTTCGTACTATTTGAGAGCCTCGTCCGTTGATTAGCAGGGCGCACTGCTAGCAGGTGAGAATGACGATTTTGAAGCACTAAGACGTTATGACCCCAAACACCCCTACTGACTCTTTCTTTTCGTACGTTTGAAAAAAATATTCAGCTGGCACAATGCTCGTTAGTAGTTTTTCTTTCACTCCTTTTCTGGGTGAGCTTGCTACATCCTCGACCACATCTTGCCCTTGAGCTAGATTGTGGTCAAGAGCGAACCCATTTTCTATAAAAAAAAGGATTTTTTAGATATGTATAATTGTATATGGTACCGGAAATGTATGAAATTTAGGAATTTTACATGTTTACAATTCCGAGGCTGTCTAGGAAATGTATAAAATATTGTTTCAAATATTTTTTAATACACACATATCCTACATCTCCTAGGAATTGTATAAAATTCCGAAATTGCTCTAGGAAATGTATAAAAATAACGTTTTCGGTGAATAAAATTAATAAAACAACCTAACCTAACCTGAATAAGCGACGTGAATTTGTCTTGGCCACATTGTAGATTTTCTCACTTCATGAAATGTTCGAGAATTTCACATTTCATGAAATTGTTCACTGTCTATTGACCACATGCGACAACCGCCTAAATGCGACAACCGCTTACCGCAATCTTAGTCGTTTCTGGCACTTCGCCGGCCGCTTTCGCGGCGCGCTCGCTTCGCTCGCAGGCTCGTGCGTTGGGGGTCGCCGTTCTAACCTAACCCTTAACGGGTTGGTTGGGTTAGGCTACTGACAAACCTACTTGTCGCGGTTCCGTCTATCACAATCGAACAAAGAAGTCGAATAACTTATGTTATTTAGGAAATGTATAGATTTCCTAGGAAATGTATCAAATATAATTAATTTCACTCATTTCCGGGCGATTTTAGGAATTGTATACAGTGACGGATTTCACACATTTCCGTTAATATACATATAATAGAGAAGGCCTTTGCCCAGCAGTGATATCTCACAGGCTAAAAAAAAATATGACACTGCAGGTCTTAGTTCACTGACTCATCAACGCCTAGCCCAAGCCCTTGGACCTAGAAAGCTGAAATTTCGCCCTTCGCCCCAAGTTTTATTTTACAAGGTAGGCAATGAGTAAGGAAGGCTTATGAAAAATTCCCACTGGAAAGAAATCTTGGGCATCATCTATGTAGTTAATTATAAATATACGCGTTGGTTATGCTAGGTGGTATTCTAATAATATAATAGCTCCTTGTCACACACACAGTATGCCAAAGCATACAAAATCAGCGTCTCGCGTCGTTAGCATAGTACAGACGGCAACACATCTGGCTGTACAAGTTGACCTTGACGTCATCCTTATCTCGGTCGTAATAGCAGTTGCTTTCGTAGTGTTAATAGGTAACCTGACATGCTGCTGTCTGTACATCGAAGTTACGTCAGTAGAGAAGCGGTCCTTGAAGACACACGACTAGTTCATAACGACACTTAGCAATGAGATGTCGTAACTACTTTCATGCATGTACTTACTCCCTTACAAAAGGTTCTAGGTAGCTGACTCACTTTTTTATTATTAATTTTCTACGTCAAGCTACGAATATAATGAATTTAGAAACAGAAACACTGTAAATAACAGAAACTGAAGAAGTATTTTAAACCAAAGGAGAGTGAAACTTTATGATTTTTCTTTAATGGTATAATTAATGTATCTTAATATGGTCTGTATAGTAATTCTTGTTCATAATGTTGATATATTTTTTGCCCATATCTCTATTCAAAGTTGCACGGCAAGTAGTACTGACGGCCGCAACTCAGGTTACCACACGCGTGCACTCCGTGCTGTTGTGATAACAGCGGTTTTGCAAAGAAAATGGAGTAACCTGATGCGCTAGCCTCTGTACATAAGATACATGTGCGGTAATGATTAAGTTTTTATAGTTTTACACTTTATTATGGGTTACTTTATTCATAACATTATATACTTATAGCACTTATATTATCTTCTAGAGAAGCAACTTTGCATTCGACAGTTCCTAAATATAATCATGATCAATACCGCATAGAAATTAATAATAAGTAAATAGTAAGTAAAGATACCAAACATAACAGTAAAAATTTACGTTTTTTACGCAATACAAGCTTTGAATGCTAATTGATGTGACAAAATCGCAAGAGAAGTTATAAATGAGGAGTCCCATATTCAATAGTTAATTTTAGAAAAGTTACGAAGACTCGGGTACGTATTAATTCATTTCAATTATTTTAAAGATATTAATTATTTTTGTTTTACGATTTTACGGTAGTTTTGAAAATTATTGTAAGCAATCACGCTGTTTAAAATAGTGTCAAAAAGAATTAAAAATTTCAACTGTGATAGAATTGACAAATACGATTTGCATTAGCTTGTTTTGGGATAAATCTTTTAACTAATGATTTAAATGGAGAATACACAAACCTTTGCCAATATCTTAGAAAAGTTAGAAAAGTTTTATTAATAGGGGTTGGTAAAGTAAGTTTTATGTTTCTCATTAGTAATTTTTTTCTTACGTAGACACTCATGAAAATGTGCATTGTAATAAATAAAACTAGAAGTCAAATGCACTTTCTACCCGACTACAAAAAAAGGAGGAGGTTAAGTGCGTACGTACGTAGCACTTATAAATATGTTTTATTTATTTTTCACTTTATAATACTGCTGTTTTTTTTATTCGGTTTAATTTAAGTCTCTCTTTATATTCTAAGCTATCTTATAGTTAATTAATATGAGCATTAAATAAAATGTGTGATTTGTCTTGCATATCAATTAACAGACAGGACATAATAGACAATGCTTAAAAATAAACATTTGTTTAAGTAAAAGAAGGGGCTGTTTGTGTTCCCACGATTTTACACTGTGTTTTACGGCATTTGCTTTATGCGTGTGCCTAAGTAACTTGTGTACTTAACACATAAATATAGGTAATTAGATAACTGCCTAGTGCGCTTATTGTTAAATTAATAGTCATGTGAAATAATTAAATGTAACTTTACAAAACTGCACCATTTTATCCTCGTAAGGTATCTAGATTTGAATGGGAGATCGATAGTTACCCCAAAGCCAGCATTACAATTATAAGAATTAAATAGAGTATTGAAGCCAGAAAATATTATTTTACCGAAAACTCTAATAAATGATTCTTTTTTTTGCAAGTTATTTTAGCCTATAACGCTAAAATTAAAAAAAAAAAACATTCAAAGCTTATAATATAATATAACTTTAAAAAAACTGAACCAATTGTGATACAATATAGCTAAGAACCATCTCAATCACGTCAGCTTTGAAGAAGAAAAAAAACTGCGTCGAAATCGGTCAATTCGTTGGAGCTACGATGCCTCAGGACAGACACACAGATACAGGTACAGACGACAAAATATTTTGTCGGGGGTTAAAACAAGAGTAGAGAAAAACGACTAAGTATTAATCTCAAAATACTAAATGACATTTTCTCAAGATGCGGTAATGGTCAAGATATCACAAGACTCGTCTTCAGCCGGTTTTGTCAGCTCTTACCAAAGTGGCAGAGCTCACAACGTACTTACTAAGTGAACTATGAACCTTTTTCTGAATTCCAAAGAACAGGTATAACTTTTTGTGATCTTAAGGCGACTACAGCACCTAAATTACGATTTTATGATGCGTAGATAAGCATGACGCACTGCATTTAATAGAAGAAAAAATACTACGGTAATATTCAGGACATAAACTAGATAAGTAGTTTGCTGAAAATATGATTCAGCACTTTTGGTTCGATAGAAAAAGCTCACAAAGTCACCTCTAAATACCAATATTGTGTATCTTTTAAGCTGTAAAAACGATAGTAAAATGCACACAGTTACTTGAATTTGCTATCAAAATGTTCGTGACTGAACACTCTCGATAAGTAGTTAACGCATTTTTCAATTTAAGCTGTTACCTTTCCATAAATCTCATTTTTCTAACTTTCGAACATGTTTTTACGCACGCACGCTTTCATAGTCCGTAAACTTCGTGTATCGACACTGTTCGCACTGCCGGCCCAGGCCTGTTGAGAGACGGAGACGGCACTATTCCTATGTGTGCTGCCTTTATCGGGTGCTGTAGTCGCCTTAAAGTATCGAATAAGTTTATTTGATGCATTTCAAAGATGATACAGTCGCATCCATTTCACTTTCAAATATTTTGGTTCTACTACTTTTTTTATCCCCTTCATTGCTTCGAAGAGAGGCTTTTAGCCCTTGGTAGGGACGTACACTACACACACAGGCTGATGACGATGATGACTTTAACTCTACTACGATTGTACTGAGCGCAAAACCTTTCGGTTCTCATGAAGACTCCCGCGTAAGTTTGTTCCACACAGATAAATTGCTTTCTTTCTAAACTGATGTCGATTCCGTATTTACATTACATAATGCATGGTATCAAAAAAAATTACACCAAGGTTACCTACTAAATCAAGTTTCCCACTTACTTAATTATACCTCCGCAATAAGATGAAGAAGACAATACCATTGCAAGTTAGCTGCAAACCCTGATTAAAAGGTAACCTGCTTGCTAAAATAATAAATTACACAGATTTTTTTAGTGAAAAGAAGGAGTGGAAAAAGATGGACTAAACTAAATAAATATACAGTGGAAGGCTGCAGTTAGAAGGGTCAGAAGAGGGCATCCTAGGCGAAAGAACGAATTGGTAAAGTACAGAGAAAAGGCCGTGTTAGGAGTACCCGAATCCGACGAGCATGTATGAAGCGAATTATGAATGTAGAGGAAGCGAAATATGTGTGTTTGGATCGTAGCAGGTCTCTGCCTACCCCAATGGGACAAAGGCGTGAGCTTACGTATGTGTTAAATGTCCAAGTGAATGGCTTAAGAGGTAAAAGGTGAGGGTTTCCCTTACAGACTGCCACGCAATTATGACATTTCGAAACGCGACACTTGCACGCCGAAAATGGAGAGGTACATGCGCGTACGCACGTACAACGGGGCTTGCGAACTTTGTTGCTTACCTGTATTGGTCAGTGGTTCGCAAAGTTTGGTCATCAGTTTTCATGAAATATCATAGGAAGTACATGAATTGCACATAGTATCAATTATTAATCAATTATTTAATGACGCTGGTTCGCTCTTTTGAAAAGAGGTTGACAACAATAATGAAACATAAATTGGTAACTAATTTTCTTAACCGGCTTAAAAAAAGGAGGAGGTTCGCAATGCAACTGTAAGTTTTCAATTGTCGGCCGATTTCCAAATTGGTTTTGTTCGAAAAATAAAAAATGTATCGAAACTGATTTAGAGCTTATGAAAAAAAATCAACAACATAAAAAAATACTTACGCATTATATTTAGATGAAGTTTTGGTTTGTGGTTATCTGCTGATATAGGCATTGTTGGAATTGAAGGAGGTTGATTCATAAATTTTAAAGTGAACAATTATTAAGCTAGCTGTGTCCACTCACTGTATTTTTTGCTTCAATTTATGTTATTTACATGTATGTGTGAGTGTGTACAATGAATTGTTAACTAATAAGAAGGTTTTATTTCAGTTTTAGAACCACTGATTAGGCTGACAATCTTAAGTACTGCGACTTGTCATTGATTGGCGTTCTTACAAGAGAACGGCTGTCACAAGGGCATTTCTTGACGAAAGCGCGAACTTTTCAAAAGTTTATTAACGCATACGAAGTATAACACGTTTTTTTTTAAATTGGGAAATGACTTTGTACAATGACTTAGGTTGGAGATGGCATTGATAACTAGGTGAGGTTTTATGGCGTATCGAACCGGGTCTAACATTTTTCTGGTGCGAAAATTAGATTAATAACTCTAAAATCAAAAACTTTGTATCACCCCCTACATTCGTAGCTTATAACAGTTATAACTTTTAAACGGCTGAACCAATATTGATAAAAATTTAGCTAAGAACCGTCTAGATCACGTCAAACTTTCAAAAAAAAAAACAACGAGTTGCACTCCGGTAGTGCCGGCAGAAGTGAAAACTTGAACATTAACGTTATGCATTAATATTTTTTTTTTTTTTCTATGCTGACACCGGATGACTTCTTGACTTTTGCAGTTTTAATTTCCTATATTTATCAAACACCCCTTCGTGACATCTGACTTTTGCAGTTTTAATTTCCTATATTTATTAACACCCCTCCGCCTTACGGATTTTCGATCAGGGTCACGTGACAGACAGTTTAACATTTTTTACCCATACTTAAAAGTGCACTACGCCGCCAAAGAAGTTTTCGCTTGAAAAAATCGAAATCGGTCCATTCGTTTTGTTGCTACTGTAACACACACAAATACACAGGTCAAACTTGGAGTTATGACTTATAACACCCCTCTTTTTTCGTCGGGGGTTATCGCATAAGACCGTAGGTAAGACCGACAAGACAAATATTTTGATAGAAATAAAAATAAAATAAAAACGAGAAAACAAGTAGTTCTCGATACGATAAGTATTTTTATTTACAAATAACCTTCCATGCTGCGGAAGTATGTGAAAGGAAGTCAAGATCTTGTAACTAGTCTCCAAAGGCTTCGCAGACCTAAGTACGGACGGCCGCAACTCTACCACACGCGTGCACTCTGTGCTGTTGTGATAAGAGCGGTTTTGTAATTAAAATGGAGTAACCTGATGCGCTGGCCTCTGTACCTACCGATAAACATTTTCCAAAGAGGTAATTTCTGAAAATTGTATGCTAACTACAGAGCAATAACATTACCTGAGTGGTACGGTAAATGCTACATCTAATATTTAATATTTTTGCAACGAAATGTGTAAACGATTAGAAATCAATAATTTTGTCGTACACTTGTAAGAAGAAGTATTTCTGTTACTTAGGTTAACTGGAAGAGAACTCATTTTGAATTACGCCATTGTGTTATCCTGGAGGTTTACCATGATCGCTTAGCGCGATCCAATTTAGGACCTAAACAAGTCTGCAATGCTTACTCGTACCATGATGGTTTATAAGCGATTCAATTTTGGCGCTGTTGCGATTCAAAGGCAGACCAGCGACAATTTATGTAGACATTTAAAATGGACCATAGACAACCGAGCAGTTCAAAAGCAGCGCCATCGTGGAACCATTTTAAAAAACATTCCAATTGCGAAGCAGTTCAAAGTTGGATCCTAAACAGAAATGCTTTTCAACGATCGTGGTAGGTACCCTGTTCTCTGTAAAATGTTTGTTTAAAATTTTTGTGCACAATAAACTATAATAATAAACAAGCCAAAGCCTCTCTGTTTTTGTCGGGATTAATAAAATTAAAGATATTCTATCTGATACTACGATACCAACCATCATTTCAATCACCCTACTCGCTAGAAATGATGTAGACTTCATGTGGACACGTATTTACCTGAAAAAAAGGAAAAATATTTTAGTATTGTTAAACGCTTACCCGCGTGAGGGATATTCACAAATAATTATTTAAAAAATGTAATTTTAGGGAATGAAAAATGTTAGACGACTCCCACGATCATAGGATTTTTCATTTCCTAAAATTATTTGGACAATTATTTGTAATAGGCGTAGCAATATCATATTCATAAGTTTATTACTTAAATTAATAAATATAAATTCCTGCAATAGTAATTGACAGTTGGAAATCCCAACAGCAATCACTATTACAATTTATTAGTCAGCTGATTAGCCCGAGCCATAATGTTCTAAGTGTTGGCGAATTACTCTAACTAATTATATTGTTTGTTGGCTGTAAACACTTGCATGCTCAATAAACTCAGAAGGTACGCTCGCTTCCTCTGCAACTTTCCATCAGAGCCTTGAGCAGAGTTAAAACTGAGATTAGTATCTGTTAATACTAGTTAACATAGTTGGATACGTTTTATATTGCAAAATAAGAAATATATGTACGTTCAAAACTGTTAATTTACCTATATGTATAAATTCCATACGAAATTTCGTTTTATAAGAATGAGATAGACAGAAATGTTTATTTATTTATTTTAACAATTTATTGCACACATGAAAATTAAACAGTTAGTACAAGAAAAGACAGACGACACAATAGGTATAGCTTATTTTTATTTAGAAATTTCTTCCAGCAAACCCAAGGATGTACAATAGGCTATAAGTTACAAATTAGGTACATTTCGAATTTTGTTATCGTATTAGGTATGAATGTACGTACATTAATTTATTATCTTAATAAATAACATAAGACATCTACTCTATAAGAGGTGTGTGGGATACTGAAGTTACAATTAGTTTAGCAAGATCCGATTACCAACTTACACTTACAATTAGACAATGAATAAACTAATGCTTTACTCGAAACCGGTAATAGCACGGAATACACAATACATTGTAGTAAATTAGTAAATTGGCGACTAAAGGTAAAATTGCTCATAAAAATTACCAATTGGACTTGCTAAACATCCGTAACTATTAGTTTTACAGCCTTTGTTATTCGATGTTCCGATCAGTGATAGGTAAGCGATGTTCCAACATATAAGATTCTTTACCACAGTTTGTAAACTATTTATTGCAAACTCTTGCAGAAACAAAAGAAACAAAGCTGTGTGTAAAGGTGGACTTATCCCTGTAGGGTCTCTTCCATTCTATCTTAGAGATGGTAAGAAAGAAACAGATGTCGTGCGGGCTACAACGCAATAATGTGTGTATTCTACTTCATTTTTGTTCTTTCTTCACGCGCCAAAAATAACATAACAAAACATATTACAATGACCATCTTCCATTCCACAACATCCTTTCAAAGTTAAAAAATGAAGAAACACATCATAATGACATCACAACATTTAGTGGTAGTGACAAATGGGCATCCAGAACACAATATACAGATCATACAGTAATCAGGGCTATATTAGACGCTACATATTCAAAGCCCCCCTTTGTTTCCCTTGTGTCGTGGGTTCCTTGGAACATACACAAAGACAGACATAACCCCTATGACCCGAGAATAAACATCTAATTTTTACACAAATATTTTACCCGACTGGAAATCGAACCCAGGACCCATCGATCCTGCGCCACTAACAAATAACGATTACGTCAGCTTTCAAACAAAAAACCGCATCGTAATCGGTCCATTCGTTTAGGAGCTACGATGCCACTGACAGACACACAGACACATAGACACACAGATACACGCGCCAAACTTATAACTCCCCTCTTTTTTTGCAGAATCCCTTTTTTGGCGGGGGTTAAAAAAGCGCAAGATTGAAAAGAAATTATAAAGGTCAACATTTTTGTGCAAAACCTACATTTACGCAAACGGTAACTCTTTCTATCAAAACCATAAAAAGTGCTTTTGTTGACAATACCATCTTCCATTACAAAAAAGGGTAAAATTTTACACCTATCGCCAATTTCGCAACAATTTTACGAAAATCTTTTCCAATTCATCTGTTTAACTTAATCATAATCAACTAACTTGTAAGCATTTCCACATACTCGTACGCCTCCCTATCCGTTGTCTATACTGAGCACAGACCCATTAACATTGAACCTTCACCGGGTTGCGCAACCCCCAACCACCATCGACTCTGGCGCAGTGTTGTGCTGAGTTGCGGTGCGCACGCGCGTTGCATCTCGCGTCTCACGTCTGTGATCTGTGACAGTGCTGTGATAACGGTGATTTTTTAACTGTGATTATCCTTAACACTCTTCTCAGGTACGGTGCCTTTTGAAGTAATAGTGATATTTGTGTACTGTAGGCTTAAGCGGTATTTACAAATACGAATGGAGTTAGGAAAATATAAGCGAAGAAAGGTCACTGAGATCATGTCTTAATGTTTCGGGAAAGTAGTACTTATGTGCTTTAGTCTAAGGATTGTATTAGGAGTGACTGGTTAATTCACTACATGCAAAATTCAAATGGTAAGTCCTAATACAATACATACAAAATGCGCTATATGCTGATGAAGTGTGTATGGGAACTCGAATCTTTTTTCGTATTTTGACCTATGTTCCTTGGGAAAGTTGTTCAGTTTCATGAACTGATTAACCACCCGAGAGGTTGAAAGAGATATACCTAAAGCCCTGTAGATGGTAGTGTGTTTATATTCTCTTTGGCAACTTTGTGTGTTTGGTATATAGTCTGAGTGTATCATCCCCAAACGTGGAGTTTGCTAGGGATCAATTTTATTTATTGATGGGAACCTTATAGTGACACTTTTGGAGAAATTTGTACAAATGTTAAATATGCTTTCTGTGTGATAGAGTCCTGACGTATATGTATATGTGTGTGAAGTGTTCATTCATTCACGCCTATAATTTATGACGGAATAGGCAAAGTATCAAATTTGGGTCTATAACTTAACCCACTTGTGTGAAATGTTATCCTTTAGTTACTATTTTTTATCCCTGACATAAAAGAGGGGCGTTATGTTTTTGACGTGTGTATCTATGTGTCTGTGTAACCGTGTGTCTGTGTGTGTGTGTCTGTCAGTGGCATCGTAGCTCCCAAACGGATGGACCAATTTCAATGGACCAGTTTTTTTTTTAAAACTGACATAATGTAAATGGTTCTTAGCTTTATCTACTCAAATTTATTCGGCTGTTAGAGAATAATAAGTACTTATAAGCGGTGAATGTCGGAGGTGATACAACATTTAAAATATTTGAGTTATTATAAAGTAAATCCAGTAAAACACAAAGTATAAAAGTTGTCTGGATAGTCTCATAAAACAAGGTTTTTTTTTTATAAAATTGCAGACCACTGAATTTCGCAAAAGATGTTGAAATTCAGTAATGCAAGAAGCACTCACATTCGGCAAAAATCTTTCGTGAATATGATTACCATTAACGCAATGCAACGTAAAACCTGCGGTATTGTGACCTTCAAGAAGTCAACACACAGTCTTAACAGCAAATAACTAGAATAGAATAATTTATTTCACTAATTGGGTTATAGAGAAACTATTTATTTAATTAATTAGTCAGTAAAATATAAATAACAATAAGTCCAAACATTCTTTATTCTGTTTCATACTCAATTTCATACTCAAATAATTTAACTTTAGGAAACAAAATTAGGTATTTTTAAAAATTTCAATTTTGTGATTTCTCACAGAATATGGTCAGGAACTTTTCCTAGGCATTGTCAAATTATCACTTGTGAACAGGTCATATTAAACTCGAGTATCCAAACGACACTCCATCGGTAAAAGTAATCAGAAACTAATAAACTAAGTAATATGGTTTAAATTCATCCTTGTTACCATTACCAAATTACCATTTCGTAACCGCAGGTTTTGCAAAATAATTTTGACCCTATCGAGTTCTTTACTTCTTGCGCTTTTTAAGCCCCCGACAAAAAAAAACAACGGGTTGCACTCCGGGAGTGCCAGCAGAAGTGAAAACTTGAACATTAACGTTGTGCATTAATATGGAAATAAATCAAAATACACAAAAAGAGTCCATTATTCTCTCAGGATTCGAACCCTCGACCTGTTGCTTACAATCTGGCAACTTTTCCACTCAACCAAACTGTCTTCTTTCAATTCAGCAAAATAGTCTATCGGTATTTGCGCACTATGTGCGAATAATCGTTAACATCGTTGACATCTGTCATAGAGATAATTTTACCATAGGGCTGCCATCCGTCCGGGTTTCCACTCATACTTCAGAGTACACAATGCTGCTAAAAAAGTTTTCACTTAAAAAAGGTGGCAACCCTATCCTACGCATTTTCGATCACATCTGACGAGCACGGTCACGTGAAATCTGACGATCTGACGCGAGTTCATGGCGAGTTTAACATTTTTTCCCCATACTAAAAGTGCTAAAACGCCGCTAAAGAAGTTTTCACTTCAAAAATGCATTCTGCAAAATAAGAGGGGTGTTTTAAGTCTGTCGTGTGTCGGACTCATAACACTTTTCTTTTTTTTTTAATAAGAATAAGAATCAAAAGTGTAAAATTAATGAAAGTGGAAAATAAGAATGTCGACCTTGCTGTGTAGTATATAAGGGTGTCGTAACATTTCCATGCTGTCTCATATTGATGGAAATGGCGAAAGAGGCCACCTTGACCGGACAGACTACGGACACTGTTTTGAAAGGGATTTAAAAGATCGTGCGATATTCCTTCGGTAAGCACGACGATCGGCATCCACATATTAACATATTAGTAAATACAAAAACCAGAACTCAGCACATCAGGCTACCAGATTTTCTTTAGAGAATCAGTATTATCACAATCTACATAACTTGATATAATGAAGTCGGTTAAAAAGAAGAGATGTAGAGACAGTAGGCATTAGTACTTCAGGTTTTTTGCTAAATATCGCGAAATACATATAAACGAAAATTTAAAAAAAAACACAGATTTCGTGCCTCACACGACTATCGAGCATATTGGAAATGAATTTACGGAATTTGAAAAAATATTCATGTGAAAAATGTTGTGACTTTTTAAATTTTTTCAAAAAGGTTAGGCTACTTACAGGGCAAACTCTTTACCCGATCGTCTTTGTTTTAGGCTCAAATTGTAGCTGACTAAATTGTCCAGAGGAGATTTTTTAAAATTTTTGATATCGTTCTTCGTTTCCAAAATATCGAGCGCCATAATCAAAAATTCGGAAAAAATGATTTTTTTTTCACCATTTCGGCCATAACTTTTTTCGTTTTTGATTTTCTCGAATAACTCTCTTTGCACCTTACAGCTCACGTGAATACACGTCTTTTGAGCCTTTTTTCACAACTTTACGAGATATAAGGGGATCGCACTTTTGGTGAAATCGGATCCTAACACTGGAAGGAAAAGACATTTCCAATGTTAAAATATTTTTCCTTTAACTACTTTCGCAACGACGACGGGGTGAAATGAATGTAATATTATAATCAGAGTTTTTTAAATCAGTTCAAGTACAAGAAAAGCATAACATTTTTAATTTGCCTTTAAGACAAGTTGTATTCAGATCCAATAACACAAATTCCATTTCATAAATGTGCAATGGAGACACAGTTCCGAGGACGCCCTTGCGACACTAGATCCGGATTCTGTGCGAATGATAAACCTGCCATTGCTCTAGCCAGTTTCTGAGGCAGATTAGACGAATAACTGTGCGTAAACACGAGACTTCTGTTAAGTGTAAAAATGTATTTAACCCTCGACAGAAAGAAGAGTGTTATAAGTTTGAAGTGTGTATCTGTCTGTGGCATCGTAGCTCCTAACGAATGTACCGATTTCGATGCGGCTTTAGGTCTGAAAGCTGCCGTAATCGTGATGGTTCTTAGCTATATTTGATCAAAATTGGTTGAGCCATTTAAGTTATAAGCAATCGAATGACCCCCGTCATACATTTTTTTAAATTTTAGAATTATATAGTTATGTCTTCCTATTACTGCTCAGTAAAGACCTCCTTTCTCCCACTTATTTGGGTTTTGTGCAGTTTACATTCAGTCTCTACCAACAGCATCTACGCTTTCGTTTCTTAAACAAATAAAATAAAACGTTTCTTAAACAAACAAAAATAAAATATATGTAGAGTTGTGTGCTTACTACCTTACCACGAAGTCATCTCTCTTGTAAATATCACATGAGTTTCGGAAAAATTATAGGTTTCATAGGAAGATTCGTATATAAAACACTAAGATATAAAACACGCTATCCAAACCGACGAAGACATGTCCAACCGAACAATTAACATACTTTTCGTTTAAAATTACAGTTATAAAGTTCCTAATGATATGCCTTTAGTTAGTCATGGACATTGTCTGCATAATTTCGCAATTAGACGCACTTACTCCTCCATAAGACATTAGGTAATGACTGGGTCAGCTATTTCAAATATTTGTTGAGAATTTCTTATTCTGTTCTATAAAACATAATTCAATGTAGATCATAATGTATATGATCATCAAATTGTTTTTTTTAATACAAAATGAGTTAGCTTTAAAGTGCATTCTAGAAAAAGAAATGTAGTCAAGGATGCGGGATGTAATAAACCCATAAGTCCAATCACTCGAACGAACTTAAAAGAGAAAGAGATCGAGATATATATGTAGATTCGGAAACACTGATGCAGGTAGAGATTTCAGCTAAGGAATGCGCTTATAAAAAATGATGAGTAATGTTAGTTGGTAAACTGTGGTGCATCTGGACGACCAAAGGAGAAACGAGAAGAAGAAATGTGCTCATGCCCTTGCTCATCCAGCCAGCTCTCAGACTATTACTATAGATCGATTTTAGTTTAGTCTTAAAGATCATCATCATCATCATCATATCAGCCTATTGCAGTCCACTGCTGAACATAGGCCTCCCCCAAGGTGCGCCACTTTGCACGATCCTCCGTTGTTTTCATCCAGCCACTACCCGCTATCTTCTTTAGGTCATCTGACCATCTTGCTGGGGGGCGTCCTACACTACGTTTGCCAAGACGTGGTCTCCATTCGAGAACCTGTCTACTCCAACGCTCGTCGGTTCTGCGACAGACATGGCCAGCCCACTACCACTTCAGCTTGCTACACTTTTGGATAATATCCATCACTCCGGTTTTCTGTCGGATGACCTCGTTTCGGATTCTATCCCTTAACGAGATCCCGAGCATGGAGCGCTCCATTGCTCGCTGAGCGACGTGCAATCGGTGGGCCAACCTCACTGTCATGTTCCACGTTTCGGCTCCGTAGGTCATGACTGGTAGGACGCATTGATTAAAGACCTTGGTCTTTAGACACTTGGTCTTTAGACACTGCGGGTCTTAAAGATATCTAATAAATAAACTCCCAGTACGACTGAAACAAAATAAACCCGGTTGTATGTTATAAAGTTGCATATGCATAAGACAACAGTGAGATAAAAAATTCAATGTTTATTTTGTTACTCTCATTCAGAGTGAAAAAAAACAAGATTAGATAAGTGCTGAAACAATAATTGCAGAACTTTAAATTTCACGCCATTGTCGTGTGTATTGTGATTTTTGTCAGTTTCTCAGTGTGTGACAAAAAGGTTTGCGCTTTTGTGTGTTTAAGTAATGTCCTACGCGATGCTAAAGATGTATTTGAAATCGTACATTTCGCAATAGCGATCTCTACATTCTCTAGTCTAACTAGTGATTCATCGTCGTCTTCCTCAACATTCGTCATCCAAAGCAATGCAATATGTGGTTACATTAATCTTCACGTGCCTAAAGATTAGATTTGAGGCACTATTGCAGTCTAGTTTAGAATCTAATGCGTGTTGTCCAAATCGGTTTCTACAACATCTTTTAGTTTCCCATATAATTTAAGTTTCGCCTGCTTCTTATCATGTAGTTACAGTTTTTCTAAAGAAAATTTGATGGTATCTACTCTCACTCCTTATCCATAGTCATGTTTTCAGAAAATAAAGCCTTTTCTATTTGATTTCGTATGCGGCCAACTTGGCTTATGTCCGAGTTTCATCTCCTAAGTTACTTGAATGCTGCTTTCTTAGTAATTTGTTTAATTACTTACTTGAATGTAGCTATTGTTTCCTTTCGGTCCCTCTAGGTTACTCATGCTTAGTTTGATCTCTTAGATACCTTATATGTTAGATGTGTTTGTGGAACTATTTGAGTGGATAAAGATTAATTATCACTACCATGGATCTCCTTCAAAAAAATCACAAAAGAAAATTAACATGCACGGGTAGTATGCCAATATTTGTAGTGTAGGTCAAACCTGTAATTATTATCTCAGACGTTAAAGGTAGTTCGAGTAGTTACATAATGGTCAGGTTAAGTACTAGACATCCTTTGCTTGCTGACGTATATCCGCTATGGAAGGTCGCTGAGCATGCGCACTAAGTGCACTCAATTTGTAGGGCGTTCACACACACACATCTATCTTCTTTCTATTATTTATATAAGGTCCTAATTTATTAGTCACTTACCTTCTAAGGCTTTATTGTATAGGTTGATAGTATTCCAAAAAACCACATAAAAATTAATTATCTGAAAATTAAATTTTGTAAAAAAAAAAAAGAATTTTCCATTTAAAGATAAAGGAATGGTTCTCTTTCGATTATAGCCGTCCACTCCCCGCTCGCCCGCTCTACTACTGCCATTATTATTTACGTTTGAATGGATGGGTTTATTCAACATAGTAATGAAAAAATATCATAACAAAATTTTTCAAGACCTTTTAAATTTAATATTGTGCTTTTGTTTTTTGACTCAAATGATATATTTTGACCTACACAATAACGTGTTAAAAGGAAAGTGACTAATAAGTTAGGACCTTATATAAATATGTCACCGAAACATTGCCATATTGCAATTTTACTTCGCATGATAATAATCTTTCGGTACTACTCGTACAATATACAGGGCTTTACGTGAATCACTTTCAACCTCTAGGGCGGTTAATAAGTCCATGAAACTGAACAACTTTCCCAAGGAACAAAGGTCGAAGTATGAAAAAAAAAATTTTGACTTCCCATACAAAATGCGCTATCAGCTGACGCAGTTTGTATGGGAACTAAAAAAATTTTTTCGTATTCCGACCTTTGTTCCTTGAGAAAGTTGTTCAGTTTTATGGACTGATTAACCACCCGAGAGGTTGAAAGAGAGATACCTACAGCCCTGTATAAAATTGAAGGTGGTGGATGGATTAATCCAACGCCCAGCTTGAGCTAGAACCTAGAAAGCTAAAATTTAGCATAGAGGTTCCTTTTATAACGTTGGCAAGGAATATAGAAGGATTCCGGGCATCCTCTAGTGATAAATAAAAGATACAAAAGACGTGGATCTTTCTTCTTCTTTTCGTTTCAGTGAACACTTAGATCAGACTTTCTGTCTCTAGTGTTAAGCTGTATGAAAAGACAAAAAATCTTGTCGTTTCGGTATTAGGTTCAAGTGCATTTAATAAATAGTATTGTATTGTATTCCCATAGTTATTAACATTTTTGCGCAGAATCAAGTCGATCAATGTAGCAATAGGAATCAACTTAAAACAATATGGAGATAGATCGCTTACTTTTGTACGCCGAGCTCGTAACTAGAAGGGATGCAATCTAGAGCGATCAGTTTCTCAAAACACCTCAGTGATTTGCATTGACATTTGTAAGGCAGCGCGCGGTCACGCCAATAATTCCATCTCTCTGTCTCTCGCAAGAAAATTAAGACATGTGTCTCTCCTTACCTCAGCTATTGGTAAAAGTTTGTTTGTAACTAATTTCTATTCAATGCAATTCTACTGGTTGCGTGTTTGGTGTTTTTGTAACAAGAATTAATATTTTGCTGGTAAGCTTTCATAAGTTTGTGGTTAAAACCTGAAAGACAACTTAAATAACACCCCTCTTTTTTGTCGGGGGTTAAAAATATCAACATGACGTCAAAGTGCATAGTATTTATCCCCTAAATAAGTACAGAGGCCAGCACATCAAGTTACTCCGATTCAATACTCAATATTTAATTCGAAGAGTGCCTGCGTGGGTAACCTGATATGCGGCTGCTGTCCCATCTCACGGTTTACTGCTCTAAGGATGTGATCACTCAAATAACCTATTTCCCACACCTTTGAATGGATGAGTAGAGGTAATGATATCGCATAACTGCATCAGTACCTATACATAATTAGTACGTTAACTGATCATTATGTCTCGATAACTCAATCTTAACAAGTATGGACGGCCGAAACTCAGGTTACCACACGCGTGCACTCTGTGCTATTGTGATAAGAGCGGTTTTGCAATGAGAATTTAGTAACCTGGTGCGCTGGCCTCTGTACATACTTATTAAACAACTAAGAATAACTGAACTGATATACTCGTATTGCAAATTGGACTAAAAGTTATGAAAGGATTCACATGACCTCAAACTCTTTGTTGTTCACTTGAAGTCACTAATATTGGGCGTGACATAGCTTGGTAAAGGGTATCTTTATTTGATGTTGGCGTATATTTTAATTTTGATTAAAATAGTCAGACATTGGCAAATTGTTGACACCATTTATAAAGAATTGAATTAAATAAATGTTAACTAGCTAGGTAATGAAAGCAGGCAAATAGAGTTACAAGGAACTGTTATGTCACTTTTATGTAAACAGAACACACTCGAGGTTCACGACACTCCTTGCATATAATGATTACTTCACATGGCGTGGACAAAGCGACTGGATCAAGTGAATGGGTATAGCCAAGTGTTACCTTGGCTCCGTGTGAAGATTTTCATATAAAGAAGTTTAAAATAATCTGGTTGGCTAAAAAAATTTGGAGATGAAGATCTAAAAGTTTAGATACAAATATACACATCAACACGATCTAGGGATATTGCACGATTTTTCATACAAAAGAGGCCTGTTTGAGAGGCTATAAAAGCATACTCGAGATTATGGAGGGCTATAATCACGTCTTCACAAATTTCAAGTAAAACAAAATTTATTGACTAAAACTGAAAATTCAGGTTTAGCACTTGCTCGTCTGAAAATTATAGCCCTCCATGTATCTCGAGTATGCTACTATAGCTTCTCAAAAAGACCTCTTTTGTATGAAAAATCGTGCAATATCCCTAGACCGCGTTGATGTGTTTATTTCGATTAATTTATCAGGTGACTTTAAATCAGCTAGCAACACTACCAGGGATGATTCTATCCATGTAACTGAACAAATTTCCCCAAGGAACCCATATGAAATTCAATTCCCAAAAAAAATTTCGACTTCTCATACTAAGGCGGCAATCAGCTGAGGCCAAGAACAGGAATCGAATGATAAAACCATTTAACCTACAGTAAAACATACAAAATTAGTTTTGAATAACACTTAATAAGAAGCGAAGTCGAAAAAGTTTTCAAAACCTCACAAAAAACTCAAGATATACAACTTTTACAGAGGTATCGAAAGATACGTAATGATATAGATATAGACCTTGAAAACAATTCCTGTTCCAGTTACGAACAAGTTCCACAGTCAGACGGGCTACAGACTATAATTGGCAGAAACAACGAATTTTATAGTGCAATGCGTAGTATAAATAATTAATTATTTAGTGCTACGTCGTCGCACATTTTTGTGCCGTGTATTAATCGATTGACAATAACACCGCATAACCTTTCCGTGACTTTTGTAAGAGGCGACTAAGGAAACACAAATGAGACGAGCGTCCTATTAATCTATCCCAGACAAAGACACCTCAATTTGTTTTGACTTTGAGGTGGCGTCCTATGTTCCCGTGCGTTGTGGTAGACTCTGTAAAAGGCCGTCTGGCTTGCAACCACCCTCCAACCGAAGTCAATACCAAACCGCGCGTTGTGTCCTGTCGGTGCGTTGGAGTACTAGTGCACTATCGCAAAACTTGCTTATTTAAACCAAATGTATGTAGATATCAAAATCTGCAACGTGGAGTCATAAACCAATCTACATTCTCTGGTTCCAGATTTAAAAATGCACGTGTGAAGACCAAGCTCCAATATGGGCATCGTGACGGCCGTGACAGCGGCCACCAAGTCAGCGCTGACCATCGCGGGGATCGGCAAGCTGACCTTCATCCCCGCCATGTTGGCAGCCATGGCCTACTTCAACTACGAGCTCCTGGACCCAGAGAGCCGACCGTTCAACCAGAAATACCTCAGAGAAACTTATGACTTCGTTATCATTGGCGGTGGGTCAGCAGGAGGCGTTCTGGCGAATAGACTGTCAGAGATTGAAGGATGGAACGTCTTACTGCTGGAAGCTGGTGGCCATGAAACCGATATCAGTGATGTGCCACTTTTATCCCTTTATCTTCACAAGAGTAAATTGGATTGGAAATATCGGTTAGTTTATACAAATTCCATTTCAAACCAATTGTGGTTTCCAAGCAAACTTATTTATTGCAATAATGTATATGTCGCCGGAAATTAATAAGAATCGTAAGTTGATCAATTTTCGAGGTAGTTTATCAACTATTGGCAAATCATACACGGCAGTTGAAATGTATTATTTAACGCAATAAATTTTAGCAAATTGATCAACTTACGCTGCCTGGCTGTAAGTTTATCAACTAACGATTTTGCCACATGTCAAATCATACACGAATGGACCAATCGCTGCTCAGTGTACATTGATACGTAAAACTGATATCCGTAATATAATACACTGTTCTCTGATTGGTCGATGCGACAACCTCTTAAGGCAACCAGAGTCGAGTCGTTTTTGGCACTTCGCCGGCCGCTGCCGCGGCACGCTCGCTACGCTCGCTCGGCTCGTGCGTTGAGGGACGCAGTTCTAACCTAACCCAACCAACCCTAAACGGGATGGTTGGGTTCGGCTACTAACAAACCTACTTGTCGCAGTTCTAAGTGAGACATTCAACCAATCAGCAAACACCTCGAGTTTTCAACCAATCAGCGTACACATCGCGTTCTTCGGATCATTTTACCGCGAGATGCCGTAAATTGATCAATTACCGGAAATGTTTACGTTAAATAATACATTTCATCTGCCGTGTATGATTTTCCGATAGTTGATAAACTACCTCGAAAATTGATCAACTTACGGTTCTTATTATTTTCCGGTGACATATACAAACCAAGTAGTGTTCATACACGCCAACACGCCCATATTCCCTGACGAGGTAGGTAGAGCGTCACGTGGTTCACATGACATTCTGAGGGTTATTATATGTTTGATATACATTCTGAGGGTTATTAGATAAGCATGAATATAATGGTAATATTTGTCAGCCTTTAGCCCACGCTACAATAAGACCCTATAGTATGCCTGGGGCTAGTTTACAGCTGGCACATTCTAAGTTTTACTTTCACTCCCAGTCCAGAGAGGAAGTTTTATTTTCCACTTCTGCAAAAAAGCTTGTTTTCCGTTGAGCATTGGTTAGATTTGAAATATGAAGTCTTAGTGTAAAGAAAAAATTGATCTTAGGTTCCGGTAACTTTAATAACCGTTATTTAATTTAAGTTATTGACGAAATCGCTATTCGCTATTTAATTCGCAATTCACAACATTAGAGAAGGAGATCCAATCAAGCAATAGCTATCTAAATTATATCCTTCAGGCAATTTTGAAATAAAACTTCTAGTAACTATTAGGTGTTGATCAAATCTAGATCTATTCTCGTCGAAATAGTTATGATAAAATGATTGCTTTTTGACGATTTATTAACACTTAATGTCATGAAAATATTAGTGATAGTAGAGTAGATAAAAATTAAGAAACAGCCATCTAAATAAAATTAACATATCAATTTAAGACCTAGCTTTTTGAAATAGATATTCTAGAAATTTAATTTAACAGCTCCTGTTATATGTTGATCAATAGTTTCAAAATTTATTTTGATATTACTCAAACTTTGTTTCATAAATTTTGATTATGCACATGCACATCTGCTGAATATGCAATATGCAGTCTGCGTTTCCAAATATAAGATCATTAGTATCACATCCAAACTTTTAAATCTGAGGACACATTTTAGCAGCTACATGTGATAATTGTCGTTGTGATTATTATTACTAAATTGCCCAATCGTATGTATAGTCTAGAACAGGAGTGGCCAACTTGGTTATACCCAAGATCTCCTGTTTACTAACGAAACCCTGTGCGATCTACCAATTACATACTTCTTGAAATCTTAAATGGAACAGCATAGTTCAGTACACAATCATGTAGTATTTTTTTATTATATTAAGAGAAAAAACTTAAATGTGAAATGTTTTTAACACGCTTTTATTAGCTCGGGTTGTATGTATGTATGTATGTATGTATGTATGTATGTATGTATGTATGTAACGGAATCTTTGAGCCTAATTTTCACTGGTTTCTAGACGTCTGATCAACTTGAAACTTTGCACACGTGTTAAGGGCCGATGACAATGCAATAACCCGATAAAATTTTTCCATTATCCTGATTAGGATCGTCAGGATTAATTGCTAACCGAACTAAAAAATGGAAAATAAATAATAGTTTAAAAAAACTAAAAAAACACGCTTTTATTGCTAACCGAACTAAAAAGTAGAAAATAATTTTTAATTACAATCAGGATAATTCAATTCAGAGTAAAAAGCGTGGGGTGCTTGATGTATTGAATGTTAAAATTATTCTATTGACAACAATCTATGATGAGAGAGTTATGAAAATATTGTAAAATGCACCCCACGCCTTTTACTCTGAATTGAATTATCCTGATTGTAATTAAAAATTATTTTCTACTTTTTAGTTCGGTTAGCAATAAAAGCGTGTTTTTTTAGTTTTTTTAAACTATTATTTTTATTTTTTTTTTGCCTTGCCACGATCGAATGGACTAACAGTCGCGATCGACCGGTTGGCCACCCCTGGTCTAGAACGTAGATTGCACAGGAAATTATTAGGTTTCAATTCAAATAGCTGAATGCATTTGATTTCCATAAAATCCATAGGTATGTGATTCAGTAGCCATAGCAGAAAGGTTAAAATCTATAGATAGAAAACAAATCGTGTGCCAAGAGATTACCTTTGGATTTATACACACTGAAAAATCTGGTGAAAATGTAATAAAGAGTAACTGTATGCCTGTTTCTTTCCTTTTGCAGCACTCAGCCTCAAGACTCAGCCTGTCAAGCCATGATTGACAAGCGCTGCAGTTGGACCAAAGGCAAGGTCTTGGGAGGATCATCAGTCCTTAACACCATGCTGTATATCAGAGGAAACCGACGTGATTTCGACCAATGGGAGTCTTTCGGGAACCCTGGCTGGGGATTCGACGATGTCCTGCCCTACTTTAAGAAATCACAAGACCAGCGGAATCCTTACTTGGCGAAAACCAAATACCACAGTACAGGTAAAATTAATATTTTTAATTTTAACTATATCGTAATAATAACAGGTTGTGATAGATTCATAAGTTTAACCACTTGTTTTATTATTTCCGTCTGTTTTTGTTTTATTTACGTGTGCAATAAAGAATTTATTCAATCATTTTACCACTTTGCAGTACGTGATAAAACGAAATTCAAAATCCTAACGAAATTTTAAGACATATGAAATATTCTAACCGTGCAAAAGCGTAGACTGAGATAGCATTTAATTAAAACATCTCCTATCTCTCCATTTCAGGTGGTTTTTTAACTGTCCAAGATCCTCCGTACCAGACTCCTATCGGTGCTGCTTTTCTGCAAGCTGGTGAAGAGATGGGCTACGACATCCTCGACGTCAACGGAGAGAAGCAGACTGGTTATGCGTGGTATCAGTTCACCATGAGAAGAGGCACCAGATGTTCGGTAGCCAAGGCTTTCCTTCGACCAGTCCGCCTTCGACAAAACCTCCACATTGCTCTTTTCTCACACGTCACTAAAATCTTAATAGACAAAGACAATAAAAGAGCTTACGGTGTCGAGTTTATCAGAAACGGCGAACATCAAGTGGTTTATGCTAAGAATGAAGTAATACTATCAGCTGGAGCGGTAGCCTCGCCACAACTGCTAATGCTTTCTGGAATAGGACCAGCAAAACATCTTCAAGAAGTTGGTATCGATGTGATGCACGATTCACCAGGCGTCGGCAGGAACTTACAAGATCACATTGCCATTGGTGGCTTAGTATTTCGTATAGATTACCCTGTTAGTTTGGTATTGAATAGACTAGTAAATATAAATTCAGCGTTACGCTACGCAGTTACTGAAGACGGACCTTTGACTTCCAGTATTGGTTTAGAAGTAGTCGCTTTTATAAATACAAAATATGCAAATGCCTCTGATGACTGGCCTGACATAGAGTTTATGATGACATCCGCATCTACACCTTCAGATGGCGGCACTCAAGTCAAAAAAGCACACGGACTTACAGATGAGTTTTATGACGAAGTTTTCGGTGAGATTAGCAATACAGACGTCTTTGGAATATTCCCTATGATGCTTCGTCCCAAGAGTAGAGGGTTCATCAAGTTGCGCTCAAAGAATCCACTAGATTATCCTATTATGGTTCATAATTACTTGACACATCCTGACGATGTTGGAGTGTTGAGAGAAGGAGTAAAAGCTGCAGTGGCTATAGCTGAAACCAAAGCTATGAAACGATTTGGAGCTAGATTCCACGACAAGCCTCTGCCAAACTGTAAACATCTTCCGCTGTATACCGATGACTATTGGGACTGCTTGATCCGCCAGTACACTATGACGATTTATCACTTGTCATGCACAGCAAAAATGGGACCAGCAAGTGATCCAATGGCAGTAGTAGATGCACGACTGCGCGTGTACGGTATAGAGGGATTACGTGTGATAGATGCGAGTATTATGCCGACCATTACTAATGGCAATATTAATGCTCCAGTCATTATGATCGCTGAGAAAGCCGCAGACATGATAAAGGAAGACTGGCTAGGAAAACCACAGAAGCCACCAAAACGACGCCGAAGAACACTGAAATGCACAAAAATGGACGAACTGAACAGATTGCTCAAAACGAATAAACAAAACTTGCTTTGTAGGATTTCGAGGTGACGGAAAAGGGTTAGTTAGATAAATTTTAAAGCCATAAAGTAGTGTTAATGAAAATACCAAAACAAATCAAAGAGCATGTAAGAGTATGTGCAATGCAGAGCAATGCATGTAATCGTAAAGATATCAATCTATACCATCCTCAGTTGTTTTGTTTTTACTTTCAATATAGGTGAAGTTGAGTAAGATATTGGTTGTATAACGCCTTAAGGGTATATTTCTTCAACTGATCGCTTTATATTGTGATTGTCATACGAAACATTACTAGTTTATAAATTTTGTTACCATTATTTTCTAGTCTCTAAAGGTATGACAATAGTTGTAAATAGTGTTAAATAAACTTAGTTCAAGTGTAAATAGTCATAAAATAATTATGAATAACATCTGGAGGCTAATTACTTATAAAATTTTCTGTAAATAAATTTTTATTATATTTAAATAATCTTTTATTGCATAGATCCTAGCCAAGAAAGTAACTGCTTGAAATCAGAAATGTTGCTTCCTAAATTGTGAAATCGCTAACAACGTACCAAGCCCACTTATGCTCTGCTCATCTACTGTCAAAAATCAACTAGGTACATTAGATAGTCTCACGTCACCAGACTCACCAGCCCATAAGTACACCAAGGGGCATGGGCCTCCCTTCCAAACATAGTACATGTTAATTTAAGTTAGCGTACAGATTAAAGCCTGGTATACAGTAAACTATAAGTTGAAAACTGCGCATGATTAGCAAATGTGAAAGGAAGGTAGCAGCGCCATCTATGTCAGCTGTCAAACATTACATCTTACCATACAATGGTAAGATATCTAATATCTACACTTTTAAAACATGTACATAGCTTGCCACGTTAAGCGCCATCTGTACAAAAATGAACGAAACATTTCAAAATTCGTTTTTTATCTTCCTTACAGACATTTTAGTTGTGTGCTTGTTATGTAGATGGCGCAGTAAACATTATTATTAGTCCGACAACAGCAAGCTTACCACTAGATTAGACCTGCCAAAGAAACAAGGAGGCCTTTTTAAATGATAGAGTAGGTTTCTCAGTCTTGGTTCAAAGGAGCCATAAGTCCAAAAAGTTTTAGCCCTAATGGTATCTCATGCCAACTCCTGAATCATGGTCATGGTAGATTCAAGACAGAACAAAACGTTAAGAGGTAGAAGAGGCAAAGGCTAAATTAAACGAAAGAGTTTTGCTCACTTATTATATGTATTATAAATGCGTAAATTCAATCAACACAATTCTATTCAAAGACACAAATCTTAATTTCAAAAGAATTGTTTCAAACCAACTGACCGTGACTCCAATAGTTTTTATTAGTTTTGAATTTAATATGCAAAACCTTGTAGGTCACTTGTGAAACCCAGCGATATGAATATGTCCTTGAAACTAAACAACTGTCCCAAAGGCAATGGCAAACGGGGAATTTTTATAGTCTAGAGAAATATAAAACAAAGACTCTAACTTTACTCTGGAAAGTTGAAATGCAATAAATAACGGCGCAAATTCCAAAGAGTCAAACTCCGCACGTTTTTGAGTTAACATGATTCAATGGGCTCTTCTTCAAAACTCTTTCTCTTCTACTGGGTTACTTTAAATTAGTTGACGAATAGGTATTAACACGTTGACCGCCATGTGTATCCTTTTGGAAACACAAGGTGCCACCTCCTGAGGCCATGTGTATCCTTGGACACACGGGCAGTGCTTCATTGAGAGGCCAGTGTTTCCAGCCGGATACACGTTTTAGTACATTTTATTATGGAATCAGATTGGGCTGGCCTCCACGGTTGTTTCGGTCCAAGTGGGTTCTCTGTACGACTTACAGGTCGAAAATTAGGGCAAAGAAAAAAGGCAATTTATCAAAAGTTAAGTCCAAAATATGAAAAACACTGTTTTTGTGCTTGGCGGTCAACGTGTTAAGCATGTAAGTCACAGACCTATATCGAGACGAAAAGAGCACTTCAAACTGTATGAGAACCTAGCGTGTCGAATTTTTCATACCTAAAATGATGTCGCGAGCGAGATTTAGTCACGGGAAATCAAGACCGCACGGAAACGATTCAAAGGCGCTTAATTAAGTAAAATAATAAAGTAAATCCGATTAAAATCGATTATCATTTACGGCATAGGTCTCAAGCGGACTGACTTAAGTCAGAAAAAACTGTGACCGTAGATCACACTTTTTACACGCAAGGTAGGTAAACTTTTACCGTCTATTTCGATATAGGTCTCTGATGTAAGTCTGCCAAAATTAAGGATGTGAATCAAAATTTTCGCCTCTCCATACAACTTGGCGATCAGCTAGTTGGCTCATTCATAGTATGGGAAGTCGAAAACATTTTATTTTAAATTTCATACAGTTTCCTTGGGGAAAGTTGATCGATTTTATGAGGAGGATCCATATCACAGCCTAAAGTTTCGCTATGCGATGTAAAGTCAAAAAAGAAGTAAAAATACGGTGACAATGGGCAGTCTTATTTTATAGCCAACTCATAACAATCCACCTCCGAAGACTACTAGTACCTCTACAAACTATCCAATGTACACTCGATGCACTAAGTTAAAAGAGCAAGTTCATTGTAATTTGAACCTTATCACAAGCAGATAAGAAATATGGGTGGATACTAATTAAGGGAACAGACTACGCATTATGATATTTCACACTTTAGGCTTATTCTGCTCTTAATCCGTACTTATGTTGAACCCCCACTTCAACTGTCTACAGAGGCTTGCTTCGAGTGTACCTACCAGAACAAAATATTACCTAACAGCTGTCGTACCGTATACAGTACGGTCTCATTGTGCTCAGTCATCGTTTATCAGTGCTTACGAGACCGGATTATGCAATTACTGCATACACTTACTTACTTCCGAAGTACGGACCTACTCATTTGGAGTGTGACCACGAATACTTGGAAGTTGGCATTAAAGGAGTTTCAAATCTGGATAAACATTTTCATCAAAAGCGTGAAACTCCCGAAGATTGACATGATCAAATATGTTAGATGCTCCTCTACATTTTCTTATTACTTTTATGACAAGCCTCGGAAAAGCCTCATATGGTAGCACCATAACAGGTTATGACAGTCCAGTACTGCATCGAGAACTCTCCATACGGAAGGAATGTAACCACTTACAGCAAAAAGGGGTAAATAGAGGCAGAGGCCCGTCTTGTACTACAATCGAACGTCAGTCAATGAATTGTAATTGATCTTTACATAATTAAGTCGCTATCGGTTCGATTGAGCCTTGGAATTAAGGGAGCATTTTTTGATATACGTTTAAGTTATGTTTAAGGAGGAAATATGCATTCTTTTGCCTCAGGTTTGGCATTTAACCTAACCGCAGTGCACCCTGCAGCAGGGCAATCGCGCTAAAAAAAGTGAATTGAATCGCAATTGAAACGTAGCTGGGGGGCTACCAGTGCTACCACCTAAGCGGAGCTGATGCTGACTTAACGAATGAACGTTGTCAATTGCTTCTTTATAAGGAGATCTTGATTAACGACATGAACCAAACACAGCAATGTACATCATTCCATTCGTTCAATCAGCATCAGCTTCGCTTAGGTGGTAGCCCCGCAGCTGCGTTTCAATTGCGACTCAATCCACTTTTTTTAGCGCGATTGCCCTGCTGCAGGGTGCACTGCGGTTAGGTTAAATGCCAAACCTGAGGCAAAAGAATGCATATTTCCTCCTTAAACATAACTTAAACGTATATCAAAAAATGCTTCCTTAATTCCAACTCTACCTAAGTTCAACCTTTCAGAAGTCATACAAAATCTGCAAGTCAAGCAAAAAAGTAATTTAACACACAATAGGGGACTCTTCAGTCTTTTGACCTTCGCTTGACTTCCTGTCAGTTGACCGTTCGGAAGTGGCACAAAGATATAGGTAAGTATTACTGTAACCGATTGGAAATTGGTGTTGTAACACTATTGCTTGATGGTTTTAATTTGCATAATGTTAGATGACACCTCTGTCGGTACGGTGGAGACATCACATGAAATAACCATGCGTATTTCAATTCGTTATGATGAGATAAAGAGTTTAAGAGGGCGTAAAAAAGGAAATAAGTGATATATAAAAAGTAAATTTTTCCCAAAACTACAAAATAGGATTATCAAAGGTGATATTTCACTTTTATATGGAGCTTGGGCCTGGTCATTGTACAGTACCCCATAAGTCGTCATTAATACTAATGATGATTTTACTGTAGAAAAATATATGAGATTGATTATTATTGCCATACTTACAATGATGGTGGAATGAAATGACAGATGACAGTGACATTAATGACAGTTGGCAACTGAACGCGCGTTCAAAAATCTATCTACCAGTTTAATCTCATGACATCAAAATATTATAAAAAGTTAATGCTCTGGTGTTATTATTCTTAAGCCATTTGTTTTATCCAATATTATAAAGATTTAGCTAGGATTTACTTGTTAAATACAAACAAGTCGATTAATTATTAACAATTAAGCACTGACTATTTTGAACGTGAATTGTCAAACCACTTTAACTTATTTTTTCTATGTCTATGTGTCAAACAATATGGCAACCTCAGTGTGGTAGCTACAAAAACACGTATGATTTTCAATATTTTATAATTTTCTACAAATCAGCCAGGGATTTTTGAATTTTTTTGATATTTTTCCAGGAATATACTATTTTGTTTTTATTTTTCTGGATATTATACAAAGATCAGGCCCATTTTGAAAAATCACCTTTGATAAATAGGTAACGATAAGGGTGGGCTCCGTTCTATTTGACAAAAGCTAACCTGAAACACTAGTTCCGCTTTATGGCGATAAAATATTATTATTAATTTGAAACAATGAAATAATTAACATAAGAGAAAAGACAATAGATCAGTGGAGCGACTGGAGGACAATGTGGCTGTAGTGTAGGTATCTTTAACGTTTGGGGTTTTTTTCCCCGTGGAATTGGACAACTTTCCTTAAGGAACCTATACAGGGCTTTAGGTATCTCTCTTTTAACCTTTCGGGTGGTTAATCAGTCCATGAAACTGAACAACTTCCCCAAGGAACATATAGGTCAAAATACGAAAAAAAAATTTGATCTCCCATACAAAATGCGCTATATGCTGATAAAGTTTGTATGGAAACTAATTTTTTTTTTGTATTTTGACCTATGTTCCTCGTAGAAAGTTGTTCAGTTTCGTGGGCTGATTCACATCCATTAATTTTCGCTAACTAGTTTGAAGTTGTCACCCAGTATATGAGCGATAGGCTGATGAAAACATAATGACTAGATACTAGGTAACTTTTAAAATCAAATACCGCTGTCAAGTTTACCAACCGCAACAGGGGAATATATAGGCATAAAACTTCGTACGTAATAGATACCTATTCTGAGTAAAAACAAAACCAAGCTCTAATCTAAACACAAAACTAAGCGTAACAACTACATGACTTCCTATAATGTAAGAACTGCTTCACAAGCGTACATAAAAAGTCCTCCGACCACCTGTTACAGAATAATAGTGATAAAAGTTGCCGTGCCCATCTTTACTACTATAGTTACCTAATAACTTGCTTTGTTTAGATAGTAGCTTTGTACATAGAACTAGTTTTAAAGTTCTACGCTTTTCCAGAGTTCCTTAGGTAAACGATTGTGTACGCCAATTGTGCACCAAATTATTTCTGAGACGTTGCTTGAGTTTCTTAAGTTGAAGCTAGTCAATGTGGAGAAATAGTTCAGAAGCCTTTTGAATACTATTCGTGTTTGATAGCAAAAGATAAATAGTTGATTTATAATTTTTAAACATTTGTACGGGAGACAGTTTCAATCATTTACAAGGACTGCCATCAGGGAGTGAGGCAGGTCATGCGCTGGTAATTGCGGTCCCTTCGCGGTCGAACCGAAGACGCCGGGTTTAATTATTGTAAGCAAAACCGTTCAAAATAGTAAACAATGTGTCACACTCACGAATCATTTAATATAAGTCTTCTTATCAGCCCATATATTGCCCCACCGAGGGGCAGAGGCCTCCCTTCGCAACACGAAGGGGATTCAGGCCTTAGTCCAGCACGCTGGCCCAATGCGGGTTGGTGAACCACTCGTCTTTCGAAAACGAATTTTCTTAGATGTGCGGGTAAACTAGATAAATAGAGTTGTCTGAATTCCCAGTACATACGACAAAGCAGTCTTCTTGCAACACTATGCCCCTTTTCCGACACGCCGACCCTAAAATTTTTTATTATGGCCTGCAAACCGCTGAAAGTGTGAAAGGCAAATAGCTACGTAATTTTGGTACAGCTAGGTTTAAATGTGGAGAAACAATATGTCTTTTACGGTTTTACGCGGGTCTAAGAATATATGCGAGCGCGGTAGGTCTTCACAAACAATGAGCTATATTTTAGTGTGCAAGATATTTTCTGAAAATATTAAATACTATACGAAGCCAGGGTAGCGGTTTGTGTAGCCCAATGCTGGTCTTAAATATTAATTTAATAGCATCGACAAATAGAACGAATCGTGAGATTCTTAGCGAATGTGTTTACTCAACCACTCAACGATTCTACAGGGTGTTTGGTGCATCGTTTGCCATATTGAATAGGGTGATTTGAGGGGTCTTTGGCTACCTCTTTAGCCAATATAAAAAAATCTTGGTCCAACTGAATTTTTAATGCAGATTTTTAAAAAAATTCGGTGAAGTTTTGTAAAAGCCTACCTACATTTAAATTTCAATAAAAAAATCTGTTAAGTCTAGCTTAATTTTTTTAAAATCTTTAATCTGTAACGTTGTACGTTTCTATATAAACCAAAATTACTCGCCAGCAACATCTAGTTTTTTTTTTTACTGACCCGCAAAGTTTTTTAAAACTTTGCGGGTCAAAGTTTGTTTAAACTCCTATCACCCTATTCAAATTGGCAAACGATACACCAAACATCCTGTATTTTAGCACCTATTAAAAACAAACAAAAAAACACCCAATAAAACTACATTTTTGAATATTTAAAAAAACGCGTTTTTTTCCACGAAAACAGAGCTTTTTTTTTCAGTTTTGAAAACTGGCGGCCCGTGCCTGTATGTGCTTAATTTACGTCCCTCTGTGGGGACGTAAATGGGGTGACTCTAGTATATATATTTATATCAGCCCGTACCGTACACGGGTACGTCCCCACCAAGGGGCACGGGGCTCTCCTCAAAACACGAAGGGGTTTTAATAATTAATGAAAAATCCATTAATTAATACGAAAATACGAATTTAGTGGTACAAGTCTGATTCATAACAAACTAGGCTATTATCGTTTTAATGAATTATTTAAATAAATATACATCACAACATACTCTTCAAGCTGAACTCTGCATTAAGTTATAGAGGAAACTCTTCAATGTAATCCGCTTATTATGAGGTGTAACACGTGTAAACATATCGCGGTCAGCGCCTAACGACGTTTCGTTCTAATTATTTTATTTTATTATGATAGGTACTGAAATAAACTAGTATGTAAGTAAACTCTTTGATGCAAACTCTTGAAGATAATTAGAAAAAGACATTGCTATTTATTAAAGGCGGACTGTAACATACTGTTTAAATTTCATTACAAAATAGCTTTTTTTTCATAGAACATTCAGTGAGTAAAAGAGTTGTTCCACTTTGCCACGGTTTCCTGTTGCCACACTTTTTTAGGAGTTTCCTTTTGCCACGGTCCTTTTAGAATTAAATTTGTTAATTTAGAGAGACATTTAAGGATTAAATCCTTAAATGTAAGTACATTCATACATATTCGTTCTTTTGACTCCAGTGACTCTACGCCTATTCGCAAAGGTGCAATCTTCCCCAGAGAAGAATAGGCAAGAAAACAAAAAAAAACAAAAAAATAGTAGATTTTACAACAAGTGCACAACCTTCGGCTTGGGCTGCTATAAGTCTCGGATAAAAATGGTTTTGTGGACGAGTTATAAACTCTGCTTTTCACTTCGATTGCGAGGAAATAATAAAATAACATATAATAACAAATTTTATCTTTAAACTTCTGATTATTTTGGCTGTATGGAGTTTTCTGTGCCTTACTATAGACCCATTTATTAGTAGATTTTGCACTAGAGCACAAAATGCGATTTTGTGCAGCCTATAGTAGATTGTTTTGTGCTCTAGAACACAAAAATCGATTTTGTGCAGCCTATAAGCTGCACAAACAAGCACTTTCCGAGCATGAGTAGTGAAAAATATATTTCGACTTTGACTTAGTGTTTGCATGTGTACGTGATAAGATTTTTTTTAGCCAGTTCTGTCCCATTAACTGGTTTCTGTAGAAATTAATTCAAAATTTACAGAAATGGTTCTAAACTAGTTTTCCAAAAATGTATAACGTCTTTTCCATTAAGGCTAATGCAATGTTAAACTCATGCTAATTATAGATTGTACATTAATAAATACTATTTAAGCCTAAATAGTTAACGAAATTACATAAATTGATTAAAAATCAAAATTTTGTGAACTAGGGTATGAATTAAATTGATATTTTAATTTCTTGATTTCATTAAATAGGCATTAGAATAACTTTAAATTTAAAAATGTTGTATCACACCCGATATTCGATTGCTAATTACTTCTTAACGGCTGAACCAATTTTGATAAAATATAGCTAAGAATCATCACGATAACGTTAGCCGTGTGGTGATCGGTTGAGAATAACACCACCCCATCTCTTTCCATGGGTGTCGTAAGAGGCGACAAGGAAACACAAATGAGACCTGCCTCCTAGTAATCCATCCCAGGCAACGACACTTCATTTTTTTCTGTATCTGAGGTGTCGTCCTATGGTCTCATGCGGTGTGGTAGGCTCTGTAAAGGACCGTCTGGTTCGCGACCACCCTCCTACCGAAGTCCGACGCCAAACAGCTTGCTTTTATAGGTATTTTTTGGGTTAACTCGCTCCATCGTCGACCTCATCTTTGACCTTATGGTCAAGATTGTGGTCAAGAGTTAACCCATCTTATCTCTAAATATATAAAAGGAGAAACTGACTGACTGACTGACATATCAACGCACAGCCTAAACGGCTAAACGTAGGCACTTGAAATTTGGAAGGGACGTAGCTTAGGTACCGTAGAGGTGCACTAAGATAGGAATTCCCGAAAATCCCACGGGAACGGGAATTAGCGGGAAAATCCTTTTGTATGAAAAATCTAAACCGCTTAAGTTAGACGCTTGAAATTTGGCATGCAGGTACCTTAGTAAACTCAAAGCTTAGTTGCAACAGGATATTGCAAAATTCCCACGGGAACGGGAGTTAGCGGGAAAAAACTTTTGTATGTAAAAATCTAAATCACGTAAGATAGATGTTTTCAATCTGTGTACTCTGTACAAAAAAAAATTAACACGCAAACGAAGTTGCGGGCATTAGCTAGTAATAAATAAATAAAAAGCTTTCAAGCACAAAAACCGCATCGACATCGTTTTTCGTTTAGGAGCTAATGATGCCACAGACAGACAAATAGATACACACGTCAATTTTATAACACCCCCCTTTTTTGTCACGGGGTAAAAACTGAGGTAACCAAGGGATCATTCAACAATTACGTGATCACCGGAAGGGGAGGGGGGTCGGGTGCTTGTATATACATTGGATTATTTGGGGGGGGGGGAAGAAGCCATGATTACGTCATCATTTTATAACTTCAATTAACGTATAGCGAAATGAATAAATAAATGATATTTAAATATTTACGTACAATTTTGAAGTCTATTACTGGTAACACTAACTATTAGATAGATGGAACGGGATTTCCCCTGCTATAGACAAACTGTGGAACAGTGTGACCAGATTCAGTTTTTTTTATACTTTTTCGGCATATTTTATCGACTTTACCAAGCATCAGTATTGCTAATGCAGCAAAAATTTTAAACACGGACGGATTACGTAATCAAGGCGAGGGGGGTTAAAAACAAAAGATTTTTTTTTAACCCCCCCGGCCAAAAATGATCACGTATTTGTTGAACGATCCCCAACTGTAATGTTTACTTACATGAAATACAGTAATAAAACGCATATAATGAAACACCGCGGTAAGTAAGTGGATAATCACTCCTATTAACACCCATTCAGCTTTACCGATACTGACAATAAATGCAGTTATTTAACGACTGCACTAAGTAATCATCAAAAATATTACAAGTAAAGAAAAGTAGATCGGTAAAATATATATCAGAGGAACAGTTTTAACTGACTCGCTTCGGGAAAACGCGTTTTGTCTTGCAGAAACTAGTTTTAACTGATATTTGATTCAGACATTAGTCAATTCTAGTTTTAACAAAGGCACCAAGTAAAAACTAGTTCTAACTAGGAAAAACGCGTTCTAACTACTAACTAGTTTTAACTGTAACATATACATTAGTTCAAAAAAAAACGCAGTTCAATAAATTCTTACTTTTTAAATGTATATTCCGACTGCGACGTAAACATACAGTTGCAGAAACCTTCGTTACATTAATGTCAATGCTACTTTAAAAGCCATACTGCAAATTTTTTATTTGATGTAAACAAGAACGGCATTATATTTAAAGAAGCCTCAACTTTAATGATCGTTTCTGCAACTCCGCAGAAGTGCGGTCATAATATCTAACAACACCCACAGAGTCTATAAATGCGAGTGTTTGTGAGGATGAATGGATGTTTGTTACTTCAAACAAAAACTACTGGACGAGTTTTGAAGAAACTTTACAGTACTATAGCTTAAATATACGAATAACACACAGGCTCCATAATTTTCTCAAATTCCCACAAACGAAGTCCCAGGCGGAAAGCGAGCAAAACAAGAACTTATTCTGTTAGCGAGCTCAAAACAGCGCACGTTTGTGAGTCTAAAGCCCGTATTACAGAAGGAGACTCAAGTCTTGATCTATACTTAAGTATTGATTGATAGTTTCTCTCACTATAAAAATGACAAAGATGACTGCTAATTAAATATATATCAGAGTCTGAGTCACGTTCTGTAATAAGGACCTCAGTCCCGAATTAAAAAAAGCGCGCTGTTGTTAGCTCGCTAGCAGTTATAGGTTTCGAAAAATCGACTATGTCTCAACTCTCTTCTGTCACAACTCACCTAGGTCTACAGTAGGTAAAACAATTTGATTACTCACGTTATAACATCCTGCAAACAACTAAAAAGGCTATGCGACTTACATATCTTATCTACCTTTTTTTTATTTATTCATGTCTACTTTTCAATCATTGTTAGCGAGCGGTGCAGTTTTTTTGCATGAAATGTAAAGTTTTTCAAAGGTGATTTATCGTACATTTCTTTCGATTTATTAACAGTTATTTGTATTTTTTTATTTTAGAAAACAGTTTGATATACCGTACCTATAATAGTTGGAATGTTAAATTGTATGTTGCTTTATTTCGTACTATTTATTTCGTACAATAATAAAACGCATGAATACTGGGATCTATTGTTGAAGATGCTGTGCTATTTTTGACAAGTTTACCTGCGGATGACAAGCAAGGAAGCATGAGATAATTTTCAACCGACTTCAAAAAAAGAACCTACTTCTCAATTCGACTGTGTACGCGCCGCTTTATAATAAATTTTAAGTATTTAATCCATTCAATTTCAATAAAAATAATTTCCCTAAATCTACACTTAATTAAAGAAACTAGCAACACCACTTTAAAACACTCATTCTTCTTCCTATATCCTTCCCATTCTATCTCATCCGTTTCCGCTACCACCTGTCATTCGTCAATTGTCCGCCGTGAGCCGAACTGAACGCCGCTATCGTGCTCATTGCAACTAAAACTACCTATAATCAAAACTCATCAAAAATCAATTGCCGGCACGCGTCCCGCGTAAACTCCATCTCACCCTCCTCAAACAAAGAAAATTATAACTCAAACTTGGTGAATTGTGGTGAAAGGTGAATGTGCCCTGGCCTGGACCGCCATTGGACTGCAATGCTACGCGTCAATCTCAAGAGCGGAATCCAAGAAGCAATCAACAAGGTACCCCTATTTCCTTTTCCACGGCCCCTCCAGACTGTATATTTTTAATTTTTATTATTTCTTACGCGACATATGCATCAACTGACAGCCTATATTCGAAATTCTTTTTTTTTTCGATTGCCGACCTTTCTTTAATTTTGATTAAAATACTCAAGACTTTGGCAAAATCACATGGACGCCATTTTTAAAAGAATTGAATTTCCATCTTAATAAACTTATTACATCAAGTCGTTATAATAACTGTGATCAACAGAGTTCCCCGGAACAAGAATGAAATATGAAGTAGGGAAATCCAATCCAGGAAGCAATCAGTTTTACTCTCCACCGACGCAGGCGCAGAACTCTTCGGTGTAATAAGCTTCGGGCAAGGTTTAAGTGAATTTACGCTGATGCTATGTTTTGTGTTTACTGTTGAAACTCATTTTAAAGTCGATTACAAAATGTGGAAATTCTGGGAGGATAAAAAATCGTTAAGCTTGTTTTGTTTTGTCCCTGGGCATTGTAAAGTCCAGGTTTGGATTTCAGATATCAATTTCTAAAGAACCTTTAATAGATACGAAACTAGCGTGTTCTCTAACTACTTGGAACCGGAGTGGCTATGGATGAGTAGCTGATTAGATAAAAAATAATGAAATCAATCTTTTTCGTCTTAAATAAAAAATAAATTCAAAAGTCAAATAGTCCCAACTCTAGTAATCAGTTGCACGGTTTATTATCTTTCAAAATTATTTAAAATAGAGCTGCGCATTAAATTAAATTTTAATTAATTTTGGATTTTCTTTTTATTGCGTATGCATATACAGGGCTTTAGGTAAATCTCTTTCAACCTCTCGGATGGTTAATCAATCCATGAAACTAAACAACTTCCCCAAGGAACATAGGTCAAAATACGAAAAATAAAATTTTGAGTTCCCATACAAACTTCATCAGCATTTATAGCGCATTTTGTATGGGAGATCAAAATTTTTTTTTTCGTATTTTGACCTATGTTCCTTGGGAAAGTTATTCAGTTTCATGTACTGATTAACCACCCGAGAGGTTGAAAGAGAGACACCTAAAGCCCTGTATAAAAACATATAGATTCTGACTTACTGATTCATAAACGTCAAACCAAAACTCTTGGACCTAGAAAACTGAAATCAGGCACAAAGATTCCTTTTATAACGTAGACAAGGAATAAGGAAGGTTTTTACGACATTCCCACGGGAACAAAGTCCCGGCATCCCCTAGTATTATATAATATTTTATGGATATTTTATACATAGAATAATAAGTCAATATACTTACTGATTACATAAACGAAAATGAAGATAAATGGCATCTGCGAGCGTATCGAAGTTCGATGCGTTACGCGATAGGGCCGATTGGTTTTTAACCAAATGCGATGCCTGACAACAACTACATGCAACGTTGAACACGAATATAACGTGTTATCATTTCTCCGAAATTGCGTAAAATTCGAATCGACCGTGAGTTGGGGACGCGTCCGGCGCCGGAGCAATAAACGCCCGAGTTTTACTTTCACTGAGCAGCGGCTAGACGTGCGCTTACGCAGCCACGTGCCGCCTTGCTGCGACGAATACACGCTACACACTCAAAGGCCTACACTAAGGTTTTTCCTTGTGTCGTGGGTCCCTTGGAACGCACACAAAGACAGACACGAACACCCATGACCCGAGAACAAACATCTTTAAAAAAAATATTTACCCCGACTGAGTATCGAACCCAGTATAGCTGTCGATTACACGAGTGGTAGACTCGACCAAATCGGCCGTCGGAAGACACTGCAATTTACCTGGAAAGATGAAGAAAAATTTTGTTAATTTCATTTTGTGGTTATTAAGCCTAAGTAACTTGAGCCGAGTGAGTCCCCGGCAGAGTAGAATAGGACCACCCTCTTTCTTACCGAGGTGTCGTACAAGGCGACTATGGTAAATATGCAAGCAAGTTAATCTGCACACAGAGAAGGAAAACTCTGCAATTATATCAAAACCCTCGCAAATCCGTCTGCCAAGCGGGGGAGTATGGCATTTACCCCTCATATTATTGAGGGAGGCCCGTGCCCCACAGCAGAGGGGACGTATATGGGCTGATGAAGAACTTAGAGCGAAGTGAACTAGGTATCTGGACTAGTATTTTAGTAAACTGAGTCCACATGTTGATTCGATGTTTTATACTTTATCCAATTGACAAGTCAAAGTTAAAAATAGCTTTATATCTCCATAGAGGATATATAAAGCTATTTTCATTTTATTTCATAGAGGAGAAGAATAGGCAAGAAACTCCGAGGGTCGCTCTTTTTCAGTCAATCATGTAAATTTTACATTCAGGTTTAGGTTAGGTTTTTCCTCTCATTTCATTGTTTTTACAGCGCAAAGCTCACAAAATAGGGCCTCTTCGCATATCATCGTATATGGTATCTTCAGGGTGTGTTCACGGTATGATTCGTCTCAGAGGGTGGGCACAGAGTCACAGTGCGTTCACAACGAGTTCACTCTTCCGTTCCCGGACCATACGGCAACAGAGTAATACTTAATTAATTTCGTACACATCTATCTCCTCAGATCTAAGTCTTACCTCAGTTATCTATGTTACCGTTTGTACTATGTATCTATGAATTGTTGCATTAGTTAATATACCTACACAGTTTCTAATGTTTGTATTTCAATTTAAAAAACACTACATATTTTAGGAGCCGATTTATGTGGCGTTTACATTTTATTTATTTTATGCTTTTTATTATAAAGAAGTAAAAGCCGGCTCTTATTTAAGACTAGCATTGCGCCCGGGACTTCGTTCCCGTGGGAATTCGGGAAAATCATGTACCCTATGTCCATCCCGGATAATGTATGTAATGTATATACAAACAAACAAACAATTAAATCTTTCCTCTTTATAATATAAAAGAAAAAGTCGACGTGATTCGAAACTTTTTTTGCATCAATTCAAACGGAACGCATTCAAAATAAAATAAATTAATTTAAAAAATCAAAAAACCCGACTGCGTCACAAAAGCTGAAAAGAAAAAAACAAGTAAGTCCAGTAGTCGAGACTTTTGTTATAGTATATTATTGAATATTTAAAAATTTTAACAATCAGGACCCATTATAGGAAGCCAGATTTTTTATGGGTCCCGAGAATCGTTATGTTATTCAAAAATATATAATAAAAAAGTCTCGACTACTGGAGTTACTTGTTTTTTTCTTTTCAGTTTTTATTACGCAGTCGGATTTTTTGATTTTTTAATGAGTTTATTTTACACGTCAGATATGTATATTTGTTAATTAATTATCTCATTAGCTGTTATATATCTCACTTGCTTAAAAATTAAACAATTTCCGAATTAAAAGCCCATAAGTGACAATCGTTACTAACCAACTTTAAATCGTTATAGATCCTAAGCGGTAATTTTGATTGAAAATTGAAATTTTACATTTAAATATGATCTAGATAATGTAATATTAAGAATAAAAAAAATATAATTTTTAGATTTATTCCCACATTTGTGGAAGTTATGTTTTGTTACAAATTGATTTCTGTTTTATTTATAATTAAAGAGTGATGTGTTCATTGGTAACAGTCATGTATCAGAAAATTGTAAGCCTAAGAAAGATTCTATAAAATTGTAAAATGCATGTGATGTTGAATGATCCCTATCAAATAAATTAATAAAAAATTTACACAACATTTTCAGAGAACAGGATTCTTTATCACTTTATGGCGTCCAAAATCGGCCATTTTGATTTTTCCAAATTTTTATGCTTTCTGTGACTTTGGGTCTTTGGCGGGAACTCGGCGTGAGAGGTTGCTTTGTCAATTGAATTTTCGATTTCGGCGTGAAAAAGTTGTTTAATGTGTAATAGTCATAGTGTATTATGCAGTAAATTGACTAAAATTCGTGTAGTGATGAAAAATTCAAGTGATAACAGTGTTTCTGCTCCGTTTGGTACCGACAAAGATCCTCGCGGTTGTGCTTCTCGCCGCCAGTTTTCGTAAAACAGACGCTATCCGGTTTTACGCAGAACATGAGGAGCTTAGGGCTTAGGTTAAATTGAAGAAAGAAGATTTTTCACTGAAGACATGGCTGTATGGACATAGTTTCCTTTGCCTTTCCCTAAAGAGATAAATTTAACAAAAAAAAATGACGAATCTAACAACGTGTCATTTATGAAAATCGACCCACGCGTTTGTTCTAAAAAGTTGCACAAAGGTACAAACCCACATACATACTTACATAGGCTAATAAACACATTACCCTCCTTTGCGTCGCGCAGTCGGGTAAAAAGATGAATTAACCATTTTCATGGAAACTGTATCAAAAAGCAAGATCTCCGTATAGGTACAAGTATTCTATATTCTTTATTTTCGAATATTTGTGTTGGTCGGAAATCTAATCCACAACTTTTAGATCAGTAGGAAGGTTCTTTATCGACTGAGCTATCTAGCCAGTCTAACAAAAACTCCATTGCAACTAGCTGCATAACTACTCGCGTTTTGACGGTAAAACATCACTTTTATTGCGCGAGGGCACCGCGCAAAGGCTTTCTCGCCCTCTGGCATTGTCATTTTGACACTTTTTTGATATTTTAACGTGTTGTTTTCACGTTGTTAAGCTGCTGACCTGACAACGGCCAACTGCCAATGCCAATACTTTGGTTCATGGTCAATATCAGTTGATAAACAACAACATATCTGACCCGTGGACCTAATACTAGGTCGATATTCTGACCCACTGATGAAGGTAGGCAAATGTCATTGAATAAACATAGGTAAATATGACTTTCTCGTATTTATTAAGTATTTGAAATATACTTTGCCGTGTGTTGATCGATTGAGAATAACACCACACCATTTCTTTCCGTGGGTGTCGTAAAAGGCGACTAAGGAAACACAAATGAGATCTGCCTCCTACTAATCCACCCCAGGCAACGACACCTCAATTTGTTCTGAATCTGAAGTGGCGTCCTATGGTCTCATGTAGTGTGGTAGGCTTTGTGTAGGGCCATCTGGTTCGCGACCACCCACCCTCCTAACGAAGTCCGACGCCAAACAGCTTGCTGTGTTCAGTCGGTGCGTATCGGAGTACCAGTGCCTTATAGGCATTTTCTGGGTTAACTCGCTCCATCGTCGACATCATCTATGATCTTGGTCAAGATCGAAGTCAAGAGTTAACCCATCTTATAATAAAAAAGTACTTATTTGAAAATATCAATCGTAAGACGAACGATAAATGGAACAAAGGACGAAGAAACAATTTCTCCCATCTTATTCATAAAACAGTTACTGAAGTTATCAATTCCATATGTTTTAATTATCTACAAAGCATTTTCGACATTTATCTGATCTTTACATGTCATAAATTATTTTATTTTAATCTGATTGCACACGCTATGCCAAGGCGTTGGACAGGCCGCAATTATAGAATGAGCATTTAAATATTTGAGATGGTATATCTTAAGTTTAATGTTGCCAAAGAGAAAAAAATATACAGGGCTTTAGGTAAATCTCTTTCAACCTCTAGGGTGGTTAATCAGTCCATGAAACTGAACAACTTTCCCCCAATAATAGGTCAAAATGCGAAAAAAAAATTGAGTTCCCACACAAACTTCATCAGCATATAGCGCATTTTGTATGGGAGATCAATTTATTTTATTTTATTTTGACCTATGTTCCTTGAGGAAGTTGTTCAGTTTCATGGACTGATTAACCACAAGAGAGGTTGAAAGAGAGATACCTAAAGCCCTGTATATTTGGTGATCACGTATAAGTGAAAACGTAGGATATTGATCTACTTTACTAAGGGATAACCACTTTTAAAACAAAATTAAAATAACTTTACAACAAGACAAAACAAGGCAACGGTCTATGATGGTAACCTCTATAATCCTTATAATCATAATAAGTAAGATTAAGAGTGTATTAGACCTCCTAATATACATAGTTTTCGCACGTGTTCAGAAAATGTTTGTAAGTACACACGACAGCACATCAGGCTATACATGTTGACCTTGACGTCGCCCTTATTTTACTCGTAATAGCGCGTAATTTCGTAGTGCAAGTGGGTAACCTGACATGCTGCTGTCTGTACATATAACAATTTGGCGCATTTGTAGTTACTTGTGGTCTGTATCTATCTAGAGAAGAGGAAGCCCACCAGACACTGGCGAGTCTTCTTCTTCTCATCGTGTAGGTATTACTCAAGTGTGTGGCGAACTTGGCTAACCCTGGTCACAGAGGAACCTAATTATACGAGTATGAGGCACCTATAGTCGGATTTTTAATCAGACGGAGTAAACTGACAGATCGAAATGTTCTAGTTCCCCTTATTAGGTAGCAAAAACACACATTAGACAGATATTTTGGATTTTAGATCACTGTACTGAAATGATTAAATTGAGTAAATCATTTAAGCACAACATTAATTGCATTTTGTAAAAAAGTAGCAACATTCGATATGTCAGTTTACTCCGTCTGATTAAAAATCCGACTATAGCTCAATATTTTTTTGTCAGTCGCAATTTTAATTTATAGCTGGCAATACTGAATGGATCCGAATAGGCGCAGTATCATTATTATACAAGTTATATAACTCTTTGTTAACCGCAGTATATTATAAACTTAACGAGATATAGAGAATTACTGGATGTGAACTTAGGAAACAGATTTCATAAGGAAGATACAACGAATGCCGGGTATAAAGAACAGAAAAAGTGAGAACAAAAATGACACTAAAATTTAAAAAAAAATGGTGTCACCCCTAAATTCATCGCTTATTACATACACACACACCCACACAAACTCATGCATACACAAAACACTTACATAGTTACATGAGACCTACTTATTTTTGTCTGTTTTCTTCTTTAATATTTTTATTTTTTTCTTTGATGTATTTTCAATTTTTCTTTACATAAAAATAAATATACATGTACCTACCTACTAAGTATAACAGGAAGAGCGGTTTCTCCCAACACAAGCAAACATTTGCTTAACTTAAAGGGTGATTCCCACAATCCACTATATTATTGTAAACCAGTTACCGAATAAATATTTTTATTTTTATTTTCTTATTTTATTTTATTTATTATAACTTTGAAACCGCTAAACCAACTCTACCCAGGCATACTGCAGAAGCCATTAAGTAGAACGAGAGGGTTTAGATGATTCGAGGACGAACGGTTGACCACCTATCACTACTACACTCATGTATCATCTAATAACCCTGAGAATGTAAGGAATGTCAAACGTGGCATTTGTGAACCACATGACTCTATGCCTACCCCGTCAGGGATTATCGGCGTGAGTGCATGGATGGATGGATAGTTTGTTTATTTTATTATAAGGATGGGTTAACTCTTGACCTCAATCTTGACCAAGGTCATGAGGTCGACAACGGAGCGAGTTAACCCAGAAAATGCCTATAAAGGCACTGGTACTCCTACGCACCGACGGAACACAGCAAGATGTTTGGCGTTGGAATTCGGTAGGAACTGGTCGCGAACCAGACGGCCCTTTACAGAGCCTACCACACCGCATGAGACCATAGGACGACACCTAAAATTCAGAACAAATTGAGGTGTCGTTGCCTGGGGTGGATTAATAGGAGGCAGGTCTCAATTATGTTTCCTTAGTTTGTCTATTATTATAATGTATAGTATTCAATTCAGTTTGTCTATGATTATTATAATGTTTTCTCTTCCATTGCCGCCAATAAAATGGATTGACCGTCGAAGGCTTCTAGTAGGCTTATTGATTTTATGCATAATTTAAATATTAATAATATTTTACTGAATGTATGCCACACCACACCTCGTATGGTTTCGCAGTGGTCGTAGGTCTTTATTGGGTTTTTAATGGTGAAATGAATAAACGTTATGAATTTAGATGAAAAATCACTCAGTTGTAGTAGGCTATCAAGGCCCAGTTACTGATTTTCAATTAAATTAAAATATCTTTATTTCAGTGAATATTAATCCTACCCTAAGGTTGCCTGGAAGAAATTCTAAGGCCGCCTTGTAGTACACTATGTTCTATGTTCTGTTAATTGTACTGTATGTCTCTGTGTGCAAATAAAGTAATTGTATTGTATTTTAATTTTGATTAAAAAATTTTTTTTTCAAAGAACTGAATTCTTAAGATTTCTTAGCATATCTACGAAACACAGCATAAACTTGTAAGCAAATAATAAAATAAGCATAAAAATGACAATGACGTAATAAAATACAGGAAACAATTTCTGCAATAAGATTATCTCAGTCAATGAAGCTCCATCACATAATTCTGTACTAACTCAATAGAAGTAATATCAGTTTTCGACTTAACGATGACTTAGCATCAATATACTTAAATATCATCTGACACCGAAATATGTAATTCATGCTATATCGACGCAAGCTTAAATGTGCGAACACGTTACATCAGATTTTGAAAACTTTCAAAATCATTAAATCTCTAACACAGGTAATGTTAAAAAGAAGCTATTTGGGTAATTAAATTATTTGAAAATGTTTAATTCAAAAAATATATTCCTTACGTGTTTTTGATTTCTTTTGAAAAAGTTATAAAATTAAAAAATAATTTATATCACCCCCGACATTATATTGCTTGTGACTTTGTAACGGCTGAACCAATTTTGATCAAATATAGCTAAGAACCATCTCGATGATATCAGTTTCCAAACAACAACAAAAAACGCATCGAAATCGGTTCATTCGTTTCGGAGCTAAAATGTCACAAATATACAGATACACACGTCATATTTTAACACCCCCCCCCTTTTTTTGTCGGGGGTTAAAAAGAGCAGCAGCAGTTCGTTATAAATGGGCTATGTACGACATTTTAAAAATATTTTTAAATTCGTTAAATTTTTTATTTAACATAAAGGAATAAGGTCCCGTTTCCTAAAAAAAATATATAAAAAATCTATCTTTTGAAATAAAAATATAATAATTAAAAGTTTCTCAGTAGGGTAAACTAATCATAAATACGGCATTATACAATCGTGTCTTTGTGTCTTTGTCATGTCAATAAAAAAAAAACATAACCTATTTCATTTTGTATTTGGTTGTTTATTTTTGAGTTTTATTTTAGCTTTTGGTTAATTTTTTCTGAAGTCTTTTACTGCTACCGCATACCGGATTACGATTTAACTTTGCACGGACTTGTAGTGCTAGATTTTGACAGATTTTCTCACGACTACACCTTATTCATACCGGACTCCGAGAACTGCTTCAACGATAGTGATTAATACTCTTCGGATTTGTGGAATAACACTAATAACGACAGCGCAGCAGGCTTTGCTACTCAACATGGCATTTGACGAGTTACAGCGGTGGAGAGAACCAAAAAATGTTTTATACCTCTTTGTTCAAACACTGACATTAACTCACCAGATTTGACGTTTGTTACCATTCCAAAGGAATTGAAAGAGAGTTGGTGTAAAATGGTTGACAGGAATTGTCCCAAACGTCCACTTTTTTGATGTGAGGATCATTTAAACGTAAGTACATTGAAACGTATCTCTAGTTAGTCTGTGATTGAAACTTAAATGTTGAACTTAAACTCAAAAACGCAACGGTATAGGTTATATGTCAACCAACTGTCAATCGTTTTTTTTTACTTTGGCAAAGGAGTTAATCTGTAGAATGCTGTAATAAGCAACAAATCGTAACCAAAATTTTAAAAATTAATTATTTTTATATCTATGATCAAAATTATTTGATATATTTTTTATTTGAATATGGGACCTTAAGCCTGCTTAAAATAAAAAAATCAAATTATTTTAAAAATCTTGCACATAGCCCATTACTAAAATGTTTCATCATACTTGTTTTTGTTACTACCCTGGAGAAAAAATCTGTAAAATGATAACTGATATTCCGTCGAAGACCATAACATTTCTTTCCGTTGCTATTATACAGGGCTTTAGGTATCTCTCTTTCAACCTCTCGGGTGGTTAATCAGTCCATGAAACTGAACAACTTCCCCAAGGAACATAGGTCAAATTACGAAAAAAAAAAAATTTCATCTCCCATACAAAATGCGCTATATGCTGATGAAGTTTGTATGGGAACTCAAATTTTTTTTTCGTATTTTGACCTATGTTCCTTGGGGAAGTTGTTCAGTTTCTTGAACTGATTAACCACCCGAGAGGTTGAAAGAGAGATACCTAAAGCCCCGTAGATCAGCTAGTTTTAAAACAATCTGGCCTAGACTTATTTAAATTATCAACATACTCGTACCTTACATGATACTTTATTTGCAATAAAGAGTTTACATACATACATACACACATAGCTGTATCATTCAAACTTACGCAAAAATGGAAAAGTTTTAGTATTTCTGTGTCCTTCTTTTGATTGCCCAACATTTTCAATTTTCTTTCGGAATTCACTTAAATGACAGAAATTGTATATTCATGCGCAGACTATCTTAGGTCAAACCGTACTTAAGTCGCCACAAATCGATTTACAAAATTTCTAATTATGATAATTAATAAATTATCGAATATGAAAATTATGTGACATAACACGGCGATTTTTCATCGGGAAATTAGAACAATTTACGATTTTTAATGCTGAAATATTATGTCGTATTCGACTTTCTAGTATAGAACTTTATATGCACTATTTAACATACAGAGTGCGTTATGTAGGCATTCTATCATCAGTAGGTATTGCAGTTCCGTTGTAGAGTAGATTAGAACGTTAAACATAAGCACATCCAGGAAGAAACAAGAAGAATGTAATGCCACAACTTGTAAAATAAAAGATGATGCCACAACTTGTAAAATTAAAGATGATGCCACAAATTGTAAAATTAAAGATGATGCCACAACTTGTAAAATTAAAGATGATGCCAAAAATTGTAAAATTAAAGATGATGCCACAACTTGTAAAATTAAAGATGTTGTATCACCCCCAACATTCATGGCTTTTAACTCTTGAACGGCTGAAGCAATTATCTATACATATTATAAAGAGAAAAGATTTGATTGTTTGTTTGTTTGTATTAAATAGGCTCCGAAACTACTGGACCGATTTGAAAAATTATTTCACCATTAAATCCTACATTATCCGGGATGGACATAGGGTACATGATTTTCCCGAATTCCCACGGGAACGAAGTCCCGGGCGGAATGCTAGTAATCAAATATAGTTAAGAATGATCTCGATTACGTCAGCTTTCAAACAAAAAAACCGCATCGGAATCGGCCTACTCGTTTAGGAGCTACGATGCCACAGACAGACACAGATACATACACAGAATACACTCATCTAACTTATAACACCCCTCTTTATTGTCGGGAGTTAAAAAGGGCGGAACAAGATAAATACGACACAATTATGGCACGCATCTATGTTAGCTATGAGAGGTCTGAGACCTCACTCTGCCCGTAAATAAATGAAACGATAGCTGTAAACTCTAAGATATTGAAACCATTTGTTTTTAGAATCAAAGCGATATAAAAAGTTTATTGAAAATAAAATAAAGAAAATAAAGAAAAATGTTCATTTTTAACCCCCGACAAAAAAGAGGGGTGTTATAAGTTAGACGTGTATCTGTATGTCTGGGAATCGTAGCTCCTAAACGAATGGACCGATTTCGATGCGATTTTTTTTGAAAGCTGAAGTAATCGAGGTGGTTCTAAGCTAGGTATATTTGATCAAAATTGTTATAAGTATTCGAATGTGATTTTTTTTTTCCATCACAAGTAAATTCGGATTACTTACTGGGAAGCCTCGGCAAAAAGATTGTAAAAGATTTACTGAAATAAAACATAGTTTATTTTTTACTGAAAAAAAAACATATTTTTATTTTATTTCAGAGTTATATTTTATTGACAACTAGCCAGGCTTCTTTTTCAGTTTTTTTCACAATCTTAAGATCTTCTTTTGAAATGTTTTGTTTCTATCGATAGGCTTACCGTCATTTGTGCTGTACTATCGTTACTGCCATAAATTACAAGTAGTTTTTGTAGCAATTCGATATCGTTTGCGGACATTATAGTCGGTATTACAATGTTACAAGTGAGCGCCGTCTAAAGCACGCAATCCTATCATACAGATACAGATCTGAGTTGTAAACCACCAAACATAAAATGTTAAACTTTCTAAATGTATTTAATTTAAAGAAGTTGCAACAAAAGCCATTTTAGAATTCGATAAAATAAATGTATGTTGTCATAACCTCGTACAATCTTACCAGCCCATATACGTTCCCACCGAGGGGCACGGGCCTCCCTTCGAAACACGAAGAGGATTTAGGCCATAGTCCACCACGCTGGCCCAATGCGGGAATGGTGGACCGCTCGTCTTTCGAAAATGAATTTTCTTGGACAGGCGGGTTTCATCACGATGTTTACCTTCACCGTTGAGCAAGTGATAATTATAAATCCGTACATAAATCCGAAAAGACGAATTTAGTGGTACAGGCCCGCACCAGGATTTGAACCGGCGACCTTCGGATTACAAGTCTGGCTCATTACCAACGGGCTATCACCTCGTACAATGCTTCTATTTTACTATTGTGGTTCGGCAAATTTCGTATTTCGAATAACTAGGTTGATTTTCAAAAGACAAGAACGAGACAGGCTGAGAGACATTAAGAAAATAGAAGCACTGTAACTTAAGAGTTTATTCTTAAAAAATATAAATATCAGCACTGTATGAAATTAATAAGGCTTACGATGATAAAGGTCAAAGCTCTCTGAGTTCAGATAGATGTTCCTACCACGATCGTTTAAAAGCATAACCTACCACGATCGTTTAAAAGCATTTCTGTTTAGGATCCAACTTTGAACTGCTTCGCAATTGGAACGTTTTTGAAAATGGTACCATGGTGGCGCTGCTTTTGAACTGCTCGGTTGTCTATGGTCCATTTTAAATGTCTACATAAATTGTCACTGGTCTGCCTTTGAATCGCAACAGCGCCAAAATTGAATCGCTTATAAGCCATCATGGTACGAATAAGCGTTGCAGACTTGTTTAGGTCCTAAATTGGAACGCGCTAAGCGATCATGGTAAACCTCCAGGTCAAGATTACCATTTATTTTCACTCCAAAACTGTACAAAATTTATTCTAATTCAGTATTTTTAAAAAGCTTATCCGCGTAAGGGTTTTTAACAAATAATTTTGAAAAAATGAGAAATTTCTCCGCTTGAATTGAAGGCACGATAGCTCAGTTGGTTATAGCACCAGGAGATCTAATCCCGGGGTAGTGGGTTCTTTCCCTGAACGTATTTGTAGAATTTATTGTAATTATAGTATATAGAATTAAAATATAATACTTGATGTAAACTGCTTGTCAGATTTAGATCGCCTTGAAATAATTTTAATAATAGCCATTATTTTTCTTATAATTTAAATTTTAATAATACAATTCAGCTATGAATTAAGGATTTGCATAGATTTTCATAAATAAATAAAAGTTTACATAACTACGAAATATATTAGTAGCCTAAATAAGTAAACTAGGCTAATAATATCATTAGGTGGCTAGATTTTGAATAAAAAGTCTTTCATTTTGTTTTTCAAGTTAGACCAAGCCGGATGACTATTTTAACAAGTTATACAAGTTCTATATGAATAAAATGAATAATATGATTTTTAACACCCTTAGTAAACCTTTTGATATCATCCGGTAAGTTATAGACATGAATTTGCGGATCGTAATAGGTAGAACTAATTCCTACTTCTATAAACCTATTGGGCAGATAGTTATAAGTTATAACTATTATAACACATTTCCATGTTAAAAACGTAGAATCAACCGATTTCAATCCCGACAAATGCCTTTCAGCATATAACCATAAGCAGCATATATAGCTTTCAGCATATAACCACAAATCAAAAGTCATCTGTGTTTTTTTGTTTTTATTGATTTAAAAAAAACAATTTCGATAAAATTTATGTGGGACCTTAGGAGTATACTCTTTCGAACAAAAAAGAAAGGTCATTGGCCACAATCTGACTCAATTAGTGAAGGGTTTGCCTACAGAAACAAAATTACTTTTAAATTAAGTAATAAATTATTTTCATTTTAACTAAAAATTATTTAAAAAAAACCATAGGAATAAAATATTACGCGTTATTTAAAAGTTGAAGATATTTATTCCAAAAAACAAAATTATTTTATTTTTATACTTATTGATGAAATAGAATAAATCTCATAAATAAATAAATCTTTTTTTTACAAATACAGAATTTTATTTTTTCCATCATAAACAATTTATCGAAATACGCTTTTTTATTTCTGTAGGCTCTGGGTATGTTTTCCGTACTAAGTGAGATAGTATGATTGCACCTGTAGATATTATCAAGTTGAAATAAACCTCAGTAATAAAAAAAAAATCTAAGATACAGAATTTTATTTTCTGTCTGATTCCCATTATTTACAGTAATGCGACCCACATATTCGTTAACCAGAGATATATGTCTAAACATCCCACATTAATTTATTTATGTAGGCCGTAGGTAAATTTTTCATACTTAAGTGCCCAATAATCTTTAAAAAACGGCCGACAGTTGGCAGAGTTACCGCGTAAGAAACATAAAATAGTAATAATCTACACTAATACTAGCTGTCCGCCCGCGACTTCGTTCCCGGTGGATTTTCTTTTTTTTTGTGAATCTAAACTATCCACTTGAACACACACAAAAAATTTCATTAAAATCGGTCCAGCCGTTTAGGAGGAGTTCAGTGACAAACACACGCACAGAAACGAATAAACTCAAAAACGACAAAAAAAATCTTTCACCATTAGAATGCTATCACATAATTTTCCCAGAGGATCTAAGTCCCGGCCGGAAAGTTTATACAATATTTAAAAATAAAACGGGCAAGTGCGAGTCGGACTCTATGAAAACTATTATCTCTATAAAAACGGCAAAAAATCACGTTTGTTGTATGGGAGCCCCCTTAAATATTTAGTTTATTCTACTTTTTAGTATATGTTGTTATAGCAGCAATCGAAATACATCATCTGTGAAAATTTCAACTGTCTTACTATCACGGGTCATGAGATACAGCCTCGGACAGACTTATCTATAAAAACAAGCAAAAAATCACGTTTTTTGTATGGGAGCCCCCTAAAATATTTATTTTATTCTGGTTTTTAGTATTTGTTGTTATAGGAACAATAGAAATAAATCATCTATAAAAATTTCAACTAACTATCACGGTTCATGAGATACAGCCTCGGACAGACTTATCTATAAAAACGAGGAAAAAAATCACTTTTTGTATGGGAGCCCCCTTAATTATTTATTTTATTCTGGTTTTTAGTATTTGTTGTTATAGGACCAATAGAAATAAATCATCTCTGATTTCAACTGTCTAACTATTACGGTTCATGAGATACAGCCTCGGACAGACTTTCTATAAAAACGAGCAAAAAAACATCACGTTTTTTCTATGGCAGCCCCCTTAAATGTACATTTTATTCTGGTTTTTAGTATTTGTTGTTATAGGGCACATAGAAATACATCATCTGCGAATATTTCAACTGTCTAACTATCACGGTTCATAAGATACAGCCTGGTGACAAACGGACGGACGGACGGACAGCGGAGCCTTAGTAATAGGGTCCCGTTTTTTCCCTTTTGGAACGGAACCCTAAAAACATACAGTCGAAATGAGTAACTTTTGTTGAAATCCGTTAAAAATGGTTGACTAGCAACCATACATTGTCGCCTACAACAATTGACATTCAGTTTTGAAGATAGCACTAACTTAACAGTTTCAGACCTGCATATCAGACACTGCTTTTCTTTTTGGATGACAAGCTAACCCTAAAACGATCACAATTGTCATGCGTCTCTCGGAAAATGCCTTTTCTCTGTGTAGCAACTGCAGCATTCGGACAGGGTAGGAGAGCGGTAGTTGCGCGCGCGCAGTGCTGGTGAAGCGCGCGCGCCGACGACACACTGTCGCACACTCTCGCTAGTGAAAACAATCATGTGGATGTGCTGATATAACGGACTTGAATCGTGTCGGGGATTTTGAGCCTTGTTTCTTTAGGTAAGTCGATAATTCTTTAATTCCTTATCCTTACTAATTAATACATATTATAAACATGCAAGTTGGACACATTTTGATAAAATTTGGTATGAAGGTGCTGATTAACATTAGGCTACATAATTTTCCCGAATTCCCACGGGATTGAAATCCCAGACGGAAGGTTAGTAGGCGTATAATAATCTATTGGCAAAAGCACTATTCTTTCTTATTTTTAGAATAGAATAGAAAAAAAATCTTTATTTTATAGGACATTCAGGATGCCACTTAAAACAAGTCAAGATTACATGAAATACATAAAAACATACATTAAAGGATTTAAATACATACATACGCATTCGTTCTATTGACCCTACCGACTCTACGCCTATTCGCAAAGGTGCAGTCTTCCCCAGAGTCTTCCCATTAATCATGCATGTCATGTGTGTTTTCAACTTGATAAATTTGACTTTTTAAATGTTCGACTTGATGCGGTCATTACACTGTTATGTCCCTTTGAAGATTAAAGGCCTATTTTCTGAAAAAAGACAATGTTATGTAAATGAAGCAATGTGGCCGGAGGGCAGTTATCATAAAATTAGGTATGTATGTAAATTCGTACTGACATTCGGCTTAACTTATATTTTAATACTTACACATTGCGTAGGACAAGCTAATTAAGGCGATTAGAGTCGTCAATGACCTTGACGTTTGAGCCCTCTGCCCCGCGCGCCACAACCCGCACCCCGCAAGAAAACACCGGTCAAAGAATACACAGGCGTAGAATGCACAGAAGCGCACTCCATACATTACTGCCTATCACTTGAGTTTGTATTGATGAATCTAACTAGGTACTTCTAATAACAAAAGATGTCGGTGTATGTAAGTAATTATACTTAATCTAAGTTGAATTAATGATTGCCGCAATCGACGTAATGCTATTATTCGACAATTCTGGCATTCTCACCGGTCGCATATATACAGGGTGGAATTTTTTAACGTCTCCTGGAGGGAAAGTACTCTAAATAAATATAATAAATATATATAAATCTTAATAAATATATATTTGTGATATATTCGACATATTTTCCTGAACACAAAAAGTGCGGTAGTCACTTTCTAAGAGTATGGAGGGGGTAGCTATGACGTGACGTATTTTATTTACGCTATATTTAGATAACTACTGGACAGATTTACTTAAATAGGGTCTCAAATGAAAGATAATTTAATGAACATTGTTTTATTCTAACCTAGTAACAAAATAAATATTTTCAAAAAACGACATTATGTAAAATTAAACTTTTTTTACTGTGTGAAAAGAACAGAAACCGTTAGGATTACGGTAATTTAGCTCATTATAAAAAAATAGCTACACTTATCAGCATTCTAATGAACCTAAAAACGTTTAAGTCGAGCTATAAACAACGGAACTGCAGTCGTCTAAGTGAGCGTGGGTAGCGCCGAACTGACTACTGTACTTAGATTTTGGTACGAATAATCTTGAAAATAACGTGACAAAACGGGTAGAATCACAGCAAAATGAAAAAGTATTATGAACAGGCATCATTTTTTTTAACAGGCATCATTTTTTTGTCAAAAAATTTCTTCATTTTGTTACGAACTATTTTCAAAAATTCTCGTAACAAAAATAACGCTTCGTATCGTATCGAAATAAAACTCTTCATACTTGCACGTACTTGCGTTATATTTCAAAACAAATGACTCAATGGTACTGGTCTGTACTGATGGACATGAGAGTGTAAACGTACGCACTCGGGGCAGAAGTAGGTCGCTGACGTGCGAGAGTGGACAGCCGCCATTATATTTTTTACATCGGCAACACTGAGATTCATTCCGAGGAATCCCTGCACCGTGCTGCGCCTTGAATTTTGGCACTTGTCGCTTCATTCATTTGAAATCATTTGGTCAGGCCTATGACACTGTTAGTACCAATAGCTGCGAAATAGCGCTGCTATCGCCTTAAATTCGCCATCTTGTGACGACATGCTGTATGTCAAGATAACCTCAAACTGTCATGATGGTGTCTTGTCACTGAGTTAAGTGCACGCCAGGGTTACCAACTTTTTTTCATGAAATAAAGTATATTAAGGTGGGAGAAGGTAAAAAAAAGGTATTAGATAAAATAAAACAGCATTCGTTATTGTTTTACTTAAATACATGTTTTTTTGAACTTTTTGCATATTTTATTAACTTGTTGTCTTTTTAAAACTTTTATCTGCCTCGATACAGTCAAAATTATAATTGAACATATTAAGAGTTAATTTTTAATTAAATTTAACATGGCTTTGTTTCTGTCGTCTCTCCATTTAGTCTTAATGACTGAAAAAACTCTTTCGGAGAAAGCTGAAGTAGCAGGGACAGAATATAGGAATGAGATATTTTTTTTTATTTACAAATTCTTGGTCAGTGTTTGTGTTTGACAATGATAACAAATGGCACCAATTTTGGTCGCTTCTCATTTCTATAAAATATTTTTTTATAAAACTTTTTCAATTAATTTGAAGTTAATTAATTATGAATATAATGCATTCATATCAATAGTAAGTCTATGCAAATTTTTAAGTTGGGTCAAATGTGACCAAAGATTTTAATAACAAACAGCTTCTTAAACACAGCCAGTTGGTGTCTTTAAATCAAACCATTTGTGTAAAAAGCAGATGTTTGTTCTCGGGTCATGGGTGTTTGTCTTTGTGTGTATTCCAAGGGACCCACGACACAAGAGAAAACCTTAGTGTGGGCCTTTGAGTGTGTAGCGTAGCGTTTATTTTGACAAAACCCAATTCGATGAAGAAGGCAAGAGAATTCGCTTTTCTTACCCATGTCTCTTCACTGAATACGGAATTGCTCTGGGCGAACCACTGAGTAAAGTAGGGAAGTCCATAAAATCTGTTACGCATTATTCTTAATTGGACACACTGTACCTATTATTTAAATTTTCAAATTCAAAACTTTCCACCACAAAGAGCAGAGAGAGTAATGTGTAACCGTGTAATGACACTGGGGTTACCAAAAAAGATAACAATTAAATAATTATAGGAGTCTTTCAAGTTGTCTGACAGCCCCCGCAAAAAGGGTCAGACGTTGATAGCTATCAAATTTTTTCAATGATTATAGTCATTGAACAATATTATTTATTCTTTTACTTTTCCATTGATTATCATTGAACCATTTTGAAAACATGAGAGTGCTAAAAGTGTCACCTGGGTGTAACTCAAAAAAGTTATTATCCACATTTTTTTCACAAAATGGCTGATTACCATTTATTATAAAGTAAAGTGTTCTGCGCTACATGATATTGACGGAATTGTGGCAACACATATGGGTCTATATTTGAGAATCTATCTATTCACTTTTATTTACTCTTTCTGGAAATTGGTTAAGCCTTTAGCGAAGTGCCTATTCACTTGTAAAACAACTCAACTATAAGTACCATAACCTTACCTCTCGTGAACTGACTAGATATCTTACCACTGCAATACAGATTTATTCCTAGTGCAGGGTGAGTCGGCTGACAGTCTGTCCCATGAAGAAACCCAATAGGCATATTTATTACACACTGTACTTTAAAACTGTACCTACTGCTTTTAAATTAATAAAATGTTACTTATTACTACCTAGCAGCATGTCAGAGATTTATTTTCATTAATGTTCTGGTTTATTTAGTTATATCTAGATTATACCACAAACAACATAACAAAATATTCCCTGCGATTGGATATGTATCTATTATCTTATTTTATTATTTAATGAAACTATGTATTTAACAAATCAATCGGGGTCAAAAACATTTGATTCGTGTAATGTAACTTTAACCATAGCATGTCATATTACATAATCTAGTTATCTGAAAAGGAGATGCTTAAAACAATTGCATTAGAATTTTTAACTATGTCTGTTTAATGTGCAATCATAAGAACGTTTATTGTACACACAGGACATAAATTACAGACATAAGACAGTACATACAAAAAGGTTCCGAACAATCATCCTCCAAGAACAGGCAAAAAATTAAACTTAGAGGGTACCAAACTAGTAGCTGTTACGTAGCAACAACATAAAGGCAACAGTTACTCAAGAGTATGTTTCGATTCATGTATGATTTATTAAAATGGGCCAAAGATTCAAATAAAAAAAGCTTTATTAATGCTTTTAAACTAGCAAAATTTAGGGCTCCTCATGAAGCTAAAGAACTTTTTTATAGGAACCCATATCAAACATCAACTATGTTTTTTAGTTTTGAAAGGCGATATCAGCGCAATTTCGCAGCTATTGGTACTAACAGTGTCATAGGCCTGACCAAATGATTTCAAATGAATGAAGCGACAAGTGCACGTTCACGTCGCACAAAGTTCACGTCGTAGCACGGTGCAGGGATTCCTCCGAATGAATCTCAGTGTTGCCGATGTAAAAAATATAATGGCGGCTGTACACTCTCGCACGCCAGCGACCTGCCTCTGCCTCGAGTGCGTACGTTTACACTCTCATACCCATCAGTACAGACCAGTACCATTGAGTCCTTTGTTTTAAAATATAACGCAAGTACGTGCAAGTATGAAGAGTTTTATTTCGATACGATACGAAGCGTTATTTTGGTTACGAGAATTTTTGAAAATAGTTCGTAACAAAATGAAGAAAATTTTTTGACAAAAAGAAATGCCTGTTAATAAAAATTATGCCTGTTCATAATACTTTTTCATTTTGCTGTGATTCTACCCGTTTTGTCACGCGCTACCCACGCTCACTTAGACGACTGCAGTTCCGTTGTTTATAGCTCGACTTAAACGTTTTTAGGTTCATTAGAATGCTGATAAGTGTAGCAATTTTTTTATAATGAGCTAAATTACCGTAATCCTAACGGTTTCTGTTCTTTTCACACAGTAAAAAAAGTTTAATTTTACATAATGTCGTTTTTTGAAAATATTTATTTTGTTACTAGGTTTACACTAATGAATCTTTAGAATAAAACAATGTTCATTAAATTATCTTTCATTTGAGACCCTATTTAAGTAAATCTGTCCAGTAGTTATCTAAATATAGCGTAAATAAAATACGTCACGTCATAGCTACCCCCTCCATACCCTTAGAAAGTGACTACCTCACTTTTTGTGTTCAGGAAAATATGCCGAATAAGTACATACCAGTAGTTCGTATGGCGGAGGTAAGTCCCACGAAAATCGTTATTTGAAGACTTTTTTACGAATAGGTCCCGCTCTATAAGAAACAAAACAGCATTCAAGGATTTTCGAAATTTCGCTTGCCACACCCGGGAATCGAACCGGCTTAAATTCAAAAAAATAACACCCTGCACTTTTATGGTATCGATCGATAGGGTCAATCGTAAAGATCAAATGTCTCTAACAAACATGGTAAATTAGATGAAAAGAGAACCATTAAACTACATAAAACCTAACGATGGGACCCTTAAGTAAACAAATTTTTGAGCTTAGATTTAATGGTCTTCCTTTCACTTAATTTACTATGTTTGTTAGGGAGATTTATCCTTACGATTGACCCTATCGATCAATACTATTAAAGTACAGGGTGCTTTTTTTGGATTTTAGCTGGTTCGATTCCGGGTGTGGCAAGCGAATTTTCGAAAATTGTTCAGTGTCATGGGCTGATTCACCACCTGAGAGGATAAGATCGAATTACTTAACACCCTATACATATTATATATATTCAATCATATAGATTTAGATCCGCATAAGTACTTAATACAATTAAATTTCGTCAAACGTCTATAAGCGCAAAATAATCAAATATTACGACTAGATTACAAACTTATAATAGTAGGTACAATTAGCGTCCACGCGCGAGCTATACCGTAACACAATAATATCGTCTGACTGCACTACTCTCTAAGCACACTAATACATAAATATACTGTGTCAACGCACACAGGCAAACAGAAAATACGCTTTATCGCTCGTAAAAGTTTGGATACGAGTGACACAGCCGTCCCGTCGGAATGCCAGCGGCGGACTGCCGCCCGCGCCCGCGCAGACCACCCTCTGCAACTAAACGTTCGGATTTCCGTTTTTACCCGACTGCCAAAGAAGGAGGGTAATGTTTTTCGAGTGTATGTAAGTATGTATGTATGTCTTTTCCTTTGTGACCTCCTGTAGCCTAAACGGCTTGATGGATTTTGATGTATGAGGTATCGTTAGATTTGTCTTGATTACGGGAGTGTCATAGGATACATTTTATCCTAAAAGTCCCACGGGATAAAGACATAATAATATTTTTTAGTGTGCAGTCGGGTATTTTGTTTTTTTAATAATTAATAGTTATTCGTAACTTTTGAATGAAAATATTGTTCGATTTACAAAATTTAAACGTTGTGTTTCAAGAAAAAGGGATTCTTAATTAATTAGTATAAGAATATTTCCATATATCATAGCCGTTTAGGAGCAGTAAGGAATTTAAGTCAAAAATCGATGTCTCGTGGTATTTTTTTTAAAATACAATACAAAGACGTAAAAAAAAAATACTGACGTTCCACATGTAGTCCTTGAACAGATGTTTCACATTTTTTTTTTTTCAACTTTCCCTGGCCAGTCATAAATGAGAAGTAAGCTTTACAAAATGCTCAATATTCGGAAATTGAGGGATCTAATCGCCTTAACGACCAAAAACCTATGAAAAATAGTGTTTGTGCTTATCATACACAGTGTATATTTTTTTATTATTAGTAAGACCGTTATTGGATTCCTTGTCAAGGAATTTTAATTTCCAGTTTTGTAAATCAACAATGGAGATAAAATTCGGCTTTCAAGTGCAATTTCAATTTTTATAAGAATTCTTTTTTGATTGATAATGATTGATAAGTAGGTAAACGTTAACAATATTCTAATTAACTACAAACCACGAATCAAACTCTTTTTTATCCCCAACAAAAAAGGGAAGTTTTATATGTTTGAGGTGTGTATCTGTGTAACGATGCCTCAGTATCGCCTAAACGAATGGACCGATTTCGATGTAATTTTGTTGATGTTTGAAAGCTGAACTAATCGAGATGGTTCTTAGCTGTATTTCATCAAAACTGGTTCAGCCGTTTAAGATTTACAAGCGGGGTAATACAACATGTTTAATCCTAATGTAATCATTCAATAGGTAGTACCTATCTGAGGTACACCAAGTTAATGCGAATAGGCGTAGAGTCAGTAGATGTGGTCAGTAGGGTCAAAAGAACGAATGCGTATGTATGTATTTAAATCCTTTAATGTATGTTTGTATGTATTTCATTGTAATCTTGACTTGTTTTAAGTTGCATCCTGAATCTATCTTCTATACATATTATAAAGAGGATAGATTTGATTGTTTGTATTGAATAGGCTCCGAAACTACTGGACCGATTTGAAAAAATCCTTTCACCATTAGAATCCTACATTATCCGAGATGGACATAGGGTACATGATTTTCCCGAATTCCCACGGGAACGAAGTCCCGAGCGGAATGCTAGTGTCCTATAAAATAAAGTTTTTTTCTATTCTATTCTAATGTTAATGCAGCATACAAATTCAATAACATAATATGTTCTTTTTAAGTGTTCACAAGCAAATATTATGCGCGTCGAATAAATAAATATTGATATTACAGCACACTTTGGAAAGTGAAGCATTCGATGATACAAAGAGTATTTGTGGCACCCCTTGTTATATTTTTTGTGTTGATCCCACTTTTCGGCAAAGGACTCCTAATTGACTAACAGAAACTGTGTCGCTGGTAGGCGTGCAGTGTGTATTTGTATATATGTTTAATACAAAGGATAACAAGTTTAACCTCAAAGGCGGACTTATCCCACGAGGGGATTTGTTCCAATCAACCTAGCAGTTTTGACGTTAAAACACTTTTTTTTAAATTATAAGATGGGTTAACTCTTGACCTCAATCTTGACAATAAGGTCAAAGATGAGATCGACGATGGAGCGAGTTAACCCGGAAAATGCCTATAAAGGCACTCGTACTCCCACAAACCGACGGAACACAGCAAGCTGTTTGGCGTTGGCCTTCGGTAGGAGGGTGGTCGTGAACCAGATGGCCCTTTACAGAGCCTACCACACCGCATGAGACCGTAAGACGACACCTCAGATTCAGAAAAAAATGAAGTGTCGTTGCCTGGGATGGATTACTAGGAGGCAGGTCTTATTTGTGTTTCCTTAGTCGCCTCTTACGAGACCCACAGAAAGAGATGGGGTGGTGTTATTCTCAACCGATCACCACACGGTGTCTTTCTTACTTCAACCTGTATAGAAACGCAATGCTGAGTATAGGTCTCTTTAAAAAAAAATGTCAATCAATGGAAAATACAGTTGTCAATTACACATTGTTCGCACATTCAAGCTGTCACCAGCATGCAAAATGGAACGGTGCAGTCTAACATTTATTTTCATTTTATTTTTCTATATTTGACAAGAACATTATTCTTTGAGATTTTTGACATATATTGTAATTATGAAATTGATAATGTTGGAATAAAAAAATCTAATCTAATCAAAATGTTTTATATAACGAGACCCCTTATTGTGGTAACTTTGAATGTGTTTACTAAAGCTAAACAGCTCAAGTTTCCTTTGTTTTCAACCCAGAAAACAATGAAAACATGAACGGTTTCGCTTTGGGAAATACGTTCAACTTACCGCAATCGGGGGCAAGATGGCTCATTACAGGCAGTCCCAATGTTAAAATAATTTCATTCTTCTCTATACTCTTCGATTTTGAGCCCTGCGCATCTAGTTCTGACGGACAACCATAGCAAGATCATCCGCCTTGCTCACTCATTGCTTACTTTCGCTTCTCCGTCAGTACGAGGTCTACTCTAATACTTTCCTGTCCCATCTCTGGTCATGTCTTCAGCTTATATGGTCTGTCCCCCTCCGTTTTTTGGAGCGAAGATGCGGTCACTTACCCAGAAGACGTCTATTCACTCGAACTTTAAAGAGACTCGGGTTATATGTATACAATGAGCCCGGCAATACAGACGCAGTCAGAGAATTCCATTCCTTAGCGCTGCGCAGTATAAAAGAGAGAAGCGCTCAGTACGGATTTTAATCTAATGCAAATAACTATAGATATCGTATGATCAACTTGAGAGGGTCTTCATTAAACTACGCGTCCATAATCCACCTATATTAAGTAACAACGATAACATTAGTTACACAAAATGTAAACCATCGACCTCTTAACAAAGGGCCGAAGAGATGAGATCAAATTACTGACTTACGCAACTTACATAATAGCGTACATATATATACTACATGTGAACACCGAATCTGCGCACGCGCTTGTACGCTTACATTGTAAACGATTCAACTTGCGATCGTCTTGATACGTGTGCATCCGTGGAAATGTGCATTTTATCAATCATACAGTCAAGATTACTTCAAGCTTAACAATTTCGATCTTATTACAAATTCACAAGGTTGCGGTTTTCAATCTTGATGTGCTTTAACTTTAACGTAAGGTTGACGCCTCGGTAGTCAGTAAGTATACACACCGGCACATTTAGCGGAACAACTTCTGTTTTTCATACAATCGACTTAGCTTGGGAATTCTAAAAATATACGTTTTACGTGCGTAACTGCACTGTTTTTTATGCAAATAATTTTTTAAAATGGTCTTCTCTCTTTTTTTTTACAAAAACTGACAAAAAGCCTAAAATCTCTCATGTAGTCAATAGAAAAAAAAACTCTTTAAACTTTTCATACGAAGTTGTATGAAAAGGTTTTTGCAATGTTATCTTTTGACAAACATTTTGGCCTAAACTATGCGTAAAATTTTAAAAACAGCATCAAATAAAAATCTCCATTTATAAACTCTAAAGTTGACTTAATTGTATGAAAAACATAAGTTGTTCCGCTAATTGTGCCTGTGTGTACATTGTTTGACTTTTTTGCTGTTTACAAATAAAACGATAACGAACATAACTTGAGTAAAAAAAACAATTCTGGTTTAATGTCGTGTGATAGCAGTATACTCCTTCCTGTAGGGGTTGAAAAGTCAAATAAACATAGGATTTTTAATGAGTTTTTTTTTATTCCAGTCTGATAAATAGTTATGTTTCGGTAAAATACCCACAGCTTGATAGTTTACGACCAAAACTAAATTGCACAACTTCAAATTTTTACCGATGAGCTACGGCCGGTTTGCGCTGCTACAGCACAAACATTTAACTTTTTATTTTTATTTTTCCTCTCTAATGTATAATAAGTTGCATTAAGTTTATATATGTCGCCGGAAATTAATAAGAATCGTAAGTTGATCAATAATATGATATGTGTCAATAATATGATAGTCGGGCAGGGTTAAGTTTTTCGTCAAGGAAATTGTAACAAGCAATAAAAAAATTTTTCTACAGATTTTTGCATTAGTATAAACATATTCATTTTGTACAACTTTAAAGTTGCAGCGCGGCTGTCAAAAAAAATGTCCAAAACTGTCAAAACCGATTTACCGGTAAACTACGCGTCTGGCGGTAAAAAGTGTTACGTAACAAAAAACCGCAATAAAAAGACGAACAAAATGAGTTTTATTGAGTCCCGACTGGTTTGGTAGTTTTTGCGCAATCCGCAAAAAACCGCGATTTTGGGCCATTTTTTCGAAATTCAATGACTCTCCTTATACAATCACAAAGATCTATAGAAAAAAAATTTAATTGCTGGTTACAATTTCCCAGATTTTAGCACTGTGATCGGATAATTCTGCCCGACTATGATGATTTATTAGAAAAATGATACTGCTAAAGTCACTTTAACTCCTCTATTTGTTCCTTACTCGACAACTACGCTAACAACTTTGACGCCAGTAGTGTTTCGTGGTGCCAGTCACGGTATCATAAATTCATCAGGCAAATAATTTAATTCTAAAAAAATCTGACCAATAAATCACAAACCAATTTGTATCTTTCCAATTCCATGAACGCGGAAAAAACACACAACCAATAAACAAGCAGTGACTAATGTCGCAAGAGTAAAAGTTCGCAAATATGCCAAAGAAAACATGTTGGTTTTATTTCGTTCTGAAATGAGAGCGTATATCCGCGTCAAGTTTATGATGTAAGTGTGCTTCTGGGCAAATATATCGATTCAATACTGTTTAAGTCAAGTCAATCAAAAAACGATTCAAGGTCTATTTTTTTTTAAACTCTACGCATTCTAAGAGATATATATTGCTGATTAGCGCACTAACGAAATGCAAATTTTGACCACTACACTCAAAAATAGTGCCATAGACGGGTAAGCTAATAATATTATGTGAATAGTATTTGAAATTGTGACTTAAAACTGCACCGGATCTGACTTTTCGAGTGTAAAAACGGGACCCTATTACTAAGGCTCCGCCGTCCGTCCGGTTGTCACCAGGCTGTAGGTATCTCATGAACCGTGATAGTGAGACAGTTGAAATTTTCACAAATGATGTATTTCTGTTGCCGCTATAACAACAAATAATGGTATGGAAACCTTCATGCGCAAGTCCGACTCGCACTTGGCCGATATTTTTTCCTATTCAGTTATACCTTATCCATCAAGGACGCAGAACTCACCCACTACGAGCTATTTCCATACTTCCTCATTTTATAATTTTATATAGATACAAAACAAGTAGAAACGAAAAAAACAAGTCAAAAAAAAGAATAATCACCAGTAATTTTTTAACATAATTATATAGCACCAAAGTAGGTAAATAATGAAAACTCCTTAACATGACGTTTCCGGGAAAAAATAATTACTTAGAGATGATGATAGTTATGGGCAGATGCCACCATTTAAGTATTTGCTAAGCTGTCTTTTACAGACTGTATATATATGCAAATGCTCATCGTTGTTAAAAAATACAACGATGAGTTAAAAAATACAACGACATAGAAATTTGCCTACAAACTTTCTCAGATAACCACAAAAAATGTACCCTTGAAATGGAGTATATTTTACTGACAAAGGCTAATGCTCACATACTTATTCAAGCCTCAAAGGTTAGGCCAAGTGTAAACTTCGAATAAGTAAGTCAACACGAGACTTTATCATAGATTATCTCCAATCACAACAAACTATGCATAAAACGCCATCTTATGAGACATCTTTGTACACATGGCAGCACATAGGGCTATACACGTTGACCTGAACGTCGTCCTTATCTGGCTCGTAATAGCATCGACTTTCGTAGTGCAAATGGGTAACCTCCTGCTGTCTGTACATAACTCCTTCGAATTTGTCTTCATTAGTGACCTTGCATCTAATTTGCATACTTAATTAAGTTATCTGATCATCTTTGAGGTGATTATGTCGTATCATGTGATGATTGAGACATTCTTGATCAAGATAATGCACGTTTTAAAATTTCCTTATTTCTAATTTTAATTGATTTAATATCTTAATAACTCTGGAGCTGAGCAATTTATTCCCATGGTTGTTTGTCTAACAGATAATCAGACATTTTATAATAGTCCTTTTTAAAAAGTTTTGTTTAATTATTGTCTTGATTTTTTCTTAAAGTAAATTGACTCTACAGCGATTAGGTCGACACATTTATTTACTTACTGCTTTTGTCATCGTCATCAATAAATAAGTTCTTTCACGTGCAATAGTTGAACTAATAAATAACTAATAAAATATCTATCTAACATGTGCTTTTCGAAACTCCTTTTCCGTAACAGTATCTTTGTTTCAGATAGTCTTCTAGTTTTTGTAACTTGAGACGCTCGGGTTTTCGTTCCTGTGTGAATTTCGATAAGTTTAACCTGAGAGTTTTCATAAATAGAGTTTTCATAAATAAAATATTTTTTTAAATTGATGCATTAAATTAGTCTTACTTATAATCATTAATATATTCTGAATCTAAATCTTTACAATACTGGCAATCTTAAAGAAACGCATTGGTCTAAAAATAACAAAATTGGTTTTACATAAAACAAATATTGCTCAATTGAAGAGTCAAGGAAATCAAAAACTGTGAAACATAAAGTCATAAATAAAGTTGAATCATAATATTCAAAGTGTGGCTGTTAAACACCAATAAATCTGTATAAAATCCATATAAAAGGCATACATTTATATGATTAATAAGAAGTTTTCATGTTCGTGACCTCTATAATTCGATTACCATATCATTTTGTCTACTTTCTTAGCCTAAGGTGGAGTTATTTAATATAAAAATGTAAATTTGAACCTACATATTTAACAATATAGGCATATTTTAGCTTCCTAATCGTGCAATGATATCCAATATGAGTTGAGAAATAGATATTTAGTTTTTAATATGTAATTTATTACAACTAGCGACCCGCCCAAGCTAAGCATGGATGTAATGAAGCTATATAATTTCATACATATCGTCTAACTAACACATCTGCCAAACTCGTGGAATTACATGCAAACTAATTTACTCAAAAAGCAGTTATGCCGATTTGCCATAGGGGTGATAATATACCTTTCGAAATAAATAATCTAAATTACCTATAGTAAACACCCTATGAAATCTCGTTGTGTAGTTTAGAAGAAATAAGCGGAGAAACAGACGGACGGAAACAGTGTCTTTCCTTCTTACTAGTTAGTAAAGTCTCTATTTCTTTGTGGTGATAGAGTATATAATAAATTAAAAAAACATGTAAATGAGAGTGGGTAGGTCATGCGTGTACCGGTTACACCCCGATAAGTGGGTAAGGGTCACCACAGAGTGGACACCGAATGGGCGTGGAGGCAGGGGGCCGCCGAGGAAGCGCTGGCGGAATGAGCCAGATATGTACTTTTGAAAAAGAGTAGTGAACACCACACAGCACTGTGTCGCCTGGAGGAAACGAGGGGAGGCCTTTGCTCTGCAGTGGGATACACTGGCTTTAAAAAAAAAAACAAATGTATGGTTTGGGATCTGATTGAATCTAGAAAATTATTACGAAAAGTTACAAAAAAAGTTAATGTATTCAGTAGTCTCGAATTACAGCGAGTGATAAAATACTATATTAAATAACGATCGATCAAAGTCACTATTCTCTCGGGCGTAAAATAAAGGCGTGTTTAACTTATTTATATGTAACTACATGTTGATAAATACGCTGTCAACTGGTTTATACGTATAATTTAGCGCGGCTTGAAGCAAATTAGGTGATTGGAGATTTTATTGAACCTAGATTCATCTCTAAAATAGACTTTGTTTTGACGTTATTTGATGTTTGACGTTTAATTAAAACCGAGTTTTAAACAATCAATAACGCTTTAAACTTCCGCAATTTGAACACATAATTAAATTCTAAAACGGGTCTAAATTCGCGTATACATATATATTCCCCGTGACCACGGCGCGTGCGACCGCGTCGAAACGTCGGGAATAGGTAAATAAATGTATATACGCGAATTTAGAACCGTTTTAGAATTTAATTACAAATCGATAACGTGCAAGACGAGTTAAAATCTCTATAAATCGAGATTTTTTAAAATGCTGTCGCACGTCCCAGGTTTTGTCGATTGAAAGAAAGAAAAAATATATTGACGTCATTATACTTATATATTTGACAATTTACATTAAACATTGATTGACTGCAAGCGTTAAACTACTAAAGGCCTTTTAGCGGTTTAAAAACTCTGACACCAAGGTTAGGCAAGTTCGCCATACACCTTATTATAACTACAAACGATAAGGAGGAGGATTTTCAAAAATAAATACGCCATAAAAATATTTCAACGAGACAATAAGAAAATATCAAACAATATATAATAAATAAACGCTACACACTCAAAGGCCTACACTAAGGTTTTCCCTTGTGTCGTGGGTCCCTCGGAACACACATAAAGACAAACACAAACACCCATGACCCGAGAACAAACATATGCTTTTCACACAAATGTTTGCCCCGACTGGGGATCGAACCCACCGATCAAGAGGCAGCGTCACTACCACTCGACCAAACCGGCCGTCAAAATCAACAATCTCAAACCTTCTTTCGGGTGTCTTCACTTTCACTGAAATCTCAAATTTTAATGAGACTAATTAGATATTTTTGCAACAAATGAAAGCCACAAAAAGTATGCAAGATGTAGAAAACATGAACTGTATTCTGACTGCAATGAAATTACAGAAATACTTTGTGGAAATAACGTTTTTATGATTTTGTATGATTTTATGTATCTATGCAGTTATACATTTTTATTATATTGAAAAAAAAACAAAAGAAACAGTCTCCACTACTAATTTTAAAACTAACAAGCCAGTTGGTTAATCGTAATTAGTTATTGTGAAACAAGAAGGTCGAAACACAACACTTTACGGCTGTTAAATATAATAACGCAAGTATATGTATAAAAATATCGTAATATTTCCATGAACTGATAATAAAAATACTCATTGTATTTATTAAAACGTAATTCAAGTTCGGCATTACGTTAAGAAGCTTATTAAAAGAAACAACATGTTTAACCATTTAAAAGTATTGGACTGATGAGCAAAACTACATTTAATCAAGATAACTGACTTTTTTTTCTTAGACTTTTCACACAGCGCCATCGAACACCAAAACAAAGGCTTACACTATGGATGCTAGAAAACTGATACAACTTACATACTTTTTTTGTAAATACACATAAATAAAACTTATATTTGTCTGCACAATCACACACACATAAACACCCGAATCCTCACAAATACTTGAAAATACCAATTTCAAATATTTTGGTTGGTCAGGAATCGAACCCGCAACCTTCAGATTCAGATTATCAGGCTAGTAATATTAAATTAATATATTTTTTTAATTTATAGGTATTGGCATAAATTGTTCGGAAGACAAACTTTTATAAGAGATTAAAAGTTTCTCTATTTGATATGGACGACTTCGCCATTCTATATTTTAATTTTGATTAAAATTCTCAGACATTGACAAAATCACAATGTTGTAGATGCCATTTTTCAAGGAACTGAATTAAGTTTATACTTGTACAGTTATATGTTCCATGTGAGAGTGACTATCAAAGGTGATGGGTTTGCTACTAGTAAAACTGTGTGTAACAAGCATTTCTTTTTATTATAGCTTTGACTTATGACTATTTTTTAGTTATGTGCCTTTAACCGAGGCTCTAATGGTTAGAGAAAACAGTGTGAGGAAATCTGCACGTTCATTGTACACCATGCCTTGCCATGACAAGACGTAGATATAAGACACATGGCGTAAACTCATGTCGGCGGCCTAGTCTCACCGTAACAAATTCAAACTCTTAATTGTATCACAACAAGAATGAATATGTATTTTTTTTTATGTAGCCAGTTTCTTGTCCCACAGCTGGGCAAAGGCCTTCCCTCTCTTTTTCCAAACCCCGTGAAAGCAAGGGAGTTTTGGAATCTACAAAGACGTCCATCGCCATAATGATCTAGTCTAGTAGTCCAGCAGAGCGGTCAGAATGAATTCCCCATTCCCCATCAACCCCTATACGTCCCCACCGAGGGGCATGGGCCCCTATACATGCTATCCTGCAATATTATATATCTACAAACTTATTTTAAATGCGAGTGATTAGGAGGATGAATGGATGTTGGTTACTCCTGTATGCAAAAATTACTGGACGGATTTTAATAAGACTTTGCAATAAAAAAAACGCTCAAACTGAAAGACCACACTAAGGCTTTCCCTTGTGTCGTGCGTCTTTGGAACATACACAAAGACTGACACGAACTCCCTTGACTTGAGTACAAACATCTGCTTTTAACACAAATATTTTCCCCGACCGGGAATCGAACCCAGGATCCGTTGATCAAGGCGCAGCGTCACTACCGCTCGACCAAACCGGTCTTAATACAGCTTAGACACCAGGATAACAGATAGGCTACATCATTTCCCAAATTCCCACGGGAACGAAGTTCCAGGCAGAAAGCTAGACGTCCTAACCTACTTCAAACTCGGTGGCTTCGGAGATAAGAATTAGGCGCATTTTTTAGGCGTTTAGAATGTCTTAAACTAATTAAATCAACGTGTCGATAACACATTTAAATGAATTTAAATAAATAAGTAATTGATAGTGCAGATATTTGAGTTTCTAGGTTTTGCGTAATAGCTAACTAGTTTAGTGTTTATACAGTGTAATCTAGTTTACCTAAATGATTAGTTCGTGAGAGGCTAGCAACTATTAGGATGCTGTTCTTGTTAATCGATTAATAATGAAACTTCCTTCCTGCCCGGGATTTCATTCCCGTGGGAATTAATAAACCTTCCTCTTAAATCATATGTACCCACTGATCCCCTCTAGCACTGTCACCCGGGGCTCTGTCCATCCAAGAAAACTGTATGAAAATTTGTTCAGTAGTTTTTAAGTTTATCGCGTTCAGACAGACAGACGCGGCGGGGGCTTTGTTTTATAATAGTTTTACTAGCTTTACGCCCGGGACTTCGGGACTTTTTGTGTCATTCTAAAGCCTGTGTCATTTTAATGTCTATATCGCTGCTAAGTTTTATCAAAATCCGTCCAGTGATTTTACGTGAAAGAGTAACAAACATCCATCCATACATCCTCACAAACTTTCACGATTATACATTTCGTAGGATTACTCAAAAAACATGCTATTAAAAAAATATATATATTTGTCAGACATTTTGCTAGGTTTGATATGTCACAACAGTAAATCATACACAAATAATTGTAATTTATATAAATAATAAATAAATAGAAACTTTAAATATAAGTATTGTTAAATGTTATTGGACTTGCAATTAAAAAAAGTCATATTAACCAACCATAGATTTCCACTAATGGGCTTAAACAATTACGTGATCATTTTTTCAACAATTACGTGATCATTTTTGGCCGTTTTTTTAACCCCCTCTTCCCCTATGTGATCACAGCGTAATCTTTTGTTTTTAACCCCAAAGAAAGGAGCCATCTAAGGATGAAAAATTCAAATTTATATTGGCTTTACAATAATGTTCTCAGGTGGATGACTAAAGTAATTTCATTACTTTTCTAATTAATTAAGTATTTCTAGTTTCTACAACATCTTTTTAGTTTTTTAGAAAATTTCTTTAGCTAACAAGTTATAAAATGATGACGTAATCATGGATTCCCCCCCCCCCCAAAATAATCCAGATGTATATACAGGCACCTCCCCCCCCCCCCCTTCCGGTGATTACGTAATTGTTGAATGATCCCTAAGTATGCTTCCCATATAAAAAAACCATTAAATCTAAAAGACAAGGAATAATCTAAATCAGGTAATCTCATCTAAATCCAATAATTCTACTGATAAGAATCGAACAGCACTTTCCCTCAGAGACGTAGTAGAAATATTGACCTCAGTTTCTACTCGCAGACTTGGAACAGATATCATCGGCACTAGAACTATTTTATTTTTTTCCCAATGGCAATCTTACACCCAGTTGCAGAAAGGTTAATTCAAGTTAAAGCTTCTTTAAATGTAGCACCAATCCTGTGTTCGTCAACAAGACGGAAAGTGACAGTATGATATTTAAAGTAGCATTTTACCTTTAATGGACGTCTCTGCAACTTAGAAGCGTAGTTTTCTTTTCAAATGCTCATTCGATGGCGTGCGTTTTGTCTTTATTGGTTCTTGCGTAAGCAATGGACGAATATCGATCTACAAGTGATTTCTCGATTACGCGTCCAATGTATATTTAAATATGAGGTGCAATACTATGACTTCAGTAAAGTCCACTGCAAAGGAAAGAAATTACAAGAATCTTTAGTATCAGAGATTACCGTAATCAAAATCTTGCTGTTATTGATTTTATTTTTTTCTCTATTTTAATTAAAAAATCGGTGAAAATGAAGTTAAAAATACTCAGTTAGAAAATGCAGGTAGAATAAATAAAACCATGATAAATAAATACTGCAGGAAAAACAAATTTTGTAGCGCCCTCTAACGAGTTTCAAGCGAACTACTACAACATGTTGCTTCCACTTTACACTGGAAAACATAGATCGCCATAGTTGTGCTACCCACCGCTACGCTACGCAGAACTGTTGTAACAGTTACTCTTCTCGCCAATAGATGGCATTACTGGGTCAAAATTCTTTTGAGTTATTTAAAAATCCAATTTCTGTTATGAATGTCTTTCAGCTCAAATCCTCTAAAAAATGTATCCATGACAATTGAAATAAAATTTTATTGTTTTTTGCTTCTTGCATACATCTTATGACGCTTTGAGGTTTTTTGTGTTAAATAAAATAGACAATTAATTGCCGCATTACAGAAAAATGATTTGTGCGAATTAGAAATGTTTTTGCAGTTTTTCGCGTAATGCCTGGCTTTAGCCTACAAATAGCAGGAACTAAATTTAATAATAGCAGGAAAAAAACCTGACCTACCGAGTAGGTTCCAAACTACGGCGTAATTCCTAACGGTTCTCCAAATATAACGGGCCAAGGATACGATTGACTTTTAATCCATTCCGTTGCAGACAAAACCAGTTCTCGTGAAAGTTGTACACCGAATCCCGACGGATTCAATACTAATTAGTGATTCACTACATAGTGTGCATTAATTAATATGTGTAGAGAAAATATAGTCTGGACTGGAAGTGAAAGAAAAACTTAGAATTTGCCAACTGCCAACTTTTCCCAGGCACATTGTAAAATTCAGTAATAGGGACGCGAGGGTTTTGCTGTATTGCTGAAAGGCTGACAACCTCTAATCACTATACATCATGTCTTATATAACCCTCAGAATATATGTCAGACGTGGCATCAAGTATGCCGTGTGAGTCCCCGGCAGAGTAGAATAGAACCACCCTCTTTCTTACCGAGGTGTCGTACAAGGCGACTAAGGTAAATATGCAAGCAAGTTCATCTGCACACAGAGAAGGAAAACTCTGCAATTATATCAAAACCCTCGCCAACCCGTCTGCCAAGCGTGGTGAGTGGCATTTACCCCTCTTGTTATTGAGGGAGGCCCGTGCCCCAGCAGTGGGGACGTATATGGGCTAATGAAGAAGAAGTGGCATCAAGGGTTCTGATCCACTGATGCTCTGCCTACCCCGTGTGGGATTACAGGCATGAGCGTTAGTATTCCTTACTAATATTATAAATGTGAATGTAAGTTTGTTTGTTTGTTACGCTTTCACGCCTAAACAACTGAACCGATTTTGATGAAATTTGGTATAGAGACCTTGAGGAATAACACTGACTACATTTTATCCCACAGCTGGGCACGATATAACCTGTAGTCCACACGGGCGGAGCCGCGGGCGGAAAGCTAGTGTAAAATAAACCGTATGTATTGTAAAGAGAAATACACTCACTTCTATTATTTCTATCGGGGTAGGCAGAACTTTAAGTGGTTCTAGTACCTTTTGGCATCGTACTATCCTACTTCCCGCTAAAGTAACCCCACATTAAAGTACTTTTTTTATTTTTATTGTGTTATTATTAGCACCCGCAGACTTAATGTGTGTCTTATTTTATTTATTATTATTTACTAGCTTTTACCCGCGGCTTCGCTCGCGCAAAGAACTTTCTTTATCACCCATTTCATTATCTAAATCTTGGATTTTTGAAAAATCGCGAAACACGTGTCCGTTTATTTGCTTCAAGGTATATCCTCACAAAGTTTTGAATCAAAATAATTGTTTTCTCCATACAAACTTGGAACCCCCGTTTCACCCCCTTAGGGGGTGAGTTTCCAAAAATCCTTTCTAAGTGCTCCCCTAGGTCCAAATATCCCCATTTGAAATCTCTAGACTCAGCGGTTTGGGCTGTGCGTTGATATGTCAGTCAGTCAGTCACCGGTTAGTTTCTTCTTTTATATAGGTATTAAGTAATAGATTAAAAATATTAGATATAAAAAAAAATTAAGCCCCACTTTGCTTGCCTTGTCTTAAAGTACTTTAGGAGGTGATTCTCCCCATGAAAATGCACAACGTTCTTTAAGGAACCTAGGTCATATGAAATTCTAGAAAAGCTTAGTGCTGCTATATCAATAGTTTCATGGTCAAATGTTTACCAATAAAGTGCTCTTGCTCCAGTTCTGTTCAGCCGTTCTAGCTGACGAGGTCACGTACCGCAAGTCACCGGAGAAATTTCACATTTCTTCCATTGCTCAATCAAAATTTAAAATTTTGAAAATATTTGAAATACATATTATTAGTATAACTCGATTTTTTTTAATGTTCCGAAGGGTGGCCCTTGCTGAAGACGCGTATGGGCTAATGACGAACGAAGTTGTTTTTTTATTACGCATATGGTGAGTTTGAATTAGTTAGCTAAATTTAAGAATGTAAATCGTCCCACGAAAATAAAATAAAAATCCCCAAGGAACATAGGTCGATAAATGAAAAAAAAAATTCGCCTCTCCATATAACATGAGCAATCTGCTGATATAGTTAAGAAGTCGTAAAGGACATCATTCACGGTCCATACAAAAAATACATTTTTTTTAAAGTGGCGGCCAAAAAAGGTAAAGTTATTATTTCGAAAGAATATATTATTCTAAACATTCTTTAGTATGATAGCTAAGCTGTACGACTATTACTAGACTTGTTCTTGACACTTTTAAATCTGGATTTTAAATGTTCCGGCCATAGAAAATAGTGTTTCAATAGATTGTGATACAAAACATTTTTCGTATTAGGTTAAAGGTTTAAATTCTAGATTTAAAAATGCATTTAAGCTTGAAAATCTAGATTTTAATATTACATTTATTAAAATTCACTGGATGGTTTTTCTCCAGGTTGGGAGCGTAAGAAAAACATAGAGTGCGTTAGCTGCCATATCTTTTCAGGTATACTGTTGAGGGGTCAGTCGGATTTGAGAGTTTAGTTTTTGTGTCTTGTGGTGAATTCCTGTGGTGAAAAGAGAATATGAATAAGCGAAATGTACGTTTTTCCTTTATAAAGTATGCAATAAAGTGCTTTTGTCTAAATTATAATACATTTTTTTTTATTTGCTGCAATCATCTACAATTTCCTTGGTTGGTTCAATTTGTTGTTTAAATAGCGATAATTATCTAATAATACATAATGCGTAATTAACTCAATAATGCAACTTAAATGAAAGTGCATCGCGAAATGAATAATTTAAACTTTTTTAAACACTAGCAGACTTCTTATTTTTAACGCATAGAATAAACCATCAAACGCCTCTCGGAAACACTTTTCCAACAATATCCAGTCAGACAAGTGACGATCACTATCGTGTAAGGTCGGACCTTTCTTTCTCTCACCAACACCTTTCTAAAGAAAGAGACAGCCGCCGTGAAAGGCGATCACACTGGCCACTATCACGGACGAGTTTGCTCTTCTCATTTTAAAAATTGAAACACGAATTGGAGCCATTCTATTTTTTTGTAATATTTATTCGAATTTGAATTTAAATTCTTTGAAGGATAGATAACCTTGACAAGCACTAAATAGTGTTTTTATAATGGGATGACTACGATTACATTGGCCCGTATAGTATGGTTGGAATAGTATGCCGGCTCACTTGCAACGGACGAAACACCGTAGCCGGACGCGTTCGAAAGTCAGCCCGGAACAGATGACTTTCCAGTGAAGCATACGCAGAATTCCTGTGTCTAATTTTAAAAGAAAAAAGTACTATTTAAAATTTGAATTCGTGATTCAAACCTGTGCCGCTGTGAGACGAAACTGTCATTTGTTTTATTTTGAAAATCGAATGACAAGTGAATGTTAAAGAATTTGGGTGAAACGAAAGTGAATTTATTGATTGGTGGTTATCGATTTCAAGTGTTTGTGAGAGTGCATCAGAACTTTTCTTTGGATGTCAGATTTACTTGACACAATGGGTCCAAGGTAAATAAACAATTACTTCAAATAATTTGTTTCATAGGATCAAAAGTCTATCGTTTCCAAGCCTGGTTCAAAACAGCCTCTATTTTTCGCACGAATTAATCAATTAAGAACAAGTTTAGCATTGACTTTTCGTAAAAATGAACCTAGGGCATAAAAGTCTTGAAATAAATAAAGAACAACGAAAAATTCTAGGTTCGTGTGACTCTATAGAATTCGTGTCCTTTAAATCCCAATTATAAGTGCTTTCGTATACTTACTAAAAAGATTTTTTTTTTAGTAATTCGACCTATGTTCCTTAAAGAAAGTTGTTCAGTTTAGTGGACTAATGCACATCCTTAATTTTCGCGAACAAATTTAAAGCCACCCAATATACATATACAAGGTGTTTCAAAAAACCCAAAAAAAAAGATAATTCAAAATTAATTAAAATTTAGCTTTGCGCAGCTCTATTACAAATATGACAAGTACACCTATGTCATATCAATTATATGAATTTTTCATTTTGAAAGATGTCAAACCGTGCAACTGATTACTAGAGTTGCGACTATTTCACTTTTAAAATTTAATTTTGTTTTTTTTTTGGTTTTTTTTGAAACACCTTGTACTTATACCAATCACAAACCATGATACCTCAGACAATATAACTCTAAAATTATTATTTTTTATCAACCCCGACATTCGATTGCTTATAACTTTTAAACGGCTGAACCAATTTTGATCAAATGCAGCTAAGAATCATCAAACGAAAAAAAAACGAATCGAAATCGGTCCATTCGTTTAGGAGCTACGATGCCACAGACAGATACACACGTCAAACTTATAACACCTGTCTTTTTTGTCAGGGGTTAAAACTTACAAGATTTTTAGTTGTATCCGTGGAGCTTTTAAAGCTTTCATTTATCTCTATGTCTATAAATGTAAACAATTCTGACAAAACCTCTCATTTATTTCACCATTCATCTTTAAATATACAATTTGGCAATATATTGCAGTGGAACAGAATTGTTAATTCTAGTTACTCAATGTAAGTTAAGATATGCGAACCAACGAGTTTGGACCACGCATGGAATTAATGGCCAGGTTGAAAGTTGGCAACATTATTGCGGCTGCACAATGTTTGACACCTTTGCTCTGCGGGTCAAAGAAGCATCGTAGTGCAATCAGCTAACCTTTTGAAGGGATCCCTTTTGGTTAAGCGATGGAGTTAGAGCTTTGAACGCTGTATCTTAATTGATAATCGGTTATGGATTCGATTCCCTGTCAGGAGAACGGCAGGGGTCCACCAACCCGCATTGGGCCAGCGTGGTGGACTATGGCCTAAACCCCGATATAGGTAGAATCTTTCGATTCTACCTATATCAAATGTAAATTACACCTCTATTTCGTTTCATAAAGCTACACAACACAAGTTAACAAATAATTTCACCATTAGAATGAGTTTCGTGTACATGTACAATTGTACATATTACCCAATTCCTAAAACAATGTTGGTTAATAAAACTTACCTTACGAATAAATAACTACTGAATAAAACACAACAAACAATAATAACAAATGAAATAACATTCTACGAAAAATGCTACAATGCATATAAACTATTGTTTAATAAGTGAGAATAACACCTTTGAAACTCCTCGTCACTTAAACCACAACACTCTTCATTATTTTTCCCCTTTCCAACCTTTTTAACAACGACCTATATTTCTCGAGAAACTTTGTGAACCTGTATTCACTGGAGGATGTCTTGTCAGTCAGCCATTGTATATGCCACTGTAACATTGTTAAGCCCGTAACATTGTATTTCTCTTATTAAGATAACCATCGCTCGGTACTTTGTAAACTGTCTCAATTTTTTTCACATTGACGGATTTTTTAGATCATATTAATGCAACCAAACCTTACCTAACTTATGCTAATTATATGCAGGCGGCGGCCTTAAGGTCTCGACGAATTGTAATTTTACTGGGCAAATTGTAATGTCACGGGTGATTATGTTTTCAGTAGTGAATTGTAACATTACGGTTTTCCGGTGACATATACATACAGACAGACAAGCCTCATTGGAACAGACAGGCAGGCAGACTATCACGGCAGACTATAGAAAGCTAGACTTTCCATAAACCATTTCCTGTCTAGGTTTCATTTTCATCCTCCAAACGACTTGTTTCTTCGCACTACACTCTCTATTATAGCGATTACCTTAATAACTGTAAATAATAAGCTTCAAGTAGTTGACAAAGATAATCACACAGACAACTATGCACGCAGAATGTTTACTAGTGTTAAACCCCGTATCAATGATTGTTCACACATTAATTTGAAAAGTTAACCAAAAAGTTGTTATAGTTGATGCAGAATAAATAAATAATACTGAAACTAACCATCCAAATTATTCTGATGATGGAAATAATAAAAAAACGCCAATTGTAATAGAAGGAAATCAAAGAAATAAGATCAAATAAACGAACAACAGAAACCACTAAACAGGAAGCAAAATACCACCAGAAATGGACCAAACAAAAACACCAAGTTAGAAATCAGCAACTTTCATCGACTGTAACCATACTTAATGTAAAAAAAGTTTCTGCTTGTCTATTATGCAGCTAATAATACAATTACGATAGTAATTTTAGGAATTTCTAAAATAATAATGAATAAAAACAAGATTCTGAATCTTAAGTCTAGATTAGCGGTTCGTATGTGAAGAAACCAAGTGTCATCTAAGTACAGGCAACAGCTGGTTGTACAGACTGGTATCTCGATGGCCCACTTTACTCTGCAAGTAATAAACTTTAATTGCTATGATATGATAGAATGACGGCAATTTACTATCAGTGTCAAGCTTACATCTAACAATTGTGTTTTTACAAGATGTACTTCAGGGAGTGTGCTCATGAGCTGCACGAGCTCATTCTGCCTGTCCTTTTCTTCTACCGGACGTGCAGACGCACCGCGGGGTACCACCCGTACCATGTCGAGATTCCTCGGATCCGTACTGAGCGCTTCTCTTCATCTTTTATATTGCGCATCACTGAAGAATTGAATTCTTTGCCGGCGTCTGTATTTTCGTACTCCTATAATCCGAATTACTTTAAAGTTCGAGTGAATAGGCATCTTCTGGGTGAACTTAATACATCCTCGACCACATCTACGCACCTGAGATAGATTGTGGTCAAGAGCAAACCAGTTATCTAAAATGGCCGTGTTATGCCATTTCTTGTGATAAAAATATGTAGTTTTAGGATCAGCAAGAAATAAAAAGTATTATATTGCACTAGCTTTTCGCCCGAGACTTCGGGATAGGGTGTCAACTACCTCCAACTAAATTTTATCAAAATTGGCAAAGCCGTTTAAGCGTGAAAGAGTAACAAACATCCATACAAACTTTCGCGTTCATAGTATTAGTAAGGATAACACAGACATAAACAGTTTGATACTAAATCATAATGACGAATCGAAATAATGAATCGTGAAAACTATAACACCTTGTATAATTTCGATCCGATCAGATTGCTCATGTTGCAAATGTCACGGAGATAAAATGGTAGTTGCCACGCTGTAATTATTAACAACCAACACCTGATTACATCCGTTCCAAATCATAGCATAACATGATTGTTACAATAAAAATGTTTGAAGAAGAAAGTGTAAGGTAACAAAATAATTTACATAAATATAAATACGTTATAAATACGTATAATAAATGACTTTCTTATAATTTACACCTGTTCTTGTATTTGTGACTCAAAAAACTATGTCACCAAATACCAATATGCAATTAAAAACTGGAATTCACAGTATTATAAGATTCACAACAGAATTTCTTAAGGTTAAAGATCATCTTGACCCACTGACCTATGATTATTGGTCATGTATTGGTCATCGAATCGATTGCTGATATAAGCAAATATGTTCATGTAATGCACATTTATGTCTAAAGCACAGATATACATCCACTATACATATATTTAAGTTCTCGAAAGTTTCACTAAAGTTGACATTTGCCTATCGATTGTAACTCTCACTTCGACTATCGTGGTTACGAGTTTGGTTGTTTATTTCCTATGTACAAATAGGTGTATTACATGATAAATAAAAATGAACTTGTGGTTACCATACCTATATCATGGTGATAAATTTAAATTTGATTGCAAATTAAAATTGACAGTGTAAAATTGTAATAACAAATACAACGAATCTAAGTTCTACATACTTATGTTTCACTTCATCTCTACGTTAGATATCTTCTTCTTTACGAAAAATTACGTACGAACAAGACCAGCCTAGTCCATGGCCAGCTGCACTGCTATTATAATAAGCCTTAAATAAATTGATTGGCCTTAAACAAATATAAAAAGCTTTCTGACAACGCTCAAAACATGGCCATGGCTAATAAATTGCAACCACTAATTCTATCCAAAGCTTTTACTATCCAAGGCCGGTTGGTTTCTATTATACAATGTTGTAAAAGTACATTAACAAATTGATATTTAAAGTTAATCAATAAACCTGTCTACTCAATCCATGTTAACGCTTAATAACTCCAAAGTTAGTGTGATTAACATTTGCACGATAGCATTTGATTGCTAGCATTCTTCGTCTAATCATGATTAAATCTCATTTGGTGATGTATTTAGTAATTAACCTGTTATATAAGTGTGTCAGGATCATTCTTAATAATGTGATATCAGCATGACCAGTTTTCCCTTATTTGTGTTTTAATGGATGTTTACCTTGTTAACCAACCATCTTTGTTAATCATTGGACGTTCTAAAGATGTTCAGGGAGGCTCTTTGGGCAATGTTTACGTAGTATTATTACGTCTATATTCCTGAGGTATCGGGGCAAATATATAAGTATATCCAGGACCTTTCGAAGCCAACACGTAGAGGGCCGTTAGAGAGTTAAATCTAAGTGTCTTGTGTTGTCTCTTTGCCCAATGCAGGTATAGTTTCCACGCGTCTTCTCTAAAGCTTGTTTTCATACTATAAGATCCCACTTAGACATCATTACTGCAAAATAGCTCGAGACGAGTCTGTTCATTCATTTCATTACCATTACTCAAATCATCTTCCACGTAATCTACTAACTGCGTTTTCGACATCTTTACTGTTAAATGGGCATTTACGTGGGATTTGGGATTATTATGTGTTTGTTTACAGTCAGAATTTTTACTGCGAAACGTAATTAATTTGCTGTTTAGTCACACGGTTCAATTTTCTGGTATAATGTTGTATCTTATTTTAAGAATTAAGAATTCAGAAGACGTGAAAGGGTAGTTTCAATCTTGCAACTGCTAATCTACAGGTACGAGTGTATTCTCTAACTATATGAGCTTCGTACATGTATTAACAAATTTTCCACGGACAATGTTGCAAAATTTGACGCAAAAAATGTATTTAGCTTTCAATTCGCTTGACTAGTGATTCCATTCTGATTTTTATTAAGAGAGATATTTGGTCACACTGAAGCTATTTAACTGCAACTTCATTGCCCGCTTTGTCCACTTGCCTATACTTATCCTTGCTCAGAAATTCTGCCTTCTTCAACAGTCTTTGAATCGTCTCCTTATTATATAGGTAGTTAAAGCTCGTGTCAATAGAATGTAGAGGTGTCGTCCTTATATTGTAAGTTACACCACTGACACACGTTCATACGAGTAGTTCATAGTTCTTATACAAGCGACGTCGGTCAGTTTTGGATGCGAATTGCGAATGGCACAACGGCGGGATTGTATAACCCGCCTTCAAATAAGGAGGACAATACTGTGATTGCAAAAAGGATTGCAGTGTACAAATTCGTAATGCACACGCCCCGCTCCCTATGTATAAATTCAGTAGGTCGTGCTTCAGATCGAAATGAGAACATAACAAGCTGCGATTTTTTTTTATCGGCCCATAAACGTCCGCACCGAGGGACACAGTCCACGGGCCTCCCTTCGAAATACGAAGGGGGTTTAGTTTAGGCCAGTAAACGCTGGCCCAACGGGGGTTGGTGGACCGCGCGCCTTTCGGAAATGGATTTTCTTAAACGTACTGATTTTATCACAATGGCTTCCTTCACTGAAAAATCTGTACATAAATCCCGCACCAGGATTTGACTCCCCAACCTTCCGGTTATAAGTCAGGCTCATTATCAACTGGGCTATCCCTTCTAATTACGAAATGTTAGGGATTTATTATCACTTCTATAAACATGTCCATTTAAATCTCGTAACAAAACTAGTTAACGATAATATTTTGTGCTCACAGCGCAATGGAAATGAAAACAAAACGCAAAAGACAACCTTCTGTGAAAACGAATCTTTGGAATCCGAAATTACAGACCACGAACTCATTCCCAGCCATGTATTGAAAACATCACCATAAAACTTAGTTTTGTACTTAGAAGTAGACAAATGCCCTAAACCAAACAACGGTTTCCACTTTCTCCAAAGCGTGGGTGGACACTTTACAGTGGCTAATCAATCACTTGCGTCAGAGACGAGTGCCAAACGGCTTCCTATTAGGAGACAATGAGTTCTCTGTTGCTGGGCCATATATCTCACCACTCTGTGAGGTAACATGATGAGTGAAATTCTTTGAGATGGCGATGTCCAAGAGAATGAAACAGTTTTCCTGTTTTATGAACTTCAGAAACCGCGGATCGTATTTGACAGTAATAAGACACCTTATTGAAGGTCTTTTAATATATCAAAATATCTTATTAGCCGCCGAATCATCTATCTATTAGCCGACATCGCTAAGCTATTTATCCATTCAGTATAAAGGTTATCGCGAGTGAAAAAAATACACGAGATAGTCTTCTCCATACAGCCAGTTTTCCATAGGGGTGAGGCGAAGTAGTGAACGATTGATTTTAAGGGAAAATTAAAGATATTGTGTGATTTCAAATTAGCGAAAATTATGGATGTGAATCAGTCTACTAAACTATTTTTTCCCAAGGAACATAGCTCGAAATAGGAAAAATGTTTTTGTCTCTCTATACAACTTTTGCAATCATTTGACTGTCACTATGAGAAATCAATATTTTTAATGAGAATTTTATATGGGTTCCTTTGAGAACATTTTTCAGTTTCATGAGAAGTTTCGGTAACTAATTTAAAATCACCCAATATAATAATCAAAAGGTAAGAGACCACCTTTCAATATGGATCCAAATCTGTATTAATAAGTAGATACTCGTAATTTGGTAGAGCGGCGCTGCGGCACCCACGATCCACATTCCACCCTAAAAACCGGCCACAGGCTGCCCTCGTTGCGGCTCACGTACCTATTGGCCACGTCGTCCTACTGGCCGAACATACAGTCACCACCTGTAATTGGTATCTACCAAAGTGCCTTGCCCGGAGGTATTAAGGTTCAAATTACCTAGAATGAATGTAGATACCAATTTATTGAGGGAGCCGACTGTACTTACCTACTTGGTACTTGGTGCACGCCGAATAACAGCGCAGGCGCACGCAATGGCCTGTGGTACCTCAACTACCAACATTTCACAGAACAATACTTGTGAATGTAGAGTGAGTATTGAGTAATCAAAAAACTGCCGGTCTTTCAAAGAATAAAATAAACAAACAGTCTAGTTTTAATTATCTAAAAAATTACTAAATTAAAGTTAATGAAATACTGACAGAAATACACAACGGGCACAGATCCTGCATAACCGGGGACCCCTATAAGAGGCAGCAACAACGTAAGAAATCTTGCGTGCTTCTGGAAGGGCATTGGCTGATGGCTGGAATAACTATCCCAAACAGTTAGCACGCACAATGGCCCAATCGAGAGGCTAAGTGCGGAAAATGCCCGATAAACATTACATAACAGCATAAGCTAGAATGTGCTACAAATTTCATACAAAGCGAGCGTTTTGGCAGTCAATAAAGAGTAGCTGATTTGACTAGGCTAACACTATAAATTCAGTAGGTGTATGCTGTAACCGCAACGATATGCCCGGAACCACGTTCGAATCCCTGTTCATGGGTGTGGTGATGACACAATTATTTGTGACAGGAATCGATTATTAAGATGACATCATCAGTGGAAAACTAATCGCTTAAACTGTTACGATAGTGCTAGGCGGTACTTTATATTAGCAGGTCATGTCTACAGATGGACACGGCTTTTACGCAAAAGGATCTAGAAGGCACATTTAGTATTAAACTTTAAAATAACAAACATATAAGGAGACACGTAAGCTGTAGGTAGCTTTCTGGTTCCGGCCAATATCTGAAAGAGTCACAAAACTACGGCGGAAGCAAAGCAAACGCAGCTTGAAAACTTGACATGAGAGTTGCGTGAGAAAGAGCTAAGCCCTCCAATAATTGTTTTATTAATCTTTATGTTGCATATTCAATATTGGGGCGTGGGTCATAGTCATAACCTCATAACATCTCAGTGCTCCATTCTCACTTGCTAGCGGTGCACCCTTGATCAACGGATGAAACCCTTGAAGGGTTTCCTTAATTGATATTGGCGACTTTGCCATTCTGTATTTTATATAATTTCAATTAAAATACTTTGACATCGGCAAAATCACGTTTGTGGACGCCACTTTCCAAGAATTGAATTGAATTTGATACGGAAATGTCTTTCCACACAAACTTCGTACGTATTCTAGTCACCTTATTCTAGAAGCAATGCAATATTGACACCTTGACCACACGGGTGCTAAGTAATACCGCATCTTACGACATCGCATGCGACAGCATCTATCCACATTGCGCAATTTTACCGTAAAAATATAAAATAATAAATTTTAAATGTCAAACTGAAACTAAACGGCTGTCAACACGAAAACGACAAGGCAGAGTCATAATAAGAAGCTGAATTGAATAGGGTTAAAGGTGTAGGTGGAGACACAAAGGCTAATTGGCTAAGACAGTCGTAACCTCGTGATGATAAAGTTTTTTTTACAAGAGGTGAAAAGGTGATACTATGTGAAAAAACATCAAATTGTTAAAATTATAGGGTCTTACCACAAAAAATTATAATACCAATATCTAACTCCGGTTGAAATTATTTTTTCTACCCAAAAATCTTATAACCCTTATTGGTAACCCCGTTTAACTTTTTTGTGTGAAGGCAGTTAACCTTCTTACAACTTACAGACTAGCTCAGAGAGGATAGATCTAAATGAGAAATAAATAAATATGTAACTCTAAAATTAAAAACGTAGTCTCAATCCCGACATCCATTGATTAAATATAGCTAAGTACCATCTCGATTACGTCAGCTTTTAAACAAAAAAAACCGCATCTAAATCGATCTTCACTCGATACAGATACACACTCGTCGAACTTATAACGCCCTTCTTTTTTAGGGAGTAAAAAAACAAACAAACCTTTCATTCACAAAAAAATTTTTTTTCTTTTACACATCTCGTAACCATCGCAGCGGTAATCAACATCTATGTGACAAAGTCCTAAAACATCTACCGATTGTCCCAAATCGAGTACATTATGCAATTTGTTCTAACAAACCAGTCAGAGTTTTTGCAAGATCTTGCCTGCACACAAATAAGTAAATTCATTATACAAGTGGCACAGAGACCGCACAGAATAGAATGTGGCATACGGTACGGTGGCATACTTTACGAATGCTTAATCGAAATCAAGAAACTCTAAAGAGACCAAAAATGTTTTGGTGCATTTTCAACGAAAGGCTGAATACTTTTGACTACTATTCAGGTGTACTTAAATTGACGCAGTTAGGTTAGATTAGTTGCAACTTTTGTCACTAGTTGAAGTCGCGTGCACAATTGCACATCATCAGACATCATGCGACGAGCATCACGGAACAAAAACATCTTTGAATTCTAAAGCCCCCATGACTTAAGAATACGAATCGCACTGTTAAACTACTAAACCTGCTTGTTAAAGATTCACCACACGTATTCAAAACGCTACCAGTATTAGTCTAGATTCAAATATTCTTTGTGTTAATGCAAATGGACATTGTGTATTCTTAACATGAAGTGGTCTTAATGTTGTTGTTTGTGCTCGTCCAGAAAAACACTAAGATAAAGGTTAAAATAGCTGAAAAGACGGAAGCTTAGAAGAAGGATGGCAACACCCGATAGTAATAAATTGATTTTCTAGAGAGAAAAGCTAACCATTAAGTCCTATAAAATCTAAGACATAGTATTTCCTACATCAAAGCTATTTTCAAAGATAGAGCTCAAACTAATATTCTTCAAGATATGAATTTTAGTAATAATGGCCATTATAAAAAATTTATGAGCCTAACAAAAATCCTAGGGTATTTTCTGATGCAATACCAAATAAGCAGACAAAGTGTTGAAAAGTAAAGTCTAGTGAATTCTAGCTAGTTTCTACAAATTAGCAGATACAATCAAAATTATACGCCAATTATTTCGTAGATATTCATCTCGCAAGGTGAATCTGCAATTGCAAAACATTTGATTGCTATGTCAGTACTGTTGCGGGTTGCTTCGTGGTTCAAAGAGATGACTAAATGACGAGCCAAGGCTTAAAGCATTCGAAAAACATTAGGATATAGAAGCCACTGGGTATAAGTTGGAAAAATATTGCATTAGGAGCGCAAACAAGCCGGTTGCAAAAGAGAGGTAGGTGTGAAGTGTCAATGACGGAGTCCATTTGCGTGTTTTGCTATATTATTGAGACTGATTGGAAGCTTTTTAGATAAAATCTTTCTGCGTCTATGGTTTCATGAGCGTAGTTTCCAGTGATCAAAAAAGTAATTGACTATGAGTAAGGAATCCGTACCATCTGGACGATAATGCGACTACATCGTATCAAGAGTGTCATCAAAAACGTCAAAGGACCTATCAACATGTCCTAATAACTGTTAACCAGGCAAATGGTAGGTTAGGCGTTTCTAGTAAAAAATAATCAATAATCAATAACGGATTCTTAACACGAAAACTGCGAGATTCTTAAACAAAGTGTAGTTTCACTTAGACCGGTATTACAAAAGGAGACTCAAAGTCTTGATCTATACTTAAGTATTGATTGTCTCTTTCCCACACTATCAAAATGACAAAGACGACTGCTACTCAAGTATAGGTCAGAGTTTGAGTTGCGTTCTGTAATACAGACCTAAGACTGCACAAAACCATTTGAAAAAATATGTCACACAAGTCAAACAAACTTGAGACAGAACACTAGATACGAGTGAACAAACAGAATACTATACAGTTATAGTGGTCAGGAAGTGAACCGTGGACTCTAACGGTGAGCCGGAACGGGTGGTTACCCACCGAGCAAACACAACTGAGCATATATCTACCACGTAACTAGAATGCATGAAGAGCAGCGAAGAAAGTTGTTATCTAATACGAATTGTTTAATTAGTTACCGTTTAGTTTTTTTTTATACAGTTAAACGCTTTCACGTTTTTAAATTATTCGGTACTATAAGTGCCGTCTAATTAAAATAAACTCCCCATAAGCACTGCAAAGTATCATCCTTAACTTATCGTAGTAGACATTCTACAGATTTGTACCGAATTCTTCTCCTAACCTTTCATAATGCGTACTGATAAAGGAGTCTCTTTCTATATCTGTATTTTCGCGTTCATGTAACCCAAATCTCTTTCACTCAAACTATAGTTGCTCACGTCTAAAATCCTTATTATCAAAGGTCAAATAACTCTTCATAAATTGACTCTCTTTAATTGTGACGACCCGCTCTGCTATTAAGCACCAAAGAACAAGTGTTTATCTCGTAGCATTTCTGGTTATGATTAATTCGGTCAATGAATCAGTGTTTCCTAGTTGTACAGTTTTATATATTTTCTTAAATTAAAAGCATGTTCTGATTCATGATTAAGGAAATTAGCTCTCTTGTGCCTGAGGTTTGCGTCTTGCTCTGATAAGTTTCGAGTGCTTTCCTAGTTTACATTGTGACATGCGTCGTGTAGTATTTCAAGTAAATAGCCTGTTTAAGGAAAATACAGCTATTTTCGATTCAACAGAGGATGCAAAATTGTAATTCGTAATAGCTGAGTGCACGGGACTATTGAATATGAAGAAGAAATCTTCATTGACCACCGACGAAATTATATGCTTGCGGCACAACATCCGTTTGACGACATTTCAATAAAATACAGAAAAATAAAACTAAATTGACACTAAGTGAAAAAAATGAATCAACAACTTAAAACATTTTGTAAAAATAAAACTAAATTAACACTTTGTGAAAAAATGAATCAACAAATTAAAACATTTTGTAAAACACAATCATAGATCGAATTAATAATTGGAAATAAAAATATGGATATTATACATCTTCTAGGCTACAATAATCTCGTTTCTAAGTTGCAAAGTAACCCTAAAAAGACTTAGAAATAAGTTAGCAGTTGATAGAATACAAAATAAAATTTCATTTGGTTAGGTTCCGTATCAAAACATAATCGAATTAAAAAGTTAGTGTAGACTCTAAAGCACGAATAGCCAAGAATAATTAAGACACAAATAAGTATCATCTTGACAATGGAGGAATGCCCAATGTAGAACAATTAGTAAAAGAGGTACATTACTTTCAGATTTTATTAGAAAAAAGACGGCAACTCCACTCGCAAAAGTAATTATCACATTACGCAAAAAGAAAACATACAGAACTTTAGCACTTTCGGTGCTTACAAAGGCAATAAACGAGTTTAAGTATTTACCTTTGCAAACCAACCACTCCAAGAAATTTCTCACTGCAAAACTGCTGGGGCATTATATCAATATTTGATTTTCACTGAAGCAAAACTTTTAAGAGCATGTCCTTAAAGAAAAGTTGGAGTTTTAATCAAAACAGCAACTAATATCTACAAACAGTAAATTAATTTAGAAAATGCGTAATCAGGACGTTGAAAACCTAAACCTTTTCTGAATCTCTTGGCCTGTTGCAAAGACGGTCTTGTCTGGGGAATCATACACTAAAAAGAATCTATAACAGAAATTGTAAGAAAAATAAAGGTACTTTCAAAAATCCTAGACTTACCTAAATATTCAATCCCTGCATAATGAAATTTATGTAAGAAATAAAATATAAATAAATACATTTCTTACATGGTGCGTCATCAGATATTCTTACATTTGCTAGAAGTTCAGCTAATAGCCTTCTTCTTCTTCCTAGCGCTTAGTCCCGTTTCTAATTCGGAAAACGCTTAACCATGATCCAGGGTTTGGCAGGTCAAGTCATTACAGTAGAGCGACTGCCATCTGACCTCCGTGACCCTGCTAACAGGGAAACCTAACCGAATTGGATCATGGTTACACATTCGGTTTCCTGAATGTGCAGGTTTCCTCACGATGTTTCCCCCTCACTGTAAGAGCATCGGTTAGTGTGCAACTAATGTACATAACTCTTATATAAAGCTAGAAGCCTATGACAATAAAAATAAGTACGTACTCGCAGTATGCCAAAGACGACAACAGACAGTTGTACAAATTCTCCACGGTTGTTGGAAACGGTGGCATTCGTTACAGCAGATAAATGCACTCCTTTCATTTTCATGGCTTCATGGCTTTGTTAGTGCTCACAACTGATTGTTCTAAATCATTCCTGATTCGAAATGCCCTGCTTTGTTAGTCATTAGTCATTGTACAGGCTTGAGGAGGTCAAAACGTGTCTAGGTCATTTGATAACATCGCCGAAAATTTGAAATCTTTTTTTATTTTATATTTATATTTTTACTAGAAAATGGGTTCACTCTTAACCACAATCTAGCTCAGGGGCAAGATGTGGTCGAGGATGTAATAAGCTCACCCAGAAAATGCTTATTAGTAAAGTCAGTAAGCGGGAAAAAATGAGTTGGGTTTCGGAAATCGGATTAAAGCAAGCCACTTCATAACAATTGTTCCTTAGGTTAAAATAAGCCGATAAAGATCGGTATTTTACATTAAACAGGCTACATTTGGGTATTTTTTTAACACTTATATGTCTCTTAAATAAAAAAATATAGGCTGCGAAAGGTTTTTTTCGTGATTACAATTTTATATTTTTGCGATTATTTAAAAAAGCATATATGTGTAAAATAAATACCAAAAATGAAATCCTCGTTATTGATTTATACGAAAACCATACCAAACTCAACCTGGTAGCTACAAATATGTGGTTACTCGTACTCGGCTAGGTTTCGAGGGCTACCGATCTTTATCGGCTTATTTTAACCTAAGGAACAATCATACCAAGTGGCTTGCTTTAGCCCAGTAGAAAAATGTGAATCTGCTTAATGGCTCTACTATATTCACTTTTAGGCACATATAAAACACATCTAACAGCCGATCACAAGCTTCTTTCGTCCGAGTCAAACTCAATCATTTATTTGCATTCCATTTATTTGAGTCGATGGCTCATCGTGATTAAATTTATTTGCCTTAGCGATAGCACTGTACTGAGGCGTCTTTACGCTTACTTTACATTAGTTTAAAAAATATATAGAAATAAACTACCTGAATTAATTGAACATAACGAAATAAACGAGTTACGTTAAACGAAAGCAGTAATTATCACAAGAAAAAATGTTCAACTTGTTAAATAGTTTGACATAACTAGACTGACAAAAGACGCATTTATTAACCATATACCTACTATTCATAGGTGGCTGATTAATTGAGTAACAAAGTTGTTTTAATCCCTTGACAAAAAATTGAGTGTTATAAGTTTGACGAGTGTATCTGTATATTTATGGCATCGTAGTATGTCTGTGGCATTGTAAGCGAATGAACCAATTTCGATGCAGTTTTTTGTTTGTTTTTTGCTATATTTGATCAAAATTGGTTTAGCCGTTTTTTAATGTTAGAGTTTTTTATTTCTTATTAAGAGCCTATTCTTCTTCTCTCTTAACCACATTCTAGCTCAGGGCAAAGATGCGGTCGAGGATGTAGCAAGCTCACCCAGAAAAAGCCTATTCACTCGAACTTAGATATTCGGGTTATATGAGCTAGGAAATAAAGACGCAGGCAAAGAATTCCATTATTTAGCAGTGCGCAATATCTACATTAATATTATAAAGAGGAAAGATTTGACTGTTTGTTTGTTTGCATTGAAAGGCTCTGAAATTACTGGACTGATTTGGAAAATTATTTCACCATTAAAACGCTACAGTGTCCCTGAGTAACATAGGCTACATAATTTTCCCGAATTCTCACGGGAACAAAGCCCTGGGCGGAATGCTAAATATAAAATATGAAGAATAGCGTTCAGTACGTATCCGAGGAATCCCCGCAGTGCATCTGGATGTCCGATGGGAAAAACTTAACTTCTAATATGAATAAAAGGGCAAATGTCAAGCCACACTGAAAAATGAACTGATTAGTGTTTATTACCATATACATTGAATTGAGGTAGGTCAGCCAAAACCAGGTCCGTAAAATATCTAAACATAAAAGTGACAGTGCTTCGACCTGTATCAGAACAACTCTTGAAGCAACAGTTAGCACTTCCACTTAGTACTTTTGAGAGTGAAATCTACCGATTTATTTTGAAGAAACCTTTAAGTACGGTATGCATTACTGATTTTCCGAGATCTGTAATTATTAAAGCCAAAGCAAACGAGGCAATGGATGTAGCCTTATACACGTGCCGGTTGTCACGTCCGCCCGTGATAATAGTGAATTAAAGTTGTAATTTGTGAGTGAAAGTTTATCAACGTCTACCACTTTAATTTGTTAAAATAGCATTTTACTTTTTAGAGAAACTTACATTTTCAGTTATGAAAGATTGACATTTCAAAAGAATGTTATTAACGATACTAAAAGACAGTGCTAAAGGTAACTTATCAAAGACGAATAGTTGATAGTTGCAAGCAAAAAACCAACCGAAAATAAACAGCTGTAATTGTAAAATATTTCCTAAGATAAACAGGTGAGTGTTTAAATCACTTGAAGGAAAACATCGTGATGAAACGTGCACGTTCTAGAAAATTCGTTTTCGAAAGACGAGCGGTCCACCAACCCGCATTGGGCCAGCGTGGTGGACCATGGCCTGAATCCCCTTCGTGTTTCGAATAGAGGCCATGTATATGGGCTGGTGTAAAAAGAAAACAAAAAAAACAGACGAGTAACTGAAATGCATCCACAATCCACAATGGGTGTAAAACAAACTGGAATAAACAATAGAATCGGTAAGGAGAATTGTTTCCACCTATACATTTAACCTCCACGGATCTCTATAAAGTTTTGATACAATGTTTCTTATTTCACTTATGGATATTAAAATGATGTATAATGATTTTGGCAATATGAAAATGCCTTCCGTATCTTGATGAGTTGATAACTGATGGGTCATCAAGAACACTTTACTATTCATCGCCAGTTTCAAACCAGAACCAACGCTTTTGTTTGTAGAAACACATCTATGGCAGTGCAAGTGGTTAAACTTGTTGATTTCTCTCGGCCGATTCGGGTCTAAAGTGCGCCGCCCGGCCCACTGACAATTTAACCCAAAAACTGTCCTAAAAAGAGAATATGTTGCCAAATTATTGTGAAATCAATATCTTTAAGTGGAAAAATATAATGAGATTTTTTTGCAATAAATTACTTCTGTTGCGAACTTGCGACAATTCGAATTATGGAGAACTCTCTTGCACCATTTACTTAGTACCTTATTCATTCATACAGATAAAATTAGAGTCATGTTCATTGGAGATTTATAATTATAACAGATATCATAATAACTTATGATTGCAGGCATTATGTTATAACCTGCAATTTGAATTCTGTGATATTTATGAGACGATCACCTTACTTTGTCACAATACTCACAATTGAGCGCGCGGTACAAAATATAACATTTAAAAAAAAGACACAAATGCTTCAATAAACAGTTACTAACCTAACCCTATATTTCTAGAAATGACTCCTACTAACACAGTTGATAACGATGATATCTTATAACGGTACGCAGCAGCCTCAAGGCCAAGGTCATCGACCAGCCGCCGGGATTAGTTCACATAGAACGCCGCTAGATGGCGCAGGCTGTTTTCTGAAACGCGGTATCGTTTGGTTCACGGGAAATGCTTAGGCAAAACGCGGCGAGAGCGTACAGTTGCCATCAGAAGGGTCTTAACTGACTCGACTGAACAGCGAGTGATGAGCTCGGATATGAATCTCTGTGATTCAGACCCACTCGCTCGTAGGTCAACTATCGCAGACCTGCGAGTCGAAGATCTGACGCTGTTTTTTGGCCAATTTTATTAATTTTAAACGTTGTTATAGATGTTAGCGTCCACCTACGTCAGCAGTCATGAAGTTAATAAATGCAGAAGTATTTAACAAACTATGTCTAGTATCTATTGTCTTCTATTTGTTAAACCTGTCATTCACATTACTCACGCAGTAGTTTTCTAAATCAATTCGTTATTTCGTTAACTGCTTAAGTACCTGTGAACAAAAATTTTTTATTAGCTTTTGTCTAAACTAAATGATAAAATGTTTGAAACATCTATGTCGGAGAACACCATTAGCTCGGATGTTTTCCATCGAGGCGACTGACCCCTTTTGCGTGAAAAATAATACCTTTCGAAATTCAAACAATTTGTCAAATAAATCAAATACTATTTAGTTATATCCTCACTACTATCTTTATCTATTTTATTTATTTATTTTAATTGTACAGTCAACAGCATGAATAATGTATGCTTCCATTGCACTTGGAAAATTCAAAACCATTGAATCCAATGCGATCATTATTTACCTTTGATGTTGTTCGTGTATAGTTAAAACCATTTCAAGCTTGACGTTAGATTTTTATCGTAATTGAAAAAGATAGATGTGTGATGAAGCTAGTTACGAGTATGTTATTAGTTGTACGATAAGTAGCTGATAGCGTTCTAACAAAATGTTTTCTTTACTTCCAGAAAGCAGCGTCGCTCGCGCCTGCGCGCACCGCACCATGGGCCAAGAACAGTCATACGTCTCTCACGCTAGCGTGACGTCACGCCGGTACAAGGACCACAAGTACGAGGACCCTATCCAGTATAGGACCCCTATCGACTACAGGTCCGACGAAAAAGACTACAAGAGACACAAAATACGCCGAAGTGGAGACAGCTTCAAAAGCGACAACACAGACAGCAGCGGTTACAGAAGCGGTTCCAGCACATGTGAGTGCCGATCAGACCGGTCCTCCAAAAGCGAATACTACTGCACCTCACTATACAAAAACGATCACTACAAAGACATCAACAAAGAGATATACAAACCCGTCAAAATACCCAAAGAACAGCGGTACAAACTACAAATATACGAAGATAAGGACGACATTAAAAGCGAGAGGCTTAAAAGCTATTTAAGTGACACAGAAAAGGCGCAGAGAAGTGATCAAACAATAGGGCAGAAGAAGGCAGGGATTCGGAATTATACGCCGAAAATACTCTCTGAAGAGGAACAGAGAAAGAAGATCGATAGTTGGATATAAAAAAGTTGAGATTAGTAGTTAGGTTAAGGTAGATGTTGGGGACGGACGATGGAGGCGGCAGGCGCGCTGGCCAGCTTGGCTCCGTCGCCCATCACGGTGCTGGGGCTGATCCCACTCTTGGCGCTCGGGATCACCTACTTCAGGTACCAGCAGTTCGATCCGGAGTCGCACATCGTGGACGTCAATGCGGTGAGTGTCAATCATCCCTCAAAGCTTAGAATCACAATTACCTGATGAGAAAATAGATTACTATTTAGAAAGCCAGTTTTTTCGGTTGTTGAAAATGTATACTGAACCGAATAACAATCTTCTGATCCCTATGAGACCTAAACCTCAGCTTATGACTGCAACGAAATGTTCCATAATCCATAAGTAATATCCTTCTGATGAATGCCTAAATGATTGACGGAAAAAATAAATTCTTAAGACAATTAAAACAACTTTATCGTTTTCCGTTTCCAGGTGTTGCCGCTGTACGACTTCGTGATAGTAGGCGGGGGGTCAGCGGGGGCGGTGGTGGCGTCCCGACTGTCAGAGATCGGGAACTGGACGGTGCTACTGCTGGAGGCCGGCGGAGACGAGTCCGAGATCTCGGACATCCCCGCGCTGGCCGGCTACACACAACTCTCTGAAATGGACTGGAAGTTTCAAACCACCCCCTCCGCTAACCGGTCCTACTGCCTCGCGATGAACGGCGATCGCTGCAACTGGCCCAGAGGCAAGGTCCTCGGCGGCAGTAGCGTACTCAACGCCATGGTCTATGTCCGCGGTAACAAAAACGACTACGACTTGTGGGAAGCACTCGGAAACGAAGGCTGGTCCTACGACCAAGTACTACCTTACTTCCTGAAGTCAGAAGACAATCGGAACCCGTACCTAGTTGACACCCCATACCATTCTGCCGGAGGGTATCTTACAGTCCAAGAAGCACCGTGGCGGACACCTCTGTCGGTAACCTTCCTCAAAGCTGGTATGGAACTCGGTTACGAGAACCGAGACATCAACGGCGCAAAACAGACCGGTTTCATGCTCACCCAGGCCACGATGCGACGCGGCAGTCGCTGCAGCACTGCTAAAGCCTTCCTCCGACCAGTCAGACAGAGAGAAAATCTACACATCGCTTTAGGAGCCCAAGTGACCAGAATCCTTATCAACCCCGTCAAAAAGCAAGCCTACGGTGTCGAATTCGTAAGAAACGGCCAAAAACAAAAGGTGAGAATTAAAAGAGAAGTCATCATGTCGGCTGGCGCTATAATGACGCCGAAACTCATGATGCTGAGCGGTATAGGACCGGCCGATCATTTGCGGGAGCATGGAATACCACTAGTTGCCAACCTGAAAGTTGGACACAACCTGCAGGACCACGTAGGATTGGGAGGCTTAACATTTGTCGTTAACAAGCCTGTGACATTCAAGAAGGATCGATTCCAGACCTTTGCTGTAGCTATGAACTACATCTTGTACGAAAAGGGGCCGATGACAACGCAAGGGGTCGAAGGATTGGCTTTTGTGAACACAAAGTACGCGCCTTCCTCAGGCAAATGGCCGGACATACAGTTCCACTTCGCACCGAGCTCTGTGAACTCCGATGGAGGCGAGCAGATACGCAGGATCTTAAATCTACGCGATAGAGTCTATAATACAGTGTACAAGCCTATAGAAGAGGCAGAGACGTGGACTATATTGCCTTTATTACTGCGTCCGAAGAGCTCCGGCTGGGTGAAGCTGAGGGGTCGTAATCCGTTCCAACCGCCATCGATAGAGCCGAACTACTTCGCCTATAAAGAAGATATTCAAGTACTTACAGAAGGGATAAAAATAGCAATGGCTATTTCAAATACTACAGCGTTTCAGAGATACGGGTCGCGGCCGCTTAACATTCCAATGCCAGGTTGCCAGCATCATCCTATATTCAGTGACGAGTATTGGGAATGTTGCATCAAGCATTTTACCTTCACCATATATCATCCTACAGGGACGTGCAAGATGGGTCCAAAGCACGATCAGGAGGCGGTCGTTGACCCCAGGCTGAGGGTCCATGGTGTGGCCAACTTGAGAGTGGTCGACGCTAGTATAATGCCGACCATTATAAGTGGTAACCCGAACGCTCCCACTATTATGATCGGTGAGAAAGCCTCCGACATGATCAAGGAAGATTGGTTGGCTTTATGACGAAAATAAGGAAAAACATACATTGGGAAGACTTTTCATTAGTTAGCGAAATTTGACGATTTGAATCTGTCCATGAAATTAAGTAATTTCCCCAAGGAATAAGATTAAATTAAAAATTTAAAAAACCCCCCCCGCAAAAAAGTAAAGCGGACATTTAAAAAGTAAAAAATAATACCTTTCGTTGAGCCATCAAATTCATTTCAGAAATACCTATATATATATTTTAATTATCGAAATCGAGGGATGGCACGATAGGGTTTGCTCATTAAAATGGCGCTATAATGTGGCGTCGGGGTACCGCTTTAGTGAATCAGTGAATAGTCAATCAAATGAAGGGTCTGATTCACTAAAGCGGTACCCCGACGCGACATTATAGCGCCATTTTAATGAGCAAACCCTATCGTGCCATCCATCGATTTCGATAATTAAAATATATATATAGGTATTTCTGAAATGAATTTGATGGCTCAACGAAAGGTATTATTTTTTACTTTTTAAATGTCCGCTTTACTTTTTTGCGGGGGGGGTTTTTTAAATTTTTAATTTAATTTTTATTTCAAAATTTTTAACTTATTTTCAAAATAATTAAGAGTGTACTAGTGTGCTGGATATCCTGGCCGCAGCATCAGCTCACGGTGTTGCCACCATTGCATTGTATGCAGAATCAAATACTGATCAAAACGAGTCCAAACACGACATATCTGCTATTATTTTTTCAAGGATGTGCTAGTGTTCTGGATATCCTGGCCGCAGCATCAGCTCACCGTGTTGCCACCATTGCATTGTATGCAGAATCAAATACTGAACAAAACGAGTCCAAACACGACATATCTGCTATTATTTTTTTAAGAGTGTGCTAGTGTTCTGGATATCCTGGCTGCAGCATCAGACCAAGAGTTCCATAACCCTGCATAGTTATTAAGCATACATGAGTATTTCAAGTTTTAGGTCAGATGTATGTTTGAAAGTAAAGTAAATACACATTAAGAGTCTAAGAACCCTACCGCAGCTAACAAAAGAGCTGATGACCTTGAAACGGCTGAACCGATTTTGATAAAACGTATCTAAGAACCATCGCCAAAAACCCTGCTTGTAAATAAAAAAAACCGCATCCAAATCGGTTCACCCGTTTGAGAGCTACGGTGCCACAGACAGACACACAGACACACAGACACACAGACACACAGACACACAGACACACACACATAGCGGTCAAACTTATAACACCCCTCTTTTTGCGTCGGGGGTTAAAAAAGGGAAAATTCAAAGCATTCTAGCAGATAGCTACGAGGTTTTTGTCACATTTTTGTTCTTTTGCTCCTTGGGGAAAGTTATTCAGTTGAGTGGGCTTAATCAGATCCTTAATTTTCGATAAATAATTTAAATATGAAAAGTGGTCGTGGCGAGATTTTGATATTATGTGATGAACAGTTGGTGCCTCCCCCAACGCTTAAAATAAATGCTTCAAAAGACAATGTGTTAATTTAAGAGTGTGATAAAATACTCAAAAGTCAAACGAACTGAAGATCTATTTATATCCAAAATACTCTTAGAGTTTGCTAGTGCTAGTACCTAAGTAGGATAGCGGTGTAAATAGACATATTTAAGGACCATATTTTGTGTAAAAATATTGAGTCTTTTAAGTCTTTGTGTGTAATATAAATTACCGATTAGAATGTACTTAATAAAAGCATACTTTTATGAGCCCGTGGTTTAATTTGACAAAAAAATCAATCCAATTTTTAGAAAAATGGCAATTCTAACACTGTGATTGTGCCAATAGTATTTTCATTCATGGAAATGAAATAGAGCTAATAAGTCAGAGCCTCGTCCGTTGATCAGCAAGGTGCACCGCTAGCAGGCGAGGATGATGATCTTACAGCACTAAGATGAGATGTCATGATCCCACACAACCGGATCAAAAAAGTCAAAGGTGATCAATTTTTTAATGTCACTGATGCAATTGTCGTTTGAGGTCCTGCTGCAGAGTAGTGCAGAGAAAGAGATATAGAAAAAAATAGTCTAGATAAGATGTTGAAAAATTAATCTCTTGATACACACAGTAAATGATTAGCATTTTAATACAATCACATAGAAAGAAGGGAACTTTTTAAAACTCGAAGTACACTGCTTGGCACACCGATAACAGCGACATCTAGTTACAAACAGAAGTACTGTTAGAATAATGCAGCGCCATCTAGTAGTTTCCGAGTGCATTTAGCAACCTCGCCACCTAGTGACGAGTAGCAGTAACAGATTAAAATGCATCTTGTCATAAAGTATGAAAGCTAGATTACAGATGGCGCTCTAACCGAGTACTTTCACAGCGCTGCAAAAATTCGTATGAAATATTCATAAATATAAAAACTAATAAATCTATTCAAATTAAAAATGATGCCCACATTATTGACCTAAAAACCTAGAGACCTAACCGACACCAAAAATCAATGCAATTGAGTTGCTTAACACTATAAAACCATGTTATGTAAGATACTAAAACTTTAATAAAATAAATCTTAATATCTTTGGCATGACTGTGCAATCACAACAATTTGTCTTTGGGAAAGCCGATTTGTTGGTTGTTTATGATAATAGCATTGCAACAACCGATTTGTTATCTTTTATTGTGTCAGAAATGTAATGCGAAGATATAAGTGAAGTTAACAACAGCACAATTTTCTGCAATCTTTTATTTATTGCAGTTATCGATGAAACACTTAAATTTTGGAGGGGCGGTGCAGTGTTCGGCAACTCAAACCGTGGCCGACATCGACATAGAAAAGATTTCAACGCGCTCGCGATGTCTTAGGCAGTAATTAGGATAGGTGCGAAGAAATTCTTAGTTGAAGTAAAATCGAAAAAACAGAATACCTACCTAGCTGTTAAAAAAAATGAATTCCCAAACGTGTTCAACTATAACTGAAATTGATTGTTAATTACAATGATTACTTCGTTATACCACTGTAATTTGTTGAATCCATGTTGAATCTGATTAATAACCGGATTTTAGCACTAAAAAGCGAGTCTTGTTATACCTCTAGAATTTACACATCTTATTACCCGACTACAGCGAAGTAAAAAGGAGGGTTATGCAATCAGCTGATCGCTGAAGTAGCATGAGAGGTGAAATGTGTTCCATATTTTCATATTAATAAAGGAAATGTTTTTGAGTTTAGTGGGTTGATATAAAATCTTCCAATGGCGATCATTAGGCCCAGCATGGACGTCTTAAGGACTAGAACTCTTCTGGGACTTCGGAATCATCAGAAATCTACATAACAAAAAGAACCTTGGAGCAAAGTTGCAGGCTTTTTAATTTTATCCAGTCTGTTTGGGCTTGGCATAAGAAAATGAAGGTTAGTTCTTTTAAATATTAAGATTAAAAAAAAAGAGATATACATAGACAAGCTCACGCTTTTGTCCCATCGGGGTAGGCAGACACCACAGACGATGATGGACGATCCCAAGAAAATATAAATAAACTCGACAGTTCAATTTTTTCGAGATTGACAATTAACATTAAATTCGATAAACATGAATCAGAGTACAGTATACCGGTTAAGCACTCATTTATTTCGGAATTAGGAAATCCTTTATTAACCAGAATACCAAAAGGAAGGAATAACTATTTCACGCAATACTTACAAATTCTCATTTAAAAACGTACTCAATGTTGGTTAAAAACCAATCAAGATAATTACAAATAATGGGTATAGTTTCACACATCATCTAATTAAGACGCATGCTCAGTCAAACTGAGTAAATGAGACGTAGTGTTGTAATGACTTCTTTTAGAAATATGTATCGAGATAATTAGTTTTAGCTTCTTATCAGAGTTTTGGTTTAACGACTGCTATCGATCGATAAAAGCCGGGCCCAAAGCCGTCGGTGCCTGAACCATGTCCAGCGTATATTGCACAGAATGCTCGTGACAAACTGACACCAGCTCATCAAGGTTTCCTGCCCGAGTAAGTGATGACGATGTCCGACCGATTGCGGCCGTGGCGGCCACTACAACCTCTAATTTGTGCCCAAAGATGGACTTGGTTGCTGAACTTCATTCATCGATTCCGATCTATGAACAACACGAAAGCTTCAATAGCTTTTAACGAGGCAGTAACTAATTTTCAACTAGCGCTGCCAGAATAACCAATAGCAGGTTACCTGGTCTGTAACATTATGTTGATGTAGTGCCATTTTAGTGCTATATTTTGGCACCGTTGTTTATTAAGTTTATTCATATTTTATTATTTAAAGTTAATCATTGTTATAAGCTGTTTAAGTTTACCACACATGTATGTATTGTGCAGTGGGTTAGTCATGTGTATCGTAGAACCGATAGCCGTTGGGGCAGACGTGTTCTAGAATGGTGACCGCGAATCGTTTAACGTAGCGTAGGGCGCCCTGTAGGTAACTAGGTGGGGTGAAGATATCGTTAGGTAGCGGGCAGTGATTGGAGGAGGAGAGCTGAAGACCGAGCTCAGTGGCGTGCCATTGGAGAGCTTCTATCCAGAACTGGACTAACATGATAATTCTTGTGTGTGCATCGTATAAGAGATTTTATTTATTTCTTGATTCTTACTTTCGGAGCTGAGGTGGCTGGAGTAGCCACTGACGCACACGCATTATGGGCCACATAAGAACTTAAATATGGTAATGGGATTACACTAATCACTAAATTCTACCAAGCCAAGCTGAAAACCAGCGCTGTACAGTTTTTTGTACAGCACAACGCCGAGCTTGGCTCCTTTTGCTTAGGTTAATCTAGTTCTTACTTTTTACTGTTAATTCAGTCATTGTATCATAGATTTAACTTTAGCAATAAAAATTATTTCATTTTATTTCTTACCTACTTCGACAATAACCATTGAACGTCACTGATTAACTCTTGAGTATGAAATACGCAACGCTCGGAAACGCTGCGCTGAACAATTTAATCTTGCGTGCGGCTTCCTCCAGACTTGGCTTATTATGTAAATTTGTTTGCGCGTACGCAATACCACCATTGACAGAAATATTATGCAGCTACTGTTTTTTCTTCAGAAATTACGTAGCACTTCTCCAACAGATTCACACAACAGATTCGCAATATAATAATATTTTGACAAAATAGTGCTAAACTTTCAAATCATGCTGTTAAAGTACACGAACAAACCACTATAAAAACAATGTTGATTGCTGGAGTTCCAAAAAGGATGAATTCTGAAAATTAAAAAATCTACAAAAATTATGTATCACCCGACATTTTGATTGCTTAGTCAAAAATCAATCAAAAAATCAAAAATCTTTATTTCTTTAAATGTTGTACATTAACATATCATTTGCTGGGCACTCCCAGTGGGCAACAAAGTTACCTGTAATACATTAAAATTGTGACTTTTACATTAAAAGTAAAAATTCACATATCCAAATTGTTTCTGGGGGCACGGCAGTGCCCCCACCAAGTCGAGCAAAAAAGCGTCACGGCCGTACCATCCTTTTCTCGAAGCAATTCAGACCATTTTCGACCCCCTGTAACTTCGTTGTGGATAAAACTAGAAGACTGAAATTTTCAGTACCATGCAGGTATGGTAAAGACACGGTATATTTCAAATTTCATTCAATTTGAACCAGTATTTTAATAATTATAACGGGTCAAATTTCTTAATTTTGTCACTCACTGACTCACCGATCATCAAAATTCTAAGGCACTTTTAGCAGACCCAGAAGCTTCAAATTTGGAATATAAGTAGTGTTTGGTGTATGAATCAAGGAAAAACTAAAAAATCTAGAAAAGACCGCAAAGAAAATTAAGCCCATACAGCCAAGTCTTCAGTTAAATTTTTCAATATTGGCTTTATTCGTAACGATGTTTTACGGCAGTTATTATTATTGCGTGCGAAGCCGCGGGTTTAAGCTAGTCCCATATAAATATAGGCGCATGGTAGTGCCCCTGCCAAATCGAGCAAAAAATGGGTATTCCCGTCATGAAAACACGTGTAAATTAAATTATTTAATGCAAAAAACGTACCTACGTGCGTATTCGTACTTATTACGAGTGTGTAAGGTTGTAAATTAATTATTATACCACGCGCTGCGATGCTAGCGAGTGAGCGCGGGCCGTTACTACGCGCTGCGCGGTGCTAGCGCGAGGGCGCGGGGCGGGGACAGTGGCGGGGCGCGCGGAAAGGTGAATGTCGCCGAGCGAGCAGCAGCCGCGCTCATACGCGCGAGCGACCCAATGCTGTTCGGATACAAATACAAAATACAAAAAAAAATGAGATACAAATACAAAAAAAAAATACAAAAAGAAATGAGATCCCATCAAAAACAATACTTGTCAAAAAAACCAAGTCTCGCAACTCAGTTGTTCTGCGGTAAAAAGTTGTGAGATCCATGTAATACCAAGTCGGTTATTAATTTATTCAGTCTCTACTTAAGCGACTTTCTGTCTTAATACGTCCAGTCTCTAAGACCACGATCGTGGTCCATAACAATTGAAAATCAATTGTGTCTGGAATCTCCGTACTCGAAGCATTAAGTTGTTACGTAATAATTAACAGCATCTTATAATGACGCATATCAGTATTAAAATTCTTTAATGTTTTATATAAATATATTGAGACTTGGCTATCGCCTGAAAACACGTGTAAATTCAATCGCTTGAAAACACATATAAATTCAATTATTTAGTGCGATGGCCAAGTCTCGATATATTTATATAAAACATTAAAGAATTTTAATATTGATATGCGTCACTATAAGATGCTGTTAATTATTACGTAACAACTTAATGCTTCGAGTACGGAGATTCCAGACACAATTGATTTTCAATTGTTATGGACCACGATCGTGGTCTTAGAGACTGGACGTATTAAGACAGAAAGTCGCTTAAGTACAGACTGAATAAATTAATAAACGACTTGGTATTACATGGATCTCACAACTTTTTACCGCAGAACAACTGAGTTGCGAGACTTGGTTTTTTTGACAAGTATTGTTTTTGATGGGATTTTATTTGACCACACCGAGTATTCCAGTGGGCCTGACGCGCCTGAAAACTGTATTGACCAAAACCACAGAATACTTCAAAAACGCACTTTTTCGAAAACGATGCTCTACTTCCCTTACGTGTCTTAACAAACTTCGGGATTACTACAAGAGTTAGACCTGTATTCCTATTTGCTTACAAGTTAATAATAACTAAAAAGTCTGCGTTCCATCAGTTCTCATCACTTAACATCAGAACCATCTCCAGCTTCCTCTATCCATAGTCTAGTTGCTCAGATCTTGCTCAATTCGCGCATTAGCTTACCTAATTAGCATTAGTTTCATATTAAAACAAAATGCGTTTTGCGGAAATGCGGTCATGTTTTTTCTATATATTTAACGGGGTGTGTAATGCGTTTCCTTCCTTGAAAAGTGAAATTATGAACTAGTTCAGAAATTATTTCATTTTATGCAAGTCCAGGAAACATATTTTATGTGACTTATTCACATAACAAGCTTTAATAATAATAATGTTCATTATTAAGAGAAAAATATGTAAAAATGGATCAAATACCTTAACCATATTTTAAAGGATTTTTAGGGTTCCGTAATAAATTAAGAACCTTCATATTTTTCAAAGGGGATAAAGTGTATCTAATAAAAAACTTTTTATAGTTTTAAAATGAAATCGAAAGATGAAGAAAGCAGATGAATAAAATTACTGATTTTATTAAAACTAGGAAAAGATTCAAATCCAAAATAAAGTTTTGAAACGATTCTTATTGATCTTGACCTAGCACACCAACAAACCGGAAGTGACATAAACAATTTTAAAATACGTTCGTTAACGACCTAGTTGCCAGTTTTGCCATATCCAGATGCACCTGATTAACATTCGACATTCAAAATGTTGCGCGGAGCATCGCTTCACATCGGGGGCAGCGCAGAATGCTGCGCGTGCGCACTCACGTACGCCATCTTTACGTAACTCTCAATTACCACAGATAACGTAAAGAGACCCCGTGACACTCTACGCAATTAAGAAATTAATTTGTTGTCATGAATTACTAGTAATTAGAGGTTATATGGAAGTTAGAGAAAAAATAGAGGTTAAAGTAATTACTCTCAATTTACGACGTAAAATGTGGAAAAAGACAGCGTGGAAATTGTTTTGTTTTTTTATATTTATGTCAAACTAGCTTTACGCCCGGCCCGGGACTTCGTACCTGTGGGAATTTGTGAAAATTATGTAGCCTATGTGTCAATCCAGTGTGTCAGCTACCTCCATACCAAATTTTATCAAAATTGGTCCAACTGTTTGAGCGTGAAAGAGTAACAAACATCCATACAAACTTTCGCGTTTATATTAGTAAGGATAAGATTGATTTACCGCAGGGTTGCTTAAATAAGGAATTGCTGAAACTTGACCACCTTTTGGTACAGACAGCATCACAGTTACCCATTTGCACTGCGAAAGCCGGCGCTATTGCAAGCGAGATAAGGGTGACGTCATAGTCATCATGTATAGCCTGATGTACTGTCGTGTGTACAGAGGGCAGAATACATACACTCTACGCGAAGAACGATTTTGCAACGAAAATGGGGTAACCTGATGCGTTGGCCTCTGTACCTTTTGTGTTTATATGACAAAAAAATGAAAGTAGATCTATGTAGGTAACTTGATCCCTGCAGTGAATACACACTGTTGTTTTATAACTAGTTGTCACTCTAATGTGGTAATGTGATTCTTTACAGTCACAATACATAGAACAGGCCACTTTCGGTACTTTGAAATAAATAGCTAGCTCGTGAAAAGGTTATGAAATAAAACAAATTATATTATGCGTACTTTGTACAAATCGACAAATAAAAAAAGTTGTATGAAGTTACATTTTATTGGTTGAGTTTAAATTGTCTCAATAATTAAACATTTTAAGAGAACCTATCTTTAAAAATCCCTTTGAAGTTTCATAATCTATACAGTCAGTATGTGTCTCCATAAAGTGCACATAAGGAAATGGGTAAAACTACACCTAAATGCAAATCGTACCCAGAAAAATGAAATTTAGTTCCCTCTAAGACATAGATTACCTTCATGATCTCAAGGTTCACGTATGAAATTGGGAGTTTTGGGAGCGTATACACTCTGCCGTCGTTAACTTATAACTATATGAAGAGGTGCATCTCTGATCTTTTTCCATACAACGGTGTCAACGGTTTCCACCCCATTAATCTCAATAGATACACACACCGGCACATTTAGCGGAACAACTTATGTTTTTCATACAATTAAGTCAACTTTGGGTTTATAAATGGATATTTTTATTCGATGCTGTTATTAAAATTTTACGCTTAGTTTAGGCCAAAATGTTTGTCTGTTAAAACCAAATATAAAACATACAAGAAGTTTTCAATAATGTGCCGCATGGCCAAAAGAGAACAAAAAACCTTATCATACAACTTCGTATGAATTAAACGTTTAAAGAGTTTTTTTTTCCTATTGACTACATGAGAAATTCTAGGCTTTTCGTCAGTTTTTGTAAAAAAAGAGACGATCATTTATAAAAATTTGCATAAAGAAAAGTGCAGTTATGCACGTAAAACGTATATTTTTAGAACTCCCAATATAAGTCGATTTTAAGAAAAACAGACGTTGTTCCGCTAAATGTGCCGGTGTGTGTATCATATAAATTTTGATATAAACATAACTAGGTCTGTATGTTATATTTTTATTACTCGGCATTTTGACAGAAAGTTGCAACTCTCCCTTAAGCACAAACTTGAGGCGAGTGGTCGGGCAGTGAGACAGCAAGAAAATCTTCAGTAACCCGAACTGTGCGCGCTCCAATCATGAGCTCTTCTCTGTACTATCTACGATCGACGGACGGCCAATCCTACGATCGACGCGACGGACGGACAATAATTGTCACTACCGCTGTCACTGTCATGTGTATAGCACAAGACAGAAGAACTGACATTTGACGCATCGAGGTTTCGGTCGTAGGTATACAGTATAGAGAACAGCCCCTGAAACGCTTACTAGTCTTAACATGATAACGTAGAGTTTAGAAAGAAGAAAGACAAAGGAATCTATTTTCTGTCACTCGATCTTTCAGTCAAGAGAACCCTCTCACTCGGAAGGAGACTGCTCAGCATTCCACTAACATAGGTTATTATTTAATTGCAATACAGATTCAAAATATTACATTCACCTAACGACTATTCTCAGACTGCGGTTTACAACTTCCGCGGCATAGAAATAGTTAAGACGAATACCTAGTGCGTTGAACGACTGTAAGAATAATCAAATTTCAAATCAAATCAAAATTATTACAGCAAACATATAAGGAAAACCAGTGGGAGACCACTGGGCGGCACTAAGCACAGCTTGTATATGAAATTGCTGGTCCTGATCTACTAACTCATTAACGCCCAGCCTTTGGAACTAGAAAATTGAAATTTAACCCAAAGATTCCTTGTATAACTAAGGCAAATAATTAGGACGGATTTTATGATCTTCCTACGGGAACGAAGTTCCGGGCATCCTCTTTTAATGTCATAAAATAACTACACATATATTTTTCAAACTGGATCTCATAAAGTCAAATGTGTTTTCAATTTTCATAGATTTACTCACACCACAAAGTCAATCTAAGATTTGCACACAATAATAAACTAATCATAAAACAGAAACACTGAGTTAAAATCCAGATAAACCATATTAAACCTTAACTGAAAGGCATAAGGTATAAGAAAGGCGAGCTGATAAGTTCCTGAGAGGTTGTGACGTAATACGCATGCGCCATTTAGTAAGAAACTTTCGATTTCTGGATGAAATCGAGTTTTGTTTCCTGCCTCCACGTTACTGCTAACCTAGAGACAGTGCTGTTGAGTAATGAGTTCTAACTCCATCTGAATAAGGTTCAATACGTAAAATTGTTATCTTTGTAAACATCAGGAACATGGCTTCAGTTTTAATTACATTATAGTTATCTAGATACAATCTTGTTGTAGGTGAGCTTCGCAAAATGGTTCAATAAGATTCGTTGTATATTATCTTTTACGAGACATAAATGGCTTATCTTGTAATAAATGATCTAATACAATTACAAGTTGCTTGTTTTCGTTAGATTATGCGGTAACTGATTCAATGTTAGTGTCTATAATCAAATGACGAAGAGTATTAAAGACCATGTGCCCATACTTTTTAACGAATAAGTATTCTTTTAAAGGGTAAAATTTTCGAAAGATTTTACAGCGTCCCGGATGCAGAAGCACTAAAAATATTTTAATGCGATCTAATTAAATGATTGTAAACAGTTTTGTATCTGGCGCACATAAAATTCGTAATTTATAGCACATAATATCTACATTTACGTTACGATTGGATACATTACCTTATCCAATCGGTGCATAAAAAATTCTGAAACAGATCATTTGGAAAACAAGTTGGATTTTGAAAGTGTATACTGAATCAGTTCTGAAGCTCTACGTAATCTATAAAATATTTTATAATATATAAATAAACTCAATACTTTTAAAATAGTGAGATTGTGCATAAAATGAGGTGTTTGAGACGAATGAGAATTTTATAAATGAGGGTTTTGTTCTAAAATACATATTAATAAAGCAAATTACTGCAAAGCTTATAATTTGTGTTATTTTATTGTCTTAACAGTCTAAGGTTCGCGGCGTGATTTTGTTTTGTAATAATCTGACATGTGGAACATATTCGATGACAACATATCGGATCCGATGTTAAGGAGAGCATCCAATGACAAAACACGAATCGAATACACGTTGCGAGTCAAATTATTATAAACCGTGTGCCAAATACAAATAATTAAATTACAATAATATAATAATTACGTTTCATTTTTATTTCAATTTGATTGTCTTTGAGAAACTACACACATCAACGCGGTCTAGGGATATTGCACGATTTTTCATACAAAAGAGGTCTGTTTGAGAAGCTATAAAAGCATACTCGAGATACATGGAGGGCTGTAATTTTCAGACGAGCAAGTGCTAAACCTGAAATTTCAATTCAAATCAATAAATTTTGTTTCACTTGTAATTTGTGAAAACGTGACGGAAACGAAAACGAAAATGCACATTTTGCCTGCTTTTTGTATGAAAGTAGTCGAATTTACGCAATTTTTTTTTTCATTTTCGTCACGTTTCATAAATTTCAAGTAAAACAAAATTTATTTATTAGAATTTAAAATTCAGGTTTAGTACTTGATCGTCTTAAAAGTATAGCGCTCCATCTATCTCGACTATGCTTTTGTAGCTTCTCAAACAGACCTCCTTTGTATGAAAAATCGTGCAATATCCCTAGACCGCGTTGATGTGTATATGTGATCGCATTAAAATATTTTTAGTGCTTCTGCATCCGGATTTGATAAAATGGACGGGTTTGAACATACAATAAAAACAAAATAATAATCACGGGTAACCGCCACTTAAAAGAGACAGAGAAAATTCTATTAAAATACACATTTAAATCGGACATCCTGTCACCCACAATACAGCAAACCCTTGATCCTTATTAGCCCGGGCCGTAAGGGTAAGCGGTTCAAGGAAACTATTCCACTTCGTGAGTATTTTATGAAACTTTGCACAGATGATCATTAGGTAAAACCAAGTTGTTTTAGCCCAGTTACCCTCCGGTACCGCCCCCCTAGGGGGAGGGGGGGTTGCTCGAAGAGCGCCTTCGCCGAGAGTTGGAAAAAAAAATCTACAAAATCCAAATAAGCTACTATGGCAACGTTAGTATCGTTTTCGTATAAATCAATAATGAGAAATTCATTTCTGGTATTTATTTTACACATATGTGCAATGTTTTTTTAAATAATCGCAAAAATATAAAATTATAATCACAAAAAAAAACGTTTCGCAACCTATATTTTTTTATTTAAGAGACATATAAGTGTAAAAAAAATACCAAAATGTAGCCTGTTTAATGTTAATTTATAAAAAACATAATTTAAGTAGGGGTTTGATATAGAATTATGACATGAAAAAATGTAGAACCCGACGCGGCGGACGGATTATTTGAGAGAGGGAAACTTTTTTTATTTGAATCATATAATAATTTTATGATCTGGTCCTTTTTATGATACCGAAGAGTTTATTTGCTTTTTAATATATTTTTTAATTTTGATAATTTGTGTTTTTTTTTTTAATTTCAGTGGGTAAAGAAATACGATTTTTAAAGATTTCCACGCAAAATCAAAACTATTGAAGCTGTAAGTTTAAAATTTTGCATAGATGATCTCCAGATATTTTGAAAACTTACATAAATGTGGTGTGGCGACACAGAGTTCCCATGGGAAAGAATTATAGGGCGTCCATTTAATTGATATGTACATTTGGTGTTTCAGTCGCAGCCCTCTATCTTTCAAACTATTATAGCCAGCGTGTCCAAATTTTCAGGAAATACTTATTTTGATAGTAACTATCGTAAAATATAATAAATAAAATTAAAAACCTAAACTACAGTGGGGTTCCCATACGACAAACGTCTAAAATATCGTATTTAAAAAAAAAATAATTGTTACTGATCTATTTAAAAAAACCATACAACATATATCCTTCAAAATTAGTACACATTGAAAACATACCTAACGTTATTTAAAAAATATATTAAAACTGGCCAGATATGAGCCAAACTCAAGCAATAAAATTTTAAAGTCAATGTAAATAAAAACAGTTTTTTTCAAGGGTTTTTGGTTTATTACTATGGAATTGGCGTTTATAGTATGATGTGAGGCAAAAATGTTTAATAAAACGAAGACACATACATCATAGGCATGGATATTAAAGTTTCCGAGTCATAATATAAATAACAACAGTAATTCCATGAAAAATAACCAGGTAAATGTCACAAATACAGTTCGAGTGAGAGTTTGTTTAAATATAAACAAATAAGATTGCCCTAAGCTAGATTGTGGTCAAGAGCGAACCCATTTTTAATAATAAAAATATATATATATATATGTAGCTTGAGTCCGGTTCACTCTTGACTGTTATTCATATATTTTTTAACTAATGTAAAGTATGTTTTAAATGTGAACGAAGTTTACGGTGTATGCATTTTTAATATTAAAAAAATATATATATATGTAGCTTGAGTCCGGTTCACTCTTGACTGTTATTCATATATTTTTTAACTAATGTAAAGTATGTTTTAAATGTGAACGAAGTTTACGGTGTATGCATTACAACGTTTCTGAAATAGAGCAGTAACAAAAGTTGTAAAGGAATTGCGAAATTTTGGACGGTTGTCGTATGGGAACTCCATTGTGATTTAGGTTTTTAATGTTATTTATTATATTTTACGACAGTTACTATAAAAATACGTATTTCCTGCTGTCTATAATAGTTTGAAAGATAGAGGGCTGCGACTGAAACACCAAACGTACATATTTCAGCGATAAATTTACGGTGGTGGTATCGCCGAAACACAAAATAAATAAAGTAGACGAAATTTATAGGAAATAGGAGTTTAATTAAATGTAAAACATACAAAAAATTCGACTCTGTGACCAAAATTTAAAGAAAAAAAATTGCACAATTAAAATTTAAAAAGAAAACTATAACTTATCAGAAAGGTTGACCAATCTATTTAAACGGCTAATAACATATGGAAAATTTTGTTTAGGAAAGAAGTGCTGGTAAATTTAGAACAGAAATAATATCGTACATAAAATTGAAACATGTGGCCTAACTATAATAAATTGTTATCTGAAGCAAATAGGAAGATAATATTAAATACTTGAACGAATAAAAATCCACCTATTTGACAGATAAATCTATTGCTGACACAATTGGCTATTTGTTAAAAATAAATAAATTTAGGGAATGGTACTAATGGACTCAGCTATACGTCTTCTTGGGGCCGCAGGTATATTCACTATGAAATTGTGGCTGGAACTGGTTAGGGGCTCTTGGAACCAGGGAATTCATCTAACGGACGTCACAAAGAAGTACTGCTGCCCAGCCTTTCATTAGGTCATTATTTAAAACACTGAAACTACAAAAATTCCAAATTGGACTAGGATACTTAAAAGGCCACTATACCCGAAAGTGCACCAAAAGGAAGAAAAATTAAAATATATGAGTATTTTAGAATAGTAAGGATGTCAAGCTAGTGTAACCTATACAAGAAGGATATTCTCCCCTTGCAGGTCGTGAAGTAATCCCCCCAGGTCAAATGATAACCAGATTTGATTTAAACCATAAGACCCAGGATTCTCGTAACTGTAGCAAGAACAGCCTGATAGAGTATTTGTCTGAGCGTGAAGTAGATGTTGTAAGAAGTGTACTGTATAGCGTAGGTAAGGTAGAGTAGGCGTGTGAGAACAAAAGGAAAAGGAAAAGTGAAAAACTTACATTTTGATAATAAAGTAGGTAAACTTCCAATATTATACCGGAATAATATTTCATATGCTTTTATATAAAAACGTCGTACGTTGTTAGTAGGATAATAACATCATTTCAATAAAAAAAAAAACAGATTAATACACTAGGAAACTCGTCCACTTTTACCAAAAATTTTTTGTCGAATGAAAATGACAACTTCAATCCCAAACAAAATGCAAAAATGGAGCAAGTTCTAAAATTTTGAAATCTATTGAATTAAAAATAAAACTAGACCGGAAAGAATTAGAGAACATAAAAAAGATCGCCAGCAGAAATGCTGCAATATCAACTAGCGGACGCCCTACAATTCGTTCCCATGGGAACTCCGTGTAACCTCATTTAGGTAAGTTTTCACAATATCTGAACATCATTTATGCAAAATTTCAAACTTACAGCATCAATAGTTTAGATTTTGTATGGAAATCTTTGAAAATCGGATATTTTTACTTACCGAAAAAATCTTCTTTTGTATGGGAATTCTTCAATACCAGATAAAAATCAGATCGGTAAAATTAGTGGGTTAAACTTTTTTATTACCTCCAACAATGTAAGTAATAAAAAATGTTTCACGAAAACCCTTTCAGTGGATAGAACCGGGTTCCGAGGCTTTGACAATTTTTGGTCTTACGGAACTCCACTGCTGGTCTTTGGCATTAGAAAAACCCAAAAAAATAAAATTAATAAATAGTTTAGAAGGCAAGGAAACGTTTCGATATCATAAAAAGGACCAGATCATAAAAGTATTATATGATTCAAATGAAAAAAGGTTACTTCTCTCAAATAATCCATCCGCCGCGTCGGATCTTACATTTTTTTGTGTCATAATTCTATATGAAAACCCCAACTTAAGTTATATTTTTATAAATTTACATAAAACAGGCTACATTTGGGTATTTTTTTAACACTTATATGTCTCTTAAATAAAAAAATATAGGCTGCGAAAGGTTTTTTTTTGTGGTTACAATTTTATATTTTTGCGATTATTTAAAAAACCATTGCACATATGTGTAAAATAAATACTAGAAATGAATTCATCGTTATTGATTTATGCGAAAACGATACTAATATTGCCATAGTAGCTTATTTGGATTTTGTAGATTTTATTTTCCAACGCTCGGCGAAGGCGCTCTTCGAACAACCCCCCCTCCCCCTAGGGGGGCGGTACCGGAGGGTAACCGGGCTAAAACAACTTGGTTTTACCTAATGATCATCTGTGCAAAGTTTCATAAAATACTCACAAAGGGGAATAGTCAGGACCCTTAGGGCCCGGGCTATATAGTACGCCCGGGAAGAGACGCAATGGGCACATACTATGTTATCCTTTCGCACTGGAGTCCAAGGGGCCTTTAAAAAATATATTTTTTACTTAAACCTGCAGGATCCAACTGCTGGGAAAAAGACTCCCCCGCATCCTTCCACTTCTTGCGATCTCGTGCAAGTTGTGGCCACCTAAAATTGTAGGCATCAGATCATCATGCCATTTTTCTGTGGCACCCAATGGTTAACGTATAGTTATGTCATTAAAATCATAATTCATAAGCACTTAAAACACTAACTCACGACTGATAATGATAACCCATAGTTATAACAAAATTAGTTTGAAAGTTTAATTAGTGCGGACTTTTGGCAATCACGAAAATGTAATTCAACACTAGCATTTAAAATATTAACCATAAAAGATATATCAGAAAGATAGTTAAAGTACACTTTCAATTTTTTAATCCGTTTGTTTGTGTTAAGCAATTTTTTTTTTTATAAACTAGGAAATGGAATGCCCTGCCCTGCCTGCCCTGTCCCTGCCTGCGTCTGATTTTCGAGTTCATACAGGGTGATAAAACCTCCCAGCTATATTAAAAATCTTGAACCAGTATCACTCAAAGAAAACATTTATGTTTTTTTTTAATGGGAATAGTTCATTTTTTGCCTAAACATAGATATTACTCTTACACCAGGCACGCGAGGGGTGCGGGTAGCGCTCGGAGGGTGCACCCGAGTGGTGTCTACGTTTAGGAAAAAATAAAAAAATCCACAAAAAAAAAAATATTAAAAAAAAAGTGTTCTGTAAGTCATACTGGTTTAGGATTTTGAATATAGCTAGGAGGAGGTTTTGAATTTCTTTAAAGTTCGAGTGAATAGGCTTCTTCCGGGTGAGCTTGCTACATCCTCGACCACATCTTTGCCCTGAGCTAGATTTTAATAAAAAAAAAAGTTAAAAATCATAAACATTGTAATTTTTCATAGTGTCTGCATCATTAATATTCTACTAAACTGCTAAGATTTCAAAATCAAATACCACCGTTATGTAAAATAAATCTTCTGTAACTATTATTTCAAAATATTAAAAAATATTTCAAAGGCCAGAAATGCCTCTGGATTTTAAAAACCCAATTCCATTCTTCACGCACCTTGCAAAGAAAATACAACAAAATGCTGTTCCGAACTGAGGCAGCAAAGGAATAAAAACATCGAAGTTTCCAGAACATTCGCGAAGGCATTTCAAGAAAATGATCCAAATGCTCATAAAGAAAACCTTACCAGTGACCCTTTTGGAGGTCCCAAACTGTGCCAGTAGAGTCATAAGCCCGCGTAACCGCATGTTGCAACCGCTGCGGCGATCGTTGCGCCTGCGCAGCCAGTCCTCGCGGTGCCGCGTCGCGCAGCTGTCGCTTACAGCAAGTAACGCCGAAGACAATAACATAGTCAGTATCTTGTTTATCTTATTCCAACTTTTTTTTACCGAAAGTGTGATTGTTTGACCTTTCACGTTGGATTTTGTGTACAAAGATTAGTGGGCCGGACAGTTAATGTCGCCTACTTTGTGCCTGGTAAATTCCTTCAGGAAAATTCAAGAAAATCGATAGTTATCTTTCGTTTTTTTAGCTAACCGGATACTTTAAAAGTTTCAGTATCATACGCGAAATAAAATTATGTTCCCAGGATGAAGTTTATAAAAAGCAGCTTTCGTGAAAAAAAAAACGGTCTTCCTGAAACTGATTAATTTTCAATTTTTCGGCTTCGTTCAGCTTCAGATTCGTATCAGACTTACTCGTATCAGACGATACTCGTACTTAACATCACTCAAGTATTAAATGCATTTTTAGGAAAATTTGAGTTTTAGCGAAACCAGAACTAGATTTATTTTATTTGTTCTACATATTTTACTGTTTATGGAGCTTTACTGTATTTTTGTTTCCTTTATTCGTTCGGTTACTTATTATAATTATATATAACCCTTCCAGAGTGGCACTTTGGTCATGGTCCAATGCCCCAATTTCAACATGTCTTTGTTCTATAATGAGCATCTTTGTCTAAACTCAGACCTCGTTTTGTTGACTGCAAAAAAACTGCAGCAACCGTGACGTAACAGCGGATTTCCTCGTGATTTGAAGATGGCTTGATGGGACGCGATAGTGTTTTGTTTTTGTTTGCTTCTCATCTCATTTCGAACGGGAAGGTGCCGCAATCGATGGCGATACTGCGGGAATTATAAGAACGCGACTCTTATTACCAAAGTAATAAAAAATAATTAGCACTATAATAATTATGTAAGTCTTAATTAATTACCTAAAACTAAGCAATTTACTAATTCAAAATAGCTTTTGACACTTGTCGATAAACAACAACTTTAACTCCTTACCGATTCCTTGCCAAAAATCAGATTCTACATATAATGATCTCGTCGATTAGGTGGCCCACAAGTCACCATATATTCGTATAGGTGTACTCTATTTTGTTAAAATAAGAATGGTTTTGTAACAAAAATGGGGTAACCTAAAGCGCTGGTTACCCCACTCCAGCTTGAAAGTCTACACCCAAGGATTTCTATACACCAACCTGATCAAGGATTTCTCTGACATTATGCAACCTGCCCAATTCCGCTCTCCTTAGCTAGTTTATTTAATTTTAAATGTTATGTCAATACCTACAATCACACTCAGTTTCTAAATCACTCTAGATAGATGAAGGCTAACCACCTTATTTTCGTTATAAGCGTTAGTGCCACTTTATCGATTTCCGTTTAAAAATTTGTGCAAAATGGCTGATGTTTACTCGGTTTGGGCACAGAATACTTAATTGTTGGTCTGGGCTTCAGCTTTATAGCTGTGACTGTTAGAACCCCACGTAAAAGCCCTTCGTACGGGTCTTTGAATGAGTTCTTTATTTACATATTCGTCATGTATAATTGGACAGTATCAGTTGATCGAAATGCTAAACAGATATTGTTCCGTGCGATAACCATCAGGTTTGGTCCAGTGGTGTAAGGTCCTTACCTAACCTGGCGTAACCCACGTAATCTATTTCGTGACGTAATGTAATAGCCTGACGAAGCTACCCTTGAGACTTGTAGCTGAGGTTTTATCTATGAAAATGTATTCGCTGATACATTATGTTGAGTAGCAGGCGAGACCCATTAATTTTCTTTCGGTTTGTAAATTGAGTGCCAAACATAGTATAAATTATTTCTTCATATTTCATATTTCTTTATTTGCCTTCAAATGGTACAATAAGTTCTTAAGCTAATTATCAAGTTCATCATTTGAAACCTTGTACAAGGTACAGCAAACTTATACTCATTTAAAAAATACAATATTTTCTCATTATCATTATATTTATATATAATCATCTATGTCAGTTTTTTTCTAAGTCTAATAGATAACTTAGGCTTTCAGCTCATAATTTAGTCTGTTAAACCAAAGTAGAGTTTATTAGGTTTTAGTAGTTTGTTTTCTCAATTTTGTTTTGGTATTTTTAGTCCGTTGCACATCTGTTGTTTTTTTTGCAGTCGGGTTTTTCAATTATTTATATTTGCTTTTCTTCCGGAGTAACACAAGTTATTATAGTTTTGAACCTTATTCTCCGAACTGCTTGTAGGTACTGGAGGATTCTTTTCATAAGAGTCCAATTTAGCACTATAGCAATTTAAGTTAACAGCATTATTTTTATATGTATGAACTTTTTGCTAAATGATACATTTTTTTTTATAATTCCTAATCAGGTCAAGCACCGCGCCTATGACGAACTGTTGAACTATTCAGTGTGTCGGTCCAGACCTATCACCGTCTATCGAGTTAACCCATTACTCTTTACGGTAATCGTTTTCTACTCTTCGGTATCAACGACAACAGTATATGTAATATACAAGATGTTTCAAAAAAACCCAAAAAAAAGATAATTCAAAAATAATTAAAATTTAGCTTATTGCGCAGCCCTATTACAAATATGACATATTAATTATATGAAACTTTCATTTTGAAAGATGTCAAACCGTGCAACTGATTACTAGAGTTGTGACTATTTCACTTTTAAAATTAAATTTTGGAATTTCTTTTTTTTTTGGATTTTTTTGAAACACCTTATATATCGGTACTTACCGCAGTAAGACGTCAGATGGTTTTTAGCTATTTTTTATTAAAAAAAAATCTGCCGTTTGAAAGTCAGCAATTAATGTCAGGTAATTAATTAATGCCTCTGACGTGGTTTAACAACATATGTCAATGGACAACTGCCGGGACCACCCCAGAGTCTAACATGCGTATTTTTCTACCCAATAGTCCTTTTGGCCGACGTTTTTCGTAAACATACATGAAGTTCTCAACTTTTTATTTCTCTTTTAAATACTTCTCTCTTCGTTTACAAATTTCCCGCCGTTCTATCGCCTTTCCTATAATGCAGAGAGCTAGGTCCTCATTGCTCGCAGTGACCTACCGTCTCTCCGTGTCCGATTCTCAGTTAATGAGGAGCAGACTCTAATTAGTCGGAGTTAGATAACACTACCAAAACTACAATCGCTAAGGTAAACACTTTGTAGCCGCAGTCTACTTTAACATCTCACTTCAAACAGTTCAGTCTTCATTTTCGATTTCTTTTTTTGAGTTTTTTTGGTTAACGAATTTAGAGAGTTTATTTTTGTGGTGTCTTTGCTTGTAAACATTGAGGTTTGATTGCATTGATTTTCATTTGTTTTTCAGAAGATTTATACTAGTATCCAGGTCAAAAACAACTGTTTGTGTTCAGTGATGGGGTGTGTGCAATAATAATATTATGGTGCTCCAAAATCGTCATCTTCACCCAAGGGCATCGCCAAAGGGGGCAGAGAGGGGCAGCTGCCCCCCCTAGAGATTAGAAAAATGTAGCCAACTACAAAGCAACCAAAGTTAGCATCGTTCTTATTACAATCGCCAATTCGTCATAGATCTTTGCCTCGCGCTACAAGTGTACAACATTATGCTCTTGACTGTACCTACAATTCATATTTTTTTCATCTTCCATGATATTAACTTGCCCCCACGTGGGCCAAGGGCTGGCGACGCTCTTGCCTTCACCTACTAGCAGTGCACCCTGCTGATCAACGGACGTATCTAACCCTTAAAAGGTTTCTTTCCCTGATATTGGCGACTTTGCTATTCTCTATTTTAGTTTCTATTAAAATACTCTGACATTGGCAAAATAACGATTGAAGACGCCATTTTTCAAATAATTTAATTTATTGTGTTTAGTGATGCTTAATTTAGTTTTCAACCGTGTGGTGATCGGTTAAGAATAACACTACCCCATCTCTTTCCGTGGGTGTCGTAAGAGGCGACTGAGGAAACACGAATGAGACCCGCCTCCTAGTAATCCATCCCAGGCAACGACACTTCATTTTTTTCTGTATCTGAGGTTTCGTCCTATGGTCTCATGGTGTGGTAGGCTCTGTAAAGGGCCGTCTGGTTCGCGACCACCCTCCTACCGAAGTTCCGTCGGTGCATGGGAGTACCAGTGCCTTTATAGGCATTTTCTAGGTTAACTCGATCCATCGTCGACCTCATCTTTGACCTTATGGTCAAGATTGAGGTCAAGAGTTAACCCACCTTATAATTTAAAGTAATTTAATTTTCATTTAGTACTTCAAATTAACCTTTTTTTTATTCGATGTAAAATAGCCTCCAAGGAAGAAAGATATGTAAGATATAGCGTAGTTTATCACATCATTGTTGCCGTCCACATTTTCTCTACAAAACCTTATCAACTTACATTTCCGCGACATCAAAGGTTCCCAGTGAGTTCCCATGGTGAATCTCGATCGTTTAGCGTTACGCAACACCAACAATGACACTTTCAAAGTAATCTTGTTTCCTCTGGACCGCATTTACTATAATTGCAATATCATTTTGCTTTTCTTACAGAACAGCAAGGTCGAGCCAGAGTGCATCTAGTGAAGCCGTGAGAGTTATTAAACAATGCAAATGCCATAACATAAGTACATGGTGGTGTAATGACACATGACTTTCTTCGACAATTCAAGTGATTGTCTAATGGCAGTCGTTAGTGAGTGAACTAATTAGTGCGTGTTGTTCTGTGCGGCTGTGTGTAGTCGGTTGTAAGTGTTTGCCGTTTGAGGAAATCTTCAGCAATGAAAGTGAGTACTTTTATGTTTAACTCTTTATATCTATACTAATATTAGGTCTTTACCTATGAAATTGCCGTTTTTCATACAATATTTTTGGAAAACTGAATTTTCCATACTAACGTTTTTGGATTTTTTTCGGGAATGCGAAATCCAAATTTAGCAAAATTTTGTGGGAAGATTTGGACAACATTAAGTTAATTTTCATCATACTTACTTTATTGAAAGTTGTAAATTTGAGTAATAGCTGTTCAATCAAATAAATTATGAATAAAGTAAAGCTTGAGAAAAAATCGGCAATTTCATAGGTAAAGACCTATTATTATAAAGAGCCAAGATCTGATAGTTTGTTGGTTGCATTGAATAGGCTCCGAAATTACTGGACTGACATGAAAAATTCATTTACATTCATTTACAATGCTACATTGTCCTTGAGTAACATAGGGTACATAGTTTTCCCGAATGACCACGGGAACAAAGTCCTGGACGGAATGCTAGTGCATTATAAAAGAATATCTTGAAAACAAATTGGAATCTATGCTTTTCAGAACTCTTGAAAAATATGTCAACGTTCTTTTGCTAAAAGTAATTATGGCAAATAGTATAACTTACGTATTTAGTAACTTTACATTAGTTAGCGAAACTTTAGACACTATTACAATTTAAAAAAACGACTTCTCGTACAAATCAATCAGCTAATCGCTCAAGTTGTGAGAGGTAGGTACATTTTATTTTTTTTTCATTTTCGGCCTATGATCCTTGGGTAAGGTTGATCAGTTTCGAGGACTGATTCACTTGCTTAATTTTCGCTAAGAAATTAAAAGTTACCTAGAGTATAACCTGTAAAGGGTACCATAGGACGTATGATTCTCCTCAAGGCAATAAATGTTAATTCATTGCACAACTTATAAGGAAAGCGAATATATTTTAAATATAACGACCGAAATTATGGTCGTCACAGAGGGTGTCACCCAACCTAACCTAAGCTTAAGAGGATCGTCTCAGACATTTTAAATGTTAATGGATCTCTGTGAATTTTTTATATAATGTTAGGAACACCAAAAACTAGGTCCGAACGTTTTGATTTTTTTATATTTTTAGTAGACAAAAAGGTATTTCAGATTTTTCGCCAAACAAATTTTCAACATAAAGATGACTCAATTTTGGAAAAAGCAAAATGTACAAACCTCGGCCTTGTTTATACGCTTACGAATCGATAGAGGCCAAAAACGTACGATTTTATAAAATTTTTGGGATAGGAATTCATTGACGCCTAAACTCTTAATAATTTTGGAAATAAAACTCGGCAATTCGCCAAAAAGCTGCAAATGTCCTTTTCGCACAAATCTGAGACGGGTCGACATCGAGACAGCATGAAAATCCTTAAAAACCCGAATCGCGCGCGCTCCAAACTGAGACGCTAGTCTTAATGACATGAAAAAGAAAAAAAAATAGTCTCAGCTACAATCAGTCAAACTCTACACATGGTTAGTGTTCGCGTGCGGACAGTCCACATAATCCGTTGTTACAAAGCTACAACTGGTTCCCGTAATACATAATGCTATGTTACTCCATACATGCTTCTGGCAAACAACATCTGTTATTACAGATTACTTCCACTAACTATTATGTGATTGTGAAGTATTTAGTTGCTACAGTCCGGAAAGGCAACAACGATGTATAAAATCTCAGCGTTAAATATTTTTTTCAGTAATATAATAAGTGATGTTACTAGAAATGAGGTTTATCTATTCACATATGGTCATAAACTTCATGCAATGAAAACACGTCAACATTAAACATTTTTCAAATAGTACTGCACTAACTCTATATCCGTAAGGGTGTAATAAAAAAAAAATTCTATAAGTAATAAGTAAGTAATAGTTTTTTTAATTTAAAAAAAAACTTTAAACGTTTATCACTTCGAGGGAAATTTACAAGAAAATGTTTAGGGAAAGAAAAATATTCAGTGTGAATGGGACTTGAAACCCCGATCCCAGGATTAAAGAATATCTAATATTATTACTAATGCAACCCTTCAAAGCAATAAGACGAATGCAGGTCATAGTGAACCACGCTGACAGAATGCGGGTTGGTGGACCGTGTCTTTCGTGCTCCTCGGTGGGGTCATTATATGGGCTAAATTACCAATATTGCTAACATGTAAAAGAAATGATTACGGGGACCTAAAAAAAATTACCCCATTATATGCCATTAATAAAAGCAGATAGTATTCGTAGCTGAAAAATTCCTTATTAAAAGGGATCAAACGACTGTCAATCATTAACATTAAAGCAAAACTGACTGATTTTCTTATTAAAAGGGACCATTATTTGCATTGAAAATATCACTAAAATATTGTCAAACACATGACTGATACTTTTATCAACAAATCATTGACCTCGCCTCATGGCATACTGGTCAAATTATAGGTACTATATACCTGTATTGTCCGCTTGCAAATATATGAGTCAAGGCTTGCCAATTGTCTACTGCGTATTGCGTTAATAAAACATGCAATATGACTGTCAAACTTTAATATTTCGACAACAAATTAGAAGTGGAAGGTTGTTATAGTGAATATCTCTCTATTTACATAGGTATTGTACAATCATATAGTTGGTGATACAGTTTATTAGTATTGTGCCTTTCATACTCAGCAGGTATGTAATTGGTGCAATAGGTATTGTTGCGCTTGTCAAAATTATAGTTGATTGGGTCTTTTGATACATAACTTAACAAAATGATTGGTTAATATGGATCATCATATGGGTGACTTTAAATTATCTAACGAAACGAAAAAATAGACTTCCCATCCAAAGGCAAATCAGCTGATCGCACGAATTGTATGGAGATGCATTTTTTTTTTATATTTCGGTCTATGTTCCTTGTGGAAAGTTGTTCAGTTTGGTGGGCTGATTCACTTCCTTAATTTTCGCTAACTAATTTGAAGTCACCCATAATAAAATTGAAGGTCACGCCCAGCCAAAACCCTTGGAAAGCCGAAATTTAACACAAAGGTTCCCTTAAATATGTAGACAAGGAACAAGGAAAGATTTTACGAAATTCCCACGCATCGTTTCAGATTTATATATGTAGGCATCATTTAGTAGATTTACAAATGTTATTTTACTCTACTTTTAACACCCCCAAATAAAAATTAATCTCTTATCAACTCGTTACAAAACGGCCTTTCGCTATCACAGTTTCGGATTTTACGCTCGCACTAAACGTGTTAAAACATAATCTGACAGTCCAGTCGTGACCTTTCCGAACTGTGTTTTTAAAACATTGCAAATTAGAGGTGAGGGGTTAAAGAGAATCAGTATACAATTATAAAACTCGCTAAATAATAATGTCTAGATGATCTCGAGAAATTAGTTAATAGACAACAGTGGTTAGACGATTTAACACCCATACCGAATATTGCAAGTCACGATGACATAGAAAAAATTAATGAAAGATGTCTGCAACTTCTTAGCGAGTTTACACAACGAAATAAGATATTTTGTAACAGATACTTTGTCTTTTCCCAACAATCTTTTGAAACATCTAAAAGCATTTGTGACCTTACGCTTGTTAGTGTTATTTGTGTTCATTAAGAACTCAGGTTACGTTAGTACTATTATTTATTCTGTGTTCAGGTAAACAATACCCTGTAGTCGACTTAATTCTCCTGGGTGAATAAAGTACACTATTAGTATAATTAATGCACGCAGGTGCATTAAGTCTACTTTCAAGTAGGTATCCATAATTCCATACACAAACAGATTTTTCGCCAGTTCAGCTTTGTAAGTTCATAATTTTATTTTTTTACAAAGGTTTCCTTTAATTATTATTGTGGAAAGGGAACTCAATTTTACGATGCTCAAAAAATTTAAAGCTAAAATAAATAAAAAATTAAAATAAATAAAATATATAATATTTTTTATTAAAAGTAGCTTTTATATAAATGTATTTCGTCTTTTTATCGTTTTTTAAATCAAATAATATATTTTATATTATCTATAGCTGTGCCTGAATTTAAGTATTGTCTATAAATATCAAAAAAATACGGGAAGACGATAGATCAAATCATTTTTTCATTCGTTTATTGGTAAAAATCTCCGAATTATTTAGCAACAAAACTAATTCGCCGGTATTACCTCACCGATGATTTCACGTTAATTAAACCAAAATTAGGTCTCTATGGAAATGGAAAGCGTTATAACTGTTGTAAGTAAACGATTTCTGTTATTCAATGTTTTTCACAATCGGAGCATTTCTTCTTCTTTACACTTAATGGCTGTATGATAAGATAATAATATACAACTCTAAAATCAAATAACATAGGATGAAAAAAGGCAACACACTGAAATGCCCACACTAAGTGTTTAAGACATTTAAATTGTAAATGAGTAAATAGTCAAAAAAAACGATTTTGATGAAATATTAGGTAGAGATAGATTAGCCATTGGGAAAGAACATAGGCTACATTTTAACCCACAGCGGGGCACGATATAACCTGTGGTCCACGCGAGCGGAGCCGCGGGCGGTAAGCTAGTTAAAAAGTAAACCTAAAATAGTATTTCCTGAAACATTTCTTTTCAGTGATCAGATTATTATTATGATCATCTTTTCTAGTGATCAACTGATTAGTTAACTCGATCCAACTTCATTATCGGTTAAAGCAACTCTAAAGCTAAATAGAAAGGACATCAGGATTGAAGTGGGTCTGCTCACGGGACACTGTCCTTTGAACCGACACCTAGCAATAATGGGCCTAAAAAGTGATCCCACATGCCCAGAATGCGACATGGAGGAAACAAGTCTCCATTTCCTGACTGAGTGTCCAATGTACGCGCTGGTAAGATGGGAGACAATAGGCATGGATGAGGTAAAAGAAGAACAAATACAAAGAGGTGGAACTGTCCGTGCAGAGGTAAAACTCATGCGCTGTTGTGGGGAACTGGGTGAAATGGTCCCAAACGAGTGGACTGATCACCCGCCTGTGCCTGACGGGCGTCCCCTCCATAGATAGATAGATAGATAGATTATCGGTTAAGCAAGATAGTGGCGCCGACTCAGGGTTAGCCCCTAGGCTATTATACAAAGGCTAACCAGTAACCACCACTATCAGTTACGTCACTACACTACAACCTGCGCCTGCACCACAATGATCTACAACCACACCGTCCCACGTAACCGTACTCGTAAATCTATCTATCACTAATGTCTTTCCTGATAGCGAGATTAGTTTACGAGGTATTGTCGACGAAGAGGATGTAGAACTATTTCTATAGACTATTAAGATATTTATTACAATTATTACATATCATTTTATACATGTTTTTATTTTAGGTAGGATCGCTTTTTAATTGGAACAGCAAAGTGAGCAAAGTTCATTGTTTTAAATAACATCGCGCAAGTTATTAAAAAATCTCGGTGGAAGACCTAGGCTTTATCTTTGACAAAACAAATGTAATTCAATAATTAGACTAATTTTAAGTAACAAACTTTTTGACCTATAATATGAAATGAAAACATATTGTAACCGTCCGTGAAAAAAAAAGATATTTTTTTGTGTCTTGATAAAACCCAACCGAATACATCCTTCATTCAGCCGAAGACAGCTGTGAGGACTGAATGGACTCATTCGAATCTCAAAAGTGATTCTTTTCCGTTAGATAGGTTCCATGTCACATCAGGTGTGGTAACACATGCACTGAGCTATTTCGATAAGAGCGGTTTTGCAACGTAAATGGAGTAACCTAATGCACTGGTCTCTGTACTCACGCTTATAATCTCTATCGTGTCGGGGAAGACAGAGCAAGATGTGGTTCTAGAGCTAATTGAAACCACATTTGACATTCATTCTGGGAGTTGTAATATAAAACATGAGTTTAATGGTCATAGGATGTGAAAAAATGTTTGTATGTGTAAATCACCTGAACTCATGTGTGTAAAACGACATACAAAATTGCCATTCAATCGAGAAAATGCTATTCTCCACATACTTCTCGTTCCAGTATTATTGGATAACACCAACATTTCATAATTCCACACACTAAAGTGCGTATTAACTCAATCACAACGCGTTTGATTCGATAGCAATGTCCATTACGTTATGTCGGTTTGATTGATAAAATTAATAGTCAAAAGCGGTAATTAGAGATATTTAAATATGTATTACAGTTACACACAAATTATAAGTAGAGGCATTAGATTTTTTGCCTCAAGTTCTTTAGCATACTTGACATACTCCAGATCGACATAACTGCCAAATACAAGTCAAATATTTTTCATCTTCGGATTGGGCCAGCGTGATGGATTATGGCCTTCACTGCTTCGAAGTGAGAACCGTGCCTCAAGGACATAAGCCCATAAAGGGCGGATGACGATGATGACGTGCGCATAAAATGTGTACAAACTCTCTTTAAAGTTCGAGTGAATAGGCATCTTCTGAGTGAGTTTCCTACATCCTCGACCACATCTTGCCCCTGACATTGTTGTCAAGAGTGAATCCATTTTCTATAAAATCAAATAAAACTCGTTGTTAAGCTCAACGTCCACTTTTCCGAATCATTTGGAAGCACTTCTCGTTGGGTTCTCTACGCTTGAATGCCTTACCTGGAAAGAAAAAGAAAACTAAATTAAAATAACAAAACTCAAATGAGCATTTGTAATTGAAATGAGTAATAAAAATTTAATTGATGTAAGTTAAGTATGTATTATAATATTCATATGTCATTGTTTTTTTTTTTTTTTGTTAAATTTATCCCTTTCGGGAAAGGCAAAGGAAACTATGTCCATATAGCCATTTCTTCAGTGAAAAATCTTCTTTCTTCAACTTAACCTAAGCCCTAAGCTTCTCATGTTCTGCGTAAAACCGGATAGCGTCTATTTTACGAAAACTGGCGGCGAAAAGCACAACCGCGAGGATCTTTGTCGGTACCAAACGGAGCAGAAACACTGTTATCACTTGAATTTTTCATCACTACACGAATTTTAGTCAATTTACTGCATAATGCACTATCACTATTACACATTAAACAAAATTTTCACGCAGAAAACGAAAATTCAATTGACAAAGCAACCGCTCACGCCAAGTTCCCGCCAAAGACCTCTCATATGTCATTGTATTTAGAGCTTGACTGCCAGATCAACGAAACTATCGGAACTGCCGTGAACCGCCCTCTTTTCGAAACAGCACAGGGGTCTAGGCCATTGTCCAGCACGCTGGCCCAATGCGGGTTGGGATCTATTGAACGTTTTAAAATATTTCGACCGTTAGAAACCAGTATTTGGGATATTACTAAAGGAATCGAACGCACAGAAGCCTGTTTTTCTGTATCATTGCTATGATTGATTTTATGAGCAGCATAAGCAAGTCCATTCATTACTCACTTGTTGCTGCCCGGCAACTACATAACCTAATGCCCATAGATACCAATACCTATGAGGTAATATACATCATTTCATTACCAGTCGAGTTTGTTTTTCTATCTATCAAACTGTCGCTCAAACGAGTTGCGATACTAACTGGAATTTATGTAGGACATAACAACACACTTCATGTATTCACTGAGTTAGTAGATGAAAAGCTATGAGAATGATGCTGCTCAAAAATAATAATAACACCATACACTCAAGGTTTACATTACACTACACTGGAGCTCTTACTAATTTATCAGCATTTTATGAGCTAAAAATGTAATTGTAATAAAATGTAAATCAGACTCTAATGCAAGTGGTTCCTAACCTTTTCAATATTGTTACCCCTGTAACTGATTTTATCCCCCCCTTTAAAATTTTATCAAATAAAACAATACAAGCAATGTTTTATTTTTGAGAAAAACTCTTTTTCTTTCTGTGTTCTCTGTTTGGTACCTCTGTGCAGTACAAGAGAATTAAATTATGCACCAACTTCATCGCATAGAACTTTGAAGATTCTAATAATTAGATTATTTGTTACCCCCGTAAAATAGCTGATTTACCCCCGCAGGGGTAATTACCCCCTGGTTAGGAACCCAGGCTCTAATGCATGAGATCACAGGCTAGTATTTTACACATACAGAGTAGCTGATTTGACCAGCTAATCGTCAGATAGTATTTTCAAAGAATGTTTCTAACGGGAAAATTTCAAATGATTGTTTTATGCAACATTTTTAAATTATATTAAAGGGAGGCATCTCTTTAGATCATACTCAAAACTACTTAGGTGAATTATAAGAATGAATATTCTAAACATTGTTACGCCCTGGTAACCGCAGCCGATGTAACTCTGTTGCAATCGCAATGCATTTTAATAAGGAAGACATTTTACACGTAATAAACTGATTTATACTAATAAGCACTTCTTGAATGGGACGGTTACTTTTTGCTAGTCTTATAAGTTGTAGTTTTACGCTATAAACCGATTTCGAAATAGAACTGGAAAGCAGAAACATACAACTGTTATCTACATATTTTTTTAATAAACACAGTTTTTCTTTCTTAGCAGCATGGGAATTCAAAAGTTGTTTTTGAAGTGAAAACTTCTTTAGCGGGTTAAAAAAATTAAACTCGCGTCAGGGTCACGTGTCTGTCACGTGACCCTGATCGAAAATCCGTAAGGCGGAGGGGTGTTTAATAAATATAGGAAATTAAAACTGCAAAAGTCAAGATGTCATCCGGTGTCAGCATAGAAAAAAATCAATTAAATATTAATGCACAACGTTACTGTTCAAGTTTTCACTTCTGCCGGCACTCCAGGAGTGCAACCCTTTGTTTTTTTTTCATAATTTTATATAGGTTCCTTGGGAAAGTACGTAAGTAATATACGTGTTGTTGAAAATGTTGATATTTTCAAGTTACAAAAATTGGCAACGAACGAACTTGCTAATGTAATAACTATTTTGCTAAATGATTTATATTGATTTCGCTAATGTAATTTTATGACGTTTTCAAGGAGCACTTTGTATGTTCTATGAAAATAAAGTATTTTTGACTTTGACTAATAATGCGGAAGTTTGTAAATGATGTTTGTGTCTGAATACCAGCAACCTAAAGTAAACGATTAACTTTTCAATTCAACTAACAATTCCATACAAAATCTCTAAAAACCAATGAACATAAAACGTTCGATTCGTTCTAGCAAAATGTCGAAGAGGCATAACGTTCCAGAACGTCTTCAACAATTTTGTTATGTAAGGGAAATTGCTGAGAAAATGTCGTTAGGCTCTTACACAATCGCTAAGGGACGTACAATATAACACTATCGTCAAACCATTGGACAAACGTGGTCATATCTATGGGGTGATCCTAAATTAGTTAGCAAAACTTTAGGAGGTGATTCTACCCATGAAACTGATCGATTTTCCCCAAAGAACCTTCATAAAAGGCAAATCGTATCACACAAGTTGTAAGGAGAAGCGAAAAATTTTTCTCACATATTATCGACCTGATTCTTAGGGTAGGTTGTTCAGTTTGGTGGGCTGAATCAAATCCTTCTTTGACTTATTTAAAGTCACCTAATATATAGTAGTCTCCAGAGAGACAAAAAATAAAATATTGATACTGTGTACGTTTGCATGTGTTTTTTTAAGAAGTAATCCCTCCAAAACTGCTAATCCAATTTTCAAGTTTTTTCCTACTATTCAGAATAATTCGAGGCCTTTATAGCAGACTTTTCAAGCTGTCCATTGGAGACATCACTTTTAGCGACAGATATGCGAGCGGTTATATTCATAATTGACCTATGTTGTATTCTAATAGACCTTTCATTTCGTATTTTCCGAAAAATGTCGCGGGAAAAAAATCTAAATAATCAATTTAAGTCGAATTAACACATCGCTCGGTTCGCTCGCCTCCTGATTCAAAACTAGGACTTCTGATCTGACATAATACTAAACACTTGATCACATTTGAATGAAACCTCGAACGTGAAAGGGACAATGGAAGCACCAGCTTTTTGTCATCGACTTCTTTGACAAATCTTGACAATAATCAATAAACGATGAACTATTGATACTGTGGAACGATGGTCATTTTGTACAACCGCCCCCCCCCCCCCCCCCCTGGCGCGCGCCACCGTAACTGCTTCTAAACAAACACCTGCCTAAAAGTAAATAAAAACATTTTGTTATTGTGTTCTTTAGCAGTCAAAGTACGATTATGACAAAAGTAAAAGCTACGTTGTGAATAGGAGGATTAGTTCCAGTTGGTTCCAAGACCAGCAGTGATAGCGGCGCGCGCGCAGCGTGAAAAGCCCTCTCGACCCATTGTATAGGAACCGTTTATAGAAGTGAAGAACGTGCTCTATTGAATTGAGAATTTTCACAGATTATAAATGTAACTCAAGAACATTCGAGATGCAAAATTTTTTATACAAATAATAATTGCGATCATAGAATTCATGGATTGTTTTTTAAATATTTTAACAACGACGTTACAATGTTACTGAACCATCATCAATAAGTCAATGGCCTTATACTTTAAAGTCTATTTACAGTGATGCATTAGGGACACTTTACAGATACATACATTAGTTACTTTAAATTAAACTAACTTTAAATTAGCGAAAATTAAGGATGTGAATCGCCTCCCCATATATACAAAGCGGGCGATCAATCAACTGTTTAATATGAGAAATCGTTTCTTTTTAAGATTTTCATATGGGTCCCTTCAGGAAAGTTGTTCAGTTTTATCGGTGTAATCACCCCCTCAAATGTTGCCTAATAATTTCAGATCACCTAAATACGCATGACAAGTATGTAGTACCTAAGGCCAAAACAAAATTAACTTTTGTAACTAAAGGTACAATTAATTCCAATCCTTTTGTGAAAGTCAAATTTTAATATTAAAACAAATTATTGCTTGAAGTAATAATGTTAATAGAAATAAAATCTGAAAGATGGACATTTTTCCATGCAAAACTCTAATACTACACAAACCTTTTACGTTACAAACCATGCCCAAATAGCGTAGCCACCGTAAATACGTGACAAACGGTAAAAAAAAATAAAAGTTGATACAAATCAATCACTATTGCCCTATTGCCATAACAAGACCATAACAAGTCAAAATGTCACTTGATGATATAATATTTAATCGAGGCTACCACTTTATGAGGTACTTTTTTCCTATAAACTCATTGTACCTACTTAGAAATAATAAATCGTAATAAAAAAAACTTAAAAAAAACCTTTTTATTTGATTTCAAGGGTTTCTTTACTTGATATTGGCGACTTCGGTGTTTCTTACTTTGATGATATTCATTCAATTACTCTGACACTGGCAAAATTACGAGAATTGTGGACGCCATTTTATAAAGTGGATTGGATTAGTCAGCTGAAAAATCAAACGGTCAGCAAAAGATAACCGCTATACTACTTTTTTTTAATAACTAAACCACAAATATTTTGCAAAGCGGATTATATATTTCTACACTTTAAAAACCAATATAATCTGCGGGACACCTGCCACAAAAACTAGGCTTCCAACGGTGCAGGCGCAGATCAAATCTATTCTCCACGCGTAAATTATTACGACACTAGCCGACCGGACCGTCTACTGAAATAATGGGCGGTAAAACTATAGGTAAATAAACGAATTTGTAGAACAAAAACTTCGTGAATAAACATTTATAAATATAACTCCATTGGGCCAGGCAGCGTGATGGATTATGGCCTAAATCCCCTTCGGGTTTCGAAGGGAGGCCCGTGCCCCTCGGTGGTGGGGACGTTTGGGCTGATAAAAATCAAAAACTCTATATTTATAAAGTGCTCCTATTTTCTTGTTATTTCTCGGAAAACTTTATTCACAAAAATGGTTAATGAAACCCAATAAGAAATTCGGCCTATCAAATGTAGTTCAAGCCAAAAAAAGATGTCACCTCGTAACCTATTTGTACAGGAAAGGATGGCAAGTTACGCAAGTACTTGTCACCTATTACATGCGCATTATGGCATTCTATTAAGTGACAGTACGTCTACGAACGACTATGGAGTGATTGGACACGATCAGACTTGCTTAACTTAAGGATTAAGAGTAAAATGTCAATCATCTTTTCTATCTCAATAAAAGCATTAAAAAATGCCGAGTCATCCGTTTTTTGCCGATTGTACAATTACGTGTAATATTCATGAATACAGATTTTTCTTTCAATGGAATGATGATGATACAACAAATTTACTAAAATTGATGATCTGTTGACAGTCACTATGTAATTATTAAGTCATTAGTTCGCAACACTGATCTTATTGTTGAACAGAATCTTTAAACAAAATCGTTGGCAAGAATCTAACCTCAAAGCTTTCGATCCACCAACGACTAGTATGTTTTGAGGCAGCTTTTTCAAAGAATTGCATTCATGAAAACTATTAAAAGAAAAGAAACTAAGAAATACACTTAGACAACTAAAATCGACAGTCATAAACTTCAGTGAAATGTTGGTGACATATAAAAAAAATACTCTATAAACCAAGTGACTCTATAAAAAAAATGTGACTCTATAAACCAAGGTTTATAGAGTCACATATAAAAAAATGCATTTACTTTGGAACATAACACGATATAAGCGCACAGATATATTTGAACGATGTTTTCAACATAGTCAATTTAGCCAATCATAAAAGTAACAATTACGACTCGGCGGGCGGTGTTTAAGCATGGAGCCGTCACCTCGTCATAGTAAACTGGCATGCAAATACCTCACCATGAAAGTGCACCAAATGATGACGTAACAGTTGTGACGTAACTGTTGCTGTTAAGGAACTTGGGAACGCCGTGTTTACTCATTAGCATAGTAAATGAGGCCCTTTCTTTGTTATTGAGGTGAACACCGAGAAATTATAGCCCTGAGTACAAAGTAATAAGCCGTTTTTATAAAAGCTGTAACAGACGGAACAAGTAAACCGATATCTATATTTCTACTAGCTCGACGAAGGTTTGCAAGCTGCGCAATGGCTTGTGACTGTTTGGATGTATTACTGTGAAGTTCTATCAAAATCCCTTCAGTATTTTTTTGCGTAAAAGCCTGAAATGTAACAGAAGGTGGGTCAGGGTGGCGCAATAAGAAATCTCACTTAGTTTTACACTTATATTCACAAAGTATAAGTGCGGCGTGGTCTTCGTTTGAGCGTTACACACAGTATGAATAACTAATTCTTATATACCATCTCAGTTCAGTACCAAGTATTACTCACTACAATAACTAAAATAATAGTTATTACTACGCAGAGGTACACAATCAAAGCTCTTTGTCTGTCCATCTCACAAATTTTGCCTTTAATTAAATAGGTAAGAAAAGAAGTAGGATTAAGATCGGAGATGAATTCATTTTCTAATTGCCAATAAATATTTATTTTCAAGATATTATGTCCTTACATAAAACCAAAATGTGTATAAAAGTTTTAATAAAAAAAAGCACAAAAAAAAAGAAAAACTTCAAATTTTATTCGGAGAAGCTCTTTTGCACACTCAAGCGATAATCGACGTTTAGTAACCATACGATATCCGCAAAATAATCGCATCTATATGCTTGTCCGTTGCAAATTACCAGTGTTAATTGGGTGAAAGTGAATTTTCTGACATAACATAACCAGCATGCGAATGGTGATGTCATCTGTTCAAAGTTCCTAATTGCAGTCATTAGACTGATGTAGTTTTACGTATGCATATGGGTATGATACGTGCAGACCGCAAGAGACGGATCAGGTAGCCGCAAGTAACAGATATAAATGATTCTATGACAAATTAGACTATTACAAAAACATACTACTCTAGTTTTTATTTTATGGAGACTGGGTTCGCTTATGACCACAATCTAGTGGTCAAGGAAAATGTGGTCAAAGATGTAGCAAGTAGCACCTCACCCTGAAGATGCTTATTCACTCAAACTTTGAAGAGATTTGGATTATATGAGCCCGGAAACACAAATGTAGGCAGAAAATTCCAATCCTTAGAGGTGCGCAATATAAAATATAAAATGAGCAATATAATAATATTGGGAAACATTGAAAACTGAAGGAGGATACGAGTTTTTTATTAAAAGACCATCACAGACGGAAAGGTTGATTGAAAGAGAAAAAGCAGAAGTACTAGGCGTAGCTATTTTGATCAAGTTAAGGAGAAGATTGTAGCGTGTCTTACTGAGAGATCATTTCATTGACAGAAGATAGAAAGCCTTTATACCAAGAAGTTGAAATGGAAGGAAGTAATCAGCCTAATCCACAATGATGTTCATAAAAGGCAGTTTAGTAGCAGCTAAATTCAAACAGAACAGTTACAATTTACTGGCTAGCCAAATAATTTAAGTTTTCAATAAATTCGCAAGATTAGAGAAAAATAGATAAAGGAACCATTTGCCGAATATAATTCTTCGCAAAAATTAATCGAAGATTACGACGTAAAGAAACAAACGAATCTCCTACTAAATATTCGTTCAAAAACACCTATTACCAATTTTGAGAGCTTCCAAGATCCATGTTACTTACGCAACATTTATAATTTTGTATAGAAAGAAATAGTCGATTGTTTCCATGTAAATGCAGTGATTTAATTCGCAGTACACAGATAATCTACTGATAAGCCACAAAAAGAACATCATAGACTTTGACATATTATAGTCCTGAATTGCCTCTACCGTTTCTGATCACACCGGGCAAGCAAGTTGGTGATTGAGGACTTACACTGTCTACAATACACTGTGCTGTGAACTGCTGTGCTATCTACATTTTTTTGAAGTGAAAACTTCTTTAGCGGCGTTGAGCACTTTTAGTATGGGGAAACAATTTTAAACTCGCGATGAACTCGCGTCAGATTGTCAGATGTCACGTGACCGTGATCGAAAATGCGTAGGATAGGGTTGCCACCTTTTTTGAAGTGAAAACTTCTTAAGCAGCGTGGTGTACTTTGAAGTATGGATGGAAACCCGGACGGATGGCAGCGCTATGGTAAAATTATCTCAATGACAGATGTCAACGATTATTCGCACATAGTGCGCAAATACCGATAGACTATTTTACTGAATTGAAAGTAGACAGTTTGGTCGAGTAGAAAAGTTGCCAGATTGTAAGCAACAGGTCGAGGGTTCGAATCCTGAGAGAATAACGGACTCTTTTTGTGTATTTTATTTTATTTAAATATTAATGCACAACGTTAATGTTCAAGTTTTCACTTCTGCCGGCAATTTTTTAAATTTACAACTTTAACCGGCCTCCTTTTGACCAGACTTTTTACATTGACCAGATATTTTACCAGAGCACTCTTGAGACTTTTCAGGGAAGGTTCTAGATTAAGAAAACACTAAAGTACGAAAAGCACTGTTGTCATTTATTGCGTGTCGGATATTTTATGTTATGTGGTTCAAGTATTTGTTCAAGGTAACATTATAAATATAAAGACGTCCTAACCGAGATCAAGCTCGAATGAATCTCCAGGATGACAGGTAGAAAAGCAAGTAATTTTGAATTCATAAATGGAGATCTAACCCAGAGGAGTAAAAACGTCAAGATGAAGAATATTAGGGACAAGACGCATGCGGCCTCTATACATATTGATCAGCTGACGTACTGCAAGCATTGTTCCATCAGTCATTCAAGTCCATAGCTTTTAGTTTATGCACCAATTTGATTTTGTTTAGCCAGCTAATGTAAGTTCCATTGTCTTTACCGGATTTTGGTAATTTTAGTAAAAGCCGGTGAGTAAATTGAGTACTGAAAGGCGCTATAATGTAAATGATGAGCTGGCGATAAGTACCTATAGTACGAAGGATCGTACATCACATTACCACAAGCGTGCACTCTGTACTATTGTGATAAGAGTGGTTTTGAAACGGAAATCAAGTAACCTGATGTGCTGGCCTCTGTACGTCAATGAACTCTATCTAAATATATAAAAGGAGAAACTGACTGACTGACTGACTGACATATCAACGCACAGCCTAAACGGCTAAACGTAGGCACTTGAAGTTTGGAAGGGACGTAGCTTAGGTACCGTAGAGGTGCACTAAGAAAAGAATTCCAGAAATTCCCACGGGAACGGGAATTAGCGGGAAAATCGTTTTGTATGAAAAATCTAAACCGCTTAAGTTAGACGCTTGAAATTTGGCATGCAGGTACCTTAGTAAACTTAAAGCTTAGTTGCAACAGGATATTGCAAAATTCCCTCGGGAACGGGAGTTAGCGGGAAAAAACTTCACGCGGTTCCCGAAGTTCACGCGGGCGAAGCCGCGGGTGGAAAGCTAGTTTCTTACATAATGGATTCACTAAATAAGATAGGGCTAGTGACGCTGCATACTTGACCTACCTGTAAAATGACCTATTTACTTCTATTTTAAATGAAATCAGATTGAAAGCTTGCAGACACTGATACATGAAAATGTGTTTTAATTAGCCTTAAGTAAACCTATCTAATATATCAACTCAATAATCAAACTAGACTTCACACAGAAACACATTTTTGACCGCTAAATTACTTTACGTTGATTCCCAAATTGATTTTGAATTTCAACCGGAACGAATGCCGTCTGACCTGCACCTTTGCACTAAAATTGTAAAATCAAAAAAATTTGATGTAACAGACGATTTGATTTGAATTTGGAAAGAAGGTTACGAGTCCTTGCCACCGCACAAGGCAAAATTGCAACATAATATGTGTCTTAATTTTTATTAATGGTAATCGTTTGAGTTGAGCATTATGCTTTAACAGGGCTGCCAACTTTTTTTTTTATTATAAGATGGGTTAACTCTTGACCTCAATCTTGATCATAAGGTCTGGTCAAAGATGAGGTCGACGATGGAGCGAGTTAACCCAGAAAATGCCTATAAATGCACTGGTACTCCCACGCACCGACGGAACACAGCAAGCTGTTTGGCGTCGGACTTCGGTAGGAGGGTGGTCGCGAACCTGACGGCCCTTTACAGAGCCTACCACACCGCATGAGACCATAGGACGACACCTCAGATTCAGAAAAAAAAATGAAGTGTCGTTGCCTGGGATGGATTACTAGGAGGCAGGTCTCATTTATGTTTCCTTAGTCGCCTCCTACGACACCCACGGAAAGAGATGGGGTGGTGTTATTCCCAACCGATCACCACACGGGTAAAAGCTCATGCCCGTGTCCCATTGGGGTAAGAATAGATCAAAGATTGCTATCACCTGGTTCGATTCAAATGTACCTCTTTTGCTTCTTTTACATTAAAAATTCGCCTCATACATGCTCATCGGTATACACAGTTGAAAATAATAAAAGCCTTACAGTTAGAACCTTTCCCTACTTTGTTTTCATCTAATATGGTGTCATCATTTTATTAAAGCTCGCAAAAAATCTTCATGCCTTTATCTATAGGCCTGGTATTTGCTTCATTTGTAGTTTTGGATGTTCAACATCATAAAAGTCAGAACAATTTGTGTGTGCTGTCATGTCACTGCGACGTTAACTGCCAATCCCACATAGACCAGAAATTGTAGTACGCCATAGCAATATTTGACATTTCAATATGTTAATTTATGAATGTTATGATCTTGTCAACCCTGCGAGCATAATGTGACATGCTCCCGCGATTGGAAAGCAGTGTCGCGGCCGCGGCTGCGGGTTAATGATGTCATCGTCTCTTTGTCAATGATTCCATTCCCCTTATTGTTGCATTGCACAAAAAACACGCAACACCGCTATTTAACGCATTTATTATGTAATGCGTCTTCCTTTATTTTTAAAGTTATTTTATCTCTCCAAAACACCAAGACATAATTTATTTTTTACAAAATAAGTGTATCTTTATTTCTTACTAATGACGGCTGCTTCATAAAACGTCCAGAAAGCTAATAAAATTGCATAGGAATCCAATGCAATGATAAAACTTAAAATGTAAAATGATTCTTGACCTAATCAAATTAATCCAAAAGTGCATCAAAACGTAAAGCAATAAAAATTAAACGAACACAAAGCGTCGGCGTCGATGTCATCGCGTTCCAAAATTCGAATTTGGAACTGGGCCGCGGCCGCGACCGCGAAAATATACGAGTCCTTACTACCAACATTGCAAAACTAAGTAGCCATTATATAATGGACGAGTGACGCGGTATTTCCAGCTTACAACATTGAATGCACTGCCGGCTGCATACCGGTTTGCTTACCGGCTAAGCCCTGTAGGTTTTTAGGTGTAATTGCGTAATGTTGGTATGTGGGTTAATCGTCTTTTGTTTTGATTTTTTCCGACAGCCCTTCACGACTTGTTAAGCCATTATTTTGGTAATTAAATATCGTTAGTAATCTTAGATTTTAAATAGATATTGGCTAAGCGTAACATGCTATCACATTTACCCGTGGGCTTAGCATCGTTTCCACGTAATACGGCGTATACTAATCGGTATTACCGCGTCTGGCGCAATACTCGGCATACATAATATTTGTGTTCGGTTAAAATTATGATTATGAGGACGGTCACCGAACCGTTTCGTTCAAGACCGTTACATTCACTGTGCAAACATTTGTTTCTTAAAAGCTTAAATACACATAATTCACATATTTATTTCAAGCGTAATTGGGTATTACATCAATAAAGTGTTAACTATGATAAATTTTCTTTGCACCTATTACTTATCATCAGTGTTATTTTATTAAGGTTCCTGAGGTCATTGCCCTTATACTTTTACCATACTATTGCCGAACTCAAAGTCCTGTGAAGCTTTTAAAGCTCTAAGCTCTTTAGGACTTGTTTAGCAACAAGGAGACCTTTTCAAGGCATTTAAATATGTTACAAAGTATTTTTACATATGTTTTTGATACTGGTTGTTCATGTCATGATCATGACATTTCCACAAATTCTTTACCACACTCACCGTCAAGGTCATCGGATGGCAATTACGTCACATGTCATTCGCGACGGGGGGCCTTGCGCAAGAGTCGGAGAAAGCAATTCGGCGCGGCCTTCACCCGGTGAAACACTTTCGTTGGCTTCGATGACCCAATGACGCCGGTTTTGGAACACAGCGCGCCCTAGGCTTTGGCCTTTTGATGTCTTTTAGTATGATCTTCATCCTTGTACTTGTCTTCAACTTAGGTAGTATTATGCCGAATTTATCATTTTCCAGAGCCTTACATACGCATCTTTTACAAAAAATTATTCAAAAAGTGTTGCAGTGCATAATATGTCACCGAAAAATTGTAGGAACAATATTACAATATATATATATAATATATTACATTACAATATACAATATTACATTGTCACTAGTGAAATTATATTCACCCGCGACATTACAATTTGCCCAGTAAAATTACAATTTCACGAAACTTTGAGGGACGCCTGCATGAAATTAGGATAAGTTAGGTTACGTTAGGCTTTTTAAGGTTCGGTTAGTTTGCAACAATATTATAAAAAGTCAGTCGATGTGAAAAAAATTGAGGCAGTTCACATACTGAGAAATTATAATCTTAATAAGTGAAATTACAACATTATGGGTTTCGAAATGTTTCGGTGAGAAACACATGACGAGACCCTACCAACCGAACCGAAGAAAATGTAAAGACAGAGACATCTAAAGATAGAGTCGAATACTCCAGCTCAGACGTTGAGCAGCAGTTTGTGACCCGCAGGATAGAGAGCACAAAGGACATGAGATCCGCGGTCTACCTAAGAATTTTTCTTTGTCACCCATTTCATTTTCTAAATCTTTAATTATCGAAAAATCACGAGACATGTGGCTGTTTATTTGCTTTAAGGTATATCCTCACGAAGTTTTGAGTCAAAATGTCCAAAAAATTTTTTATCTAAATAAAAACCTCGAACCCCGTCTCACCCCCTAAGAGGGTGAGTTTTGAAAAATTATTTCTTAGTGCTCCCCTAGACCTCATAAGAAACCTACGTGCCAAATTTTAAATCTCTAGACCCAGCGGTTTGGGCTGTGCGTTGATATGTCAGTCAGTTTCTTCTTTTATATATTTAGAAGATTGTAAAAAAAATTATACACCACCTGCATCTGGAGCACGTATTATACGTCAAGTATTCTATTTTTGAAAGTAAGCCATTAAAGCTTAAGGGAAATAAAATTGTATGGAACTTCCCTTGGGCATTAATGACATTTAAATATGGAACGCCAAAATTTCAACAAAAACTTCTATCAAAAATAATTTCGAAAAAAAAACAAAGCTGTTACTTCCTTGGTCCAAGTAGATTTTAACTATAAAATTTGACACATCAAAGAGATTTTACTTTTATTAAATATATTTAGTACTAGCTTTCCGCCTGCGGCTCCGCCCGCGTGGACTTTCACATTTTTTAAAATAAAAAGTATCCTATGTTACTTCTAGAGCCTCCGAGAAAATGTGTACAAAGTTTCATGATGATCGGTTGAGCAGTTTTTGCGTGAAAGCGTAACAAACATCCACGCTTTCACATTTATAATATTAGTAAGGATAAAAACTTGGCTCTATGTCTTAGCTATTGACTTCCCTTTGCCAACGGAACTAAATATTATAAGAAAACGTCGTAGGTGATTTTGGATCTGTGATTTTTATCGCGAATTACTAAATTGTTTTGTGGTAAGTTTTTTAAATAAATAAATAAAAAGTCCAATATGTAATTCCAGCGACTCTGACATAGAAACGGAGGCTCCAAACATTATTGATGGGATGAATTTATAATTTCTTTTTTATTTAACCTCGCAGTAGGTGTATAAAGTAGAGTAAGCTACTCGGGGATAAAAGTGTCTTAGTCTTGGGCAGACTTGAATCCTTCGCTTCATTCAGGATTCTTACCATAATTCCCTCGCTCCGCTCGGGAATTAACTACAGAATCCTTCATTTCGCTCAGAATTCAATATACTGCCCGTGACATTATACACTGTTTTATCCCCTTGTTGCTTAATCTACTATTAACGTTTTCAATCAGATGTACGTTCTCAGAAAAGGTACATTGCTCCAGAAAGTCCTTTACCAAACACTCAGTTCTGGGGATAGAACTCACTACTTCCCATTTAAGATTCTGACCTACTAGACATTTCGTCACAACGGGCAACTGCAATAATTGATGTAAATGAATGCTCCATACTTAGATGTAATAGTTACATGTCAGCAGTCGGTCGGCCTTCACCTCGCGAGTTCAAACTGTTATGTAACGTAATAACGTTTGTTTATTAATTTTAGTATTAGGATCGTCTTGCAATATCTTTTGACTGTTATGTAATGTTGTGCTATGAACGCAATAATGCCCTAAGGAAATGTGTATATTTTAATAATGCCTAAGGAAATAATGCCTAAGGAAATGTGTAAGTTATATTAATTACTCTTTGCACGTCTACCGCTTCACCTTCTGTATCGGTTCCTTCAACCCCCGGTTGCCTGGAAGAAATTGCTCTATAGCAATAAGGCCGCCGGATTGCACACTACATCATGAACATTTGTTTTTTGGTTAATGTTATGTTTATGTTTTTTTTTGTGTGCAATAAAGAGTATTGTATTGTATATTTTTTTATTTTTTTTACTAACCCGTCGCGCGATTGTTTACGCCGTTTACGATAGCTAGGCTTAAGAATGGGTTTGCTCTTGACCACAATCTGTATGTGTTTATTTGTGTGTTAAGTGTCAAAAGTGACGTCAAGTGGTTTTAGAACTTACGACGTTCTGCCTACCCCGAAAGGAATTTAGCCGTGAGTGTACAGATGGATAGAATTTGTTAATTAACAAATTTTATGATAGTGAGATAAGCATTCTTAAGGGTTCCTTTTGGCTGAATAATAAGCATAATTATGACAATGTTATTGCTTTAACTATTTGAGAAATCAAATAATAATGAGAAATCATTATTATTACTATATTATACGAAAGATAAAATCAAGATTTCGATGCTTTTACAATTGCCACCTTGCTCAAAAATTATCTAGTATTAGGTACAAAGATTTTTTATTTTATCCATTTGGATTTCTTTCTAAGAAACCGTCAATAAATAAAGACAAAAAAGCCATAAAATTTCACTAAGACCTTGATCGTCATGAGCTCATATTCATTATACGTCCCCACCAAGGGGCATGAGTCTCCCACTAAACATTGAAAGGGGTCTTTATCTAACACTTTGATGAAGTTGTCATAATTCGGAAAAAAAATATCGATTAAGTTGCAAGCACGAATAAGTATAATAGAATAATAGTCAATCTCAATCCACAAATCACCTAGCACAGAAAAACACAATGGGCCCCTTACATAACCCTATTCAACGACTATAATCTAACAAGGTTATGTTCAAAGTTTATCACCAGTTCTATAACGCATTACAGCTTTTTAAATGTTTTTTTTTCAATAGTAACATGTACAGAGCTGCTTCAATTCAGTATGTGACTGACAACTAAATTTAAATAAATTGGTCACGTTTAGACGCCAATTTACGTTTTGATTTTTTTGCTTGCGTAGTACATAGTTCGTAAGTTAGGTTTTACAGTTGAATTAAACTCAGAAGCAGAAACGTTGAAGCTTATTAAATGTAATACCGTCCCAAGTTCTGGCAGAATATCAGCGCTGGCTGTGTGCAAGTATAGCAGCAACATGCTGAGTCAGCGCCTTTTTGACTGACGCCTTGTGTTTTAATTTTAAGTTTTATTTGTTTGGGGGTCGTGACGTAATATGTGCGTAACGTAATATGTGGACAGCCCCTAATGTCTGTTTTAGTTTTAGTATTAGTCGAATAAAGTTTTTCTACTCTATTCTATTCAAGAGTTTATGTCAACAAGACGGAAAGTGACAGTATGATATTAAAAGGAGCATTTAACTTTAATGGACGTCTCCGCAACTGCAGGCCGAGTAAGATAGTAACAGCGCAGCGACAACACCGCCGTTCTATGTCAAAATGTAATAAAAAGAAAAAAAAAAACGCTACACACTCAAAGGCCCACACTAAGGTTTTCCCTTGTGTCGTGGGTCCCTCGGAACACACATAAAGACAAACACAAACACTCATGACCCGAGAACAAACATCTGCTTTTCACACAAATGTTTGCCCCGACTGGGGATCGAACCCAGGACCCGCCGATCAAGAGGCAGCGTCACTACCACTCGACCAAACCGGCCGTCAACATTGACAACGCCATACGAGTAAGACTTTGCGCGGGACTCTCGCGCAATCAAAGTGAAGTTTCAGCGTGAGCCAAGCGCGCCACATCTCAAAATTGATTGATTGAGTTTGTCGTTATCGTGCTAGAGCTGCTGGGCGAACGTTTGGTATTGAGAATTAAATCAAATTTGACTTATTTGGACCTGTTGAATGAGTGTGTGCGTTGTTAATATTCTTCATGTTCTCTTGTGACAGTGAGTTGCAAAATAAATAAATAATCAATAAAATTTTGTAAATATTAAAAAATAAAAAATAAAAAAAACAGACCACTCACGCTGTCCTAAATTGAAGAATACAATAAAACAAAAAACTCATTACAAACAATTCTGACAGGTTTCAATTTAAAATTAAAAAGATTTCAAAAAAAGAACAGAAATACAACCGGAAGTGATAGATACTTAATCCATTCGAAAGATAAATTTAAATAGGAATAGTTTAGCCGAATCAACAGTTCAATAAGAATTCAATCAATTGGATCTGTTTCGAATTAATTTCAATGTTCCGGATCATTGCAGCCAAAATGTTTATTTGATGAAAGTTTTTCATGATTTATTTTTTATTTATTTATTATTATTATTTTTATATTTTGTGCCGTAATGTTACACTCTGTGCAAAATTTTTCAAACTGCTTGGAAGAAGATTTTACCGACTTCAAAAAAGGAGCAGGTACTATGTCTGTATGTTTTTTTTTATGTATGTTCACCGATTTCTCCGCCAATTATGGACCGATTGTCAAAATTATTTTTTTGTTCTAAAGAGTATACTCCAGAGGTGGTCCCATATACATTTTATCAAAAATGATTCAGCGCTTTTGAAAAAGTCAACAAAAACAAAAAAATACTACAAACCAGAACATCATCTAAATAAATGAGTGACATTTTCGTTTGTGGTTATCTGCTAATGCTAATAGGCATTGTAGTCTGTAAAAAATACTAGTACTCTACTTTGTGCGAACTGTTATTGGGATTGAAGTCGTTGACTCATACGTTTTTAAAACGTGGAAAATTATTACAGAAAAGGTTTGCTGTCTATTCAAATTATTATTAACCCCCGACAAAAAAGAGGGGTGTTATAAATTTAAAGTGTGTATCTGTGTATTCGTGTGTTTGTATGTGGTATCATAGCGCCTAGACGAATGGACCTATTTTGATGCGCTTTGTTTTGGTTGAAAGCTGACGGTCGAGATAGTTCTTGGCTTTATTTGATCAAAATTGGTTCAGTCGCTTAAAAGTTATACACACATCAAAAAAAGTTTACGATCAGTAGCAAAATCAGGTGTATTCTTTAAAATATAAATTATTTAAAGAAACTGTTTACGTTTTATGATTTTATAATGAAAATGCACTAAGTAAATAAAAGAATCATTATTAATTATTTACTTTTTATTAACAAAAGCTAGGAAATGCAGTTTTGGCTTAAATGTAATGTAATGAAAAATTTGAATTAATGAAAAAACAAACAAAATTTATTACGAAAAAATTAATAGTTAGTATAAAATGACTCCTCCCCTGGCTTGCACACATGCGGAAACCCTTCTGGGCATGCTAAGAATTAAGTTATCTAGCATTTCTTGTGGTAACCTGTCCCACTCTTCAATAGCAGCTGCCCTGATTTCTGACACTGTTCGCGGAGGTGGCTGACGGTTCCAAACAGCTCGCTTAAGAGCATCCCACGCATGCTCGATCGGGTTTAAGTCAGGCGAGCCGGCAGGCCAGTCTAACCTGGTGATGTCGTATTGCTGGAGAGCAGCATCAACACGTCCGTTTCGATGTGCGGGCGCATTATCATCTACCATTATGAATTGGCGCCCGTGGTTGATGCGGAATGGTCTGACGTATCCATCGATTGCAATCGATTTGTACATGGCTCCGGTCATGGTGCCTTGATACGGGATTAAGGGCGTCCTAGCCCCAATCATTATCCCGGCCCAAAAGGACACTGATTTCCCGCCCTGCTGAACGGTTCCAGTGGCAGTTCTCTGCCTTTCAGAGTCGCCAGGTCTTCTCCAGACACGGACACGTCGGTTATCTGGATGTGTACTGATCCGCGTTTCGTCAACGAAGAAGCAGTTCTGCCAGATGCTTTCGTCCTCAATTTCTTCATTTTGACGGAGCCTAGCCCATTGCAATCTGCGCCGCTTCCGTTGCTGTGAGTTCAGAGGTGCTCGCCAGGATCTCCTTGCTCGTAATCCAGCTTGGTGTAAGCAATTTCTAATCGTTTGGGTGCTAACTTCGCGGCCGGTGGCAGCTCGCAGCTCTGCTTTCATTTTAGTAGCGTTCATTGTTGGGTCACGGGCAGCCAGTAATCTGATATATCGCTTCTGAATTGCAGTAAGAACAGTTGGGCGACCACTGCGAGGTCGATCAGCTAAATCTTCCATGCCCTGATACCTCTCCAACGTGGTCACCACGCAGGATTGGGATACATGAACTCTGCGTGATATTTCCCTCGTGGAATAGCCTTCTCCACTTAAAGTTAGAATTCTGGCTCGTAAAACTGCAGTTAATCCTCTCGGCATCGTTACCAACTTATTTTTTTTTGAATAAATTGAAAATATTGATAAGTTGCGACTATGTCAGATTTCTGAATGAAAGCAAGCAAGGGTTGATTGTCTTTTTAAATGAAAAAACTTTTGAATTACGAAATTATTTTATATTTAAATTTCATATTTTTAAATATGGAATCAAAAGATAAAAAGTGATTAAGTTTTATTCTTCTACTATAAAAAATATTAGCACTTTTCCAAGTGATCGCAAACTTTTTTTGATGTGTGTAAGTACCTACCTAATCGAATGTTGGGGGTGCTATAACATTTCGCTACCATTTCGAGTAAAGTGAATACGGATACAAATGTGATGAGTTGTTACAAAATACAACATTATTTATTTCAAAAAATGATTACAATACAAGGTAGAATGGAGTCACCCTTTAGACAAATGCAATGCCTGTGTTGGGAGACTCCGCTCTTCATTATACAACAAAAAATATATGTTTTATATCACCAAAAAATAATATTACTAATACTCTTAACAAATTTTAACAGAAATTAATATATCTAGTGTGCCGTATGTGTGCTGCGTATGTGTTGTGTATGTATGTGTGTGTTAGTTGATGACACTAATGCAAGCATAAGCTCTTCTTAGACTACATGTTGAAGATTAAAGATGATCTCCTCTTGACATCATGGGTGCGATGCGGATAAAGATTGCGTTTTCTGTAGCAGTTCACAAGTAACTCACCAAAAAATGTATAAGAGTGTCATATAAAACTAGACACTACCCGGACACCAGAGTATGATATTAAATTGAGAAATATTGGACAGAAAAGTAGAAATAAAAGTAACTTAAGAATATACCCAAAAAAGCCTGCGTTACGCACGAGATTCTGAGAAAATTGTCCAAACAGCCTACACGCTCTGTTTCCTTTGATTCGATTGTTTTACAGTCACGGTTGCTTTGTGACGAGTAACTTGTTGTGTATACATCATTCTCTTAATCATATCATGGTGCAGTCAAGCCATGTGATTCCTTTCAAGAGACACAGCTGAAGAAGCATCCGTTTATGTACTAATTATCAAAAAAGATTAATAAGTTAACAACATAGGGCAAAACTTGGTTAATCGGTGATGTTGAACTTTATTTTACAGAAAAATTGCGAAGTCAGAGTAAATTAAATTGGCCGCAACAGTAAATGCCTAAAAATTTTACAAATACTGAACTTTTCATAAAATAACATTTTATAATATAACATGCGATAAAATAACATTTTATAATACACACATCAACGCGGTCTAGGGATATTGCACGATTTTTCATACAAAATAGGTCTGTTTGAGAAGCTATAATAGCATACTCGAGATACATGGAGGGCTATAATTTTCAGACGAGCAAGTGCTAAACCTGAATTTTCAATTTTAATCAATAAATTTTGTTTTACTTGAAATTTGTGAAAACGTGACGGAAACGAAAACGAAAATGCACTTTTTGCCTGCTTTTTGTATGAAAATAGTCGAATTTACGCTAATTTTTTTTTTCATTTTCGTCACGTTTTCACAAATTTCAAGTAAAACAAAATTCATTGATTAGAATTTAAAATTCAGGCTTAGCACTTGATCTTCTGAAAATTATAGCACTCCATCTATCTGGAGTATGCTTTTGTAGCTTCTCAAACAGACCTTGTTTGTATGAAAAATCGTGCAATATCCCTAGACCGCGTTGATGTGTATATAATATAACATTTTATAATATAACATGGACGAATTTAAACTATCACTCAATTACGGCATATCACCGATTAGCAAAGATTTGCTATACATAAAAAACAGCATAATGCAAATATTGGTGCAAAAATTTGTGTAAAAGCCTTCGATCAACTATAAAGTAAAAGCAGATGTTTGTTCTCGGGTCATAAGGTGCTCGTTTCTGTCTTTGTGTATGTTCCGAGGGGTCCCCCACGTCACGTAACAAGGAAAAAACCTTAGTGCGGACCTTCGAGTGTGGTAGCGTTTATTTAATTTTTTTATTAAAATGTCATTTTAGCTAAATAGGGAAAGGGCTAATTTTGAGTGAATATACATATTATAAAGTGGAAAGATTTGATTATTTGTTTGTTTGTTTGCATTGAATAGGCTCCGAAACTACTGGACCGATTCGAAAAATTCTTTCACCATTGGAAACCTACATTATCCGTGATGGACATAGGGTACATGATTTTCCCGAATACCCACGGGAACGAAGTCCCGAGCGGAAAGCTAGTCATCAATAAACACATCACATGACATCACACAAAGTTTTTACAGTGTAAAAAAAGTTTTATTTTATAATACTTGCAGAAAATCTTTATCAACTCTAGGTGTAAGTACAAAAATGATTCTAACAAGCATTTAGAGACAAGATTACAAGAGAAACTTATTCCGTCATGATGACCATAGCAAATGCTCCAATAGGTTTATTTACTCACCACTTTAATGCACACCATTACTACATCGTAATGTATTCGAACCAGCCATAACGAAATAATCTTTCTACTTAAGAAATCATACCGCCGTCCAATATTGTCTTATAATCGATTTAGTACGTGAAGTGTCGATTAGATCGATGAGGAAGCTCTCCTTTGCTTGATGAAAGTCGATAGCTTAGAATATTGAGCGAGGAAGCAATCTCCTTTGTAATAACTTTTTAAGAGACGAACCAAATCCAGTAGCTCAAGCACAACGTGAAAACAAAGGACAAACGTCAAAAACTCTAAAATAAAATGATCACACTGTTTAGAAAATTATTTCTTCATTTATTATCTGCAACAATATTAAAATATAGTTTTTTAGGTTAAGTGTATTTTGTTATTTTCACATATTATTATTTCTTGAATTTTTATTTAATACCTTAATTTCAGAATTACCTTTTCTTCCTGTATATTCCTTTATATTCTATTCCCTGTATATTTCCTTCCACACTGATCCAAACCTGATCCTTTCCTTTTTCCGTTTTCCAAATTCCTTTTTTCATTTCATTACGTTTCCTCGTTTTTGTACTGTCAGTGGCAAATACACAAACCGTGTCACGCCATTAAAAAAAATATAGCCCCCTGCATTTAGGGCCTTAACAAAAAAAAAAAACAAAACTAAAACTATTACCGAATGTTTAAAACCGACTAATGCCAAATGACACGAGTCAGTCTGCTTATAACTCTTAAACGGCTGAACCAATTTTGATCAAATAAGCTAAGAACCATCTCGATTACGCTATCTTTAAAAAAAAGCCGCATCAAATCTGTCCATTCGTTTTGGAGCTACACACGTAATTTATAACACTCTTTTTTTGCGTTATGGGTAAAAAGCACAATGAATGGCGTCGGATACAGCATTATGTCACTTCTGATCACTTTCACGATCGCCCCAAGTGTTATGCCTAGAAATTGTCTAGAAATAAGATCATTATCTTCCGCTCAACTAGGAAATGCCCGCTACAGTCCCTTTCACGCACACTACAATGTAAATCACGCCATCTCTTTCATTAGTCCGATATTTTATTGGATAACCAAGATGTAGGAATTATAGGAATTATGTAGTTGCTTTCTATAAGGTATTATTGAAAAATATGTAACGAGTAATGAGTAATGACAGTTGTTTCATACGTTAACTAACAGTTAAGTTATCTACAATGTACCTTCAATATGTATTAAGTATCTCACTGGGTAAAGTACTTCCTTTGACTTACTTTATGGTAATTTTCGTCGCGTTGCTTAACATTCACGTATAGCTCATGTCGTTGTTGATATTACCTGAAAAAGAAAAAGATTTTGATTTAATTTTACAAATACATGACAGCAGAGCTAAAAATATAACACTAAACCATCATAAGGGACCATCCATTAATTACGTCACACGTTAAGGGGAGGGGAGGGGGTCGAGAAAAGTGTGACATTGTGTGACAAGGGGGGGTCATAAGTTTCACATTTCATTTCACATTGTGTTATGAGTTGATACGCCTTCTGATGAAGGCGTTAACTATTAACGACAAACTTAACTACCTCAGTCCCAAGCACTCTTTTTACGTTTTTACTTTGGTTGAGACAATGAGTTTTGAGTTCCCAAAAAAAATAACAACACTATTAAGTACTGCTTTTATTAAAAAATTACAAAAAATGGCAAATATGCAAAATATGTGACGTCACGCTAGGGAGGGGGGAGTCTTACAAATGTGACCAGCTGTGACAAGGAGGGGTCAAAAAATCATGAAATTCGTGTGACGTAATTAATGGATGGTCCCTAACTTAAAAATTTAAAACATATTTTTTTACGATTTGTGATCTAGGGATTTGTGATCCAAGGAAAACTTCAAGAAATTCTAAATTTTTTTTTTTGTAATTTTTTTTATTTTTAAAGAAAGGCTGTTCAAAAATTTAATTAAAATTCTAAAGCAGATGTCTGTTCTCGCGGGTCATTGGTGTTTGTGTTTGTCTTTATGTATGTTCCAAGGGACCCACAACACAAGGAAAAACCTTAGTGTGGGCCTTTGAGGGTGCAGCGTTTATATTTTTATTTGAAACAAAAATATTTAATCTGTTTTATTTCATCCTTCCAGATTCGGGAAAAATTCCAGCACCGTGTCCTCACCGACTGCGATGTGGCGTAACATGCCGCCCCCGCGCCCGCTGCCACCTCCGCCATCGGCCCAGCATATGAGGAGACGACGCCCTCCAGATCCAAACCAACACTAGATGCCACTAGTCCCAAACCAAAGCATCGCACTGTGATAACACTGGCCACTACAAACAACTTGAAAAAACTGTGATATTCGAAACCTGAAAATTTAAAATGGCAGTCCACGTCCTTTTAGCGTCAACAGCGCTGAAATCCATCAGTGTCACTGGCCTGTGGCTGATACCATTGCTGCTTGGAGCGCTGACGTACCACAACTACAACTCATATGACCCTGAAGCAAGGGTTCGGGATAAGGAGCCGCGTATGGAATATGACTTCATTGTAGTTGGCGGGGGCTCGGCTGGTGCGGTAGTGGCGAATCGGCTCTCTGAGGTCAATCAGTGGAGTGTGCTGCTGTTGGAAAGTGGTAAGTTGTACTTGTCGCTTTTTCTTAGTGTAAATGGTACAGTTAAGCTTAGCAGTAGGACAAATGACCAGATAGAATGGTCTCTGTAATTGGCCTGATTGGTATCAAACTATAAGAATCATGTCGGAAAATTTCTGTAGAGCACTAATTTTAAAGAATGTCTTACTAATTCCACTCGAAGTGATACCACAAGCTCTTTAAAATAATTTGTCCAATGATGAACATTACAATCTTGTTACCATGTACTTTATAAAAAATCTTTTCATGACTAACTCTTTTAATTTCAAAAGAGCAATAGTGTAAACAAGAAACTTAAATATGTGGGAAAAAAACACTTTATATATGAACCCAAAATAATGATTTTAAAATTCAAATGTAACTAAATAAATTCCAGGTCCAGACGAGAACGAAATCACGGACGTGCCTTCCCTAGCGGGGTACCTGCAGCTGACCAAGCTGGACTGGCAGTACAAGACCGAGCCCACCTCGTACGCCTGCCTCGGCTTCAAGAAACGCCGCTGCAGCTGGCCACGAGGGAAGGTAATATACTTTACACATCATCGAAATAATAATATACACTGCTGAAGTCTTTGAGGACCTCGTACGATTTTTCTTACAATTAACGGAAAGTATAAGAACAGAACTTCACGAAGAACCCATTCTCTATAAAAGATAGGGCTAGTTTAGAAGGTCACAGCAACTATACAAATGTAAAATGTCAACTGTTGAACCAATAATATTTTTTTTTTCATTTTATACTTAAAATTGTATACTTCTCACAAGATTTTTATAGGTTTTACTTATGGAAAAATACACTGAATACGAGTAGATTGATAGCAATTACATTGCCGTTCCATTATGAGTGGTATGGTTCATTAATAACATTACCGCCACTTTATCGGCGATTCCTGCGTTAGATTTCCAGTCGGAGGAGTGTACGCCGAAAGCAGATGTTTTGTTCGCATCAGCAGGTCTGTTTGTGTCTGCCTATACCTAATTGTGTTTCAAAGAAATCATGGCACCGGGGAAACTAGTATGGGCGTTTGATTCAGATCTTTGTCAGGCAGGGACCGCCTTAAACATGACTATGAATAGTTTTTACACTAATAAACCGATTGTGCAAAACATTTTCAGGTTCTCGGCGGGTCTAGCGTCCTCAACTACATGATCTACGTCCGCGGCAACCGTTTCGACTTCGACCAATGGGAGCAGGCCGGCAACCCTGGCTGGGGTTACCGCGACGTCTTAAAATACTTCATCAAGTCAGAGGACAACAGAAACCCGTACTTAGCTAACAGCAAGTATCACGGAAGAGGAGGATACTTGACAGTCCAAGAAGCTCCTTGGAGAACACCATTGGTGGCGGCTTTCGTGGAATCAGGCGTCGAAATTGGATACGAAAACAGAGACATCAACGGGGCAATTCAGACAGGGTTCATGATAGCGCAAGGTACGATCAGACGAGGCTCCAGATGCAGTACAGCCAAAGCTTTTCTTCGGCCTGTACGAACACGACAAAACTTAGACGTGTCGCTAAACACTCAGGTTACAAGAGTTTTGATTAACCCCGTCACTATGAAAGCATATGGAGTAGAATTTGTAAAACGAGGAGTCAAAAGAGTAGTATACGCCCGAAAAGAAGTGATCCTATCCGCTGGAGCTATTAATAGCCCACAGCTACTGATGCTGTCTGGTATAGGACCCAAAGATCACTTAAGAGAAGTCGGAATAAAAGTAATTAAAGACTTGCCTGTGGGTGAAAACCTTCAGGACCACGTCGGTGTTGGAGGATTAACATTTCTAGTCGATAAACCTGTGGCAATCGTCCAAAACCGTTTCCAGGCTTTCCCTGTTACCATGAACTACGTTATAAATGAACGAGGGCCAATGACGACCCTAGGAGGATTGGAAGGAGTTGCTTTTGTGAATACAAAATATGCGAACAAATCAGGCCTCTGGCCTGACATTCAATTCCACATGGCTCCAGCATCTTTCTCATCAGATAACGGACAAATAGTTAGAAAGATCTTGGGCTTAACGGACGAGGTATACAATACTGTTTATAAGCCTATAGCTAACAAAGATGCTTGGACTATAATGCCACTGTTACTGCGACCAAACACACGCGGTTATGTACGACTGAGGAGTTCTAATCCATTCCATTATCCAATCATGAACCCTCGCTATCACGAAGATCGCCTAGATGTAGCGCGATTAGTTGAAGGAATAAAAATAGCTATGAAAGTAGCAAACGCGTCGCCTTTCAAGCAATTCGGTTCAAGACTTTATATGAAACCTTTACCGAACTGTAAACAATTTAAATTCATGTCCGATGATTACATTGAGTGCCAAGTGAGGACTATTTCTATGACAATTTATCATCAGTGCGGTACGGCAAAAATGGGGCCTTCTTGGGACCATGAAGCGGTTGTGGACCCGAGATTGAGGGTTCACGGTGTGGAAGGACTAAGAGTGATAGATGCTAGTATAATGCCTACTATAGTGAGTGGTAATACTAATGCCGCAGTGATAATGATAGGAGAGAAAGGTGCAGATTTGATAAAACAAGACTGGTTAGACCGATAGTTAAATCTACCTTTTATACCCTTTTGCAATATGGGAGTTATACTGTAGATCTTTTACACGTGTCATATTGTTGCCATAGAGTGTGATATGAGGTACAGTATAACTCTAATTATATAGATAGACTAAACCCGTGGTTGTTACCAATTTACTGTTATAGAGTGATTACGTTAAATAAAGACCAAAAGTTTGTACCTTATATTGATTAAGCTCCTGCTCAAATATTTTGAGCAAAATTGTTAATTTGTTCATTGTCAACAAGACTTTAGCTAGTAAAACTTATACTTATGAGAAAAGAAATGTACATATTAAATGATTTATCTACATAAAATGCAAAACTAGGCAAAACGCCTTGTGTTGTTAGAACTTGCTGTTTTTTTTCTAAATAAAGTTTTTAATATGAAATGCCAAATCTAAAGTCAGCAATCTTTCTTCTTACTTGATGTTGAGTTACCATAACTGTGTAATATTTTTATTGTAATTATTTATTTGAACAGAACAGGTTTTATCTAAATAGTTAAATGAATACTGAAAGGAATTAAATGGATACCGTCTATTTATTGATTTTTAGAGTATCTACCCACAATTTAAATGCTTTAAATGTTCTACGGATAGGTAGGTATGTAATATTAATTAGAATAGTTCATGTTTCATCTCTTTCTCAAGTAGTCAAACACTAGGTATATTAGTGCCATATTTATATCATATTCTACTATTCTAGTTTTATCAATTTCGTTCTTAAAATCTCATATTATTATCACAGTGGCATTATACTTAGTTAATCTATTTTTACCTTAACAGAAAATACTTTTCAAATGAACTCTACATACCAAGCTACTCTGCAACAATAAAAAAGTTGCTTTATTAAAATATAATTATAATAAACAAATAACGGGATTTCAACGAGACAAAATCTAAGTTCCTTATCGGTTCTTATGCATAATGTCAATTACTACATAACATTGCTGTCAAACATTCACATTAATTCATATCGTTACAAAGCAGAAAACATCAACAACAAAACAATTTATCAATACTTAAACCTGGTCATTAAAAAAATTTTTGAGATATCTTACGCCATGATTAGAAGATAACAAAAAAAAGGTTATTTTTAACTTTGAAATTAATAACATTGGTTTTTCCTGCTAAAGCAAGTAATGTTTTGCGGTTGGAATAATGTCTGATTTCACATTACAGCCCACATAAATATTAAAACCTCAAGATTATTGTAATTTAAATCGTTGATTTAAGTAATCATCAGTTTGTATGCGCTTCGGTTTGAATTGTAGGGATTTCCATGTGCAAAGGGCCGATTAAGAAACACGAGTAAAGACTAAGGTAAGGGAAAATACAACGTAAATGGTCTGCAGATGGTCATTCACACCCCTCCAATTATACTCATACTGAATGTATATTATAATTATACTATACTCATACATTCAAAAACTTATTCGACCAACATGTTGGATGTCATATAGAACTCGCTTTCCGCCCGGGACTTAGTTCCCGTGGTAATTCGGGAAAATGATGTAGTATATTTGTTAATCCAGGGTGTCGATGCCAGTTTCAGTTTAATTCAGTTTCGCTTAATTAAAGTCACCCTGTATATTATAAACTTTCGTCATTCATTACATTTCATTGTTAACCACATAATAAAGTTGTTACTGTGTAAATAATGTAAATATGTTTTTACTTATGTTATGATTGTTGTAAAAGAAGAATTAAAAATGTTACCAACTGAGTTTAAGCTTTTATTTATGTGTCCAAAAATCGTCAATTTATGTTATATCAGCAAAAACGTACAGTACAGTCAAGAGCAGGTTACGCTTTACACTACCAGTTTAAGCTGAGCTCTGATTTATACTGCACGCCATACAATACAGGGCTGGCCCAAAGTGTCAAGCTTGACGTGCTCTTGAGGGTACAGTCGAAGACGAAGCTATATCGTATAGTGTGTAGCTTAAACATTGAAGACGAACTGAGAGAAAATGTCATAAGTGTATCTCTTTCTACAACTATTAGACCCGTCTGTATTTCTATTACACATTTTTAAATCTGTTCTCGACCGTATATACCTATTTCTTTTAGGGTACGTTCTTTTTTAAGATAAACTTTAAGGTATCTGTACATATAAAAATGTACAAATGTAGATCCGCAAGGAAAATAACTATGAGTAAGTATGGTCAGCAAAAACACGAAGTCCACATTTAAAAAAGAAACGGGTTTCGGGCTCCTACTAATTTATAAAGATCTTTGGCTCTCAGCTTGAATATTTTACAGAACTTACTAAGCTAATTATCGTACGGACGGATATATTAGTGCCATGCGTATTTACAAAAACAAACTATTTAATCAATCTTCTGAAAACGATTTCAATTTTAATATTCACCAAGCTCGGCTTGGCAAAGTGGGGTCACTATCTTTGGGCAATCGTTTTTTACTCTTTAAATTTTTTAAAGAAAATTACGAGATGGGATTCCTACGTCAAAACTTTGCTCTCGACCATGATAAAGCAAAACAAAGTCTAGATATCAGCTCACTCTTTTTTGTTAACGCAAAAATGTATGAGGATGAATATTAAATGATTTTAAGGTACCTTCCGGCTGCGATCTCCGGCGCATGACAGACCAGCCTCGCTTCCAAAACTGTTGCTGGTTTTCAGTAAAGTAAGTAAAAGAGTTTCAAACTTGCAGAAATATGTGTAACACTCAGGAATCATGAGTTCTAAAACAGATTAGGAGAGAGTAACGTCAAAGTAACAAAAAAATCAGCTGTAAAAGTTCCTATTGAAAATCCTCGTTACTACAGGATGTCATTGTCATGAGTTTAAAATGTCATTTTACGTAATTATCCATTATAATAATAGCAAATGGAACTCTCTGGATTCGGAATCTTCCAAATGACTAGAAAAAAGTGTCGAAGTTTAATTTATAAAGAGGGCCGTTGCATCATATAAAGCTAATGACAACTAAAATTAATGAGAAATGAATTATTGACGCAAAACAAGCTTGTAAACTAGGAAATTAAGAAGTTAACAGTGACCCGTTATATCAGAACAGTATCAGGAAGAATATAGAACACATCGGTCTTGACTTGACACACAAGTATTCCAAAAATAGTGTTTGCAAGAGTTAAAAAAATGTGGTGGAAAAAGAAGAACTGTGGACATTATCTGGTGTTTCTAAGGTGTGTTAAATTTTCGTAGAAAATAATCTTGGGCAGGATTTATAGATTTGTTTGTGTTTAATTTTATAGATTTTAGTATTAGTGAAAGGTTCTCGTTATATCGTCCTTTTCTTTGACTAAATATAGTCAACCGCAAATCTATATAAAGTAATCTAAAGTATAGTCGCGTGGAAGGAGGACTTCAAGTTTAATTTACCTATCACAGAAGATTGTGTCTGTTTGAAACTGCGCCCCATTAGAAAAGTGTTCCATTGAAATAGTGTCCAGAGGAAACTAAATCGAGACTTTCTTAGAACCATTTTTTTAAATAGTTTATTTCATTTTCTGTGTAGGATTTAAAAACAAATTTTTCAGTATCTAGTGCTATTTTTCCGTCAAAATCTGAAATGATGAAAACATTTTTCACTCGCTCTTACGCTAGAATAAATAAATAAGCATCTATCCTTTTCATGCAGTACAATTTTATCTCTCCATGCACCGGCTATATCCCGACGAGGAACCTTCATTGAGGCCGTGCAAGGGTTCCTCAAATACACTGCAGACCTTGCCAATGGAGAGCCTCAGGATACCCCCGTCATATTGCCTGAATATGACTTTATCATCATTGGAGCTGGGACTGCTGGCTGCGTGTTGAGCAATAGACTTACGGAAGTGCCCGATTTTAAGGTAAAAATACTCAGACACTCAGATATTCCGTAATAGACATTACGGGAATGCTTGGTTACCTTAGAGGCGGCTATCTTCCCTCAAAGAATCAGATTTAAGTGTGCTCTGTATCGATGTTAGTTATAATACAAATTAACTTTTTCGTACGTTTGTAGGTGGCCTCATAACTCATAACACTATCGATACAAAGGAATCCAGACACAATAATTAACGTTTATCTAGCAAAAAATACATTCAACATCCAGATTTACTTACTCAGTACCTCTTATTACATATGAGGTAACCCATAACCACCAATAGCTGCGGTGGTTTTTAAATAAAGGGTAACTAAATGCTTTTGGTAGCTAGTGCTAGGAATTTGCGTTTATAGTGTAAATATGCATCTAATCGGCAAGTGCGGCAACTAGTACGGTATGTGATTACAACAAAACAAAATGTAGCACTTGCCGATACTTGGCTGATCAAAGTAACCTTTGATTTCAAAGTCTACGGTAATTTAAACCATTTTTTGTATTTCATTTCAGGTTTTGCTAATAGAAGCCGGTGGAAGTGAAGAGTTCTTCATGGACATCCCAGTGCTGGCCACGATGCTGCAGTTCACAGACGCCAACTGGAACTACCACACTGAGCCACAGGTGAGTGCCTGCTATAACATTCGCGGCAAAATTTCAAACAAACTAGAAAGCTAGTCTGCACAGGTTGCTTTGATTCGTGTGCCTTTACAATGTTAGACAAGCACTGAGGCTGGGCTTTTCTTATTTCCACGGGGACATACGTCGTACGTCCTCTAGTTTCTCTACTCATGTAAGATAGCATGCTGCACTATCATTTCGTGATTCAGAAGAAAATCCCACACCCAACCGACAGTGGCGACATCAATCAATTGTGTATCAATGATGTAAACATTACAAAACATTAGATAAGGTAATAAAACTATGAAATGCAGCTATTTCTAGAAATAATTGCCGATAGAACCAGACGACAGCAACTAAACTGTGGTAATTTAATTACTAGAAACTTGATTCATATCAAGTAATTAAGTTGTCCAACCGGAAAAACTAAGAATACAGTAATTGTTAAATAGAAACACTCATTATTATCTTTCTGAACTAGAGCAGCAAAACATTTATTTAAGTTTTCCTAATGTTTTTTAAAAGACGGATACGAACATTCACTCGCTATCTCCTGGCCGCCCAGTAACAATTCTAGGACAATCTCTCACAGAGTTTTTCTTCATGATGCAGACAAGGAGTAAGGATGGATTTTTTTGCAGTTTCCGCCTTAACAAAACTTTCCTAGTTATGTAATAGGAAAAAAAAGTTATAATGGCCTGTGTCAGGGGCCGAAATTCTACCACTTTTTTATGTATTGTAACTTTCTTTCATTGTATAACATTTTACTACGCCAAATCTCACAAGCCTCCGTGTGCATATTTTTCTAAAAAGATTTGCTTCTCGTGCTCCGAGCATGGACCTGATCGAGCCTTTGAAAATAATAAGAGGCCTGTGTTTGTGTATATTACAAAACCACAACAAGCATTCCAATACAAAGTCATAGTAAGGAAATGTGAGCCAATAGAAATGCATCTTTAGATATCGATATTACAAAATTGAAACGTGATTGCAATGCGATAGTGGTGCTTACGTGACACGACACATGTGGACAGGTGAAGAGTTTACTTACATACGCCCACGCCTATAATCATATCAGGGTCACGCTTCCTATCAGGGTAGGCTGAGCATCTGTGGCTATAAAACCGCTTGATGTCACATTTGACATAAATTCAGATAATTATTAGATGAAACATGATGTATAATGGTGAGAAGTTATCAGCCTTTCGCCCACAACACAGCAAAGCCCTCGCATCCCACTTACTAATAAGCTGATTTTTTTTTCGTATTTTGACTTACTAATAACATAAGTCAAAATACGAAAAAAAAATGTTGATCTCCCATACAAAATGCGCTATATGCTGATGAAGTTTGTATGGGAACTCAAATTTTTTCGTTTTTTGACCTATGTTCCTTGGGAAAGTTATTCAGTTTCATGGACTGATTAACCACCCGAGAGGTTGAAAGAGAGATACCTAAAGCCCTGTATAAGAAGTCGAAATTTTGTTCATAATGTAATTAACGAGTATGTTTCTTGGAGAATGTTATTCAGTTTCAAGGGGAAAATTACCCCCAAAAGTTTCGCTAACTAATTTAATACCCTATATTTAAATATCTATCTCTCCACATCTGTTTAGTAAGTAGATACGATTCGGAAGTACATAGATCACGGTCCCGATTACGATTCCCTACGTGACAGCTCGAAGGAGAGCGGAGGGTCAGACATTTGTTAGTATTCAGTACACACAGAGTTTAGCTCATGAGGAAACATGCTTCCACTGACCAGTCTTAAGATCTTCGTTCGAGAGTTCTGGACCCTGATTATCTAATTTTTTTTTGTCTAAGAATCTGGGTATTTATAAATTTAAAAAAATAAATTATATAGTACTCGTACATCAGTTATCCAGCAACCATAGTACAAACCTCTCTTAATTTGGGGTTAGATAGCGCTGTATACGTTGTCCAGGAATATTTTGTTTTGTTTTTGTCCTTATTTTTTTAACCTCGGTGTAAAATTGCAACATAAGAGATTTGCATAGCTGGGCGTTAATGTTATCAGTAAATCATTCAAGACTTATAAAATGTCAAGTAGTGGTTCACATTAAATGGGAAAAAAGTTCCTCTTTTGGGTTATGAAGTGTCTTTAAATAAGTTAGCAAAGCTTTAGAGGTGATTCCCAAATAACTAAACAACAAAAAGTTCAAGTTCTCAAAGGCAAATAGCTGATCGCACAATCATGAACGGAAAGGCGAGATTTTTTGAAAAATATTTCGACCTATTTTACTTAGGGAAAGCTGTTCGATTTAGGGGCCGATTTACGTCCTCTAGCTGATTCAATTTAAAGTAATTTAATAGAAACTCAATTGACTATTTGACTAAAAAGTTGAATATTTTAGGCCTAAGCCCGAGACGTAAATATTATTTAATTTACTGTGTACTGTACACAATATACATACAGAAAGAAACAAACAAAGAGAGAGACGACACAACAGGCACTGCTTATTTCTATGAAGAAATTTCTTACAGCAGACCTAACTAGAGAGATTGGACGAATTGAGGCGAGCAAGCCTAGGTGTTTGTATTATGTCACTAGTGTCAATATTCTAGCCCCCCTTGCATATTCTTTTGTGAATATAATATAGCGTGAGGCATCCCCCAAGCCCAGTGCATCACAAGATTCACAAGTGATTCAGATAGATACAATTGACAAATAGCAGAGCTTTTAGGTTTCATGGAGAACTTAAGTAACCATGAAAATTTCTTATATCATTACTTAACATTCAAATTAAAACCTTGACTAGATAAATACGGAAATGGATTTATTTAAATAATTTTATCAAGTATAAGTTAATTTTCAAAATAAAGGTTACACGTTAAAGTTGAATATTAAAAATTATTTGAAGTCAGATCAATTGTTTACTTGCAAAGCGTGTAACAAACAAAATCTGATATAAAAAAAATATGAACATAAATATAAAGAAAATAGAAAACGTGATGAATGTGTGATCATGATCAACGGGCAAAGGAAAATTTCACAAAAAGGCGTTACAATGCGTGCAGGGCGTGACATTGAACTTTAAAAATGTTTCTTTTAATCCTTAGACCTTAAATTTTTATTAGATAAAAATAAAATAAAAATGTCACCATCCCCACACTAAAAAAAAAAGTAATTTCCTAAAATTGCCACAGATCTTCCATGTCATGCAACATACTCGTAACATAATATATTACTACGTAGGATGTTGTAGGATTTACGTAGGATACGTTCTTACTATCTACTAATATCATAAACATAAAAAAGTTGGGATTTATGAATATACAGATACAATTTGTATCTCTTTTATGCATTTTTTTTCATAAAATAATAAAAATACTAGTAGGTTTAGTATTTACTAAAATGATTTTTATAATTTTTCAGAATTCTCACGGGCACGAAGTCGCAGGCCGAGAGTTGTTAATAAATAACAATGAATAAAATACTAAATAATTAAGATGGTTAAAGAAGTACTTAATCCAATTATAAACGGATTCTGTGAATTAATCGATCGATTATAATGATTATCGACTAGTTGATCAACGAAGGAAACTTCGCGTGTTATTTTTGCTTTGTAGTCGACAATAGGATATGATTTCGACAGCATCTAAAGACATCCATTTTTTATGAGAAGACTTGGTAACAGCTACAAATTTCTATATTTTTTTCAGAAGCTGTCCACTCGGGACATCGTCACATTCCCCATTATGTGGGAATTTGGGAAAATTATGTAGCCTATGTGTTAATCGAGGGTGTCAGCTACCTTCATACCACATTTATCAAAATTGGTCCAGCCGTTTGAGCGTGAAAGAGTAATAAACATCCATACATCTATATAGGTACATACATACAAACTTTCGCGTTTATAATATTAAAAGGATAAGATGTCAACGTTATACAATATTTATGCGACTAGTATGGCAATGACATTTTTGATGCTTCAAAAAAATTGTCCCCACGTAGGACCAGCAGTATACGTTAGTATGAAACACATTCACAAACTTATTTTTACCGGTAATGTGGTTCGTGTTGTATGCGAAATAAGTTTTACAATATCATCGTTGGTCTGTAACCACACGCTCAGTTTGTAATTATCATAATAAACGTATGGAAATAGTTGCTGGGCTGGTAATGAATGAGGAACCTGGGTTTAACCCAGAAGAAAATAATTAATGACAAAATCGAGCATTAATTTATTAATTATGGACCTGTTTCTCCGACACACCTTTTTGTATTGTGCGTCATCCTATATCACATTTATATCTTAATATTGGCATAACACTAAACCATAGTTAATAAAACATGATTAGATTACCTCAGGAATAGAATTAAATAGAAAAATGTTTATTCGACAAATCCTACAATTGGTAATTTTTAAAAAACGAAATTACAAATTGCCGAAACGGATGCCGCTCAGCGTAAAGCCACAGCCTGAGCCGTGACGCTGTTTTTCAGCTGCAACCGAAAGAACAGGCTTAGCCTATGTGGGGATCTTGTTAATTATAAATTAGTTACACAGCTTTTGGAAATAAATGATTTTGACATTATGAATCATATACGCTAGCCGAATTTAAATCGATCGATTTAAAAAAACACCTGACGCTAGGTGTCTAGGTGTGATACCCTAAGCTTTACGGTTTATTACCGGTACCAAAAAGAGCTGATCCAGAATTTTACATAGACACTAAGGCCCGTATTACAGAAGGAGACTCAAGTCATGATCTATACTTAAGTATTGATTGTCTCTCTCTCTCTCTTACTATCAAAATGACAAAAACGATTGCGTTCTGTACATACAGACCTAAGTTTTGAATATTCTATCTTTATAGCTGCAGTTTAGGTGCATATTCAAATTATTCAAGTCATAAAGGTTCTTTCGAAAAATAATTTTCTTAGACGTGCGGGTTTTATCACGATGTTTTCCTTCACCGCTGAGCAACTGATAACCATTGAAAAATCCAAACATAAATCTGAAAAGACGAATTTAGTCGTACAGACCTGCAACAAGATTTGAACCTTCAACCTTCCTGTTACAAGTCTGGCTCATAATCATAACCAATACCATATAATTCGGTTATCACCGCATTGTATGGTATAGATTTTTAAGTTGTTACACGTCCAATTTTTAATCAGGACATATGTATTCACAAAGAAGATCTACTTCTGCCGTTTTATACGAATGGAAGGTACTGTCTGAATCAATAAAGAGAACGATAGAAATATCTGGACGAATACGTATTCAATTTATAAATAACTCTAAAATAAAAATTAAATTAAACACTCTCGACGTTCATTGCTTATAACTCTTAAACGGCTGTATTTACTTTAATTGAGTATAGCTAAGAACCATTTAGATTACGTAAACTTTCAAACGAAAACCGCATCGTAATCGATTAATTCGTTTAGATATTTGTATAAAAATAAAACTATAACAAAACTAAAACTGTTAAGAGCAAAAGAGTAGTATGAAAACTACAAAACACACATTTTCGATTCAAGATCAGTCTTCTAGGTATTTTAAAATCAACCAATCTTAATTCAATATATAACCATCTTAATTGAATCCTCTATTAAATTCACCCATATTAAATACGTGCTTCTTCAAAGATACAAAACCACAAGTGGTTTTTAGAATTCGAATTTAATAACGATAAATGGTAATTAACATAAATCAAAAAAATTAAATAATACTTATAGTAGGAAAATCTCAGAAATACTAGAAAAACAGTTTTAAATATCATGCAGAAAGAGTACCTACTGATATTATCAAGGTAAACCGAATGCTATGTGTGAGAAGCTTTTTTCTTAACAATCCTACTAACATTATAAATGAGAAAGTTTGTGAGGATGTGAGTGTATGGATGTTTGTAACTCTTTCACGCTCAAACGGCTGGACCAATTTTGATAAAATTTGGAATGGAGGTAGCTGACACCTTGGATTAATACAAAGGCGATATATTTTCCCTAAATACTACGAGAACGAAATTTCCCGATTACTAATAAACAATTTTAATTTGCGTTGCCATTACAAAAACTAATTTCATATTAATACACACATCTACACTTAGATGTATGTTTGTACAGGACCGATTTCAAAAATTTTCACCAATTGAAAGCTATCCTATTTTCTGAATTTTCACGGGAACGAAGTCCCGGGCGGCATGCTAGTACCTAATAACAAGCAACGCCTTCTTTCGACCAGGCAGACTTACCTAACAAGCACTTAGATATGAAAGTACTAGAAGCACCCAAAAGTATAACGATCGATACCTGAAAATGAAAAAATAAAATTATCCATACTTTCCATTAAATCTATAAAGTAATCACGAGTTGGATGATAACAGGATCTTAGAGTTACATAGCCTCATCCTTTTTCGACTGCTAGCGCCGCACCTTTCCGTTATGCTAGCATACGCACGTGACATAATTTTGCCAAATGTATCTCGATCTGACAATTCGTTCTAACACATATCATCAATACGGAATAGTTTGAACATCTCAACATGACAAAATTACCTCACACGCGTATACTAGCCCCCCTGATCAACTAACGAAGGTCAGACGCACTAAAACCCATGCAAGGGTTCTATCTCTTCACCACCGAATACCTAATATTACTAACTTGACATTGACCATTTATAATAAATTTTTAACAATATTTTTTCTTGGTAAGAACGTATATATACTCGTATGAGCTGATAAAAGAACATGACATGGCAGAAATAACTGTTCTAGAATCGTGTGCTATCGTGTGTAGAGAAGAAGAAAATATACACGAGAAGTTAATAACTAGATAGGTCGACAGCACATCCGCAGGTCGATTTGAATAACATGTTACGATGCAAGACACGTTTTGACGTCAATAAGGACAATTAGAGGCCGTGATCCGTATCGAATCACCGGATAAACTGTTAATTATACGCAGATTATGCACGACATATCTTGTGGTAGCAAGGAAATTGATGATATGTGGTTACAGCCAAGACAATATCAAGCTTCGTACTTTCGTTATTCCACTATTAGAATGGAACAAGATCTGTAGTCAAGTTAGTTCAGTATACGAAAGAAATTGAGGAGTGTCTTTAAAAAAAGGTAAAATATCTCCTTTTGAAAGCTTCACTTTTGAAGCTACTTTACTTTGGAGACTATCCCGTTTTGATTAAGATACCGAGTGACATTATGTATTTTAGCACTAAGAACAAAACGGCATACTCAGTAAAAAAAGTAATAAGTACAAATGTAAATATTCCCTTTTGAAAAGACAATACTAAATTGCTATTCTAGTTGAACTAAGTGGTGATCAAAGTTGAATAGGACCTCCCTTATTCTTACCAAGGTGTCGCAAAAGGCGCCTAAGACATAAATACTCATGAAAATCCACCAGCATGTAAAGAAAGAAAACTGTATAATCCATGAGGTGTTATCAAATTCATACAATTCATACAATACATGCTGAATAGACTTCCTGTTTTATGCACAAAATAATCTACTCATCGATTGAAATCGATGAATGCAAATAACAAACACAACAACAAACAACAAACTCTAAACGCTCAAAGGCCCACACTAAGCTTTTCCCTTGTGTCGTGGGTCCCTTAGAACACACATAAAGACAGACACAAACACCCATGACCCGAAAACAAACATCTGCTTTTTACACAAATGTTTGCCCCGACTGGGGATCGAACCCAGGACCTGCCGATCAAGAGGCAGCGTCACTACCACTAGACCAAACCAGCCGTCATGAAAGCCGAAAACAAACACAAATTGTATTGTAGACAGTACCTGTGTAAAAACACAGTCACTACTGTTAGTGACTGTGTTTTAAAAACTTATCAAGTTTGAAATTCGCATTTTAAAGTAAACACTCATTAATTGGATAAAGAAGCAGGGTCATAGCCCTGGTTACAACCCGTTGTCCTAAACTTGATATCAAACTTGACATTCATAAAACATATAGCGCAGACTTGTATTCAAGGGTAGTTTCACTATCAAATAAGGGCCGGATGTAAAGTAGCCTGTTATTCGTAAAAACCGGATGCATTACAACTTGCAGGTCGATGACTATCTCTGACCTCTGACGTAGGAATAAAATCTGTGCTAATTATTTTCAAGAAATGCAATATAGCTGCGTGTGTTGACGAGGAAAACAGAGGATAGGCCTTCCGATATCGGATGTAGGCAGAGATTCGTCAGACAACGTTCATCGCATTTCTAGGAGCCAAATCTAAGGTGAAGAGCGAAGTATTTAAAAAGGGTTTAGAAGATTAGGACATGTGAAATTGTTGAATTAAAATCAATGATTATTTTGATTAAGTTTGTGGAGTATGGTGTGTGAAGAATTTGTAGGAAAATAGTGAACAATGTTGACATAACTAAAAAGCCGAAAACTATTTTTATTAACAACTACAAAGTTCTAAAGGAAACTAATAGTTTATATGCAAAAATAAATAGAATGGAAAAATAGTAAGTGTTTCTATATATCTAAAGAAATAAGGAATCCAGATCTGCAGAGAGTTGTGGCTTTGCATAAGTTTTATAAAAGTCGACAATGTATTCTATGTAAATAAACCATATTTCATCCTTATCACCTGTTGAAGTTTCCTGCACAAGAATTCTTTAAAACATCCTTTTCGCTGTAAATTATGAGGTTGGACAACTTTATTAATGAGAGTAGAGGTGTAGGTATAATAACTCATGAGAATAAAAGAGACATCAAGACTAAACTAGTCAGCCTTGGGGAATAAATGCATGGATAGTTGTGAAAGTGAACGTTTTAAAGGGTAAATGTATTTCCCCGATGTCGATAAAAGAGGTAGAATAAGGTAAAATGCATGTGATAAAAAGTACCTGAAAGTAGATGTAACAAATACACACATCAACGCGGTCTAGGGATATTGCACGATTTTTCATACAAAAGAGGTCTGTTTGAGAAGCTATAAAAGCATACTCGAGATACGGAGAGCTATAACTTTCAGACGAGCAAGTGCTAAACCTGAATTTTCAATTCTAGTCAATAAATTTTGTTTTACTTGAAATTTGTGAAAACGTGACGGAAACGAAAACGAAAATGCACTTTTTGCCTGCTTTTTGTATGAAAATAGTCGAATTTACGCAAATTTTTTTATCATTTTCGTCACGTCTCACAAATTTCAAGTAAAACAAAATTTATTGATTACAATTGAAAATTCAGTTTTAGCACTTACTCGTCTGAAAATTCAAGCGCTCCATGTATCTCAAGTATGTTTTTGTAGCTTCGCAAACAGACCTCTTTTGTATGAAAAATCGTGCAATATCCCTAGACCGCGTTGATGTGTATATTAATTGAACACTAAATTAATTGCAAATTAAACCGGATTTTTCGATTACATTTGTTCAAAAGTATTCAGCATAATGACAATAAATTCAGATAAAACCATAAGAATCGTTTGGTTTAGTAATGTGGTCCAGGCTGCGGAGATATTTCAATGATTGCCATTACGAGATAAAAGATAAAACCTTTATGTGTGGAATCTAAATTAGGGAGCGTAAGAAACAGACTGTGCGCGCCAAAGAACACGCAAGTAGCACGCGCATCTTTTATGTGTAGAGGTACTCGATTTCCATTTCATGAATCATGTTTCAGAAAGCAGGCTGCATGGGCATGCGCGGCGGGCGTTGCGCGTGGCCACGAGGTCGCGTGTTAGGGGGTTCTTCGGTTCTGCACTCTATGATGCACACCCGAGGGAACAGACGGGACTATGACCGCTGGGCGGCTGCTGGAAACCCAGGTAACACTCTATCACGTTCGTATACTTATCGTCTCTTTCCCCAAATAGATTTTATAGACATTTTCCGACATCCATCATCCATAATATCACCCGCAAGACGCCTACTGCTGTGCAAAGGCTTGATTGATCCTGCACCATCCGCATCCAGTCCTATGGCCAGATTTACCAACATTTAGCAAATTTTTACTAAATGCCTATGACAAAATATGTCCTTTTTTGTCAGTAAATAAGTATAAATAAACTATAAAAAATAACAATAGAATAAACGAAAATTGTTCTCCGCTAAGCCACATCGCCAACCAAGGTGTTCTAAGACAATTGATATGCCTTAAGTTCCTTAAAAGTTCAAGGTAAAATACAACGTAATGAATTAGTAAATACGTTTTTGAGATAGTTTTGTTTCGTCTTATTTACCTAGCAGGACATTAATAATTCCAACTAACTACTCTATATTGCGATGATTACCATATTTACTACATCCGAAAATAAAAGCAAAAAACATAAAGACCGCAGCAACAAGTGTAAAAAAATAACCAGAAACGTAAACTGTTTTTGTTTACAGGTTGGGATTACCAGTCAATTCTACAATACTTCAAGAAATCGGAAAACATGGAGATACCTGAGTTAGCGAAAGATAAAAAATACCATTCAACTAAAGGAGAGATGTCCCTTCAGGAACCAAACTGGCGCACTCCTTTGTCTGAGGCTTTCCTCCAGGCAGGAGTCGAAACAGGTGGAAAAATCGTTGACTATAACGGCGAAAAGCAAATCGGATACTCTATAATTCAATTTACAATGAAGAATGGAACTCGTATGAGTGCGAGCCGAGCCTTCCTTCACCCCATCAAAAATAGAAAGAACTTTCACGTCGTCAAGCATGCAATGGTCACCAAAATACTCATCAATCCGTGGAACAAAAGAGCGTATGGTGTTCAATTTATTAAGGACGGAAAAAAGCGCAAAGTGTTTGCGGCTAGAGAAGTAATTCTTTCAGCTGGTGCTATTAATTCGCCACAGATACTTATGATCAGTGGAATTGGGCCGAAGGACCATTTGACAGAGAAAAACATAACGACAATAATGGACTTGCCAGTTGGTTACAACTTACAAGACCACTGGGCATTAGGAGGGTTAACTTTTGTTATAAACACGACAGATTCTATCAGATCTGAACGCGTTGCAACTCTGGAAAACATAATACAATATTATACAGACTTTACCGGTCCTTTGTCAGCTCCTACCGGTACTGAAGCTCTTGCTTTTATTGATACAAGGGATCCACTCAACGACGATGGATATCCTGATCTAGAATTACTATTCGTCGGTGGTTCTTTAGTCTCGCAACCTACTTACAAGCAAGCCTTTTCGATCGATGATCACGTGTACAACAAAGTTTATGGCCCAATTCAAGACAAAGATACTTGGATGGTGTTTCCGATGTTGCTTCTTCCAGAATCAAGAGGAAGAATAATGTTGAGGGATAAAAATCCTTATCACAAGCCTCTGATACATGCAAACTACTTTTCTGATGGAGGACATGACCAAAAAGTAATACTGCATGGTATAAGAAAAGTAATTCAGCTATCCAAAACAAAAGCATTCCAAAAGTATGGAAGCAAGCTTCATGATATCCCACTGCCTAACTGCGCTCACCATAAATTTAACTCAGATGCTTATTGGTTCTGCGCTATGAAGACGATAACGAACACGATATATCACCATTGCTGTACAAGTAAGATGGGCCCGGAAACTGACCCAGAAGCAGTTGTGGACCCAAGATTAAGGGTGTACGGTATTGCAGGTCTGAGAGTAGTGGACGCAAGTATCATGCCCAACGTTCCTGCAGCTCATACTAATGCTCCCACCATGATGATAGCGGAGAAGGCCGCAGATATGATTAAGGAAGATTGGGGGATACCCATTAGATAAGTTATAATTAGCTGTAATACTTGTAGAAAGTTTGAATTTAAATCCCAGTCTATCGACTTAAGATTTTAGTGAAGTACAAGATTAATAATTTAACTAAAGTCGTGATACGAAAATCAAGAAATGTCAAATTTAAATCATTTACTGCAGTATTCACGTTATGACGAGTGTTTTCAGTGACCCGAGAGTTTGGTTTCAATAGCACAAAAATTGTGGTCTGGTTTGCCTCGGAACAACCGAAATGAAAAGTTCATTTTATGTATTTGCGGAAATTCATAAAACAGTGTTCTTTTAAAAGTTACTTTACTCATTTAAGCATAAGTTTAACTAGGCATAGGCATCATCTGGGCTAGATTGTGGTCAAGAACTAACCCATTCCCTATAAATAAATAATTTAAAAAATTGTCTTGTCGACGACGTTTAAGCTCTGTACAAACACTTTTAAGGTCAATTTTTAAGTGTAATTCTTCAATTCAGGTGATTTGACATTAAGTGAAGGAGATTAAGAACCTTTTGATTGAACTTAACCTTACCTAACACACTTTGTGTCAATTTGTGTCTTTTTGCAGAGTTTTCATTGTAGTTAATGACGTGATAAGGGGCCGTCCACATATTACGTCACGCAAAATTTCGACTTTTGTACCCCTCCCCCCCTATGTAACGCTTTTTTGGTATCCCTTTAACAGGTACTGTAACGTTTAGTATGACCCCCCCTCCCCCATACGCTGTGACGTAATATGTGGATGACCCCTAAGGATGTGACGTGTGACTTTGTGATGTTACGTATTTTAAACCTATGTAGAACATAAATTAATAGTAGAATATTTAATTAATATTATAATAACTTATCGTATTTTATGTCGCGTTCTTAACGTATCTAGATTCTTTTTTTAATGTAATATTTCAACCGATATAATCTTATTCTTTGTAACAAATTAGCGTGTAATAATAATAATTAATTCAAATTCTAAATCTTTGCAAAACGCAACAGTTTAATCATCTGTTATTATTAAGAACTAGAACTCAAGAGGTTACCGAGTAGGAAGTACTTATTTATTTGCTTACAATACAATGCCGCTATTACATCGCTAGGTCAATAATGAGGATAACATCAATAAAATATTTGATACGAAATGTCAATCTTTTTTTTGATAGCTGTTTACTTTTACACCTCCCTTAAAGAATGTATGAGGATCTGTTGACTGTTTGCAGCACTTTAATCTAGTGATAACAGTAAGGTGTTACTAGTAAAACTCTCACAAACACCTATAGTTTATCATATGTACCAGCCCTTTCACTTTCAAGGCCTAATTTGTAATGCCTGGACAATCCTACGTACTGTAGCGTAGCTCATAAGGAGCTATTGAGGATCTAGCTGATGGAGACCAGGAAAAGGCAAAGAATCACTGTTAAAGCATTTATTGAGGAACCTGATATACGCGGCCGAATCCACGGGAAAGACTGTCAAATACGTATTTACGCGGCAAATTACGCGAATTAGATTGAATATAGAACCTTTTGCTAAAGGCGTTCAATGAAGATTATTATCTTATCATGGAGTTAGAGAACCTCCACGGTACCTATTATAGAATTTGTGCCATACAGAAATTGTTGGTCCTACCACATTTTGCCATCACAACCTGCATTCCGTTTAACCACTCATGTGATCCTGCTCGTATCATAAGTAAACATAGTATACCCCTTAGAATTATACCCATTACCTAATAAAGGTTATATCTGTAATAAAGCCGTGGATATAGTTTAGATTAACGTTGAGACACAGCTCATAGAATAAATAATATACGAGTATTATGATCTTACGCCAGTAAATGATATGAATCATACTCAGACTAGAGACCTTCCACATCCTTAACAGTCCCGACTCTGGCTTTCTATGAAAAACCTTCAAAAAATACCCGATTGCTCATGAATGAGCGAAAATCCTAGTCTAGGTCAGTGTTACTTTTGTAGAAAATGTATCTGACTCTACATTAAGTAAATATTGGCTTTTTCTGTCATAAACAGTATACAATTATGCGACAGTCTTCGTCATATTTGATTCTTTGACCTATCATTTAAAATTTTAGGCTAAAACCGCAGCTTTGTTAGCAAGTGCAACGCAAGTCATGATGCGACAAAAAGTCCTGATCATTACTAGCAGCGACTAAACACGTAAATCAGTTAATTTTTTTGTTTCTTATTTTTTAAAACAAATTACGTTTTTCATAAAGCCACTAAATTGATATGTATTTTTTGAGTAAATCTTTAAATAAGTATTTTCAGCAAATGTTCTTTCGAAGGCTGTATGGATTTGATCGAAGTTACTAAGAAGTCTTTTAGGACTTAGAAGTCCCCACTTTTGATCGCAATTGTCAAAGTCTTAAAAGTCATATAAATCAAAATAGTATAAAAAAGCCAAAACGTTGAAAGTAAATAGCAGTTAAAATGATAAACTTTAAACAGGATATAATAAACTTTATGGATGCAAAGGGGAGAATAATAATAGCCTAAATATAGCATCACTATAAAAACACAACCTTAGCAAAAAGATCGCCAAGGGTCAACTTCCTACATTTATCAAAGTTTCCACAAACATATTTAATGGTAAGTGTACATTTTTTCTTCTTCTTTTTTTTAATACTACGTCAGTCAGTGGTGAAAACCCCCACAATGATTGCAAAAAAAGTTGATACCACCTGACCGCAAGTAATTAGATGCTATAGAATATTTTTTCATGGTAGTTATAATTTTTGCCAAGAGATTTATAACCCAAAGGTCACTGTTTAAACACATTGCGTCATGTCCGGAAATTGACGTAAATATATGTACATTATTGCGAGCAGACAAAAAAAATTTAACATGAACCTGTTGCTCCATAACTTTATCGGTAGGTAATACTAGACAAAGACATCATTACTTACTAATTCCCGCGACTTCGCTCGCGCAGAATGTTCTTTATTCTACACTTCATCGTAACTTTGAAAAGCTTATAGGTACGAATTGTATTACCATTGAAAAGCTTATATAATTAAAGTTAAGTTTTAAATTGATGTATTATTTACCAAACCTTTTGTCTCACTCCTATTCACTGCTCAAAATAAAAAAAATAAAAATTAAGGTAATCACCTTATTATCGTCTTAAATATCTTGGCAAATATTTCAGGCTATTGCTGAACAACGAGATTGAGATATAGGAATTATTAGTTTGAATAGACATATCACTTTTTTTCTTAACTTTATACCGGTTAGATAAACTTTGTATTAGTTAGATAAAAAGTCGTTCATAGCTCACAATCATTTTTTTTATGTTTTGAAAGATTTACAAGTGGAATAAAGACCTAAGTTGTAGACCTATTTCAGTCCATTTGATTTAACTACTGAAAAAAAGTATGGGTATTTACTAATACCCATTGGGTAATTATGGTAATTAGTTGGTTACAACTAAATCGAATAAAAATCTTATTGGAAAGGGACTTCTCGTTTTTTTGGTGAACAAAAAACAATTAACAAGAAAGGAATAGTTTTTTCAACCCGCCTTTAATGATCTGAGCAAAGCGCTATTGGTTGCCGAAAACGAACATGTGGGGCAAGGCGCCGAACGCTGCAAACAAAACTGATCCTTAAGGGGGTCAGGCGGAACTGGGGTTGATAGTACATGGCAACAAGAAACTACGTCAAGAACCACAAAAAATATAAAACGCAAAAAACAAAACTTGCTTTTTTATTTCCAAATTCCAATTTATTTTAATTTCGCGGCCGGCAAGATATGTCGTTGAGAGTGTATAGTTGTATAGAAGGTATACGCGCACCTTCACAGGAGCAAATCGATGTGATATTATGCACACCGGTATGCATAGATGCGATAATATACGAATGACTCTTTCTATCTTTAGAAGAGGACGTCCGTCAGACGGAGGCGAGTGATCAATCCACTTATTTAAGGGACCATTTCACCGTTTTACCCACAGCAGCGGCAATGTTCTTCCAATATGCTTAAGAGAACCAGGAAGTTGAACAATTGTGTATGTATTTTTTTCATAAATTCAGTACCGAAGACTAATCTACACCTAGATTTTTATGTGATTCCCTAACTCAATTTTGAGGAAAATTGGAAAATCTATTAACAAAATTAAGATTAACGAGGTCGATGTCACGCGTTGTATGTTAAATGTAGATATTTAATTGACTTTGTAATTAATAACAATTACAATATAATGTTACAAATTCTCGGATGGTTTGCGCAAAAATATTCGACGTGAAACTAAATTCAAATTGAATATTTGTAATTTTTCCATTGGTGGGAACTGAAAGAAGGAACTGTCGAGCTAACAGACTGACTGATCGACCAATGCACAGCCAAAACCCCTGAGTCTAGAAGCGTGAAATTTTGCATGAGTGTTAATGAAGTAACAGAAGCGCACACTAAGAAACATTTCCTGAAATTCCCATGGGAACCTGAGATATGTCGCAGACGAAAAGCTAGTTAAGTATAAATATTGCTAAAGTACCGTTTGTAACAAAAGATCATATCAGCTCTCGCTGGACAACGCAACGTTGAACGCGACGTATCAAATTGTTATTTTATACTGTTGGTGTACAAATTATCATATTGAAAGGTCTTCTTATCGATTCAAAGGATACAATTTAAAGAAAATATTTATGCACAAAAAGCGGAGACGGCAAGTGGGTTATTTTTGGAGTCCTTTAAGTGCTCGTGGTCGACAGTAGCAAAAGTTTGTTACTTTGTGCAGAAGGTGAGATTATCCGCTTTTCATAAAGGTGCTGAAAGAGGTTTGCCTTCTGAAATGAAATCAGCAACAACTGCCAACCTTGATGATAAGATACTACACCTCCAAATACGTGACCAAGTCTGGCCACAACTACATCACCAAATGAGCGTGGGATTCACGCCTCATCATCATCAGTGGTTAAAGGGGATCGAGACATCCATAAAGGAAATTACCAGTGATATCTTAGACGCCCTAAGCCTTGCCAAAATCTAGATTTAACAAAAAAAAAACCTTTTTTGGCCAATTACTAGGTACTTATTTTTTTTTATTTAGCTTTCCACACGCTACTTCTTACGAGAATAGAAAAGATACCTAAACTAATCTAAATCTTGTGTTATTCTAGTGTACCTATAAGATACTCCTTCTTATACAGATGTCTTCGTCATCAGCTCATACACGTCTCCACTAAGGAGCACTGGCATTCCTTCGAAACAGGTAAGGCAGAGGTAGGTACCTTACATTTAGCAAAATCCATTCAGTAGCTTTCATACAAGAAAAAAATCCATTTCACGCTGGCAACTTCCGCGTTGCTTTGGATACAATTTCGATTACCGACACAGTCCAGAATCGCGACCAACCCTAGAAAACCCATATTTATTTAAACAATGTTTCAGTAATAATTTAATGTTTAGATTAAGTGCTTACTTTTGATAATTTTCCACGTTAAAAAAACGTATGAGTCACCGACTTCAATCCCAACAACAGTTCGCACAAAGTAGATAACTAGTATTTTTTTGCAGACTACAATGCCTATTAGCAGATAACCAAAAACGAAAATGTCACTCATTTATTTAGATGATGTTCTGGTTTGAAGTATTTTTTTTTTGTTTATTTTTTTTAAAGCGCTGTATCACTTTTGATAAAATTTATATGGAACCACCTCTGGACTATACTCTTTCGAAAAAAAAAGGATTTTGAAAATTGGTCCATAATTGGCGGAGAAATCGGTGACCATACATAAAAAAATAAAATACATACAAAAGACAAATAATGCAATCGAACATAGAACCTCCTCCTTTTTTAAGTCATTAAAAAGGTATACAACACAAAACTCTTACTGTTATTCTTTGATATGCTCTTTTAACTCAGTAGCTTTAACTCTAAAGCTCTGCGAGTAGCTCTACAAAATTGTTAATTTTACGGAATTATCTATACCTGGGTGAGGTAGGATATATCTTAAGCTAGGTCATTATACTATCATCTATCATCAACCTGTAGTGGTCAATTGGGGCCTACGTCACACAGAGGTCACGTCACAGCTTCGTCGGCAGAGCTGCGCACGCGACGGACAAGATACACCGGTAAATAAAACACAATGAATCTCCTGTGAGGCAACAGTGTCCTTAGTATCTCGCCAGCAACACGACTACACCTATTTATTAACAATTCGAAATTCAAAAATATCGATTCGGTTTGAAAAAATAAAATCTACTGGCCAGTGCATTTGTTTCTGAATTTGAACAAAACAACAGTGAAGTGCTCCTGTGATATTTTTTCTGGATTATTTATTGATTTGATGGTGAGTTTATTTATAAAATTAACTAAGTTTTGATTTATTGTCAATTAATTAGGGGGAATTTAAATATTTATGAGCGAATTATGCTAGAATAGATACCTATTTAATTTTAATAAATGTAATCAACCCTCTAATGTTTAAGGTGAATAGGATCCTAGAGTTTGTGATCTCGTTCACCTTCACCATCTTTTTTTTTCTTTTCATTTTTGTATTCAACGATAGCATACTCTGATGCCTATTTCCCGGGGCGGGGCAAGCACAGCACGAAGCGGTCATAAAACCAGTTAAAGCCACCGTTAAATATTTATTAAAAAGTACTCTCTCTCTCTCTACTTAATTACTTTTTGTACAGTATTGTTAAAAAACTTACCTATCATCATCATCATCATCATCAGCCCGTATCAGTCCACTGCTGGACATAGGCCTCTCCTATAGCACGCCACTGAGCTCGGTTAAAAGCTTACCTATGAAAAAAGAAATTTTAAATTAGAAAGAAAATCGAATTATCTACATCAATTATGTCACCGGAAAATTTTTATCTCCCGCGATATTACAAGTTGCCTGGCAAAATTATAAATTTACGAAACTTTAAGGGCCGCTTGCAAGAAATTTGGATAAAAGTTAGGTTATGTTAGGCTTTTTTAGGTTCGGCTAGGTTAGGTTAAGTTGCATTAATGTTTAAAAAAAAATCCGTCAATGTGAAAAGAATAGGGCAGTTCACCCAGTACCGAGAGTTTACTTTATTTTAACAAATTGGGAACGTACAGCATTTAACAGATTTACCGAACAAAGAACTTAATTATCACAAAAGCCAACAAAGTTTCCACAAAAATATATTACATTACCTTACTAAGTCAAAAAATCTTGGGGTCGTGGGTTCAAGTCCCATTCGCGCCGAACAATTTTCTTAACCTAAAAATAATTTACTAAGTCAAATTACAATATTGCGGGTTTGACAATGTTACGTTGACATTTACATAAAATCGTTATGCAACAGACGCAAGCCAAAATTCAATAGCAAGGCCAACATTACGTTGAAAATTATAGTTTTTTTTTTACAAAGATATTATTAGCATTCACAGACTCGATGTCCGTGCCCTTGTCTAGATTAAGTTTTCTTGTTAATACTTGCTTTTTCTTTTAAAAATATTTCACTAACTTTCCAGTTAATAAATAGCTATAACAAACATATATATTAATATATTACATAATGTACATATCTAAATCAGTGACGGTTCTTCGCCGTTGCATTCAGACCTCAAGGCATCTATGACGGCTCTGTCTCGACTTTTGATCACCATTTGTAATTGACCACTTTTCCCCTGGCTGCCGCCTCTGCTTCTTTGATGAATCTGCCTATCGTATCGCGATCGTTACCATCATCCGCATAATATTATAGTTGCCTATGGTCAGAATACTATAGTTGCCTATGGTCAGAATACTATAGTTGCCTATGGTCAGAATATTATAGTTGCCTATGTTCAGAATATTATAGTTGGCTACGGTCAGAATATTATAGTTGCCTATGTTAAGAATACTATAGTTGCCTATGGTCAGAATATTGGGTGACTATAAATTAATTAGCGAATGTTAAGGATTTCAATCAGCCCACAAAACATAACGACTTTCCCATAGGAACCTATGTCAAAATATGAAAAAAAAATCGCCTCTTCATACAACTCATGCGATCAGGTGGTTGCTTTGAGAAGTCGAACTTTTTTTAAAAAATTCCTATAAGTTTCTTGGGGAAAGTTGTTCAGTTTCCTAAAGTTTCACTAGCTAATTTAAAGCTTCAGTGATAGATTTTATTTTTTAGATTTTTTTTACCATTTTCGGTAAAAGAGAACGGTTTATTTACTTTGTGTAATAAATGTAGAGTTAACGAAAGAAGTGTTTTTCGATCCAAGAAATGAAAAATAATAGAAAATAGATTAAATTGATAACAATCGCTCCAATCATATTTTAATTTAATGACGGAAGTTTTAGCTAAGTATAACTATAAGATTAAAAATGTTTTATAACATATTTGATTTTCAAACAAAGAAAACGCATCGAAATCGGTCCTTTCGTTTAGGAGCCACGATGACACAGACAGACACACAGATATATAGATACACACGTCCAATTTATAATTCCCCCTATTTTTTATCGCGAGTAAATAAGCACAAAGACGCATCCGCAACAGGTTACTAAAAAAAAGCAATCATCAACAAGCCTCGTCATAATTAACCTAACCTATACCACCAAATCCTAGTCGAAAATATGTTGTTAAAGATCTCGCGATTATTTGCATTATTCTTATACATATCATAACAGGTTCTATCGGATACTCAATCGAAACAAAAATCGTTGCAAGAACCCGTTATGTTTAAAACTAGTCTAAAATACATCTGTGGTCGCCTTGCTCAAAGGTGGTTATGGGTGGTGACGTTGTCATATTGTATGGCCAGCAAAATCCTTTGCACACGGAACAAATTCGAGCGAGGGTCTCCATACTAAGTTTCAGTCTGTGGTCTCTGCTTATCGCATTCAATGGAAAGGCGTGACTTATGAATGGCGCACATAGTATTAAAGCAAAATATCAAAAAAAATACTAAGATGGGTTAACTATTGACCTCAATCTTGACTATAAATATCAAAGATGAGGTCGACGATGGAGCGAGTTAACCCAGAAAATGCCTATAAAGGCACTGGTACTCCCACGCACCGAGGGAACACAGCAAGCTGTTTGGCGTCGGACATCGGTAGGAGGGTGGTCGCGAACCAGACGGCCCTTTACAGAGCCTACCACACCGCATGAGACCATAGGACGACACCTCAGATTCAGAAAAAAAATGAAGTGTCGTTGCCTGGGATGGATTACTAGGAGGCAGGTCTCATTTGTGTTTCCTTAGTCGCCTCTTACGACACCCACGGAAAGAGCTGGGGTGGTGTTATTCTCAACTGATCATCACACGGCCATATCTTTAGTAATTTTTTACGTCCCACAAGCATGTCAATAACTACCTCTAGTTAGTACTATAAATATTCTGCGCCTCTAGGTAGGAAACGGTTCTGTGATTTCAATAACAAAAAACGTATGAGGCAAAGTTTGGGCAATTAAGGCATCCTAACCTGTATATTATATGATAAGTATACCTGTATATTATATGATAAGTATACAGTGATCAGCGTGTCATGTTACTCCATTATGATGACATGAAATGTTTTCTTTCACAGTCCTGTTCTAATTTTTTTGGTTTTGTGTTTTCGTTATCATCTCGTATTTTCATAAATATTACTTTGTTGATTATGTACTCGAGTTTTGGTATATTAATTGATATTTTTTCTTTTAGGAACGGCAAATTTATCCCATAATGTCACACAAGTTGTGAGTATGGAGATCCGATTTTTTTCTTGCTATTTTCACCATTCCATGGGTAAAGTTGTTCAGTTTCGCGGTTTAGCATCCTAGTCTCGCTGGTTAAACTGTCCCGAATAATAACAAAGACGGACGACCAAACAGGTGTAAACCTATCGAGTTTGGATTCTAGTCCCTCGCAAAGGCTGTCCTTGTTTGTTTTTTTTGGAGAAAATGTCTCTACCTTTAAAAAAAAACTTTATGAAAGTAAATACTATTTTAAATGCGGTCATTCAGCCACGACAAACATTGAATCCGTAAATAATAAGTATCGAAATGTCCGCGTAGTTATTGTTGCGCCTGCGCGGTACGGACGGATGCAGCATGCGATCGCCCCTGCCTGCGCCTGCGTCGAACTTGTATTGAAAGACAAGGTGAAGGTTTTTTTACCGCGTAGAACAATGGAAGCACTTGAAATAATAGTAATTTCAAACATTTTTATAAATTAACTAGCATTCTGCCCGGGACTTCGTTCCCATGGGAATTCGGGAAAATTATGTATCCTATGTCCATTGGGGATAATGTAGCTTTCTAATGGTGAAACAATTTTTCAAATCGGTCCAGTAGTTTCGGAGCCTATTCAATGCAAACAAACAAACAAACAATCAAATCTTTCCTCTTTAGGGGGCGTCCATTAATTACGTGAGGTGTTTTGGGGGGGGAGGGAGTCGGGCCGGATCTCACTCAATCTCACGTGGTGGGGATGAGGGGGGGTCTCTACAAATAGCACGTGATATTTTCCCCGAAAAGAAATAGTGTTAAATTGTGGGAAAGCTAAGTTAAACCAACTAAACCATTTTGTTCCAGTAGCCACTCTTGAGTTCCCGTGGACTGAATTAGAATTAGAACAATTTTTTTTTTTCAAATTTATGTTGGTAAATCATAGCTGTTTTTTATTGTTCGATTATTAAAATAATTAGGCAAATTACATAAGTTTTCTAAATAATTAACGTATTTACACTAAAACTAAGCATTTTCATAAAACTCACGTGAGATAAAAGGGGGAGAGGGGGCAGTGGCGTGCATAGACATTTTAGGCAGGGTAGGCAGTGAACTTGTTTAATTTTAATTGACCGCTCAAACTCGTTTCTATGCGACTTTTGCCAAACGAGTAAACTTTCAACGTAGCTTTGAGATGTTTTTCAGAAAGCTCATGCTTTTTAATCGCTGTATTGGTTATTCAAATCAAAATAACCCTGCGCCGTTCCATACTTTTTTATAACAGTTTGAAAACAAAATGCACGGAAAACAAAATACTTAAGCGGTTAGTATGCACACAACCCGTGAACTAATTATGAATATTGTATATTTTTAGTATTAAAATGTCTTACTGCGGTACCTTTTTTGCGTCAAATCCATGCATCGGCCTTTTGCGATAAGTAAGTAATGTTTACTTTTTCTTGAAAAGGTAAACTTGAAAAATTACGCAGTTTAGGCAAACAAACATCATCACCACACTTTTCACAACTTATTGCAGTCATTTTGTTTTAAACAAATATCTAACAATCACTATAAACTGATAAAACAATAATTTGCAAAAGTTACGTAGTTGCAAAACAAAAACAAACCAATATGGCTGAATGCATCCAATAAGACAAAAGGCCGCAAAATTAAAAATCTATAACAGCCCTTTCAAACTTACCGAATATTGACACTTCTCAATTTGGTAGCATCGCTTTATAGGCAGAGCTTTTTTCTCCATACAATCAGTTTATTAATTTTTGGCGGGGGAGGCGAAACAGCCAATCAGAAGCCCCCATTGAAACACAAAACATCAACAAAAAAGGCATTTCAAACGAGTGCTTTTAACGAATAATTAGAAAGGCAAATCCGCGCTCCTACGAGGGCTCTTACTAGTTCAGTATTAGAAGTTTAGATGGCGCTGTTTTGAAAAATTAAAGGTCGTTAGAGAAAAATGTAGATGGCGTCATTTCGGAAAACGTTTATTCCTTTCACAAAGATCTGTGATCGTTGGTGTGCATTATGATATTTAATTTTTGTATTTTTTTGCCTTGCAAAAGCCTAGGGTAGGCACTGCTTTTCTGCTTGTATGGAATGCACGCCACTGAGAGGGGGTATTGAGCCAAATCTCACGACATCTCACTAGAGGGGGTGAGGGGGTCGAGAAATCGCCAAAAACACCTCACGTAATTAATGGACGCGCCCTTATAATATTACTAGCATTCCGCCCGGGACTTCGTTCCCGTAGGAATTCGGGAAAATTATGTGGCCAGTGTCCATCGGGAATAATATAGCTTTCTAACGGTGAAAGAATTTTTCAAATCAGTCCAGTAGTTTCGGAGTCTATTCAATGCAAACAAACAATCAAATCTTTCCTCTTTATAATATTAGTAAGGTATAAGTAAGATTAGTATAGATAGATTAAGTACTTTAATAAATAAATGATGTTTTCACCTCTCCAGCTCGAAAAGAGAGCTTTTGCTTGTCAAAATCAGACTGCAAAATCGTTGTTTGCTGCGAGAATTTTTTGAGCGAGAGACAAAGTGATTTGAATTTGGAACAATAACTTTTAAATGACTTGGCGCAGTGATTTGTTCTGAAACTGATTTAGGTTTATCGAATCACGAAATTTGATATTATTTATTGAAATCAAAATCACAAAAATGTGTTAAATATTGATCGTTTAAGATAATAAAAGGTTATTTAACATAAAATCTAATATTCAATGTTGTTTTCTAAAACAATATCTTTAATTTTGTAAAAATGTTACAAAGTGCAATTTCTGAACGCAAACTATAATCCTAGCCACTTTTAACACAGCAAAATACACAGCTATTTGTCAATTAATCTTTATATACAGGGCTTTAGGTAAATCACTTTCAACCTCTCGAGTGGTAAATCAGTACATGAAACTGAACAACTTTCCCAAGGAACAAAGGTCGAAGTATGAAAAAAAAAAGTTGAATTCCCATACAAAATGCGCTATCAGCTGACGTTGTGTGCTTATGTGCTTATGTAGTTTGTATGGGAACTAAAAAAATTTTTTTCGTATTCCTACCTTTGTTCCTTGGGAAAGTTGTTCAGTTTCATGGACTAATTTACCAGCCGCGAGGTTGAAAGTGTTTTACCTAAAGCCCTGTAATCACTGTTAATCTTTTCTCGCTGTAGAGGTGAAAAGTTGTATGTTTAACACGAGAGCAAGTTGTTGTGATCTCGTGCCTTTAAATCACTCACTAGGCTCAGTAGTCTATTTTAGAAGGGGTAGTCTATTTCAACTGTAGACTACTTCGCTAGCTCGTGATTAAAAGATTGCACTCGGATAGCAAAACATAACTTTGCTCTCTTGTTGAACAAATAACTATTCTTAGTTTAGCTTACCTGTTGCAGATGTATAAAACCTTCAAAATTTGGCAGCTCGCTCCAATAAAAACAAATACACCTTTTATAGCTTACCAAAAAACAAATTCAAGACTTAGATATTTTCTTTAACTTTTTGGTTACTCTATCTATACTAATATTATAAAGAGGAAAGATTTGATTGTTTGTTTGTTTGCATTGAATAGACTCCGAAACTACTGGACCGATTTAAAAAAATTCTTTCACCATTAGAAAGCTACATTATCCCCGCTGGACATAGGCTACAATTTTTTTACAAATTCCCGTAGTCCCGGGCGGAATGCTAGTTTCAAATAAAAAGCCTCGAAAAAGAAATAACCTTCAAATAGTTAAGTCAAAATGTTAAAAAAAATTACGTCATAGGTCATAGGCCAGCATTTTTTTATTACTAGTTTTGACAGCCAATAAATAGTAGCTGATTTGACAAGCCACAGTTACGGTCGCCTAGCACTCATTCCTTTAGTATACACAAGTATTCACATGAGTACTTATACAAAAATAAAAAACAATACACACTTTAAAAAACAAAGTAGACAATTTAAAATCAAATCGTTAGCACGTGGCACGTGTCGATGTAACCATTAGTCTACTTGGGTTATACCATGCCATTTCAAATTATATTTTAATTGGCCTGTTCTAAAAATCCTTATTTGACGGCCGGTTTGGTCGAGTGGTAGTGACGCTGCCTCTTGATCGGCGGTCCTGGGTTCGATCCCCAGTCGGGGCAAACCTTTGTGTAAAAAGCAGATGTTTGTTCTCGGGTCATGGGTGTTTGTGTTTGTCTTTATGTGTTTTCCAAGGGACCCACGACACCAGGGAAAACCTTACTGTGGGCCTTTGAGTGTATAGCGTTTTTTTTTTTTTATTACATTCAATTTTCTTCATCAGCCCATATACGTCCCCACTGCTGGGGCACGGGCCTCCCTCAATAACATGAGGGGTAAATGCCATACTCACCACGCTTGGCAGACGGGTTGGCGAGGGTTTTGATATAATTGCAGAGTTTTCCATTCAATTTTAACATTTAATTATTGTTTAATGAGGGATTTTCTGACATCTCAGGATTTAGTTCACACAATAGATGACTATTAACTAAACCTGGAAAAAAATCTCAAAAATCTATTTAAGGAATGAATATTTTAGATCAGAATTTCGTTTATCAAACACATCACGACCTAAGTTTTTTGACCTATTGCTCAGTATTGTTCAGAAGTGTTGGGCCCGTATTACAGAAGGAGACTCAAATCTTGACCTATACTTAAATAATGATTGTCTCTTTCTCTTAAAGACGACTGCTACTCAAGTATAGATCAGAGTTTGAATCGCGGTTTGTAATACGAACCTTAGAGTTCGAATTGCTGTTTATTTTTGCCAGTTTCATGATTTATTTTCGTTCTATTTTTTCATTTTCATTTATGTTAATTGGAGTAGGTATTAGTTGAGTTGATGACAAATGTATCCTGCAGAATAAAAAAGCTCTCCCAGCATTTGAGAGCAATTTTTTTTTGATTGGCTAGAAAATATCTTATTTAAACGTTTATAATGTTCTTTTGCTTCCAGGGATGAACATTTTGTCTAGATTCGATAAATAAATTACCTACTCGTATGTTTGTATGTCAGGATAGGCGTCTCTATGTCTATTACTCTTGCAAAACGAACAGTGTTCAAATCGCGGAATGTAGAAGAGGGTCAGAAACCTTCCGAAATTTATTCATAGTATAATAAATTCACGACTAATCATGCCTTGTGATTTGCGGACGCGCAGCCGACGAGACGTGCCTATTCATGACCATAACGTGGAATAGGAATTTTATACCATTAGAATATTTATCGATTTTCTTCCAAACGCTGATTTATTGCGATGGTTTAACTTCATTCATTAATTAAACAAGGCAGCAGTGGGCTGGCAGGTTGCTACGATGATGACTTTAAATAAAAACCAAGACGTCAGTTCACAACGGTGACAATTTTATCAATCTTTACCCTGAGTTAAATTGTCGTCAAAAGCGAACCCATTCTTAATAAAAAAAATACAAATATTTTACAAACTCTAAGATAATTAGTTTTCTATGGCTATCAACTATACCTGGAAAAATTCACAATAATCTATTTAAGGAATGAATATTTTAGATCAGAATCTCGTTTATCAAACATATCACGAGGCGCGCTGTCCACCAACTCGCATTGGGACAGATTGGTGGGCTATGGCCCAAATTCTCTTCATGTTTCGAAGGGAGGTCCATGCCGTGCCCCTCGGTGGGGACGTAGGTATGTAGGCTGATTAAAAAAAAATTACCAACTCTTAAAATTTTGCCGATAATATAATTACATTTTATGCTATTATTAAATTGAGGTCTAATGACATAAACGGCGATAAGGTGTCCCATGATTACAAGTATTATTATTATTATTATAAGCATTTACATCACAATAAGTCATATTTTATGAAATTAACCTTTATTTATCTATGTTTTCCTACTAATTCGTAATTGTTACAATTTAAGCAATATTAGAATAGATAAAAATGGCATACATGCGCGTGAGCATGCCCAATCAGCATGTATTCGTTCCGCAGCTCATGTAAGTACCTAGTCACCTAGTTATTTGTTTTTAGAGAAATTTGTATATCTTTATTTTTTTACTCTTACTTTGACATAGATTTTTTCATGTTTCGACCAATTTACTTACACAAAAAACAATTCACTTTTTTTTTAACTTGCTTAATAATCTTTATTTTATAGGACATTCAGGATGCAACTTAAAATAAGTCAAGATTACATTAAATACATACAAAAATACATTAAAGGATTCTTTTGACTCTACTGACTAAATATACACATATTCCTCTTTCTAATTAACATGGACTTGCCGTGTGACATAATTCTGTCGTAGGTATGGACCTCGTTCCGCCCTCGTCTTTCTAGTCTATGGCATAGCGTCAGTAGGGGATTAAACGACATCGATATGACAAAACTGTGTCACGCATCTATGTTAAATCTCTTAGCCCGGTTTGAATCTCTTTATCCATTGTTGGTGAAATGAAAACAATAAGAAAATCCGTACGATAGTTTTTGAGTGTATCGTGTACAGACAGACATTCAGACAGAAAATAGGATGCAATCTTTTTTGTTCTGATTTTATTTTAAAATTATTATTTTTTTATTATTAATGACAGTTTTTTAACATTATTTTTAAATTAATAAAATAAGTGATGAATGATATGATAAATTTAATTTTGATTTAAATGCAAAAGTTATTTCATTTGTATTGATAATTAATTTAATTTGTTTTTAATTTTAATATTATGATTACATTATTGAGAGACTAGTTAATCGCCTACATTACAAAAAAAAGCAAATTCATGGACCCCAAAAAATAACATCTGGGGGTTACAGTTACAGTCAAAATTGTTAAAAAAAAAGAGTCAGACGCGGAGGGATTTTTTTTTTTATAAATTTAGTGGTATCTTATCTATCACCAAAATCATACTCTTATTCATGGCTCATTTAATGTCCCTCAGAATATTTTGTAGCTCTGGCGTCAACTTCATTTTTTTTTTCAATTAAAGTTTGTTTTTTGTGGATTTTATGAAATACCACCCTCATCATGACACTCGTTTGAATAAATTATATCCCAAAAAATATAAATTGTTCTCTATACTTTAAATAATTGGTACATACTTAACATCTATTGACAAATGAAACTGATTACCTACTACTGGATTTTTTGTAAAGAAAATCTACAGAAATCAAGGTATCCACCTGAAAAGGAAATATTTTTCATTTTTATTGTACAAAATATCTTGAGTTTGTGAACTTTGGCCAAACTCCAATGCTCTTAAACGCACACACGTGGAAGTGTAAACATTACTCGCTACAATAATAAAATAATGACACCAATTTAAACGCGACGGGCATTATAAGATATTTTTCCGTATTATTTGTAGCAATTGAACTTTAAAAAAGCTACAATAAGTGGGTACACTTATCATTATCATAGTTTGTCAATCACAAAACAGGCAACGGTCGGTTGAAAAGTTTGACATAATTATTAATAACACCGTAGTTCGACTGGTTTTCTTTGTAAACCTCGACCAAAAAAAGGGCGTTATAAGCATGACGTGTGTTTCTATGTGTCTGTCTGTGTTTTTTCTGAAAGCTATCGAATAATCGAGATAGTTCTTAGCTATATCTGATCAAAATTGGCTCAGCCGCTCTAATTTTAGAGTTATAAACTGAGTTATTTCTATGTAATTTCGTATTTCTATTAAAATTATTCGTTCTGTTGTGGTTGCAGGTACACTGTGAAAACATGGAATAAAATCGTGAAGTTATCACATTAATTATTTATGGCTTATGGTCTATGACTATTCTCGTATCATAGTGTCTGAAAATAGGTTCTCAGCCTTTCGCTCACAATGCTGCAAACACTCTACATATTGCCTGGAACTGGTAAATTCTGTTTTCAATTCGCTATCCATCAGTATGCAAGTTTTGTTGCGTTATATTAAAATAGACAATAACCAGCTTCAAGATGGACAGATAAAGGTTATGACGCTGCTGTTATGACTTCAGTAGACCGGTCTGTAATTAGTTTCTATGGAATCAACTAAGATGGAAAAGCCGATAAAGTTTAATGGCTGAGGTTTAGTTACAAGAATTGAAGCCACTTTTACGATCAGTAAAAAAATACCTAGGTTTTCGATGTAATTACTAACTCGCAACCTGAATGTAACTACTCGCTGCCTTGGCTAGTGTTTATTTTTTTGCAATTCAGCGTAATTTGTATAACTGGTAGTTAGGTTGACTGATCTAATAATCATCTTAACTTCCGATCACTTTACGGATAATTTCTAGGCTTTACTTGATAATTGGTGTGAGGCAGCTATACAATTAATGCTTAAATATACAGAATGCATGTTTTTTCCTTATCATCCTTAAATAAAAGGTGTAAAATTTGTAATTGTTAGGGGCGAATTAAATTGGTAAAATTATCAATTTACCATTGTTTTCGGTATTTATTTATACCGAAAAACAAATTAAACCTTTAATATAAGGGCATTAATAATTTTAAGATTTTCGACAAACCATACATAAGATATAACAGGGCTTTAGTTATCTCTCTTTCAACCTCTCGGGTGGTTGATCAGTCCATGAAACTGAACAACGAATACTTCGTTTTACTCGTTTTATACGTTTTATACTTTAATTGAACATCAAGAAAATATCTCTAACTAAGCGCAAAGACAACCTTTTATCTTGCCGAGATCTCATCCAGGCGCCCTTAAATTAGTTTATAGGTTTAAAGACAAATTATCTAAGTGGTAATGTAATAGTGATGCACTAATGTGATGACATATTTATCGATTTGACGTCAACGTAACAATGGTAGTCTTTTCAGGCGTACATAATAGTTGTCTAACAGGCGCTTCCTTGGCCTCTTACGTTGACGATTGTGAGATATTAATGATATGTTATTTCATGGTTAGCTTAAGAGGATCGACTACCGCGCCCATGTCCATACAAAAAGGGAAAACGTTTTGCTACCCCTAAATCTTCTCCGATTTTGATAATTTTTCACTATGTTGTTGTCCCTATCAAAAACTATGCCTCTATGTTTTCCTTTTTTGAAAATTTTGTTTAGATAAAAAGTTATAAGGATCTGTAATCTTGCTTTATTGGGTTTGAAAAACATTCATTTTAAATTCATTGTATTTCAGAAATAAAGTAAATTTTCGGAAAAAACAAAAAATAGAGGCATAGATTATATTCTGCTGAAAAGATTGATACCAAAAAGTAGTATATTTAGTACAGTTTAGGGGTTGGGAAACGTTTTCCCCCCAAACGCGATTTTCGACAAAAAAATACCTAGAAACACAGCCGAGCTGCAACTGTCTCTATCGCACGTTTGCGAGCGGGGCCGAGCGCGGTCGCGACAGAGAATGATTCTCCAAATACCTATTTTCCTACGCTCGCGGCGCTATAGAATAGTCTTAACAGGGTAGGCTGTTTTGTTTAGGTGGGTAACTAGCATTTATGCTCATTTATTGACTTGCAATTAGGTATAACATACTTTAGCTAGGTACTACGAGCATAAAAAAATAGTTTTAAGACTGGATTTTACTAACAAAATACTACTAAAATACAGAATAAATATACTCATGAGCTGATGATGAATAAAAAAAGAATCATTTCTTTCGTCATTTCCATTTATATGGGTTATGTTACGTCGATGAAGACTTAACGTCATCGTACTTTTACGATGTCACCATTTACGTGTATCTTTTCACTATGTTTCACTATTTCATTGCAATCTTTAGTGTTTTTGAAAGAGGATTCCATCGAAAAAAACATGAACATTCTGGATGGCATGTTACTCATCTTTATTGATCCTAAAGGCACATTGCATTTGAACTCTCAGAGTAAGTCAACCTGCGCAGGCGCATAAGTCAATGTAAAACAAACAAGTCCAAGTTGAATCAGCGTATCAAGGCCCTGCTTTCATTAGCATGCACGCGATCCACCGGCTCGGAATTTATATCCTTTTGTTCTAGGTATTTTCCTCTAAGATCTGTACTAGTTCGTTCGATATGATGAATTAATAGTTGCTCTGAAGTTTGGTTACAAATAGGTAATGTCACTGAGGCGCATTGTCGAAGATTTTTCGAATGCTTTTGCTACAATGATTTTTCGAGCACTTTAACCCACTTTTCTGATATAGAATTACTGAATCCTCTGACAGTGGCCAGTGATCTATTATAGTGTTTTCATATTTGTAGCCCCACAGGCTATCATGTAAATCGAACTAAATACGTATCAAGTTCAACTTTGGGAATATTCCGATTAAACTCGAAACTTGTTTCTTAAATGCATATAATTCGTGCGCTTACTAATGGCGTCGTTTTATTTAAAAATAATAATATCTGCTTATGTATAGGCGGAAACAAGTTTTAATTATCGTACATACGTCATTATCGTATATGGGCTGATCAAGACGATGACGTTGAAATGATGGATTGATAGAACGGTTTCATCGAGAAGAGCGCAGCTCTTAAGTTTATGTAGAGACATAGTGTACCCTAACCCATTGTAATTTATTGTCATATGACCACAGCTCTTAAGCATAGCAATAAAAATATGCGGTGGAATCGAGATAAAATATGGAGATTATTATTAAAGCTGACATTCATTCTCTTTCAGATGAGGCGTCACCACGCGCCGGCTTTGACGGCGGCACTGTGGGTGCTCTACGCGTTCCTGCCTTTCAGCGACACACAGTTCGTCAACCCCGTCTCCTCATTCATGAACTTCCTCAACGAGGGCACAAGTCAACTGGACAATGAGCCTCCGGACCAGGCCAACCTTCTCTCAGAGTATGACTTCATCATAGTCGGCGCTGGCACCGCTGGATGCGTCCTCGCCAATAGGCTTACGGAAATCCCAGAATGGAAAGTCCTTCTAGTAGAAGCCGGCGTTAATGAAAACTTTATCATGGACATTCCCATTGTAGCAAATTATCTCCAATTCACAAACGCTAATTGGAAATACAAAACGAAACCTTCAAGTAGATACTGTGCAGGGTTTGAAAACCAGCAGTGCAACTGGCCCAGAGGTAAAGTCGTTGGAGGCTCCAGTGTATTGAATTACATGATCTATACGAGAGGAACGAAACCTGATTACGATAACTGGCGAAATTTAGGTAATGATGGTTGGGGATGGGACGATGTTTTACCATATTTCAAGAAGATCGAAAATTACAATATAGAACAGTTCAATGACCCAGAATATCACGGAAGTGAAGGAAATTTGAACATAGAACACGCACCTTTCCGTACTACTAAAGGCAAAGCGTGGGTGAAGGGAGCACAAGAGCTTGGTTTCAAATATGGCGACCACAACGGACCCAGTCCTTCAGGAGTCTCGTTCTTACAACTATCGATGAAGAACGGCACTCGACACAGCTCTAGCAGAGCATATTTGCATCCTATAAACAAGAGGCCAAACCTGCACCTGACAAAGGGAACAATGGTTACTAAACTTATATTTGACGACACTAAAACAAGAGTTATAGGCGTAGAGTTAGAAAAATTAAGAAGAAAGTACAAAATACTGGCTAAGAAAGAAGTTATCGTTTCTGCAGGAACAATTAATTCACCTCAGCTACTAATGTTGTCTGGCATAGGACCAAGAAAACACTTAGAGGATATGAAAATACCAGTAGTTCAAGATTTAAAAGTTGGGTATAATTTAATGGATCACATTGCTGCTGGTGGTTTGCAGTTCGTAGTGAGACCACAAAACTTATCAATAAGCACCGAATATATTCTGAACCATCTCGAACTAGTGTTCAAGTGGATGAGGACTCATAAGGGCCCGCTATCAATTCCTGGCGGCTGTGAAGCGTTAGTTTTTATGGACTTAAAGGACAAATTCAACTCGACAGGTTGGCCAGATATGGAATTGCTTTTTATAAGTGGTGGACTGAATTCTGATCCCGCTTTACCATTTAATTTTGGTTTCAATGAGCAAATCTACGCCAACACTTATGGAGCCCTTGGGAAATCGGACGTGTTCATGGTTTTCCCTATGTTAATGCGACCAAAAGCTAGGGGACGTGTTATGTTACAAAGTAGAAATCCTCGTGTTCATCCTACTTTAATTCCCAATTACTTTGATAACCCTGAAGATCTACAGAAAATTGTTGAAGGAATGAAAGTCGCCATTCAAATTGCAAAACAGCCTTCTATGAAAAAGATTGGAACTAAATTATATGATCTGCCAATAGAAGAGTGCCTGAAGTATGGACCATTTGGCAGTGACGATTATTTCGCATGTCAAGCACAGATGTTTACATTTACCATCTACCATCAAAGCGGTACTTGTAAAATGGGGACTGAAGGAGACCCTTCAGCAGTAGTAGACCCAAGGTTACGTGTCCACGGAATCAAAAGTTTGAGAGTCATTGATGCAAGTGTCATGCCAGAAATAACATCAAGTCATACGAATGCTCCAACGTATATGATAGCCGAAAAAGGGTCGGATATGATAAAAGAAGACTGGGGAAAGCTATGAAACAGTACAAACAGAATAATATACATGAAAAAAATCAGTATTAGCTGGGCTCCATAGTATTGAAATTACCTTAAAACTAATCATGATTAGCTTGATGAAGGTGTTTCTATTTACGTGATGCCGACTGTACTATTAGTAAATAATTGAAGAGCAGGGTTTTGGATTTTTAGTTACCTATTGCATTTAGCTTTGTGGATTTCTTAGGAAGACGTAAGCAATTAGCAACCCTGACTTTATTTATCTGTGATGTAAATTATAAGTACAATATTTAAGTAAAATAGGATTGAGAACATATTTATAAAAAGTTCCAAACAAACTGTCTTACTGATACAAAATAATGGTGTTTTGTGATGTTTTGTTTTGTGTTATATATATGTATAATATAATATTTATATAGTATTTTTAAGTGATGTGATACATTTCATCATGATAATTTATCTAGGTTGTTAGGTAGGCTAACTCGTTACTATACCTAGATATATGCCTAGCTAATAAATTGTGACTGCATCAAATAGTTGAAAAACTGGTACGAAATTTTATTATAGTGAAAAGGTAAAGATAACTTGTTTTGATTTAATTACGAAATCGCAAAAAGCTCGCTGTAAGTATTACATGTTTTCTGACACTTAAAAAATACTATTTAATGAAATAGTAACAACGGTACCACAAAATAACAAAAACATAACTAATTAATATAGACAAATCAAGTGACATAAAATTAAACTGTGTGTAATATCGTTTAGTTAGTATCTACATTCATATGTTGATGAGTATATACATATATTGTAGTATTACACCTAGGATTTAGTGTCCTAGGAGAATATTACGAGTTAAAAGTAAAGAAAAGTATAGGGGTAGTGTAGGATTACAGCTAGGCTTTAGGAGCTTAGGTCACTAAATCCTAGGTGGAAATTTAGAGTTTCTAGGCGTTGCGTCGAGGATTCTAAGACCTTAGGGTCAGAATCCTAGGCAAACGTAGCGACCTAGGTGGAGAGGAAAGGTGAAAGAGAAAAGATGGATTATGGTAAGACACAGAGATTTATTGGGTAAAGGTTAACAAGCGAGTAAACTATCTACACTACGGCTCGTGGTATACTGATACTAAATACAGAATTAATAATAAAGGGGGGCAACAATACGGGGTGACGCGTAGATCCAGGTGTAGGTCCGTTGAAGTATCAGGCTCTTAGAATCCCATTGAAATCATGATGGAATCACAAATACCGTCGCTATAGTGCCACTGGAGAGGCGTAGAAGAAATAAGGCGGTAGTTAGCAACAATTAGAGTCGCTGCAGAAACAGGTGCAAACCGCACTTTATAAGACGTTTAGATTGTCTTGGGCTAGAGTTCTTGGAGAAAATAGTTAGTTTTAGAACACTGCTTCTAATTAAAGGTTCAAGTTTGATTTTACGAACTTTCCAGTCCCTGGGCCAAGCATTGACCCAGGGAAGGTCTTTTAAATATGAAGGTCCTGGGCCCTAATCGCGCTAATTTTAACGACTTTACCAAAGAACAATAATCGTTATATTTTTCATTTTTGATCACGATTTTGTTCAATTTTGTTACGTTCATAACAAAAAAAAACAATCGTTCATAACAAAAAAAAACGGCCAAGAGCGTATCGGGACACGCGCATTGTAGGGTTCCGTAGCAGCATGGTTCAAATATGCAGCTGGCTTCTTAATTCTACGAGCATATTGACGGTTAAACCGCTAATAATGTCTAAAAACGAGGTCACAAAGAAAGAAGGTCACAAAAATTTTTAAATTCCAGCGCCACAAGGAAAATGAAAAAAAAAACATCTGTTTAAGAACCACCACGCGTGGATGCAAACGGTTGTATAAAAATCGTTTACATTACGTATTCATTTAAAACTGGTATACTATCGTTATGGTCATAGTTAGAGATGAAAGAGACTAAAGTCTTTTAAGGCTTATTAAAAAGACTCGCCTCCATCTTACAGGACTTGACTCTAAAATTAAGATTGAAAGTTCGAATTTTTATTAATAAGACTTAGTCGTTTTATTAAAAGACTAAAAACTGAAACGACTCGAGTTGTTTTCAATAGACTGAAAGACTTAACCAACTCCAGTTGATTTTAAAAGACTTAAACGACTCGAGTTCTTTTATGTAAAAGGGTTCACACCGCAGCTTGTGTGTGATATTCAATAAATCTTTTGTAACCTATCAACCAAAAAGAATAATTCACGCCTAAACCACTAAATACAATTTGATACAATTTAACAAGGGGATAAAATTAAATATTTACGTTCTATCAACACATACCTTTTTTATATAAAGTTAATTTTGCATCCACAGACTTGTTCGTGCCCTTGTCTTGTTACATTTAATGTTATTATTACCTATTTAACCTTTTTAACACATTAACTCTCCATATGTCTTAATGTATTGTGCAAAGCTGATTTGTTTAGTGTAGTGTCCATGGTGATTTCAACTTCCATTCTAGCAGCTGCGAAGCGTGGGCAATCTAGTAATATGTGCCACACAGACTCGCTTACGCCGGGATCAAACTCGCATCCGGGATTGTCCTTTAATTTGAACCGATGTAAGTACTCCGCGATCCCTCTGTGACCTGTCATACCTTACGACTGTCGCCTTCCCAGACAATGAGTCGCCAGTCTTTTAAGTAGTTTAGGGCGACTACAGCACCTAAATTACGATTTTATGATGCGTAGATAAGCATGACGCACTGCATTAAATCGAAGATAAAAAATACGGTAATATTCAGGACATAAACTAGATAAGTAGTTTGCTGAAAACATGATTCAGCACTTTTGGTTCGATAGAAAAAGCTCACAAAGTCACCTCTAAATACCAATATTGTGTATCTTTTAAGCTGTAAAAACGACAGTAAAATGCACACAGGAACTTGAATTTGCTATCAAAATGTTCGTAATTGAACACTCTTGATAAGTAGCTAACGCATTTTTCGATTTAAGCTGTTAACTTTCCATAAATCTCATTTTTCTAACTTTCGAACATGTTTTTACGCACGTACGCTTTCATAGACCGTAAACTTCGTATATGGACACTGTTCGCACTGCCGGCCCAGGCCTGTTGAGAGACGGAGATGGCACTATTCCTATGTGTGCTGCCTTTATCGGGTGCTGTAGTCGCCTTAAGCTGTTTAAGTAACAGCTCAGCTTTCTACGTTAAAAGACCTCGACTAAAGAAGCTAGTCTTATAACTAAAGGTTGGGAACTAAAAGACTGAGTCAGTCGTGAGGCATCAAAACTAAGGCGAGTCTGTATTAAAAGCCTTAGAAGGCTGAGTTTCTTTCATCACTAGTCATAGTCGATGTTAAAATCTCCAAATAATATAGTATCAAAAAATGACATTCCATTCGATGGTATCGGCGAGAAAAGAAAAACCCTTTCACGTGTATGGGAAACATCCGATTTTTTTTCTTCCAAAATTTTATGTTGTAGATCTGTCGGCGCAATCAATATCTATGACCAAGCCAAATTTCAGCTCTGGAGTACCAAGGATCGAATATTAGTCAATGTATTTCTTATTAATCCCAACAGTGTTTCGCACTTGGTCGACTATTACTCGCAAACTTGAAGGGCCAACTTATGTGTGATAGTTTTCCTTTTAATTTCGTAGTATATTCTACCAACGTGAATAGAAACAACCGTTTAGCAGCTAAACTTTAGCTGGTAGTGTCCCCCCCGGACACTTGTTTTTAACAAAAAAATTCACTTTAAAAATATTTTTTTTCGCAAACGGAGTACTGAATCGAAAAACGTTCTTAGTAAACCCCTTCTACCTTTTAAAAAGCTATCCTATGACATTCCATTCGATGGAATGCACTCGATGATATTGGCGAGAAAAAAAAATTCATCGCCCTTTCACGTCTATGGGAGACACCCGAAAAAAATTTTTTTTCTAAGATTTTACTCTACAGTTCTATTGGCGTGATTTATATGTATGATCATGCCTTTCAGCTCTGTAGTACCAAGGGTTTCTTAGGAAACCCGCGGACAGACGGACAGACGGTCATGGCGAACCTATAAGGGTTCGTAGATTACTACGGAACCCTAAAAAAGAACGTTTCAATAGGAACGTATGTGTCAAAATAACAATATTATTTTGACACATACGTCAAACAAAGAAGCAGTTGTAGTAAACATTTTTGTTGCAAACAAAAAACTATGATAAATTAAAAAGCTGAAATTAGATCTGTAGCCCGGGGACATTCATATTACAAAAAAGGTTACTGTTTGTCTTTGTGAAATTATTAAAGATTTCGCCATTTTATTATACTAAAAGTGAGGTCTTAATGACCGTAACCCGCCGTAACCGTAAGTAGTGAAACAGAGAGCAAGTTGAAGCTATTTTAGATGTAGATCTTAGAAACAAAATGAAATAGATTTAATTAAAATATTTAAAAACCCTGTATACTATTCAACCCGTTCCGAGCGAGTCGGTAAGACGAAGAATAATAGCTGCAGCACAACAAATTAACAATACTCTGACTACTTATGTTGTGAAAAGTAAAATGAGTAAAAGTATGCCTATTTGTTGTAGAAACGGGGGTAGTCACTTTGAAAATGAACTCAAATAAATCATTTTTTTCGTGTTTGTAATTTGTGTTTTTTTATATTTTTTTTCGACTTGCTCCTATTACATTGGTCCTCTTTATTTTATCAGCTTTCGAATAAGGCATAATAATCTTAAATCCCTGTGACGATTTGAAATTATTATGCCTTATTCGAAAGCTGATAAAATAAAGATGTTTTTGTGCTTGTATGTACGGAACATTGGCCAGTGAGTTTTTGTTTAAAACTCGCTTTTTTGTGTAATTTCCTCGATTTTATTGTTGAATTTTTAAACGTTTTTCTACATAGTGCTAAAGTTTATGTAAATCTAGTACATTTAATGGCTCTATCAGATTTAATGAAATATCAGTTACACAAAACTAATCAAAAAATATCAGGATACCATCAAGTAATTTTTTTATTAATTTTTATATACTTAAATCAGTTATTGATTTTTTTTTTAATAACTAACTTCCAAATTATTCTGAAATGGTTCACTTTCAAGACTTTTGCATATGGTTCTCCTTTAGAAAAACACTGCAAATTCCATCTTCTACAGCCCCTTCAAAGGAATACCTCTAATTTCAAGTCGCCCTGTATATAGTATGTAAATATAGTAAATACTTTATCCAGCGAAAAATTCTTACCCTACCTTCGCTTTACATATTCACAACGGCGCTATTTGTCACGAAACACATGTACTTATTCACGTTGAAACGAGACAAACATGTAAAATACAATTATTTAAGATCAAAATACATAAATAATTTGCAACAAACACACTCAACGATGGAGCTGTATAGATCGGGTCCTTACTACTCAGCCGTAAAAATATATAATAAAATCCCAGAAGCCATTAAGAATGAATCTGACTATGAAATTTTCTCCAATAAGCTGAAACAGTACTTAATTGAAAAATGTTATTCTAAAATTGACGAGTATCTAAAATGATTGAATTACCTCTCCTAAAAGAAACATTTAATTTTACTAATTATGACAAGGTACTTTTTTAATTATAACTATCACATTAACCGTAATTAATTAATTTATTTAATTGTCATTTAAAATATTAGAATACAATTTAATTTGTCATTGAATTTCGTATTGAATATTATTACTATTGATTATATTAACATACCTTGAATTTATTAGAATCTACCACATTGACTTAGACTTAGAAAAAAAAAACTGACATAGATGATTGTATATAAAAATAATAATAATGAGAAAATATTGTATTTTTTAAATGACTATAAGTTTGCTGTACCTTGTACAAGGTTTCAAATGATGAACTTGATAATTAGCTTAAGAATTTATTGTACCATTTCAAGGCAAATAAAGAAATATGAAATATGAAATATAGTATATATAGTAAGGAAGTAAGGATAAACAACAACTATAAGGTAAACCGTGCTGACACATTCCCGCCCACACCTCTCTCGGCCCCCTTTACTGCGGGGGCTTAAAACAATTTACGCTTAAAAATTAACAACAACAAAAACAAACAAAACATAACAACAAATGAAAACCCTCAAACTGCAAAATTTACTGATCGCACTCGCACACTTGTGAGAGAAGAGTGACGTTTGACCTGTGCCGTGACATTTTATGTTTGCAACCTCTGGCTTCAATGTTTATGTTTGAAACTTCAAGAATGAAGTCTTTTATAGGTTAAACTTTTCGAAATGAATATTTTATTTGTATTAATTTAAGTTTCGTAGTATAAATTGTAATTACAATGTAATATTATTAAAAATATGAATAAACACTCACATTATTGGGCATTTAGAACCTAAAAATATAAATTAAAAATATGATATGCAATTATTAGATTTTTTTCGTTCGCCACACATTAACGTGACAGATGAAAGACTCAAATTTTACAAGATTCTAATGCTAAAAAAATGAAACGTATAGTTGTTTTTAAAAGTTTATTGCGGCGACCTCATTTGCTCGATTTCTAAAAAAGAGGAAGGAAAAGAAGGAAAAAATGTTTGCTTTGTAGTGGGATTTATTTGATGATGCAATGGAAGAGGATGCGGCAGCGGAGAGAGCCGCAACACGGCGGAATAATAACGCGGCCAGGGAAGGGCTGCCTGTGATTTCTGAGGCGAAATTCAGGAAAATATATCACCTCTCACACCAGCAGTTCCTAGAACTGGCCGAGGAAATAAGGCCACGTATGTCTCCCGTCTATCGCTCGGATGCACTAGACATGGAGACTAAGGTGAGCGTTTGTGTTAAGTACCTTGGATTATCCTAACTAAGCACCTAAGTTCCTAAGCATGAATGAAAATTATCTTGCTCCTATCCTGATGGATCAAAGAAAACACTACTAAAATATACGTAGTTGCCCATTCAACATTTAAAATAAATTTAAATATTTTATTTCATAAACACTTTAAAGACAATTGTATTAATAGGAATAGGGAACTCCTAGTAGGCAATTAATTTGCCTGATGTTGGAGAACCCGGCTCTTCCATAGCTCTTAAAAACAACAAAACGAAGAGAGTAAAAAGTGCAGTACACGTATTGATCTTAATTTACGCGTTGTTTTTTTTCAAGAAGTAAAAATTTGAAGGATATAAAATCATATAAATCATCATCAAAGCTCAGTTTCTTAAAGTAAGTCTTTTAGTAATAGAGATTCAAAGTGGCCGAAAAAGCATACTGTTATTCTGTTCGTGTTTACATGGGCGATGTGATGCTGATTTGAACATCAGACTTCTCACAGCCGCGGTCTTCCCATGATAGTAAGGTTTGGGAGAATAATTACCTGATATTTAATGTACAAAGGCCAGCGCATCGGGTTACTTCATTTTCATTGCAAAACCGCTCTTATCACAACAGCACAGAGTGCACTCATGTGGTAACCTGAGTTGAGGCCGTCCGTACAAAATTACATTATTATTTAATGTATTTTTATTCATAGGTGATGTGGGGGGGGGATCCCTTAAGAAAAAGCATGATAATTCTAATTTTTAATGCAGAGCCGGAATCCCCAGAAAGTTATTTCACGGATCTCCACGTTTCTGTACGTTCCTTGGTAGAGCGATGCATAGGGGTGCTGAAGGCTCGGTGCAGGTATTTATATAGTAATTAAATAAACTTTCATTTGATTAAGGGACTTACTAAACTACTTATTTTCAAAAATTATATATTTTTTAAGGTGTCTTTTGGCTGACAGAAAACTCCATTGTGCGCCAGCGACTGCAGCTCAAATCGTTAGTGTCTGTTGTGTTCTACACAACATTGCACACGCAGGGGGCATCGAATACGAGCCATTGTCGGCTCAAGAAATACACCGCGAGCGCGAGTTAACCGCAAGGGCATCGTTCCCTCCACCTCGAGTATCCCGCTCCCTCCGTGCTGGGAAAACAATCGTTCAGAGTCCAGCAATTTACAAACACTTTGTTTTTTGAATAAAAAGTTATCCGTAGTTGATGATTAAAAACATTTCCACATTTCTTGTAAAGTGGGTTTTATTGCCTTTGATTTATTATGTTTATCTATTCGTATTCGCAGAATATTAAAATCGTTATTTCTATTCGGATTCGTATTCGTAAAAGTGGTATTCATTGCATCACTAGTTGATAGCTCTGATCCAAAGGTTGCAAGTTTAATTCCCGACTCACAAACATATTTGAAAATCGTTTTTTCAAATATATATATATTTGTGAGGGGTTTAGGTAAAACCCACCTAGCATTCCATCTAGGACTTTAGTCCCATAGCAATTCGATAAAGTTATGTAGTTTATGTTATCCAGGCATAATATACACTGGGCGTCAAAAATAAGTAGTACACTTTTCAAATTGCAATTACTCCTAAACTATAGTAGTTACACTTATGAAATAAAAAGCAGTTTATAGTAAACTTAACGAAGTTTATTAAAGTTATATTTTATTTGGCATGAATAAAGTTTCAAACTTAAAATTAAGATAAATACTAAAAAGTATCAATTTTTAACGATATGTCAACCACTTAATTTTCACGTTTTGGAACTTTTTCACAATTTAATAACTTGTGTTGCCGCCTCGGGCTCTAATTACAGCTTGGATCCGGTTTGGCATGCTGAACACTAAGTTTCGGAGGCGGTGTTGGGGAATATTTTCCCATTCTTCTATCAGCGCATGTTTTAGAGCCCTGAGTGTGGCAGGAGGTGGACTGCGCCTTCTGACTAGCCTCCCAAGCTCATCCCAGGCGTGTTCAATCGGGTTGAGATCTGGGCTTCTCGATGGCCAAGCCATCAAGTTGATGCCAACCTCCTGAATGTACTCTTGTACGTGGTGAGCAGTGTGTGGCCGGGCGTTATCATGCATTAGGATGGCTCCATCACCCATATTTATTAAATATGGCCCTGCATACTCGTTGAGGATCTCCGAGGCATATCTTTCACCAGTCAAAGTCCCATTTTCTATTACCACAAGCTCTGTGCGACTCTCTGAAGAGATACCAGCCCATACGTGTACAGAGCCCCCGCCATATTGGACTCTTTCCGAGATACAAGCTTGAATGTATCGCTCACCGGGTCGTCTGTAGACTCTCCGCCGTCCATCTGAAGTGTATAAAGAGAATCGAGACTCATCTGTGAATAAAACTCTAGCCCATTCTTCTTCGCCCCATTGTACGTGTTGACGGGCGTAGCGTAGTCTTGCTACGCGATGCTCTGTCTCAAGTTTGGGGCCATTTGCTGGTCTTAGAGGCTTCAGGTTAGCTTCAGCAAGTCTTCTTCTCACTGTACTCTCACTGATGTAGTCTGTTCGGGTCCGAAGAAGCTGTTGCTGAACCTCAACTGCATTAAGGTGTCGATTTCTTAACACAGTGGAAACAATAAAGCGATCTTCTCGGGTACTTGTGCACCTGGGTCTGCCATTACCTCGTCTCCTTAGATGGTTTCCAGTCTCTTCGTACCTTTGCTTTACTCGCTGAACCGTTCTTAAAGTTACACCCACCCTCCTTGCAGTACGACGCATACTGATGCCCACTTCGAGAAAAGCTAAGATTCTTGCACATTCTTCTGGTGAAAGAGGCATGATTAGTCAAATTTACTCTCTGAAGATACCTATGCTTTTCAATTACAATTGCTTTATCAGCAGCGAATGTGTCAAACACAAAAATCCTAAGTAAGACAACACCTTTCAACAGTTTAAAAAAAGTGTTTTTATTTATTCGTTTTTTTTAAAGTCGAGCATTATAAGTTCTTATAATGCATGAAGTTTTTATTGAATAAGATTAAATTTTCTTTTTAACCTTTTTTGTTTCAAAGGTCTAAGTTTTATAGTTTGGGAGAAATCGCAATTTTAAAACTGTACTACTTATTTTTGACGCCCAGTGTAGTATACTTGGTGAAAGATTTTTTTCAAATCAGTCCAGTAGTTTCGGAGCCTATCTATTTAATGCAAACAAACAATTAAATATTTTCTTTATATAATACGTATTACTGTAGATGTAGATATTAATAATAAAAAACGCTACTCACTCAAATTATATTCCCTTGTGTTGTGGGTCCCTCAGAACATACACAAAGACAAATACAAATACCCGTGACCCGAAACATCTGCTTATTACATGATTGTTTGCTCCGACTGGAAATCGAACCTAGGACCCGTTGATAGAGGCAGCGCCACATACCAACCAACCAAATCGGCCATTGTAAGTAATGTATGTATTTACAAAAAAAAGTAACGCACCAGTACCAATCCTTGCTTAGTTTCAGATTTTAGATGGCACCCATTGCTAAGAAGCAATATCTTATCGGCAACCTTTGGGTATGTATGTATGTATGTATGTTCGTTCGCGATAATTTCGCGTTTGTTTGAACCGATTTTGATGTGGTTTTCAGAAAAGTATTTGTTACATTCAGGAGAAGGTTTTAGTATATTAACCGACTTAAAAAAAAAGGGTGTTCTCTGTTTAATCAGTGTGTACGTAAAATAAATAATACATTATAATGATTCGCTTAAACTTTTGCAAAGCTTACACTTCGTTTTATTAACCGACTTTAAAAAAGGAAAAGTTTATAATTTGCACTAAAAATGTCTTTGCACCGACTTCAAACAGATCAGTAGGTAGGTACTACATAGCACATCAAATGATATTGTATTTATTTTTTGCTTTTTTGAAGTTGGTTAAATTTTTTTATAAAAAGTTTTTATAGTTACATTTGATCAAAATTGGTTTAGCCGTTTAAGAGTAACCTATAAGCAATAAATGTAGGAAGTGACACAATTTTTTTTAATTTATCCTTACTAATATTATAAATGCGAAAGTAACTACAGACATAGTCTGTCTGTCCGTCTTTCATTTCTAAACTACTGAACCGATTTTGATGAAGTTTAGTACAGAGATACATTAGAGCCTAGGAAAGGACAGGCTACATTTTATCCCACAGTTGCGCACAATATAACCTGTAGTCCACGCGGGCGGAGCCCCGGTCGGAAAGCTAGTAAATGATAATAATGTTATGTACCATGGTTATGTACCATGACTATTTCCATGTAATTGATTCCTTTACGACACCTTATCTTGTACGTGTTCTTCTCAAGGTTAATTATTTTGTTTTGATGATTGAAAGGATGTTGAAAGAATCATTGTTTGATATGCTAATTGACCATTAATATGACCTTAAGGTTATCTGCCCTAAATTTGGCATAATTATATCATTGTATTATTGTTTTAAATCATATATAAGGCAGATCCCTTGGAGTCATGAATCATTCGTATTCTTTACCTCTTCGTGTTCACATCTTGAAGTAACCTAAGTCACCGCCCTCTCTAACAATTATTGTATTGAGTAAATTAATAAATATATTTATTCAAAACATTCGACTTTTGTCTCGGACATAACAATAAGAAAAGATAAATGGTAAGTGCCAAGATTAAGAGTTCAATTTAGAAGTCAAGAGGCCTACTTAGTCATTTCTATTCTACACTATAAGCCAGTATTTAAATAGTGCCCGTATTAAAAATAATTGTAATTTTTCTGGGTACTTTGTGAAAGATGAGTTACAAGCCTTATGTTTAGACAAATATGATAGATTAAAAGCATAGACTTAGGATTATATACCAAACTTATTAAATAGATTTAATAAGTTTGGTATATATTTTTTTTTATGTTTAGACAAATATGATAGATTAAAAGCATAGACTTAGGATTATATACCAAACTTATTAAATAGATTTATAGATTTATTGAATAAATAATGAAAATAAAATTTACCTTACTTATACTATACCTAATCCCTAATTATTGTGGTTTGTTTACTGTGTCGAACATTTTTGATAGTTATTAAAGGCTTTTATGTTATTGAATTTTCACGTGTTCTATGTTATAATTTAATAAATACATTTTCTTGATTTATTATGTTAAATAAATTATTTTATTCAAACCCTCTGTATCCTGGATAAGTGTTGTAATAGCTTCTCAGTCAAAAATCCTGAGGGCTTAAGTCGTTATCGAACTGCTTAATATACACCTAGGTACTTAATGTTCTTAACTTAAGTCAAATATTTCTCAATTTACCCCAAAATAGCAGAAAAAGCACTTCAATTGTACCTATTTACCCTTCTCAAGTAAATATTTATGTGAAAGGGGATTTTCTGCTGTAGTTACAAAAAAACCAAAGTATATAAATAAAGACATTGGTAGTAGTGATTAACGTTGTGTTGTGCGATTTCTATGGTTAAGCCAAGAATTGTAAACCTCGTCAAATCCATGCAAGCTCATCCATCACATTCCCAATAAGTAGGTTCTACTTACCAAATACCTTTTGTATGATTTTTGTAAAACTTTAATTAGCATTAAAAATACTTATTTTGTTATTTAATACTTTTTTATTCTAACCTAATAATCTGGACTGGAGCATGGGGGACGCGGAATTTGTTTTATGGTCGAAAGGGGGCGCGTCTCAAATAAGTTAGGGAACCCCTGTTCTTACGAGTACTTAAATCCTTGTTAAAGCTATGCTAATATCTACCCACAAATAGTGAAGAAATTTGATATTATATTGACTAGTTTCACTGTCTTATCTAAAATATGTGAGTTTATTTGGTAGGAAATAACTACTAAACTGATTTAAAAGTTCTTTCACCAAAAATAGCTCTTTTATCAGCGGGTGACATAAACTACATAATTTTCCCGAATCCCCATGGGAACGAAGTCTTGGGCGGAAAGCTAGTTATTAATAGTATTTCACTATGAAAACTCAAGATTTGGCTTTCTTTAGCCTTCATTTAAATTAAGACTTTGAGTAGAAGAAATTACTTAAGAAAGATTTGGCTGTATGGCTCCGACCTTTGCCTATCCGGATGGATGAAAAAAATTACTACTCAATATGATCGTTACGTTGGAAAAGTACCTCTTGATGAACTTTTACTCTGAGCAATGTAATCGTTATTTTGACGGATAGTGAACGATTAAAACTATCCCCCCCTTTTTTTTTTGAGGTTTTTGGCCTGGCTACCAGACGTTTGGGGATAATTTTGCCACTTTGCTCTGTTTTTCGCGAGAAAATACGGGTCTGTTTATTTGGTTAATAAAATAACCATTGGTTTGAATTTTTCACAGCAAAAAATAAATCCAAACGATTATAGATTACTATTTTCTCGTTTTTCATCTTTGTCACACCCCGGTGACAAAAATGAATACGCAATTTTAAACCAAACGAACGATAATCGTTGTGCAAAATACCGCGATTAGGGCCCTGGTGTTAGTCTCTACTCAGAGCACCAGGACGGGAAAAAAAGGTGGTTTTCTTCAGCTCCCAGTTTTTTCTCTCCACTCCAAAATCTGAAGTCCCAAAGTCCAAAAAAAAAAGTAGAGACTGACAAAAGTAAGTGGCCAGTCTAAGCATCATTCTATGTCAATGGTTAAAATGGTTAAGGTAAGACCAACGACATAGAATGATGTCATAGCGTAGAATGATGGCATAAACCAAAGACATAGAATTCGAGGACAGAACGATGACAAGACAGCTGTGACAACATTATCCAAATATGCTATGGTAAACAAAAAGTGAAACGAAAATATAAAATTCAATAGTTAGGGCTTCAAACGAAGCCCTACAATATATCTTCTTCTTCTTCAATTTAAGAGCTGTGCTCTTGTCGGTGGAGTATCTGCCTCTCTACGTCTTTCAGCCAGTCCTTTACATATATGTCTACGTCTACTAAATTAATTTATTAGTCACTTAGTGTGATACAAGACAAGGAAGGAAGTTTGATTAAAGAATAAAGGATTGTAATTCAACCAAGAACTTATACATTTATTTTATTTTTTTCTTGAACCTTTACTTTTTAGATATACTTTAGCTCCAATATAACATACGAACTCACAAACAAACATAGACGCACTCACTCTTCTGCAACACGCACTTAATCAGAAAATAATATCGCTGTATATTTATAAGCTATATAAATACAAGTGGTAAATGTCATTGACTCAACATCGCTGAATCCCAAGCTACAGATGACACCCTAGTTTGGGATACAGAGGTTAATAATACTGAAATGTACAATTGTTTGGTAATTTTGACGGCCGGTTTGGTCGAGTAGTAGTGGCGCTGCCTCTTCATCGACAGGTCCTGGGTTTGAATCCCAGTCGGGGCAAATATTTGTGTAAAAAGCAGATGTTTGTTCTCGGGTCGTGGGTGTTTGTGTCCGTTTTAATGTGTGTTCCGAGGGACCTACGACACAAGGAAAAACCTTAATGTGGGCCTTTGAGTGTATGGCGTTTTTTTTTAATTAAAGTTATTTATTTATTTATTTATTACTAGCTTTCCGCACGCGGCTTCGTTCCTGTGCGAATTTGGTAAAATTATGTAGCCTATGTGTTAATCCAGGGTATCAGCTACCTCTATACCAAATTTTATCAAAATTGGTCCAGCCGTTTGAGCGTTAGAGAGTAACAAACATCCATACATACAAACTTTCGCGTTTATAATTATGGATGGTAGAGTTTTGCCTTGACTTTATGTTTACAGTACAGGTAGCCAAAAATAGCACCAAAATTTAGCTGAAGCAAATAAAACAAGCGCCGATACACACAATGAATGAAAGGGGTTGTTAGAGCTACAACTTTCTTTAGCTTTTAGGTTTTCGTACTGGATACAGCCTTTTTTAAGTTAATAGTGGACAAACAAAGACAATTAGCTGGTGCATGCTCGAGTCGCCTTCTACAAACATCTATCTCCCCCCTCCCCCCAAAAGAATAGGTAAAGGTAACTTAATGGTATGGGTTGGATCGATTCTGCAGGCGGAAACACCAACAACATTTAAAGCTGCGCCTTATAACTATTTTATGGCAATGTTCCTGTAAATTAATATTGATAGATAACTTGAATAAGGTATTCAAAAATCCACAGCATGAAAATTATATGAAGCCTATTCTGAAAAAAAGTGTCTTCAAGCAACTGCTTAAAACGTCTGTGATAGACTTCCAAGGCCTATGATGATTCTGAAAAACGAAACCATGTTATAAAACGAATACTTATAGTAAAAGCTGACCACCTCTCACCATTGTACAACTTATTCCATCTGATAACCCTCACAATTTGTGTCAAATGTGGCATCAAGTGGTTCGCTAGAACCACTGATGCTCTGTCTATCCCGTTAGTGATTATAGGCCTGAGTGTATGTATGTCTACTTATGGTAAATTTAAGTCAGTTAGAAATTACTACAAAATTTAGTAACACTTGAAAAAGTAAACGCCTACCTAAAATGTAAGAGCAATTGATTGTTCCGAAGTTCTTAATAAGACATTTTAAGCCGGCATTTAGGTCCGTATTACAGAACGCGACTCAGATTCTAATCTATACTTAAGTAGCAGAAAAAAAGATACTATCAATACTTAAGTTTAGATCAAGACTTGAGTCTCCTTCTGTAATACGGGCCTAAGAACGCGCTTGTTTACCAAACTGTGGTTGTGTAATCGACGCTCATAGAATGTACAGTTCATTCATTTCACGAATGCGCATGAGGTATTCTTTAAGTGAAAGCGTTAGAGTTGAAATTTGCTGGATTCGCGCGCACTCGTGATGTGCATCAACTTTACTCAGTCTATCAATAAATAACAAAAAACGAGAGCAACTAAGGTGAACGGGTAATTTCATCTCGTAATAATGAGTGTCAAATCGAAGATCAAGTGCGTAAGTAACCTTCAGTAGCCAGTTGCCTACGCACATCCATTTATTCTGAAATTATAATTAGAGTTAAGTAACGTAATAAGCAAGGAAAAATGCATTTCGAATATGTGTCATTCAAATAAATCAACTGATATAAGAGTATTAATTATATGATGCATTTGACTTAGCCGTAAGGTGTTATTTTAAATAAGTTTTATGTTGATTGTTAGATTTAATTGTAACATAATATTAACTATATTATGTCACAATTAAATCTAACAATATAGCGAGTCCAGAATGCGTGTATGCATTTTTTTTTTCAATAAGAAAGAGAGACCACATTACACCACATCTCGTTAACAGAAAAATATTAAACTTCCATAAAACTCGCTCTCTTAAATATTTGTGTTTTTTACATAGCTTCTTAGAGTATACTTGGCTTATTTAACACAGAAGTACCTAAATACTTGTACGATAAAATACAAATTAAACCTTACACTCCAAAGTTAAGAGATAGGGGGATTTTATGTATTAGACCTCAAACGAGTTTGGTGTGTTCCGAGGGCTGCTTCAAGATCTCTTCGGCGAAAATTTGGAACGATCGCGATCTTCCCCCGCCTTTGCGCGAAGGGTTGTGTCTACCTTCCGAAAGCATTTCTTAAGCTGGCTACTCTTGAAGCAGTCCGAGGAAGCTGCTTGTTATTTTAAATAATAATATGTTTTATGGCTCTCCGTGATATTTTGTTCACATACTCTTTTAATTTTTTAATTATTTTGGAATTTATAATTTTATTTTTTCTACATATACGTTTGATGTGTTTCTCCGTTAGTGTAATTATAAGGCTGTGGCAGAATAACGGCGACTTAAACGCTAAATAGGATTTAGTCAGTCTGAGGCCACAGACCAATTTGTCCTTAGAACATTATAAATATTGTTTAATTGCTAAATGTTTTTAATGAACAAATAAATGCTTAATATTTTTATCACATAAACATAGACCAAAACCTCACTAGGAATATGTTTGCACTCGAGTCGGGGTATTCAAGTCAGTCTTTGTACGTGTCTCAAGGGACCCACGATACAAGTGTGGGCCTCTGAGTGTGTGGACACTAACGTCAGATGCGTGTTTTAATTGGTTAACTAAACTAGCATAGCTAACATACGTAATTCGGTTACTCCAATGTCGTTCTGCCTGTTCCGTCTGACAAAACGCTAAGCGATAGAACGGGCGGATATAATACAACAAATTTATCTCACGCGTCTATTTCATTCATATACGTTATTAATCGAAACCGAAATCAAAGGACATAGCGAAAAAAAGAATCAAAGGAAAAAACAAAAAATATTTTACAGTATGCGAACTAATAAGTCTTCGTTTCGTTCATACAAAAGACATCAACGAGAACCTAAACCAGCGTTTCACTATCTCCGATATAAACATTTATTCGTATTGCACATAACCGAGTCAAATTTTAAGATGAAATTTGCAACTAAGTTTATTGCACTACGTCATTGACACTGTTATGTGCAGAATGTCGACACAAATACCAAATGTTACGGAAAATTTTAAAAGTTGAGTAAAAAAATTCTTCATCAATGATGCAGTACTTTAGGATACTTTAAATCCGTCGAGCGCTTGTTTGCGGCGCGTGCGATACAAATCTTGCACACACAGGTGTGCAAGAATCGCGCGAAGGTTTAATACAGTTATTCTTTTTAATAGGATTCGGACAAGCGCAAACCTGAATCTAACACGGTACAAAACGATTTCATTTATCTATTTATTTATTTATAGGAACACCAAAATTTCTTGATCTAATGAACTTGAGTGGCCATCTTTCTCGTTATGAACTTTGTAAAAAATGGTTGAAGCTGATGATTGACAGGAAATTAAGAAACGGCGCATGTTATAAAATACATTTTTTGATAGACGCAAAGATGGCGATGCTAGAATAAATAGTTTATTGAACCTATACATTTGAAACGAGTTAGTTTCTCACATATATTTCTAGTACATAGAAATATTCAGTATACCTTGCAAAGGGTAAAATTGTTTTAAAACGGCACAGGTCAACTTGACGAAGAACTAGCAGCCGAATAAGAGCCTAAGCAGCAGAAATGGATTATTATTTTTTACCATCAATACACAAACATCAATCGATTAAAGAACAAGTCGAAAGGGTACAATTTTTTTTTGTTGGAATTTCGTATTCATAAAACAATATTTTGCTGTCTGTATGCCTTCCTCCGTTGTCAGCATGCAAAATATATTTTTCTTTAACACCTATTTTGTCACCTATATAGACATTGATACTTTTTAATATGTTAATAATAAGATGTTGTCATCTATAATTGATGACGGTACCTTATTTCTAACATGTCAAATTGTAAATTTTATTATTTATTCAGTCAGGCATTTTCTCAAATACCAAAAATCGAGCTCCTAAATGTACGGCCCCATCTTGCCTTCTCAAGCTATCCATTTTCCAGAAAAATCACCTTTTACTTACGAAATCAATCGTAATTTTCCTTTTACTTTGTAATATAACAAGTCCAGACATGTATCATATCATAGACACATGGCTCGTCGCAAACAATTCCATTACATTTAATGAAATATCAAGAAATTGCAACGTCGGACGTTGCAGGACAATGTCACTCCGACGTCCCTCGGCTAAACCGATTTAACATTAACATTACTCATATCAAAAATAACTTGACCACAGGTGCAAAATAAGCCTAAGTTTACGTGGGATCAAGTATTGCCCATTTTGTGGCCGGCCTATCTTGGCTAGGTGGTGTTGCGAAATGACCACCGTATCCAGTTCCCCTAGACCGCAGCCCAATGCGTTTTGAGCCGGCATAACAGTCGCACTGTGCAGACCTTGGTGAACACGTGCATATAGTAGTTTAAACTGCAAAGTGGTATCATTTTTGTGCTGTTAATTTTCATGTGTGTAGAAATAAGGGTTTTCGTATTAGTGTAGTTTGAGAAAAATGTAAGTACATATTCTCGTATTTTCGCCATATAGAAAACGGCAGCAGGGTGGTCCCCTATACAACTTAAAATTTTTATGGTTGTTCTCCCGTCGCGAGGGGGTTCAGTAGCGTTATTCGAGCAACTTTTACTACGGGAACACTAGTGAAATCTTGAAAAAAAAAATCGACTCTCCATACAAATTGTCCGGCCCAGCTAGTGAGCTTTGTATAGGAAGTCGATTTTTTTTTCGAAATTTAACTAGTGTTCGTTCCCATAGTAAAAGTTGCTCGAATAACGCTACTGAACCCCCTCGCGACGGAAGAACAACCATTAAAATTTCAAGTTGTATAAAAATTAATAAGAATTCAGAATATAAATATAATCAGCCCATTAAACTAAACAACAAAGTGACAAAAAAAAACCCTCTATATTAAACTTGAGCGATCGGATTACCGAAAATTTAAAAAATCGTCATTTTTTTGAGAATTTCATACGAGCTTAACAAAGAAGTTAATTTATGTATTTTCAAAATTATCTTTTCGCCTGCGACTTCGTTCGCATGAAAAAGTAGCCTATGTCACTTTCCATTTAACTATCTGAGCCGAGGTGCGTTACGTTTCGCTTAATTTCTTCACAATAGTAATTTGTAACATAAGGGTGGGAAACATTTTATTGCTTTTCTAACTGCCGCGAGTTTGCAATAACCTGTACACACGTAAATCAAGCACGACATATTTCAATAGAATCATACTAATTAATAAAGAAAAAACTATACAGTATATTATGCAGGTTATAGTACATGCAAGTATGCAGATTTTTTACAGTTTAAATGAAATGAAATATTTATTTGCATTGAACAGGTACAATGAGGTCTTATTCTTACGTTATGTTTCTGCTATTCAGCCAATAAAATTAGCATGCAAATATATTAATCTATTACAATTTGAATTACTTATTTATCTACGGAGGTGGTCATTATAAGTGAAAAAATCATTAATACTGTAGAAATTATTGTCCATTAACCATCTGTATAATTTATTTTTAAATTTTTTAAATGTCAACTTTTTCAATTCGTCAGGTAACCTATTGTAAATTCTTATGCACATATTATAACTATTTTTTTAAATATAAAGCAGTCTTTGGGCAACGATCCAACACCAGCCTATCAGAATGGCGAGTCGTCCGTGGGTATACCTCCTTAGCTGTTTTAAATAAATAACCATAGCATATTAAGAGCAGCTTAAGCAGATTTCTCAATGTGTTCGTATGCGTCCGAAGGGACTCTACCGTATAAAAAAACCGTATGTGTATGTGGAGTTTCATCTTAGTTAATATCGATAAAATTATCAAAATTACAAACAAGAGGTAATAAATAGGATGTTTTGAAATAAAGTTTGAATAAATATTTAATGAAAAATCCAAAACAACTCTTTGCTAATATATTAATACTTGATGCTTTTTATTACATTAGTTATAAAATGATTCAGGCTATCATCAAAATAAATTAAAAGCTCTCGAAAGACCTTTGCTACTTTGTTGCCACATCATTTTGCACAAGCGGACTAAAACCAGTCTAAATGGGCTTCTGAGGGTCTGCTTGCTAAATTCAGACTTTTTGCTAAATGCGTTTTTTCACAAAAACTCATACGGCTCGGCCGGTGGTTGAGTGATAGTGATGCTGCCTCGTGATCGATGGGTCCCGGGTTCGATTCCCGGTCGGGTCAGACTTTTGTGTAAAAAGCATATGCTTGTTCTCGGGTCATAAGTGATCCTGTCTGTCTTTGGGTATGTTCGAAGTGACCTTAAGTGTGGGCCTTTGAGTGTGTATCGTTTATTTAATATACACTGCAGCGCATAATGCTCTTATTAGTTAAGAAAACCAAATTGGAATTTCTTAACTTGGTTTCCAAGACAATAAAACTATATAGAGCAAGTGCATCCTATTAAATGCAAGAAGACTGGTGTGTCCTACAGTCCTACTAAATTTTATAAACACATTTACTTTAGTTACCTCTGGCAAGCAATAACCCGTCACTCGCTTGTTTACAGCGCGTGCGATACAAATCCTCCACACGCGGGTGTGCAAGAATCGCGCGAGGTTGCATAATTATGACCATGACATTCCCATATGATAGTTACAAAACTCTGAATTGAGACCATGCTAAGAAATATAATTTGAATGTTTCAGGAACAACTATTTCGAGTAATTAATCTACAAAGATGGCGCATGAGATAAAAACATTACTGATATGGATCTTTCTCATTTCATTTCAAACATACACACTCAGTACAAATGGCATTGATGACATATCGAGTTATTTTAGCGCTGATACTTATTTCGGGAAATTCAAACGAGCTACTAGCTCCATGTCCTTTATGCAAAATCCGATAATCGCTCTTATGCAACAGATGACAAAGCCCAATCAAGCGCCGAATGAACCCGTAAATTTTTTGGACAACATGAAAGATAAATACCCATTGCCTAATGGTGAGTAGAAACAATATAGTTATGAAAGGCCATACAAATTGAGAAGCGATTTAACTGGAGCGTGACGTAAGGCGTGCGCCCAAACCATATAAATTATATATGTATTGTAATAGCTACGAAATCCGTTCACTCAGCTATTTTTAACAAATTCGATCACGTCTCAATTATTATCTATCGTTTACCTTTGAATACAATAGCAAATTAATAACCTAATAAGGAAGTTTTACACAATAACATGCCTTTCACATTTTCATTCTTTATCCAATATCCTTCAAATATCACAATGTTTTGGCAGGCTAGACCAAACAGATAATTTCATTTATGTCAGGGTTTTTATTACGGCCTTACCAGATAGAATAAAGAGCTAAAATTAAACAGAGTAGATCTTAATGTTTTACATATACAATGTTTTTCCAGGCCTAAAGGCACCATTATCAGAATACGACTACGTCATCATAGGAGCTGGTTCAGCTGGATGCGTGCTTGCTTCTCGCCTCACAGAAGATCCTAATGTGACCGTCTTACTCCTGGAAGTTGGGAAACCAGAGTTCTTGTTCACTGACGTCCCCGCTATCTCCCCCTACTTCCAGAGGACAGAATATGCTTGGCCGTATTACATGGAGCCGCAGCCAGGAGTTTGTCTAGGTAATATATTGATCATACAAATATTGTCAGAAAATTGTGACATTTATAATAATTAGTTTTACGTTGAGACGTAAAAATGGAAAAAGTTGATATTGTTTAGTTTAGGGTACAGGTTCAGTTCTCAGTTTTGAGGGTTTGATTTTACTGGGTGGTTATGTCATGTGTAGTTATGTAATGTTCTATTTTAAAAGATTATGTCTTGACATGGCATGAAAATAAGCTAAGATAATTGAAATAAAAATGACGGTATTCAGTTAGGTATTTCAGTTAGGATATTAGGTGTAGGTACTAGCTGATGCCCGCAACTTCGTTTGCGTGTTATTTTTTTTTTTGTACAGAGTGCTTACACAGATTGAAAACATCTATCTTACGTGATTTAGATTTTTACATACAAAAGTTTTTTCCCGCTAACTCCCGTTCCCGTGGGAATTTTGCAATATCCTGTTACAACTAAGCTTTAAGTTTACTAAGGTACCTGCATGCCAAATTTCAAGCGTCTAACTTAAGCGGTTTAGATTTTTCATACAAAAGGATTTTCCCGCTAATTCCCGTTCCCGTGGGAATTTCGGGAATTCCTTTCTTAGTCCACCTCTACGGTACCTAAGCTACGTCCCTTCCAAATTTCAAGTGCCTACGTTTAGCCGTTTAGGCTGTGCGTTGATATGTCAGTCAGTCAGTCAGTTTCTCCTTTTATATATTTAGATTACAATAAAGAGGACCTCGTCCACTTTCCTACTAAAATACTTAAAATAAAATTATGTACGGAAAAATGTTCACCCAGCAAGGTCGATGCCAGTTAAATGGCACACCAAAATATTATTAATGACCTGTGAAGATAAATTTAAATAAGATATCGTTTGACTACATGTTTTTCGCTGCTCTGATCAATCAAAGATTGCAACACTGTTACTAAATTTAGGCGCAGTTATGTAGAAAGACTTTAATTTTATTATGATTAAGTACTTACAGTACCTTAATTGCATTATGTTAGCAGTAGCAAAAAGCAATCATATTAAACTTTGTTAAGATTGTTTTCATCAAACCTAATTTAGTCAATATATGAATAAAGTAAAGGCGAATGTGGTCAGACAGGTGTTTGAAACACTTCTTAAGTACTAGTAAAAGTAAAAAGTTAAGTAAAAAGTTTGCTTTCTAGAGACTGATACAATCCGGTCCGGTTACCTTGTTAACAGAAACATGGAGATTTTATGACAGTCGCTCCACTGTAACCCATCTCTATAAAAAAAATGCCTGATCCCGATAAGAAACGGGACGTGGCGCTAATTGTCTCCTAGATAGATTTCCCTCACCGCAAAATATCAGTTAATCGGCTACTTAGCTACATAACTTAAAACGAGTTAATGATACATGACGGCACTAGGGATCGATCTCGGTATTTCTCGCTGAAGAGGCCGACTCAGTAAAAACTACGATATCGACGCTCGTAACAGCTACAAATGACATTTTCCAGGAATGATAAACGGGCGCTGCTATTGGCCGCGAGGCAGAGCAGTGGGGGGAACCAGTGTCATCAACTATATGATCTACACCAGAGGGCGCCCAGAGGAGTGGGATCGGATTGCAGCTGCAGGCAACTATGGCTGGTGAGTACAGAGTATGGAGGGCCATGCCCCGGGCGGCAAATTCGAACTTAGCTGACGAATACTCAACTCATTGTTGTCGTAACTTTGACCACGTAACATTTAAAAACATATTATCGTAACATATTAAAACATGGGAAAAATTCACACATAATGTCCGAAACACAAAGACAAATTGAGGTACGGTAAAAAAGGCGACGCAAAAATGACTTTAGATGTTAATTCGCGTACATATAGTGGCTGTTAGACTAACCACCCCGAAGGTCTATTTGGAGGTTTGACATTGAAACGTTAGCTTGATCAGCCCGCGATACTCCAAAATTCATGGTGATATACATGGCAATTATTAGAGTTCCCTAAAAGTTTTGTGCTAGACGCTTTAATCTAGCAGTGATATTAAAAACGTAACTCTTAGTTAGCAATAAACACACTTAGTACATTATTTTTTCTTTTTAGTAAAGCTACTCACTATTTCAAAGTCCTTATCGGTCGCCCTCAATTACAATTAGATTGTAGTTGTTGATAGTTACACTAAGATAGACTTGTTTTCACTTCCATGCCAACCTTTTAATAAATTCAGTAAATATCATTAAATGTTTGTATTTCTTTAAAAAAAAGGAATCTTACCTAAATAAATTTAGTATAGCGGGGTGTGGCTTACAGATAAATGATTACCTAGGTACGTACGGTAACTCGAACTAAGAGTACACAACAAAGAGCTGATAAAGCAAAACTAGAGGTTTTACTGATTATAGGCTATTTTGAATATTTACGAGTATCTTGCCTGAAGAGGTTTGAAATTGCTCAACCCTATCATTTAAGTAATTCCTCAAATTTGAGGAAACGCTTCACATTCTTGGACCGTGTAGTAAACCATATACTTACTTAGAGGCTGCAATTGAAAGGCACTTAAGTTGTTCCAATTTGTAATTCCAGGTCATACAACGACGTCCTTAAATATTACATGAAGTCCGAACACTCTAACTTAAAAGGTCTAGAAAAATCGCCGTATCACAGTAGAATTGGTGACATGGCTGTGAACTTCGTAAATTACAAGTAAGTACTCATATTTCAAACTTGGATCGAGCAACTTACTCATGAAAATATGCTCATAAATTATTTTATTTTTTCAGGACACCATTCGCTCACGCATTTCTTGAAGCTGGCCGAACGTTGGGCATCCCAACTGTGGACTACAACGCTCCAGAACAATTGGGTTTTGGGTTTCTTCAAGTAACAGCTAAATTGGGTCGAAGAGTTAGTGCAGCCAAAGCTTTTCTACACTTTAACAAAAACAGGCCAAACTTACATATTCTACCTAATACGCGAGCTACTAAAGTTCTTATTGATGAAACAACTAAGACTGCTTACGGAGTAGAATATGTAAGGCAACGCACAAGGCAGACAGTTACAGCGCGAAGGGAAGTAATTATATCAGCAGGACCTATTGCATCACCGCAGTTACTCATGCTTTCCGGTATCGGTCCGAAAGAACACTTGAACAGCCTGGGAATTCCAGTGATACATGATCTGCCAGTTGGTCGCACTTTGTACGACCACATATCTTTCCCAGGACTAGTTTTCACTTTAAACACAACCCGATTAACTTTGAATGAAAATGCAGACGCTACATTAGAAAATGTCCTAAATTGGATACAGTTCGGGGACGGGCCCGTGGCAGCAGCAGGTGGTGCCGAAGGAATCGGATATATTAAAACTCCAGGTTCAGATGAGCCTGAGAAAATACCAGACATAGAGTTAATAAGTATAGGAGGGTCAATTTTGTCCGACGGAGGTCCTGGAGGTAGTAAAGCAGTACGAAGAGGAATGAGAATCAATGAGGAAATTTTTGATGCAATTTTTGGTTCCATAGACAACACCGACGCTTGGAGTGCATTTTTGATGTTATTGCATCCAAAATCAGTAGGATATTTGGAGTTGAGAGATAGGAATCCGTTCAGTTATCCTAAAATGTACGGAAACTATTTAACTGATCCAAGAGACATAGTTACTTTTATAGAGGGGATACGCAAAGTGCAAGCTTTGGTGGACACGCCAGCATTTCAGAAGTTTGGGGCCAGTTTGCATCGCGCGCCATATCCAACGTGTAGATCGCTGAAGATAGATTCTGATGCGTATTGGGAATGTGCTATTCGTACATTTACAGCTACATTGCATCATCAGATCGGGACGTGCCGGATGGGCCCGGCTGGCGATCCAAAGGCAGTGGTCGACCCTGAGCTTCGCGTGCACGGTATCCAGTACCTGCGAGTGGTTGACTCCAGCGTTATACCACGGACAACATGCGCACACACTAATGCACCTGCTATCATGATAGGCGAAAAAGCTGCAGACATGATTAAAGCCACTTGGGCAAACGCACGATATAGTTATGTGGCACAGAATTACGACGACACAAACAAATTTAATGACTACGATTATGGCGATGTACCGTTCCAAATATTGCTCCAAAAATAAACATTTGTATTAAGGAAATGCAGATTAGTCATCACATTATTCATGAAGATGAATTTTGTTTAGAAAAATATAGTTGATAATTTTTTTGTAAATATATGTATATTCAGTCAGACTTGTAGACTTTTGAGTATAGGCCAATGGGCGTTTAAGGAAAAATGTGATAAAATAAGTAATTAATAAACAAGCTCAATTCGACAAATTCAAGGCTGTAATTTAATTACCTATTACCTGGAGGAAAACAGAAAAGATCGAAATCAGTTTGACAAGGTTGGAATTTCGTATTGCAAAGCTTACTTCTATTATAAATTTTCTATACTATACAATATAAATATAAAATGACGCTACCAAGCTTACTTTGCAACTTTCTTCGAATAACAAAATATTCATAAAAAATATTCAGCTCCATAAAACAAGGATCAGCTAGCTTATCAAAAAATTCGCTGGCAGCAAATTTTTTTGTATAAAGTCCATTTTTGTTTCCCAAAAGACAAACTTGGACTAAGTTGTATATAGTATAGGAACTTAATACGAAATTAATACAAACATAGATTGGTATATACCATATAAAAAACAAGATTAAAACTGGTCATCCAGAATCGAAGTTCATCGAACTTTGTAACGAAAACAGAAGATCGTGCAGAAACATATTATGCTTGTACGCGCAGTTGGAGCCTCCACATTAACTGGGGACTCTGCGGAGCTAGCCAGTTAGCAGCGAACAAAGTCACAAGTGTCGCGCAGTTTCCAGTTTTATTTAATGAAAAAAATGTTTAAAAAATATTTAATATGGTTTTCAATATTATTTATTGGAGTGTTATCTGAAGTTGACGATGCAGTGGTAGAGACAGATAGTGATAATTACTACGAAGCAAATGATCCAGGATTTTCTGATGCGCCGAACAACAGTGAAGAAGGACGAGACGCTAAAATATCGCTGTCATGGTCGTATTCTCATAGTCCAATTATTGATATGGTTACGCAGTACACTGCACCTAATTACAAGCAGAAGCACGGAAGCTATATCGACGATTTTTTTAGGGATTCGTATCCATTACCCGGCGGTAAGTACTGACAGAAAACATTCAAATCCTACTAATATTATAAATGCGAAAGATTGTGAATGGATATTAATTGTTACTCTTTCAATGCTCTTCAACACAAAAACTAGTGGATGGATTTCAAATAAACTTTGCGGTTATATAGCTTAAACATCATAACTCATCATAACACATACACCACCATAATTTTCCCAAACGATGTCCCGGGCGGAAAGCTAATAGTGAAAAAGGAAGAATTACGATTTTTGGCGGGAGCTCGGCGTGAGGGGTTGTTGTGCCGATTGAATTTTTGTTTATTACATTAAAAAGAGGTTTAATGTGTAATAGTGATAGTGAATTGTGCAGTAAACTAACTTTAAACAGTGTGGTGATAAAGGAATTCAAGTGATACAGTGTATTTGCTCCATTTGGTTCCGACAAAGATCCCGCGGCAGTGCTTCTTGCCGCCATAGTTTTTCGTAAAAACACTATCGGTTTACGAAGGACCTGAGAAGCCTACTTCATGTTTTATTGACCTGACCTGAGAATACTCACTTCATGTGTTATTGTTGCTTTTAAGCTGATGGTCTCGTTACCAATGCTTTGTCAAATAAAAATAAAATAAAAAAAAGGAAGAATTACACCAGCAACCACTTTTTTTCTAAAGACTCAGGGTCTCCCGTTTTTGATTAAGACAAAGTTACTACTTACGTATCTTAGAAATGTTGACTAAAGTAAGCAGTCGGTCTAGCTAAATTGTATCTAACATTATAACATTTATAACAGTATTAAATGTCCTGACCTGCCGGATTCCTGCACGTTGCAGTGTAACGGTAATAGTTCTATTGCCACTAAAACAAATTATTTCAGAATTATTTTGCGATCATTACTAATAGGAAAGTTGACTACATCGCGAATAAATGTTTTAACTGATTTAGAAAAAAAATGGTATTTTTCCCTCCTTCCTGGTACACAGGCTTAATTTAATTCTAGGCCAGTCTACAGCTACATGGATAAGAGGTGATAGAAAACTATTGAACTTATAGAGTACTTAAAATAAATCGCTGATTTTATACCACCTTATTAGATACAAAACTACCTAATGAAATGTAAAATCCAGTACTGAAATCGTTTGATAGCCCCTGCAAAAGATGTAATTACCACCCGTTCTCACTGAAACCTGTTACAGATTCATTGTTAGAGAGACTTACATTTGTCGCTCTTTGTAAACCTGCCTGCATTAAGATTTTCTGATAGCCAACTTCAACGAGGACAATTTCAAGAGCACGTCAAGCTTGACACTTTGGACTTTGTATAGTTCTTATTACGAACATGTAAGGGGAAATACTGCACTTCAATTGTGTAACAAGAGCAGCTGTTGACTGCACCTACGTTTATATTATGTCAGTCATTTTTCTTTTCGCAATTCTTTCAAGGTCTGTCCAAATTGGAAACCATTTGGAAACAGTGTCTTTCTTTTAAAAACCTGAAAACAATACCGTGACTGTTTTATCGTGGCCAGGATAAAAGTGATTTCCAATGGGGCGTAGTTGTAAATGAGATGATTAAAATTAGTTTTAAGTGAATAATCAATCACAGAACATCGAATTATAAACATCTGCAAAATGAGGCTTGGGTCCTACCAAGAAGCAGTCTTTGATCTCTGTCTCTGATATTTTCTTCAATATTAAAATTCTGATCTAGCTACTGGACGTTTTACCCGTGTGCAATGTTTAAATATTTTATACCAATATTTAGTAAGAAGTATGTCAAAGAAACCAGTACCTTCCCACACTGCCAATTAACCGGTCAAAGACCGTTGCAAAAGTCCGACCGTTAAGGACTAAAAAAAAACAAAATAAAATGTAGACAACGGTACTTGAGCATTTTAAAACGGTATTCCAAATAAAAAGTAAGAGCTACCTTGGTCATGTTAGGGCTATCAATTTTATTATTTAACTAACTGCCTATTGATTTTATCAGTTTGACAACTAGTTTCGTAGTTCACCCAGGCTTGTATATATAATGTTAAAACTAGTACGACGAGACCTTCGTGGTGACCCAAAATACCAAATAAATAAGAAAAATGATTTACTTATTTCAAAGGACTTTTTATTTTATTTTAATTATAATGGGTATGCTTTTGACCGCAATCTATAGCTCAAATGTGAAGATAAACTTTAAAGGACTTTAAAGCAAACTTAAAGTCACTTAAAAACGTCAAAATACATTTGTTATTGTAACTCTTATGATCCAGGAACTTTAGAAAAACAATTGGCAAACCTACGGAAAAATTCCAACCAAGCTGAATTTGTGTACACGTACCTTCAAACTTCCCAAATAATCTCTAGAAAGTCTCTAGAGCTCAGGCGTGGGCATAACTTTTGAAAGCCATAAAACGGTGAAAAAAGTTACCTTTTTTTCGGTTTTTTGCCTATATCTTCGTTCTTGTCGATCTTATAAGGTTTACTAATAAAAAAAAGAATGGAAAATTCTCTATAAAAACGGTGATACAGTTTATTGATAACAGTAATAATTTTTTCGTAATCGAGCATTGAAACTCCGGTATGGATGTTGTAGTGCATTTTCATGACCACCCCAAAAACCACAAAACAGCAGAAAACAGTGAAAAGGTTATTTCAAAACATTAAATATGCTGTCTTAAAAACTTTTTATAGAATTAATAAGTAAGTAGTAAATCCAAGTACTGTTAGGTTACTCATAAAGTAGCTTTACGCCCGGGACTTCGTTTCCCTATGAAATTAGGAAAAATTATGTAGCCTATGTGTTAATCCAAGGTGTCAGCTACCTCCGTACCAAATTTTATCAAAATTGGGCCAGTCGTTTGAGAGTCAAAGAGTAACAAGCATCCATGCGTCCTCACAAACTTTCGCATTTATAATATTAATAAATAAATATCAGGTTATTAAGGTCAAAAATAAGTAATCAGGGGCGTGATTCTGTAACGTGACGTATTGAAACTCAATCCGATGTTTCCCACCTTTTTCCGTAGAAATGACTGATTTTATCGATGAACTTTCATAAGCTTTTTTGTAGAGAATTTTTCACTCTTTCTTTTATTAGAACATCTCATAGTGGTAGGATAAACAGGAACGAAGATATTAGCAAAAAACCGAAAAAGTATCATTTTTTTCACAGTTTTTTAGCTGTCAAAAATTATGCCTACGCCTAGACTCTTGGGACTTTTCAGAGGTTATTCAGGAAGTTAAAAGGTACATGTAGACACATTTTCAGCTTGGTTGGAATTTTTCCGAAGTCAAATGCTAAAGTTCCTGAATTATTATACCTTTTCGGGAAGGTACAATAAAATAGAAAAATTTAAGAAACAAGTGGATTTGTTACTGTAAACCTGAGCAGTAAACGTAGTATTTAGACTGTAAAATATACTGTAATGTAATTGAATCTTTTTTTCAGTGAAGTTAGAACATTGACAATCTTAACGCCATAAATATCCCTAAATCTCTTTTTTGTCAGACAAGTAGCATTTGAAACTGATTGTTAATTTGTCAAATGTTCTAGGTCTTCAGTCTCCTTTGTCAGAGTATGACTTCATCATAGTTGGGGCGGGATCCGCCGGGTGCGCCCTAGCTTCACGACTGACTGAAAACAAGAACACTACGGTATTGCTCCTCGAGAGCGGCAGGCCCGAAATGCTGTTCACAGATGTTCCAGCCCTCGCTCCCTTCTTCCAAGCCACAGATTATACATGGCAGTATTATATGGAACCTCAACCAGGTGTTTGCAAAGGTTAGTAATAGATTATTTTTTTTTAAAGAATTAAAGTGTTGTCTACGATGGCAAGTCATTTCTAACCCATAGGCTTAACCCGTCGCGCGCTTGCTTACGCGCCGAGGATAAAGCAAGATAACAAACCTATTGCTATTTAGGGAACCATAAAGAACAAACCCAGATGAGTTACCCCTCTACCCTAAATTTCGTGATCCAATATGCTTAAGTTGAAGTGAGACGGTTGAGTTACAGTTAAAGATTAGTAAGTCATTATCGAATTTATTTTTAATCTGGTATCTAAATCTGTTATAGGGATGCTGAATGAGCGATGCTTCTGGCCTCGCGGCAAAGCCGTTGGAGGCACCAGCGTCATCAACTATATGATCTACACAAGAGGAAGACCTCAAGATTGGAACAGAATCGCAGCAGATGGAAACTATGGCTGGTAACTATTTTTAAATACATGCTCATAAAGCTCTAAGCCACCACATCTGAGTTTTTTTTAGATAGGTAGAGTATGACAAGCTATCAGTTTTTTGCCCACAATGCGGAATTTGCCAGCCACTTATGACTAAAACTGTAAAAATTCTAGTTTCTTTCACTCTCAGTCCATCATGGAATTAATGCTGGTTCTCAATGCTTCTATCATATAACACCTGTGAGGAAGTTATAATTCGACACACGTCTCTTTATATGACAGAACTAAATTTGAGCGGCGTCAAAAAGGCCAAGTTCAAACTGGTCAAGAAAACAAAGAGCGTTACTAACTAGCTATGTATTTATTGTTAGACAATTAAAAACGAAAACATTATTCAATGCACGTACAAAGATCGAAACAGTCTAACCTTATGTTTATATGGCTTCATTGTTTGATTTGTTTACAGGTCTTACAAGGATGTTCTGTACTATTACATGAAATCTGAGAAAGCTGATCTGAAGGGCTTCGAAAAGAGAGAATACAGAAATCGCGATGGCGTTTTGCCAGTAGAATTTGTACCGGTTAAGTAAGTACTAAAATTATAATCTAATGTAATGATATAAACAAAAAATTCGTTTAATAAATATTAATTGCATGCTGAAATCACTATGCAACTACTACATAACTTCACTATCTAAACTTGGTTTTGTTTTAATTTGCAGGACGAGGCTAATTAAAGCATTTTTAGAAGCCGGTGAGCTTTTAGGACATCCGACTGTTGATTACAATGACCCGAATAACTTAGGTTTTGGCAAAATACAAGTCACTACAACCCACGGCCACAGGCAGAGCGCCGCACGAGTATTTCTCCACTCTCACAAGAAGAGGAAAAACCTTCACATCCTACCAGAAACTACTGCTACGAAAGTTTTGATAGACCCCTTAACAAACAACGCATACGGTGTAGAATATGTTCGAAATAAAATCAAGTACACAGCCACAGTAAGAAAAGAAGTTATTTTATCAGCAGGGCCGATTGCGTCACCACAGCTGCTCATGCTTTCAGGAATAGGTCCACAGGAACATTTAAATAAGATTGGCATACCAGTTGTCAAAGATCTCCCTGTTGGCAAAACCTTATACGACCACATATGTTTCCCAGGTTTAATATTCACAGCGAACACAACTGGGTTAAGTTTCACTGAACAAAGTGCAACGGGTTTGGCAAACGTTGGTGAATGGCTGCGTACTGGGAGCGGGCCCTTAGCATCTCCGGGAGCAGCGGAAGGCATTGGATATATAAAGACCCCAGTTTCTGACGACCCTGAACCAGTTCCTGATATAGAATTGATCAGTATTGGGGGATCATTAGTATCTGACGGAGGTCCTGGAGCCAGCAAAGCAGTGCGCAAAGGCATGAGAATATCCGATAGAGTTTTTAATGAAGCATTCGAATCAATCGATGGTACAAACACATGGAGTGCTTTCCCCATGTTGCTACATCCTAAGTCCGTGGGTTACTTAGAACTGAAGGATAGTAATCCTTTCAGCCATCCACGCATGTACGGTAATTATTTGACAGATCCAAAGGACGTTGCAACGTTCGTAGCATCAATAAGACATATTCAAGCGTTGGCTGCGACGGAACCTTTCCAAAAGTTTGGATTGAGAGTGCATCCTGCCTCTTATCCTACTTGCCGTGGGCTAGTGTTTGATTCGGATGAGTATTGGGAGTGTGCGGTGCGTACTCTGACAGCTACACTACACCATCAAATCGCGACTTGTCGAATGGGGCCGGTGGGAGACCCACAAGCTGTGGTGGATCCCGAACTGAGAGTACACGGTATTTATAGACTACGAGTGGTGGATTCCAGTGTGATTCCCCGAACCGTGTCAGCGCATACCAATGCTCCTGCCATAATGATTGGAGAAAAGGCAGCTGATATGATCAAGTACACTTGGGGTCTATAGTATAAATCTTACACGGTATAAGACTGGATTTATTTATTACCGTGCAGAGTGAAGGTTGGATATTTTCCTACAAAAGCATTCATATTGCTTAAATGAAGCACTATCCGAGTTTTGTAAACGTGGACTTTTGGCAATAAATTAATTTTAATTAAATTTGAATGTTTTGTTTTGATTAATGTAAGTAAGGTTAGTATTTTTAGCAGTAAGTAAATGTAATTTAATTAAATAATGTTTTTTTTATTGCCTAACAAGTAAGCGAATAAGGACGAAGTAATATACAAGAACGATACAATTGTTTTAAATCTTTGGAATTAAATGTACTAATGTCTGAAATCCAAAATATGCAGTGTTTTTTTCTAACTTAAGTTTATTAATCTATGATTCTGAAATGATATGCAAGCTCATGGTGATAAAAAGTAGATGACTATTTTGGGCATGCTTGTTTAGGTGAGTAACGGGCTAGAACGGTTAACAACATCAAAATATAAAAAATAAACTACTTACTAGTTTTAGTAACAAATATCTGAACTCACAGAAGTAGAGTTCCTTTAAAAGGTTTAGCATTTTTTTTCGAAAAATCACGAAGAATACAAATTATTTAATAATTATTGAAATCGAAGCTTTTTTTACCTTATACAAGAAATACATGAAAGTTTCTAACTCTCATTGAGACGGACAGAAGGAAATACTAAAATGTGACGCCACTATTTACATCCTTAGCCTTACTAATATTATAAATGCGAAAGTAACTGTCTGTCTGTCTGTCCGTCTTTCACGCCTAAACTACTGAACCGATTTTTATTAAGTTTGGTACAGAGATAGATTAGAGCATGGGAAAGGACATAGGCTACATTTTATCCCACAGTTGGTCACGATATAACCTGTAGTCCACGCGGGCGGAGCCGCAGGAGGAAAACTAGTACATACTAATTTTGTTTTGTGAAAAAGAGACAGACAAAAACTTTGATGAACTGTAAGTTTTTTGAACAATTACAAATTTTATTTCGGATTTTGTTATGTGTTAATATGTTATCTAAATAAATATATAATATAGTATTTCAAAATAAATATCAGTATTACCTGCTTGCCCTAGTTGTATAGGCTTCATAATTAATTAGTAGTATTTTCAATGCAATTAAGTCTTTTAAACATAGATAATTTCCTAGTTTCCTATGCCTATGGCATTGACGACCTTTACTGCCGGTTTCTATAGTCATTCGCTTTACATCACATAACAACTGCGGAACCTACAAGGCTAGAAGTAGAACAAGCAGCCTCGCATCAGAACTAATTCACACATGAGCACATTTGAACATATACAACTCAAGTCGAAGTTCAAAGCACCCGATTTTTTTTTGTGCACCAAAACCGGAAAGCAAAATGGCATTTGTGTAGCAAACTAACTCGCAGTGTGTCGCGTTTGGCCAAGGGAGAATCTCGCGATGAACAAAGTATTTTTGTTTTGCATTTTTTTGCACAAGTGCGTGATAAGTTACAGTGACTTCGATGAAGCTTTTGTGACGATTGATGATGAGTATACTAGTTATGCTATTCCTCAGCCATGTGTTGAGTTTTGTGGGGAGGGCAGAGAGAAGCGGCAAGTCTCTCCAGGAAAGAGTAGAGTGATAGACGCTATGCTCAAGACGCCACAGCTACATTTGAATCCTGCCGAGCCTGATATTCTGTCCGTAATAAGGGACACGTATGATCTGCCTAAAGGTAAATAAGTAATAATCTTACTAGAAAATAGAGACTAGAATTTTCAAAGTAGAGCTTCCAAATTTTCTTGCATGGCTCATTTAGATAACAATTATCTTAAAAACTCTTTAAATCTGTAAACGATAAAATGTTTTGTTAAATCGTCTGTTGAGACCGTTAATTCATCTAAATTAGGCACCTAAAATCTACAGCTGAATGGAGGATGCTAAAAGTATGAAAGTACTGTAAATTAGTATCCCCCATGACCGCAATTTACAACTATTGCCTATTGTGTATTCTAAAATGTAATCATTTCCGTATAGTAAATTCCTCTTGATTATATAAAATATATTTTTTTAATGCATCAGGAATCACATACTCGCATCATAAATGCGAAATCTAAAACATCAAATTCAAATTGACAAAGCACGCGAGGCCAATGAACTCTCGCCGCCCGTAGCGGCTTTGAACTTGAACGTGGGCAGCGTACATCTGACGCTGAGCCGATGCAAGCGCATTATGCAACTGCTAGTGCAATTCTGTAACTAGACACTGATAGGAGAGTTTTCACTTATTTTCCGTGTTTTGTATATTTATTTGGTTGCTGTTTTGATTTTGTATACGTTTATTTTAGGATGAAGTCAAAATAAAGAGTATAGTAGAGTTTAACGTACTTTTCGAAGCACGGAATCTATATAGAAACGTTTGCTGTCCCCATTTAATGCGACGAAGTGACAACATGATATTTAAGGGTTGTTGGTTGGACATTATCGTACTTAGGCGTAACATTCTAAATCGGTTTTTTTTTAATGAGAATTGCTCAACATAATATATAACCAATGGCAAATATTCTGTTAAATAGCATGAAATTGTACAGACAAAATGTTACTCATACTCATATGCACTAAGAAAGCAGTCGCTATTAGAAGTGAAATAAGGGCGACGTCAAATCAAGGTGTGTAGTTTGATGTGCTGTCGTGTTTACTGATACATTTTAATATCTGTATTTAAATCAACTTTAACCGAGCCAGTGACGAATTTTACCTTATTCCAAAAGGCTTTATGTCAATGTTTCAGGTTTCAAAGGCCCACTAGCAGAGTACGATTTTATCGTCGTAGGCGCAGGCTCGGCTGGCAGCGTATTGGCCTCTCGGCTTAGCGAGGGACGGCAGGCCTCCGTGCTGCTCTTAGAGGCTGGGAGACCGGAGTCCCTGGTGACTGACGTGCCAGTTCTGGCGCCGTTTTTACAGCAGACGCACTACGTATGGCAGTATCTGATGGAGCCGCAGCCTGATGTTTGCATGGGTATGGTCCTTTTACTTTTAAATGGTTTTGTAATGATTTTGTAAAGGTTAGTTGGTCGTGCCTACCAGAGGTATATGGAAATAACTGCAGTAATACTACAAAATTGATCATTGGAATGAAAAAACTAGAATAAAAACAAATGAAACTCATTAGGTAATAAAATCTAGCTTATCCTCATTTAACGCAATAATTAAAAATATAACAATGAAACATTTTCAAACCGGTTCAATAGATAAAAACTTTGTTTTTATTGCGAACTAATAAAAAATATTATTTTTGCTTTTTTAGTTTTTAACAGGCTTGATTTACGTCATGTACTATGTGCTAAATAAAAATATATGTATTTTTAAAATGCTTACCTGCGTGAGGGATATTCACAAATAATGTTTAAGGAAAGAAAAATGTTCGGTGCGAATAGGAATGGAATTTCCCATTCGTGAAGAACATTTTTTTTCTTTCCCTAAAAATTGTTTGTAAAAAAATAGGCTTAATATGAGGTACATTTAAAAAAATGTCTAGTCATTACTTTTATCGTGACAATGTTAGCGTGACGACGGCCGACAATTTAATATTATAGAGTAATTTAAGTAGATAACAGTGTTGGATATGTGCTGGTCAGTCCCTGATCGACAGGAACTGTTCATTTTATTGTTCAAACGAGTTTTCGAAAACCTTGGCAAACCGGTTTTACCAAATTCAAATATCATGGAACCTTTTTTGTAATATGTAATTAAGGAAAATTAAAAAAAATACTGTAACAAGGATAATTTCTTAGGTAGTAGGAAACCGAAAAACTTGAATATTATTGAACCGGTAAGAGAAGCATCCTGATAATATTTGAAGGGTAGTATGTAAATCAAAGTTCCCTTTGTCCCGTATACATGTACTGCATAGATAACTTAAAAGCAGCTCCAGCTTAATATTTACAGTTCGTCATCCCAGTTGTGCTACATGAAGTAGCGATATGTGAAATCTGTATTTTCAAAAATCCGTATGAAATCCGTATTTCTATTTTGATTGAAATTTCGTATAAATATTACGTATTATGATTGAAAATCCATTTTAATTCCGTATGAAAATTAAACTACTCAGACTTTCCCTTTAAATTAACTCAGACCCTAATTCATCAGCCTTAACATTTTTAAGTCAAGATTTAAATCAATCAAGCGGGTCCGTTGTCGTCGAGGTACAATATTTATTTCTTTGCTTCGTCTTCATTGGAGAAATTTCGTTCTACCGCTGCACTCCAGTAGGGCAAACTCATCAGCGTTGAGACGAATTTGGTCAAAATTAGGTAGAGGAGGTTCGAAAACGGGGTTCTTCCGAAGATTATTATGTGTTTAGAGTAAATCCGTATAAAAATCCGTAATATTGATTCATCCGTATTAAACTTACAAAATCCGTACAAATACGAACAAACTGAACTGAACAACTTTCCCCAAAGAACATACTTAGTAGAAGCCCAAAAATGTTTTTGAGATTTTACGACCCGAAAGGAAAAATTTTCAATATAATGGGTAGAATCACCCTTTGATAGCTTCGCTAATTTAAAATGGCAGGGGCCTCCCTTCGAAACAGTTAAAAGTGCCATACATGTAATAGGGATGTTAACAGAGTTTGATTTTATGAATGACTAGCTTTCCGCCCGCGGCTTCGCCCGCGTGAACTTCGGGAACCGCGTGAAGTTTTTTCCCGCTAACTCCCGTTCCCGTGGGAATTTTCAATATCCTGTTGCAACTAAGCTTTAAGTTTACTAAGGTACCTGCATGCTAAATTTCAAGCGTCTAACTTAGGCGGTTTAGATTTTTCATACAAAAGGATTTTCCCGCTAATTCCCGTTCCCGTGGGAATTTAAGGAATTCCTTTCTTAGTGCACCTCTACGGTACCTAAGCTACGTCCCTTCCAAATTTCAAGTGCCTATGTTTAGCCGTTTAGGCTGTGCGTTGATATGTCAGTCAGTCAGTCAGTCAGTTTCTCCTTTTATATATTTAGATTGTATGTGAAACAAAAAATAATGCTAGAAATATATTAATATCCGAAAACAGCATTAAAATTTGTTTTTAAGCGAACAAGTTATTAGCATTTATATTAACGTAAGGACTAGCTATCTCGTTTTGTGGGGAGAGCTCTATCTCGTTTTTACCTACGCAAACAAATGGCGGTGACGTCAAGTGCCAGTAAGTGCATCTTTATTTCGTTGTTTGACAGTTTCCCCCTCTATTGAAATTTAGTAGTTTGTAACCGAAATATTTTTCAAAAAATATTTCGGTTTTGGGTTTTAGATTCGGTTCCTTTTTTAAATAAACAATAAAAAAAATTAGTCAACACCCCTATTACAAACATCAGAAGCCAAATATGTATTTGAATTACCCATTTTTCAAATATGTTTTATTTGTAGAGAAAAAAATTTATAGAGAAACTAAAACGTACTACTTATACAAGTAGAACGGCAATTTGGTAGTTAAAGCATAAGATAACTTATAATACATATTCTTTCTTATGGTTAAAGACCTAATAATATGTCAACATAAAAAAAATACTAGCTTCCTAACAGTTAACAAGCTTCTGACAGCGCTCACGTAAAAATGTAACAAACAAGTTCGCGTGTAAAGAGCAAACATTAGCACAAGACATACACACACAAGTACTGTGTGTTTAGTTAGTTAGTAGTGTGAAAGGTATACAAATATTTAACGATGATTAACACGTTTCGTTGCTTGTACACTTACCGAATGTTCACAATTGGCGATTAACACTCACGTGATATGCTCATACATATTCTTTTAATTTCCATATTATCATTAAACTTAATGGCGAGAATAATTGTTTGTATTTATTTTTCTGTCAAGATGCAGAGGCCTAATGATTTGCGATTTCAAAAAGCATTATAGTTAAAAATAACTTTAGAGTGGTGAGATTAAATAAATTATTCTTTATTGTATTTATTCTTTATTGTACAATGATAATACAGAGGATAACAAGTTTACAGTAATAGGAAGTTTACAAAGGCGGACTTATCCCACGAGGGGATTTCTTCCAGTCAACCTAGTAAGAGTATTTAAGAGAACACAGTACTACTCGGCGTAATGACAAATTAAATATTTTTGTACACAAGAAAAAAAAAAAAAAAAAGAAGAAAAACATATCAGTCAGTAAGTAGGTAGGTACTTATTTAAAATTATATTATTATTATAAAAACGAATATTATATTATGTATAAGTTTATACTATAATGAAAATATACTACAAATACATATAAATAACATATATGCTACAATATATAATTATAAATATACATATATATATACATATAAACATAATTAAGAGAGATGCCTTTAAAATTCAGCTCAGGGCTTCAGCGTTGAAGCCAAAATGCTTTTTCAGTCTCAGTTTGAAGCTATCCGGTGACGGGGACTGACGAACTGATACTGGCAGATTATTCCAGAGCCTCACAGCGTGCACCGTAAACGATCTGCCATAAGTACGAGTTGTATGTGGTGGCATAGTAAGAGCGGAGTTAAGGCCAGAGCGCAAACGATTGCCGCTGATGTCGGCTTTGAGTTGAAAACTTTCCCGTAGATATGAGGGAGCCGAAGATGAGTGGAGGACATTAAATAGGAGGGAAAGAACATGCAAATTAATGATTTGAATTGGTTAAATATTTTTTTATTAAGTAAATACCTTGTTTTTTTTATATCTGACTACATGCAACTGCCAACACGGAAAGATTATCGTTTTTTTATGTACACACGGCAGCACATCAGGTTTTACGTTGACCTTGTCGTTACCTCGCTCGTAATAGTACCGGTTTTCGAATTGCAAATGGGTAACCTGAGGTGCTGCTGCGATTTTTTTTTTATACGTATCAAGTTATTTACATCAAGCCAGAACTCAAGATAACTTACAACTATAAAAACAAACAAAAAACAACAATATAAGACAGAAGTTAGGAGATAATACTTCGTTTCATCTATTACGTTACGAATACATTTTACGAAAATATGAACATTTTTCCCAAAAACCCCCTGGGCTCTATTTAAGAAATGACAGGCTAACGAGATGAGATGTAGCATACTAAGATTAATTCAGAGTTTATTACGATTTGAAATAAATATGTAGATCGATATAGCGCCCTCTATTTTTCAAAATATGGCATCATGACACTAATCCTTATTGAATAGCAAACTCAAACGAGATAACTTACAAAAGGTAAGAAAGGTATTGGCGTTAGTACTATTATATATTCTGTGGTATTGGTAACACTTTTTGGCCTTTTTTAAGCACAAAGAGATGACTTTGCTCATATTAGGTAAGTAAGTAAGTAAGTCATCTTTATTTGCAGTATATATAGAAAGGAAAAAAAAGAAAGAATCTTTCTTACTTTGCTCGTTTTAGGTATATTTTTATGGCATTTACCCCTCATATTATTGAGGGAGGCCCGTACCCCAGCAGTGGGGACGTATATGGGCTGATGAAGGTATATTTTTATTCAATTCAATTTTTGGAAAAATTTAGACGCCGTTTTTACAAAAATTGAATTGAATAAAAAAAAGCAAAGCGAAGTATCATGATTTTGCCAATGTCAGAGTATTTTTTTGACGAAGTTGCCAATATCAAATAAACAAACAAACTCTTTACCCCTTTAGCGCCAAGAGTTTTCATCAAAAACCACACGCCACGACATCAAAAGATTTTTTTTTAATGTCGTGGCATATGGCGAACGCTTGGTGAACGGTATTAAAGTAAAAAAAAATTGTCTGATATATCAGACTTTGGCGGCGAGGACACTAAACTTAAACGTCTGATATATCAGAGTTTGGCGGTAAAAAGGTTAAGTGTTGTTGTCAGAGCCTCGTCCGTTGATCTGCAGGGTGTACCGCTATTAGGCTGCTTTTCCACCAGAGATGTGCGAGGAAGCGGAGCGGTGTGCGAGGAAAAAATCGACCAATAGGAACGCGAGGCTAGGAAAATGAAGCGTTCCTATTGGTCGATTTTTTCCTCGCACACCGCTCCGCTTCCTCGCACATCTCTGGTGGAAAAGCGGCCTTAGGTGAGGATGACGATTTCGGAGCACTATGTTACGACACCGCACATGTACTCTCGTAATTTTTTGACCTGACATAATTTATCTTTTTTCGCCTGTCAACTTTGTTAAACATAGCCCTTACTTATCTAAATGTGCAGGAATGGAAGGCGGAAGGTGCTTCTGGCCCCGCGGTAAAGCAGTTGGCGGCACCAGCGTGGTTAACTACATGATCTACACGCGAGGCCTTCAACCAGACTGGGACAGGATCGCTGCTGATGGGAACTACGGGTGGTAAGGATCAGCTAGGAAACTAGGATGAGGATGAGTGATCTGAAAGAAAAGGATGGATGAGTGGATTGTGGACTTTTAGGGAAAATAATGAAGGTTGCATTTCGGATGTGGGAATCTGGTCATTTATGTAAGTATGTTTGGAATAAAAAATTACTCACAATCTTGTTGCAAACATACCTGGAAAATAAAATAAAAATTTGTGAGTATTTATTGTGTATGTATTTTTTGAATAACCTTAGTTAACACAATAAAAAGTTAATTTATTTGATTGCAGTTTTGACTTGATTGGTAGCTGTTATAAATAACGGAGTTTACGATTATCTAACACTTACATACTTGCAGAAACGTCAATTAAAGTTAATGCTACTTTAAACTTCATACAGACACATTTCGTCTTGTTGACGTAATGGACGTTTCAGCAACTGAGTGTAATCTGAAACATTCATAGCACAAACACGTTGTATCGGACGCATTAAAAAATAAAATGCGTGAGAAAGTGACAAGAGATGCTTTTCATCATGCCTATGGAGTCGCTTTAGATTACCGATTTACTCTTATTCCTTTCGTTATCTTTATGAATTGGTAATTTTCTTATCCATGTAAAAATGTTGATCCAGGTCATATCAAGAAGTACTGCCGTATTACATGAAGTCAGAACGTGCTAGCTTGAAGGGTCTGAAGGATTCTCCCTGGCATGGAAGAAATGGCGAGCTAGCAGTAGAAGACGTACCATTCAGGTATTCTCATTTAATAAGTTTCAGCTTTACTCAAAATTAAATATTCAATAATAAATTATTTAGTTTCATCCATACTTCGGCTATTCTCGAGGACTTTAAATTTCCTAAAAGCGTTTGAAGTTCAACACAGACGTTCTTATTTTTCAGGTCCAAATTATCGAAAGCATTCCTTGACGCTGGCAAGTACCTAGGACATAAAAGAGTGGACTACAACAGCCCTGACTATTTCGGCTTCAGCTACATACAGGCGACGATGACGAACGGACACCGCTGCAGCAGCGCTAAGGCTTTCCTACACCCGCACAAAAAGAGGAAGAATCTCCACATCCTTCACAGCACTCGAGCTACGAAGGTCCTTATAGATCCGGCAACTAAGACGGCCTATGGAGTGGAATTCCAAAGGAACGGACGCGTGTATCAAGTGAGAGTAAAAAAAGAAGTAATCTTATCCGCCGGCCCAATCGAATCACCGCATTTATTAATGTTGTCTGGCGTCGGACCAAAAGCCCAAATTGAGTCGTTCGGAATTCCACTCATCCAAGATTTACGCGTAGGTGAAACTTTATATGACCACATTTCGTTCCCTGCATTAGCGTTTACACTTAATACATCCAGATTGACATTAGTTGAGAAACGAGAGGCTACTATCCAGAATGTTATAAAATTCAACCACTACGGCGATGGGCCCATGACTTCGTTAGCTGGTGTAGAAACCATCGGCTATATTAAAACAAACGAATCTGAAGAAATTGGCGACATGCCTGACATAGAGCTTCTAGGCAGTTGCGCGTCCCTGGCGTCAGACGAAGGGAACATTGTAGCCAAAGGCATTCATTTAGCCGACTGGCTTTACAAAGACGTTTATAAACCGTTGGAAAAAACTGAAAGCTTTACAATACTATTTATGTTGTTACATCCGAAATCTAAAGGATATTTGGAATTACGATCGAAAAATCCGTTCGACGATCCAAAAATGTACGGCAACTATCTAAAGCATCCTAAAGACGTGGCAACGTCTATAGCAGCAATTCGGTACATCATTAAGTTGGTGGAGGAAACGCCGGCGTTCCAAAAGTATGGTGCAAGGTTATACAAGAAAAAGTTCCCTAATTGTCGACAGTACGAGTTTGGAAGTGACAATTACTGGGAGTGTGCTATAAGGACAGTCACTTCGACACTTCATCACCAAATAGCGACGTGTAAAATGGGTCCACATACGGATCCTGATGCAGTAGTTGACCCGGAATTGAGGGTGTATGGAGTGAATAACCTACGAGTTGCAGACAGTAGTGTAATTCCTAGGACTATAGTGGCACATACTAATGCTCCAGCCATTATGATTGGGGAAAAAGCTGCTGATTTGATAAAAAGAACTTGGGGGATGTTTTAATATGTAATTACTAACTAGATGCATAGCTTTATGTAATTGTCTGCCTATTATTTATTATTAAATTAAGTCTTAATATGAGATTAAATAGATCTAAAACTATTTCTAAGAACTTAAATGTTTAATTGTTTATTTAAAAATTAATTTAAAAATTCTTGTTTAGAGATTTGTCAAGCTTTAAATTGCATCTACCTCTATAGTCTACTGTAATCTTACTAGAGATTTCTGAAATAAAATAATTGTAGTATGCATAATAAGTACATGAAGTCATGAAGGCATACAGACTTAACACATATTGAACCCGTCTTTTATACAATTATACAATGGAACCAAAATTATAAAAAGGTAATTAGAAAGATAATTTATTCTTCCACAGATAAATAGGTACTACTAGCTACTACCTCTTCATTATGCAAAATAAAAGAAAAAAACTATCGAAAGCCCTTTTTGCATAATTAATTTTAAATAATTAAATTTTAAATAGCTAAAGAGTTGTTATGTGTGTTTTATTTAGTGAACCTTACAGCAGAATCCTTTTCCCTGATATATCCATTATAAGGAGTCAGAAAATACCATCTTTGATAAAAAGATAGAGATTATAGAGATGTAATAACCAGTGTGAGTCAAATTCAATATGAATCATGGCATTGTTATTGACAATACACCTTATCAGTAATAGCTACAGGGACTTCACTTTTATCAGACGTAGCTTAGAAAACATATGATGTATGTATACTAGATATTATTAACAATCAGTTTGAAAAATAAGATGATGGATGATTCATACTGCTGTGATGTGCAAATTGAGAAATGAATTGTGCAATAAAATAACATAGGACTGGCCTAGGCGTGTAAGTAGCCGTATGTGGACAGACAGAGCTACATTGAGGAAGCAAGTACTAAAGGATGAAGCTATTTATGCATTTACATAAACACCTACCTAGCTAGTAAAATAATGAAATCTCTCTCCATGACATTAAGCTAGCAGTTAAACAGGTGGTGTAGCTTAAGCTGGATTTCGATACTATATTTACCTAGGTAAATAATACAAGTTTCAAGAAAAAATTAAAACTAAGGCTGAAATCTAAGTTTTGAAACTTTGACAAACACTTAGGTAGTCATACAATCATAAATCAAATCTAGTGTTATCTATTTAGCCAAACTTTCCTAATGAGAATATTTTACTTTTTTGCATCCGATGTGATGATATAGTATGGATGTTCAAAAAGATGGAACAGGCGCAACTAATTATTGTGACCTTGGGAATAACAGACATGTTACATTCAACTAATTGTTCTATCTGCTCTAAAACCTTGGCTGTCTCTGAACGAGTACCTAATAAAAATGGTCGTCAACTTAATCAAGTTTTGGCCAGTCTGATGACGAAATCCTATTAAACAGCCCAACCCAGTGTAAACAAACAAGTAAACATCAGTAGGTAGGTACTACAAGAAAGGAAATTTTATCGAAAACAGATAAGAGTAGAAATCGATATAAACGACCTTAACGACATCCACTGAACAGGGAATACGGTCAGAGGGTCATGTTTTAAACGTACAACACTTGTAAATTAACAAAAAGAAACAAGGTTCCCGATAGGTTATGAACTTATAGAAAAGGTAGCTTTTTCCTTGTTTTGAGTTTCTTACCTGATACAATGAGTGCCTCATTCGGCCCGACGGTATGTATATTTCCCATGATCCTTCGCTATTAAAACACACGTATATTTCACAAAACACTTAATTTCACAAAACTATTAATAAATCGATATAGACGCGACCACAACTTTATACACTGTAACAGATGCACGATAACGCGCCGTTAATGTTGCAAAACCGGAGCAACTACTGACGATTGAAAATATTTTTTAATTTTCTATTCTTTTGAACTAGGTGAAAAAGAAAATTTATTTTTGTGCGCGAAGCCGAACTGAAGGAAAATGTTAGTGTCAAAATATGATTCATAGACAAGATAGACAAAATAAGTGCGCGCGCGCTTCCTTCTGCACTGCACTATTTTCAGTTCCTATCTCGCATATGATTTCTTACTTGTGTGTAAGCGAGAGAAAAGTCTGTAACGTCGCTGACATGACAAATGACGTTTAAAAAAAATGTCTATGGTTTATGTGTAATGGCGGATTGTGATTGTTTGTAGAATTTTGAAAAAACATTATTTTACGACAGAAAAATAATTGCTATTGAACAACGATTTGTGAGTACTACAGTTTAATGTCTATTTCAAGTGTTCGTACCAAAGTTAGCCTTTGGTTTATCTCTATAATGCTATTATGAAAGGTTTCTTGAAGGTTGACTTGTGACGGTGGTTACACATTGTTCCTCAATAGTTGTTTTTTATGATTTGCAGATTTAGCGTGGTATATTTTAGTTGATGAAGATGTCTGACACCAGCGACTTGGACCGTCAGATCGAGCAGTTGAAGAGATGTGAAATTATAATGGAGGCGGAGGTTAAGGCATTGTGTGCCAAAGCACGCGAGATACTTGTCGAAGAAAGTAATGTCCAGCGGGTTGACTCACCAGTTACGGTAATTTACATTACCTATAAACATAAATATTTGTGTTAGAAGCATCATTCCATCGAAAATCGTCGTATGCATTCATAGCAACTGGTAAACTATTTATCTTGGCCTAACAGCAGAGCTCAATTTGCCCATTCGTGGGATCTCGTAGGCTACAGAAACAAAAAAAGAAATAGACCCTCTAGATTTCTAGTCAAGAAGCCATTGCATTACTAAACAATGCAAAATTGAGGTTGTCTTGACCTAGATCTAAGTCATCAAATTTTCTCTGTGCCTGTTTGTTTATTGATCACATTCAGCATTTGCTGACTATCCAAATTAAGTAAAAAAGTTAACAAAAAGATCTGACTCATCCACTGGACATCAGTACGTAGCATAAACAAATTCTTTTACCTAGATAGTTTTCATAATTTTTGTTTTTATTATAATGTATGCAAAATAAGGAACAAAGCTAAATTTTTGTAGTAGCCTTCAATGATTCTATGGTCTTTAACCTTTTTAGCGCCAAGAGTTTTAGTCAAAAACGTTCTCCACATGCCACAACATTAAAAAATAATTATTAATGTCATGGCATTCACAACATGAATAATTAGAAAAAATACGGTTAAATTGGTAATTTTATTTGTCTAATATATTAGACTTTGGCGGCGAGGGCACGAAACTTAAACGTCTGATATATCAGACTTTGGCAGTGAAGATTAATTGCACAATACTAAGATTTTCTGCAAGAGAATTACTCAAATGCTCAACCTTGCACCACTTTTGATGTATTCTTGTGCTTGATAGATCTCACGAATATAAATAGATTGAATAAATTTCCAGGTTTGTGGTGACATACATGGCCAGTTCTATGACCTAAAAGAATTATTTAAAGTAGGCGGTGATGTTCCTGAGACCAATTATTTATTCATGGGAGACTTTGTAGACCGAGGATTCTATTCCGTAGAAACATTCTTATTACTACTTGCATTAAAGGTAAGTTCTGATTTGTTATACTATTTAATACAATATAATAATAAGTCAGTTTTATTGTTTGCCAAAGTGGGTTTTCATAGTTCAAATGTAAACCTCAATGTAGTGTCTACATTGCTACGACCAGATATTTGAAGAAAACCACCGAATACTGAATCATGTTTATTCAAGCAAAACTATGTATAAGTGACAATCAAACATTACATCTACATGTACCCACTAAATTCATCTTATTTCACAAATAAGGTAAACAAGTAAAACTACCCACGAGTTGTATACATAACACTATGAGCTGCTTACGATAACCTATCAAGTGAAGAGAAGCATATGTTTTTGGATTTGCTGTATTTAATTTTGAAGCAAAAAAGAAAAACAGTTTCCTAAGAAATGATACTACATTTTTTTTTATTTGTTGGACACAAAAATCAGTTAGATATAGCTGATTTAAAAAAATGGAGTAACTCATCAAATCAAATCAATGTAAATCATTGAGCAAAATAGTGAATCACATTAGCATTTTTGACTTGACTTGATGCGCTGGCCTCTGTTCAATAAGACATACTAACGTAAGATCATGACATAGTGACTAGTGTCTTAAGACACAGGCTAGGCCTAGTTTAGACACTAGTTTTATTTTATTTATAATATATGTATTTAAAAAATCACTAGTATTTTCTCTAACATTTCAGGTTCGTTATCCAGACCGCATCACATTAATCCGAGGCAATCATGAATCTAGACAGATCACACAAGTATATGGATTTTATGATGAATGCTTAAGAAAATACGGGTCTATTACTGTGTGGAGGTAGGTCTTTTACTATGTTTTAACTATTTGTTTATTTATACTTGTGTCGTAGGGCAATGATTGAATCAGGAAAATTATAAAATCGACAGTTGATTACATCTTCTTCTTCTTATCGTGTAGGTATAGTCAAGTTTGTAGCGAACTTGGCTAACCCTGGTGTCAGAGTTTTCAAACCGCACAATGGCCTCTGACTTGGTTTTAACGACTGTAGTCAATCGACAACAGGCGGGACCAGCAGCTTAACGTGCCCTCCGAAGCACGGAAACGCTTGTGATAAATTGCCACTTTGGTCACCCATCAGGTTCCCTGCCTCTGTGTACGTTGCTTAACCTCACTGATCGGTTGAGATCAGCGAGAGCCACTGGGTTACGAGCGATTACATCATTTTACTATGAAATCTTGAAATATGAAATCTTGAGGCAAATTATTAAATAAATCAAATCTGGGAGACCTTCAGGGCAATCGCGCTAAAAAAAGTGGATTGAATCGCAATTGAAACGTAGCTGGGGGGCTACCACCTAAGCGAAGCTGATGCTGGGTAACGAATGGAACGTTGTCGATTGTTTCTTTATAAGGAGACCTTCATTAACGACATGAACCAAACACAAGCCAAAGCTACGTTTCAATTGCGATTCAATCCACTTTTTTTAGCGCGATTCTGCTTATCCTTATACTAATATTGAGACATTATGCTTTAGTATAGTTACGTTAGTACTATTATTTATTCTGTGGTATTTAACTGTGTAGTTTGTAAGAGTAGCTATCCTGTAGTACATTTATTCCAACACTTAAAGTAAATACAACCTGTTCCTTTTGATATCCCATAACTCCAAGGTATCAATGAGACCACATATATGAGAATCAAAAAGCATATACATTATTTTTCAATTATTAATCATTTTTATTTTTCATACAAAATAATTTGGTAATAATGTCAATTTCCTATAAAACACCTTTACGTAAGAAATGACAACATCGCATTATCATATTCAAAATTATGATTTAAATGATTGAAACTAATTAACAATGAAAGTACCAACTTATGACTCGTTTTATGGGAGAAAGGTTTTGAAATATTTTGATTGATGATTTACCCACTAGGAACCACTTTTAAAATTATTTTTATTCATAGAATATGACCTAGAGCATTGATTCCCAAAGTGATCCAGGTGGACCCCCTTCGAGTCTCCTGTGGACCCCTGGGGAAGGGTCCACGGGAGACTCGAAGGGGGTCTACGTTGGTGTGACAAAAAATGGGGGTTCACAATTCGTATAAGCGGGGGTCCACAAAAAATTATCTATTTTCAATAGTGAAAAACTAAAATGCTCCTTGTGCTGTGAGTGAGATGTCAAAAATGTAAACTTGGATGGAATAACTTTTTTGATTGGCCACCTTTACTTTTTTGACATCCACTTACAGCACAATCAATTAATTAATAAACCAATCAATTCTCGCTTTTTTTTTCAAAAACTGTTAATTCGTGGTTGAAACTCAGCCGCAACGCAAATTTTCTTAATTAGATCTAATCTTCACTTTTTTTGTCGAGTTTTGGGAATATGATAGAAATGTAGCTGCAGGGAGGGGGTCCACCGAAACCAGCAAAATTTTGGAAATGGTCTATGAGAAAAAAAAGTTTGGGAACCTCTGACCTAGAGTTATGTGGGACATAGGAACAGGTTGTATAATGAACTACCTTTAAGATTAAGAAATTAAAACAGTCGTTTCATGGTCAGTTGTGATTGACTTGATTGGCTAACGATTGATATTTTAATGGCGTTTTGTAGGAAATTACCTCAAGCGATAGAATCAAAAACGCATACCGCCGCCGCCCCCTCTCTGTGGTCGTAAATCACTTTTATTATTCTTTCTTATTCTGATATACAACTTATAGGTACTGCACAGAAATTTTCGACTACCTCTCCCTATCAGCGATCATAGACGGGCGGATATTCTGTGTCCACGGCGGGCTCAGCCCGTCTATACAAACCTTGGACCAGATCCGCACCATAGACCGCAAGCAAGAAGTTCCACACGACGGACCCATGTGCGACCTTCTGTGGAGTGACCCTGAAGGTATGTATTCAACCTTCAGGTAAGACGGTTGGGCTCTTGTTGGAGCCTGCTTTTCAATCCTGTGGGTAATCGCTATTAACATAGGATGGAAGAGAAGTGGTGGCTATTTATACTTCAAAATAAGTACTTTTTACGTAAAAATTAGTACTTATTACGATTATTACTGCAAAAGAATAACAATATTCTTTTGCAGCATCTTCTTCTTCTTCTTACCAGCCCATATACGTCCCCACCGAGGGGCACAGGCCTCCCTTCGAAACACGAAGGGGATTTAGGCCATAGTGGACCAGCATCTATTTATTTAATTTTAGGAAGACCAAAAGCTTAAAAGCTAATTACATAACAAACAAAAACCAATGATAGGACCTCACGGATAAAACTTTAATTTACAATAACATCCTTGTAGTTCCAATTTCAAAAAAACTGAAAGGATTTTTGAAATTGGTAGGATTTGTTACATAAGCTCAAGTCTCATTAATTGATGACTTTACAAAAAAAAAGTTTTAGTAAATCAGCTTCTCGCCCGTGACTTCGTTCCCGTGGGCATTTCGGGAATGCATTATACAAATAAACTTACCTCTGGAATCACTCCGTCCATTGGTGAAAACGGTGTTACAATCCGTGTTAATGACGTTCAGACAGATAACCCTGCAGGAGACTTTGTTTTATAATATTAATATGTAGAATAAATAATTAATTTTTCCACAGACACACAAGGGTGGGGCGTATCCCCGCGCGGGGCCGGCTACCTATTCGGGTCGGACGTGGTGGCTCAGTTCAATGTATCTAATGACATCGACATGATCTGCCGCGCGCACCAGCTGGTCATGGAGGGGTACAAGTGGCACTTCAACGAGACCGTCCTCACCGTCTGGTCCGCACCCAATTACTGCTATCGGTGAGTCTACATACAAACACTAGCGTCAATACAGGGTATAAGGGATAGCTTCGCAAATACTTAAATGGATTCTACCCATTACTACGATCGGCTACAAGTAATTATTTTTTCATCCCTTCTATTCGAAAATTGTCGCTTTGTTCCTCAATAAGTGGGAGCAAAAGAGCTCTTTTCTGTTAAGAACTCTTGTGCGGGCGTAAATGAACTTTACGCCCGCCAGAAAATCATTGGCGGGTGTAAAAGAGATTTTAATTTAGAACATGTGTCATTCATAGAAATCGAACGCAAATTGTATGAATACTTGTTGGTACGTGTTGGCTGCACGGCGGCGGCACCCGCGCTAATTTGAAAAAAAAACGCGCGAATTAAATCTCTGTTCTTATAATTTATTTTCTTATAGAAAGGGAATGAAAAGTAGAGTACATGACTCGAAAACAAATTATTTTTACCTCGGGCGATGTACTTTGAATCCCTCGCTACTAGAATCCTTCGCTTCGCTCGTGGTTTAAAGTAGCGCCCTCGCCGTAAAAATACTTTTTTGCTCCCCTTTCATACAATCTACTATTTCCTGGAAACGTCAAGTTAAGGAGTTTTCGTTATTTTCCTACTTCGGCGCTACGCAATGTACTGCGAAACCGCGCCCCGCTCGCAGTCGTGTTTTACGTTGTTATCTATCACTGTTTTTTTATAAAAAAAATTGAATGTAATAAATTAATTTATTTATTTTAAAACAGAAAATGTTAAAAAACCTGGAAAAAAATTCAGGAGGAATATTTCATTCAGAAATCATTTGGAATGCCAGTCTGAGTTCAGGATTCCAGTTTTTGCTAATCTGTATATTTTATTAACGGGTTTATTTTCATGTACGTCCTCACCGAGAGGCACGGGATTCTGTTTCACTTGAATATAAACAATAACAACACCCATGTCCCATTCTATATAAAAAATTTGACAAAAACAAACCTCATTCACTCATAGATGTTTATGTTCCGTCTTCTTCTCGCGGTAGGCAAGCGGTTTTCGGGTTAGCATAGGTAATCAATAATCATAATTAGAGATCAGTGGTTCACTACCTTCAATAGAAACCTCTGTCACTTCAGATGCGGCAACGTAGCAGCGATATTAGAATTAAACGAGAACTTGCAACGCGAGTTTACGATATTTGAGGCAGCACCACAGGAGTCCAGAGGAGTGCCCTCGAAGAAGCCTCAGGCCGACTACTTCTTATAATGCTAATAGACAATTCCAAACAAACGACTAGTATTACGGTTTTAATGTAGTAACAAAACATTTCAATGTGTAATGTAATTTAATTGTGATTTTAAGACTGGTAAACATAATAGGGGGCTACTCCCCTATGATGTTGATTTCGATAGTTCGTTAGTACATGCCTGCTTTTGGTTTACACCTCCACTTAAAATTACTATCTGCAGGACCAATGTATGACAAATTTGTGGTTGAAATCAATATCAGCTTATGTGGTAGTCCCCAGGATTGTACGGTAAGATCAGGTGTTGGCTGACTGCGGATTGTCCTGCCGCAGTCCATTGAAAGTTTTTTTAGTTATATTGCAAACAAACTTCCATATGGTTTACCATTTCTTCAAAAGTTGTACAATGAGACTTAACTCTCATTAAGAGTAAATTACTTACTGCCGTACTCAGAGACATCAATTAAAGTTAAGAAGTAATTAAATGTCATGCTATCCTTGTTTATAACAACAAAAGTGAAAGAGACAACATCAAAATTTAACAGTACTTAACTTTAATTGACGTCTCTGAGTACGGCAGTTAGTTTTAGATGAAAAGCAAGTAAGAAAATCCCAACTAAAATAAACACAAGTTTGCATTTCTTTGTTTAACGTTAATTTTTCCTTGGAATTGGTTGGAAATCTATTCTGAAAGTAATCTCATTGCACGTCTTAACCTTACATGTCTTCTCTTCCCCAATTTCTAGAGGGCTTTAGGTATCTCTCTTTTAACCTCTCGGGTGGTTTATCCATGAAACTGCACAACTTTCCCAAGGAACATAGGTCAAAAAACGAAAAAAAAAAATTCGAGTTCTCATACAAACTTCATCAGCATATAGCGCATTTTGTATGGGAGATCAAAATTTATTTTTCGTATTTTGACCTATGTTCCTTAGAGAAGTTGTTCAATTTCATGGACTGATTAACCACCCGAGAGGTTGAAAGAGAGATACCTAAAGCCCTGTATATGTATAAGTGTAACAAGTACTTAATAAGTTTGTAACCAACCTTTTATACTGTCAGTTTATTTTGTATGCCAAACATATCGGGAAGCTACAACACCTTTGTATCCATGGGACAGTTTGTTTGCAATATAGATTTGTTTTATTTAAATATCCATAGGAACATGTAAAATAGGTTGTCAATACTGTGAATCGCCCAATAATGACATGGTAAAACTATGTAAAGTATTTGAGGGAAAATTATTAAACTATAAGTGACACTGCTCTTGTTTATCGTAAGAGATGTTAAAGATTGGTATAATAATTTGATATTCATTGAGGGAACTTGACGGCCGGTTTGGTCGAGTGGTAGTAGCGCTGCCTCTTGATCAACGGGTCTTGAGTTCGATTCCCAGTCGGGGCAAATATTTGTGTAAAAAGCAGATATTTGTTCTCAGGTCATGGGAGTTTGTCTTTATGTGTTCCGAGGGACCCACGACATAAGGGAAAACCTTAATGTGGGCCTTTGAGTGTGTAGCGTTAATTTTTTTATAAACTGTTACATTTATTAATCTAAGTTTACAACTTTTTTATTTCTTTGTACCTACAATGTTGGGAGCACGATTAATTAGGTGGCACCTGGTGCGGAAATTTGTGATACCACCCCATCGAAAGTTAAAAGCAGTTTTTATATGATAAACGTCGACGTGTTATTTTAGAAGGGAGGCCTTTGTCCAGCAGTGGGACACAATATGAGCTACATAAAAAAAAGTTTGTGTTCGGGTGTCACCCCATCTTGGTTTATTTATAGTTCGTCTTGACCACGTCTTGACCGCTGAAAGAAATAGGCTTGTTATTTTCGCCGACGACGTGGTACGCGTGCCGCCGGTGAGTCAAATATAAAAAGTCAAATAGTAGATTACCCAACAAGTGAAAAAAAGGTGAATTCTTTTCGAGGCATTGAGTTGTATCCCGAGAGGAGCGAAGGATTCTAAAGTTGAATCCCGAGCGTAGCGAGGGATTCTAGATTAGAATCCTGAGCGGGTCGAGGGATACAAGAGCCGAGATGAATTTTTTTTTCACGTGTTAGGTACTCTACTTTTTACCATTGACTACGAGAAAAAGAAAATAATTACTCTGTGACAGTACAACAATAGCTGCTTTAACGCGAAATGACTCTGGAACGAGAGGTTCACTTTCATCGCTGGACGTCGAACTCATTTTATGATTTTGAGACAAAAACTTTTATCAGAAACTTTTAATTGCATGAAAATTGCACAGAAAATTGGCTGAATTCCTTATTCTAAATTTAAAATTTTTAACCGAGCCATATTCCATACAGCCATTTATTACATACAGCCAAGTTTTAGTACGTTTTTTAGCGAGAGTATGCAACCTCCTTGCACATTTTCTTTTGTTTTCTTACTAAAATCAGTATATTCGCGCATGTTCCAAATTCAAAATATTTTATTCACTCAGTGAAATAAACAGCGTTTTATTCACTGTTTTTGAAGAATAACGGACCCTTTTTCGAGGGGCAATGGTAAAAAATAGCTTTATTTCATAGTCCATTCAAAATATAACTTAAAATAAGTCAAAGTAGTGAATTACATTACAAAGTTTTACCTTGCAATGTTGTGGCAAAGGTTTTACAAAAGTGATGCAACTGTAATCTGGATAAGTATTGAAACAAGTCAGTACCTATTTTAAAATGAAAACAAACAGAACAGCCCCCCGATTGCGGTATTTGAATGTGACCAATGCTAAATCGCTCACGTTTCCGTTGTATTCCAGGCTCACAACGTGAGCGGTTTAGCTTTGGTAAACACGTCCAAACTTACCCCAATCAGGGGGCAGTGTGGTGCATTTGAAACGTTTTCTGTTCGCGCGTTCCTTTTAAGAATTCTGGAGCGCGGTTAAACGTAATTAGATCTAAACTAATTTAAGTGTCAACTGATATATTGCTAATAAGCAAAGTTAATGTTTGAATGATTTGGCTGTCTGAAGTGTTAAATAATTTATTTAATTTCCTTAGGTAAGGCTGCTACCGCGGTTATGAAAGTTTTATTGTAAACCACGATTGATCCGAGCTATCACTAACTAGCCTGTCCGTTTCAACAGTTATTGAAAATACCCACCATATTGACACTTTTATGACCCTTCTAACCCGTTATTAACGCAGAATAGAAGAACTTTAAGACCAGTGGCGTAGCGTGCCTTGGAGGGGCCCCGTATAAAAATTTGTTTGGGTGCCTTAGGAAGAGTAAAGATTTCTCACAAAAGAAAAAACTAATTGCATAATGTGTTATGCAATTTTTTTTTTCTTCTGTGAAAAAAAAATTGCATAACACATTATGCAATGGGTGCTTTTTTACCTGAAATAAAGAGATTTATTATTATACTTTATAAAGCTACATTACCACTAACTCACTGACTGATTGACATAATTATTATTATAAAATTAAAAGAAATATTTATTCATCATTTTCGACAAACTCATTTATAGCTGATGAGTTGATGACTTTTAACATTTCTGAAATACTTAAATAAAAAATTTGGGAAGTTTTAATTAATTTTTGCTAACGCACGTTGGGGGCCCCCGTGGCCCCGTATAATTGATACGGCGGTAGCTACGCCCCTGTTTTAGACTAAAGAAAAGACTAAACTGAAGAAGAAAATCATTGACCTTTATACAGAGCTCGTAAAATGTTTGAATTTCTCCTGCTTCATGGCATTTAATTTCATGACCTGACACCAATTTTCGTTATGTGATGTAATATGTATGTGGACGACTTCTTAGCTATATTTCTCTTGAAGGTAGTCAAGTCACCAGATTCTCAGACAGCCAAGACATTATGAAACTATTTTTCAGTGTGTGATGTGATGAAGAACAAAAAAAATTGAATTCTGATTATCTGACGACCATTTTCTAGTTGAGTGGATACTTTGAGATTAAAATAAATAATCTTTTATGGCTATTCAGTTCTTTTATTTGCAGAATTCGTTAACAGATTTTTGTCAAAATGCGTTTTAAAGGCTTGCACAACACTTTTTTAATATGTTTAGGAGTTCCTTAAAAATATTTAAGTCGTTAAATATAGCTAGCGTTTTGCACGTTTTTTTAGCGCTTAACCATGTTTAACGAACTGTTAAAGCCTAAAACCGAAAATTAAGCTTAAACATGTTTATAGATTTTGAATGCTGTGCGAGCCGCCCAAACCGTTATTAATATTTATTTAATGAAAAACCATTGTGATTGCAGTTTAAGACAAAACCATGATTTATAAAACTCATTATCGTGATTATAAAATAACTTCCGAACACTGCCGTAATTTTACTAAAAATAGGTAATTCTGAATAAATTACTGCTTATAGAAACCCCTTTTTAATAATAATAGTGTTTAGGTAGATAAGCAGAATAAGTATTGAAATTTTCGATAAAATGTAGAGAGAGTTGTTAACATAACAAAATGCTAGACAAGTTATTAGCGACTACTACGTATCACTCAAGTTCCACTTGTTTTCAAGTTAATATCACTGGAACCAAATCTAAGTAGGTATTTGATGTCTTTACCTGATAATGTTTTGATTAAAATTCTCAAATGTGATCTAACTTTTCATAATCTATTTTCCTAAAACTACATGTGCAAATACACACATTGATTGAAAACGAATTCAATTTCCAAATTGTTAATTATGTTTGTGTGCAAAAACAATTGTAATTTTTTTATACAATTATTAAAATGAAATGCCATGTCTATGATGAATTTTTATTTTAACACTTAACTCAACAACATATGATAAATATAGTCTAAATAAATAAAATTGTCTAAGAGGTAGATATTTTCTATATCACATTGTTATATGCTAACTACAAATGGAATTGCATAAGTCTGGTAGTATATCACCACATTTGGTGGATACTTTTAGATCTATTAAGTCATCTGCCCTTGTGGGTCCTATATTAAGCAATGCAATATCTTTATTTTCCTCTTTAGCTTGTAAAATTATTCTGTAACTTGAATACACAGTAAGTGAAGACCCTAAGACAAACACAGCGTCACTTTTCGATACCTCTTTCCTGATTTGATCCACTCTTTGTTTTGGTACATTGTCTCCAAAGAATATGATGTCAGGTTTTAAGGGCCCTTCACATTTTGGGCATAAAGGCGTTCGGAATCTTTCTACCTGTTCCTAAAACAGACAATGATGTGTCAGATTTTTAATACTTTCTGAGGTCATAGTCATAGGCACATTCTGCTAAAAATACGTTAATTCAAAGACTAAATAAATCCATACTAATATTATAAATGCGAAAGTAACTGTCTGCCTGTTTTCATGCCTAAATTACAGATTTTGACGGTATGGATATAGTTTAATGTACGAGGATGGACATAGGCACTTTTTTGTCGAAAGAAGAGTTCCTTCGAGAGTGCGGTATAACCGAATTCCAGTAGGCGGATAGCCGGTTTTTTATGTGGAGAAAAATAAACAAATTACTTTTAATTGTGTATGATATAAAAAATATTTATTGCACTATGTTCAAACTATATTCAATTAGGAGGCTGCTTTCTGAGATCTCACATGCTGTTTGTTATTAAGATGCTATGGTAGTCGTTTCAACAGTAAGTTTTTCCTTATGCGCTAGAGACATCCATTTATAAACAACTAGCTTTCCGCCCAGGTCTTCGTTCCTGTGGGAATTCGGGAAAATTATGTACTTAACCTATGTTACTTAGGAGAAATCGGTCCTGTTGTTTTTGAGTTTATTCATTACAAAAATACAAATATTTAATTAAATCAGTGTAGATAAGAAAAAGAACTTACTTTACTTAATTCAACATCACCATCAGGCCTTATCATTGTGAAGCTGCTCTCCATATCAGGATTATCTTTTAACAATTTCTCTTGCAGTTCATCCCTGCCGACCACATAAGGGCATTTCAGACAGTGCACAATGTACCCAGTCCCATGGAGTTCTATGACCCTCTCTGAGCCTGCTTTGTGATGCAGCCTGTCCACATTTTGAGTCACTATTGATGTTACTTTGCCTGCCTAAAATGTTAAGTCAGTTTGAAGTTAACTGTACTTTTTTACTGGTACTATAACAATGTGAGAGTTTGTTAGTCTCTCCTGCATGCTGTTGCAACGGATCAACATAGTACGTTTTAAGGATTGTCTACCTATAATACTAATTAATGAAATCAATAAACATTTATTCTTTCTTTTAAAAGTGTTAGTGTAAGTAGATAGTTGGTATGGAGAGAATACGTGATGAAAGCTGTTATACAACATAAGTACTTTTTATTTTTTCTACAAATGTTAAACTACATACTTAATACACTCAGCGGCAGAAAAAGCGGCCCACGGGCAAAAGTCCCAAAATTATTTTTATGAAACTGTAATTTTTTTATTTTAATAAACTACTTATCCATTATTAAGTTGATTTTAGTTAAAAGTTACCCTAAACTAACTGTCATTTAGTTTTTTAAAAAAATCAATAAAAAATGTTTTTTTGTCAATATTAATTTATTCATAAAAATGAAAAAAAAATTGAAAAAAAATAATTAAAATGAATACCGCGTATTGCCACCCCTGGCTGTAATGACTGCTTCTATACGTTCTGGCATACTTGGCAGTATGTTTTTATCTCTAATTAAGGAATTTGTTCCCAAAGTGCCGTGAGAGCAGATTTTAAGTTACGGAGGGTCTTAGGGGAGTCCGGCGGTGCTCAGACGAGCCTCTTAAGCATGTCCCAGACATGTTCAAATGGATTCATGTCTGGGCTGCGAGCAGGCCATTGCTCTTGCATTTTCATGCTTTAGCAAGAAATCCTCTTGACTAATAAAGCTCACGAATGGCACAACATGATCTTCGAGGATTTCTTCAATAACAGTTTGGGAACAAATTCCTCAAATAGAGATAAAAAAACATACTACAAAGCATGCCAGAACGTATGCAAGCAGTCATTACAGCTAGGGGCAGCAATACGCAGTATTATTATTATTTTTCATTTTTCAATTTAAAAAAATTTTATTGCAAAAAACCCGTTTTTTATTGACATAATTTTTTAAAATAAATGACAGTCATTTAAGCGTAACTTTTGAGTAAAATCAGCTTAATAATTGATTTAAGCAGTTTAACAAAATAAAGAAAATATCAGTTTTTTCATAATAATAATATTAGGACTTTGTGTGTGGGCCGCTGAGTGTATTTTGAATTTAAAAAATCTAGCTAGTTTCATGGACTGATTTACCACCCGAGAGGTTGAAAGAGATTTACCTAAAGCCCTGTATATTTTGAGAAAAAAAAAAGATATGTATGTTCCTTCACTGTAAGTACAATCCTTCACTGTAAGTACAATAAAAATTCTTGCAGGAGCAAAATATGGTACATAAAGATAAAATAAATTTAAGGTACAAAGGCAGACTTATCCCACTAGGAGATCTCTTTCAGTCAATCTAATGAACAGTGAAAAGAAATCCTTATGAGTAGATATTTGGTGGGTGGTGGCAACAGTGGTATATTTTATGTAACCGATTGCCAATTGAGTTCACCAGAATAGCAGTGAAGATCTTTATAGTCTACCAAATATCAATAAAGTTTTGAAACAATTTTAATAAACGGCGGATTTTTTTTTATCTTAACTGAAAGACCAAACATACCTTTTCAAGGTCAGTGATTGAGTAGTGTGTAGCACTTGGCTGTACTGAGCTGAATCTGGGCCATCCCACAAAGTTCCTCGCCCAGTACCTTTGCCGTACTTTAGGATATTTCACAAACTCCTGATACTGTATAGGCTTGTGATTACTGCGGGCATAAAGACCTACCTCTTCAGATCTATAGTCTGGTATACCTGAAATTGCAGTGGGCTAAAAATTATCATTCTCAAATATATCTTTCTTTTAATTCGAGATACTTACCAGATTCTGTAGAAATGCCAGCTCCAGTCAGAATGAGCAGTTTATCATGTTTATATATAAATTCTCTCAATTTTTCAAAGTCCTTTTGGTCTGGAGGTTTATGCTTTGGAACACAAGCTACTTGGCGAGTTATAACTTTGTAATTTGATAGTACAACACTTTTGAACATTTTCTGATTTTGGTTCTCTGTTTTTGTGGTGCAGCGAGACAATATTACGAAATAAAAATGAATAATTGATAACGCAAATCTTTATTTTTATGCAATTGTAATGTTCTACTGGTACAAAAAACCTTAATTGTAAATAATAAGAAGAGACAAGCAGATATCGCAATTTTCATGTGAAGAAAAAAGAAAGAACATACTATAGAAACAATACAGAAAGAAAATGCTACAAGAAAAATTTTTTTTGACGTTTATGTACTCGTTCAGAAACGACGAAGCCGAAATTGTCAAATGATCACAAAATAAGGCTGTTTGAAGTTCGTGTCTATAGAATAAATTAAAAAAAAAATGAGAACTGTTTGAGGTTATAATTAAAAGGTTTTTAGTTGTGACCTTTGTTTTAGTTTCACTTTACGATTTTATACAAATAAAATGACTTTATTTAAAATAAGATCAGCACCGTTCGTGTTAATAGAAGATGATAACAACAAGAACATCATACCACTACTTTCAGATATCGTCCAGCATGAGAAAAACACATTGCATTTATTTTGTTATGAACAGCCTGTTTCAAGTTGGAGAAATGTTTTTAAAAATCAGTACAACATAATATTTCACAAAGAATTCTGTGCTGATAAGTACAGTGAGTATACCAGTGGAAAATGTTCTGTTTTAGTGGATTCTATAAATCAAATGGCATTATGTTTAGGATGGGATGTTACTTTGAGGTACTTGAAAAAACTTCTCCAAGATTCTGAGGTGGTACAAATCATTTTAGTGTTACACAAGGACTGTCTCACTCATAATTCTAAGCTGCAGTTGCATTTGAACCATATAGCTAGGGCAATAGTTTCGTATGATGCTAAAGACCCTTACAAGATAAATGTTTTGTTGAAGAAAAGTGGTAAAGTTGTGCGGAGTGAGGAAATCTTATCCTATGATAAGAAGTTTGGTGTCTTGAAAAGTAGTCCAGTTGTGAAAGAGGCAGTACAGGAAGAAGAGCCAGAGAAGCCTTTGCCAGAGAATCTGTCAACTTTCAAAATAGAAGTTGAACAAACTGATAAAATAGAGAAATACAAACTAAAGTTACCATACATGAGCAAGATTGGAGATAGCAAAGTGTACTATGAACCAGATGCTGTTGATGACTGGGATGAAGAAGACCCTGATGAAGACTTAGATATTTAATAAAATTTTACTTATTATTTTAGTTTTTTACTTAGCCACCTTGAAAAAATTCCCAGTAGGGAGACAGTGGGTACTTACTTCTAATTTTGTGATATACCTTGGTCTCCTAGAGTACAGAAGCCAGTCTCTCACAAAGTTATTATAAAAATGTGTTATATTGGGTGTGATTTATAATTATTTGCGGATGTGGTTCACTTAACAATTTGATGTGGTTCACTTAGCTCTCGACACTTAACAATTATCAAAATAGGAAAAAAATTTTTGCCTCTTACAACTTGAACCATCAGCTGATTTGCCTTTATATGGAAATATTTTTTTTTAAATTTCATACAGATTCCTTGGAGAAAGTTATTCAGTTTCATAGGGATAATCACCCCTTAAAGTTTCACTAGCTAATGTAGTCACCCCATATAACCTAGTGCAGGGATGGTGAACCTTTATGGATTGATGTGCAATGTTGAATGAGACCATAGACGTGCCATCAAATAATGTTGACTAATTGTGAAAATAAGTTCCGTAACATAGGCTCACTAATTGAACTGCATATTGAATTTTGTTAATTTGTCTACTACTCGTAATATAGTAAGTATTCTATTATCTACCCTTTGCCATTCTTTGGTGTGCCCAACATATTGTGTCGCATGCCTTTGATGGCAAGCGTGCCATTGGTTCGCCATCTCTGACCTAGTGTAAGTAAGAGAATAGAGGTAATATTATTATCATTTGAGACAACAATAACTTCCTTTGAAGGACACAGTGGCAGGAAAATATTATTTCTGCAATACATACAACAAAGTTTTACTTATGTTTGTGATAAATCTTTGCAGCAATACTACTTATTGGATTTTCCTGATTCTACTAATTAGTGAAGGGATGGGATCAGAAATAGGATTATTTGGATAAGAGAATGTCAAAAGGTTCTTCAGACAAACTCACGATTTTACAAAGAATTCACTTTTTATTGTTTTTCTATATTGAGTTTACAATTTTGCGATTTTTTTTGTAGAATTTATTTGCCACGTAACTTAATGACATTAGACAATATCTAATAAAGTAGAAATCCGAGTACGTGGAAGTTAATTTATTAATGACACCGTAATTACATCACCATACAATCAACTCTTAAATTATGTTTCATAATTATTCATTCAATGATTAATTTTCATGACCTAACAAACTAAACAATCAATAAAATGATAAACAATTACAACAGAGAATCATTGACGAAGCTCTAATGCCGCATTCTATAGTAAAAATAAAAATAATATTATGTTACTATTACATCAGTAATAACAAAATGAACCAAAAAATTTATATCCTCCGAGTTGAATTTCAGAACTTATTAAATATTATGCACAAAGTTTATCGTACACTTAAGCCCAGACAATTTCAAGATGAAAGAGAACACTAGTAATTTGAATACTGCGAACGACCAAGCTATACACCGATCCTGTCTACTCAAAAAGGAGTCACGACCAGCGCTAAAAACAATATAAGCTCATAGATACACATAATAAAGCTAACAAAATATATGATAAAAATGATTTACAACCACATAACCTAACAAAACCTTCGAGTTCATATACAATTTGTCTGCACTTTGAATATCGGGGCACACAGAGGGTCGGGCGTCGGGTACAGTAGACGTGGGGCGGCCTGTGAGGCGCGGCCGCGGTCTACTCGCCCGACAGCTCTTTGAGCCGCTCTTCCCGCGGCCGCGCGCCGCCGAATATTGAGGAGGCCTGGCTCGTGGCCGCTAGCGAGTTCACGGGCTCCTTCACCGTCCGCGGCTCCAGCACCAGTTTGGGTCTGCCTGTCGTGTCTGCCACAAAATACGAAACGTTACAACATATTACGTGATATACTACATTCATAACTTGAATAACCCTGCCCCCCGATCGCGGTAAGTTTGAATGTGTTTACAAAAGCTAAACAGCTCACGTTTACATTGTATTTCGGGCTGAATAGAAAGGAAACCTGAGCGGTAAAGCTTTGATAAGATAAATACGTGCAAACTTACCGCGGCAGGTGTCGTTTTCAAACTGCCAAATGGCCTCAGACTTCGTAAAAACTGTCTATGACTTTTAGCTTAGAAAAACTTTACAGCATACATCAATTCACAAGAATGTCCTTAAAATTAACGTAACTAACAGAGGGATAGAAGTCCTACGTGTTCATCATAGGCTTGATCGAAAAGAAAAATAAATCGGAAGGGAGCTGGCGGTACTACATATTAAATCTTCTTCTTATCGTGTGTGGCGAACTTGGCTAACCCTGGTGACAGACTAAAGACAGCAGGACTAATAGCAACTGAATGTTACAGAGACTTAGTGGCGGCAGAAATTACAGTACCACTTACGAAGAAAGATCGTAAACGAGTGGCTCTGGTATCCGCTTATTTACCCAGCGAAACAAACTTCGAACCGCCCACAAGAGAATTAGAGAGTATTACAGAAGATTGCAGAGGTAAGAACATCCCGATTGTTGTTGGCTGTGATGCCAACTCGCATCACGAGGTATGGGGAAGCACAGGCAACAACAAAAAAGGAGAGTTATTACTAGAATTTTTTAGTTAGTAACGGCCTTGATGTTGTGAACAAAGGTAACACACCCACCTTTGTCACAAGGTCAAGGCAAGAGGTGCTGGATATAACATTCACCACATCAGAATTTAGTAGATACATAAAAAGGTGGAGGGTAGATGTTGAGGACTCAATGTCAGACCATAGACGTATTATCTTCCAAATCAGTAGCACAATAGGGAGAGAACTAATTAGGAACAAAAGGAAAACAGACTGGGAAAAGTATGCTGAGACACTCAGCACATGGACACCCAGTCTAGTACAATACAGAACAAAGGAAGAGATAGAAAAGGGGGCGTCACAACTAGAAAAGGCCCTAAAAGAAGCCTTCCAAGCTGCATGTCCTCTAAAGGTAATTAAACCTGGCAAGGGACAACCGTGGTGGAATAAAGCACTAGAAAAAGAACGCAAGAAAACGAGAAAAACACTCAGAATAGCTCTCAAACGTAACAACGATGAGAGCTGGAACGAGTATAGAAACATAAGAAACAACTTTAAGCACAAATGCAGAGAGGAAAACAGGGCAGGATGGAGATCATACTGTGAGAAAATAACGAACTACTCGGAGACCTCTCGCCTGGTCAAAGTACTCGCAAATGACACTCACTGCAAACTTGGTAGCTTAAAGATAGAGGGGGCAAACATAACAGATCCAAAAAGAATATTAAAGATCATGCTGGGAACACACTTCCCGGACAGTGTAGAATATGCAAGTGAAGAAATGATCCTCAACGGAAATCCTAATTGGAAATTGGCAAATGAGATCATGAACACAGAAAATATAGAATGGAGCATCTCATCGTTCGCACCATACAAGGCTGCAGGACCTGATGAAATCTTCCCTAAGATGTTGCAATGTGCACTTAGTTGTGACAAAGTCAAAGATACCATCTCCGCACTATTTAGGAGTAGCATAGCCACTGGCTACATACCGGAGAGCTGGAGAATGGTCAAAGCAGTCTTCATACCGAAACCGGGGAAAAAGTCGTACCAAGAGGCCAAATCCTTTAGGTGCATTAGCTTATCCTCCTTTCTACTGAAAACTATGGAGAAACTAGTAGATAAACACTTAAGACAAAGGATAGAGTTGAGTTCTACTCCCCTACACAAGAATCAGCACGCGTACAGGGTAGGCAAATCTGCTGATACTGCGCTGCACAACATGATAGTAAGGATTGATAGAACGTTAACCAACAAAGAACATGCCCTAGGATGCTTCTTTGACGTGGAGGGGGCTTTTGACAAGGCCTCAACCTCGGCGATAGAAGAATCTCTCAACAGGGAAGGCATAGATAAACAGGCAGCATGTTGGATAATGAACATGCTGAAACATAGATCAATCATAGCACAGCTGGGGGGTGACACCCACAAAATCAAAGCCAAGAGAGGCTTTCCACAAGGCGGCTGTTTATCGCCGCTGATGTGGTGCCTACTGCTGGACCCCCTAGTTAAGATGATTAACGATATGCGAATATACATGCAAGCGTACTCCGATGATGGAGTATTACTAGTATCTGGAAAAGTAATCAACGTGATGAGAGATATTATGAACAAGGGTATCAGAACTGTTTTGAACTGGTGCAGAGTCAGGGGACTTAATTTAAATCCAGCCAAAACGAAAATACTCTTGTTCTCAAAAACTAGGAAAAACAAAGAGTTTAAACCACTTACGATAGATGGTGTTGAATTAGAGGTATCAAACGAAATAAGATACCTTGGAGTAACTATTGATAACTCTCTTAAATTCAACACACACATAAAAGAACAATGCGATAAAGCAAAAATCACACTCATGCAATGCAAAAGAGGTGTAGGCAAAACCTGGGGCACCAAGCCGCATGTCATGATGTGGATATACAAAGCAATCATAATTCCAAGAGTAACATACGGAGCAATTGTCTGGTGGCATAAAACCACCATACAAGCAAACAGGAATGAACTAGCAAAAGTACAAAGACTTGCAACCACACAGGAGCGATGAGAACGACTCCATCAGCTGCCTTAGATGTATTATTGGGATTGCATCCTCTGGACTTGGAAGTTAAAAAGAGAGCTATGGAGCAATGGTATAGGATGAAGTCAAGCCTTGAATGGAAAGGGAACTTCATGGATAAAGGACACACCATATTAGATGGAAAGTATGGAGAGAAGTTGTCAATGATACTTTCTAATAATGACCTCATCAGGAAAAAAGTAATCTTTGACAAAAAATACAGGATCCATATAGGAGCTAGAGAAAGCTGGAGCTTGGACATACAAGATCCAAAGATAGTGTGCTACACTGACGGCTCCAGGAAAGAAACAACAAAACTATCAGGACTGGGAATATACATCATGAACCAGGTAGATGGCCAAGTTACCATGCACCTGGGAAGATGCGCTAGCGTTTTCCAGGCTGAGGTGCTTGCTATTACAGAGGGAGTCAGAATCATAGACAGCATGATCACTGAAAACAAAGAGAACATCATAGTATACAGTGATAGCCAGGCTGCTTTGAAGGCACTAAACAGAGCCGAAACTAACTCGGCCCTAGTAACAGAATGTAAGGAGGCAATTAACGCCTTAGCCAAAAAGACTAAAGTTACCATTGCCTGGGTGCCGGGGCACGAAGGACATATAGGTAATGAGATTGCAGACGAGCTAGCAAGGAAAGGGGCCGATGAGACATTCATCGGCCCGGAACCTAGGCCACCTATATCAAGTAAAATCAGTAAAGGAATAATAAGCAAGATCATAACAGAAGAAGCCAATTTAAGATGGAAGCACAACAAACAGTGCCGCCAGGCAAAAATCTTCCTAAAGACATATGAAAAAAGAAAGTCGAAGCAACTTCTAAAGCTAAATAGAAAGGACATCAGGATTGTAGTGGGTCTGCTCACGGGACAATGTCCTTTGAACCGACACCTAGCAATAATGGGCCTAAAAAGTGATCCCACATGCCCAGAATTCGACAAGGAGGAAACAAGTCTCCATTTCCTGACTGAGTGTCCAATGTACGCGCTGGTAAGATGGGAGACAATAGGCATGGATGAGGTAAAAGAAGAACAAATACAAGAGCTTAACATAAAGGATATAATCGGGTTTGCTAAAGCTTCGGGTAGGTTCAAAGAGGTGGAACTGTCAGTGCAGAGGTAAAACTCATGCGCTGTTGTGGGGAACTGGGTGAAATGGTCCCAAATGAGTGGACTGATCACCCGCCTGTGCCTAACGGGCGTCCCCTCCATAGATAGATAGGAGATAGAACCCTGGTGACAGAGTTTGTCCAAAGTAACCTTTGAACATGCGCACGCTGCCGTTCCAAAATGAGGCCTTTGATTTGCAACGCTGCGATCTCATCAACACTGACGCGCGGAGAAAAGGAAAACGTCGCAGTTTACACTCCCACCACCACATTTAACTATAAGAAAATACTGTATAAATAGCATAAGTTTTTGTAAATATATTAATTATCAACTGGCAGTTAAGTTTGAATCATCTCCTGCACCCCGAAGTACCCAGAACCCTCTGGAAGAGCTGCCATTGAAGTTCCCACTACCCAGTGGATGAGCCGTAGTTCCTTGATGCTTCCAGCATCCTCTCACTGTGGCCAAGACACCCTTAGCCGTCAGTAGATCGGTCTGCACGACGTGCGCACCCCCTTTCCTTCCCCCCTTCCGCCTGTTACCTTAGGTCTCCGGTAACAGACATCCCGTTCTACTAACTACATTCACATACAGCGTTAGGTAGGGATTAGGGACCCCTGAGGTCTTAGGATTGCACCCACACCGTTAGGGAGTTAGGTGTTAGGGCCCTAGGGATCAGAGTAGCTCTCTCTACTTAACGTTTTGTTGTGTGCAGTGGGCGGTTATTACAACCTTACAGTACCTCACCACACTCTACCCCGTTAAATATCCTCGCGATACACTTAACAGGAACACGTTGTAATAGCCGACAACTGTACCTAGTTTTAAAACCGCACAATAAAAACACACCATCTCCGTGTGCGGCAACATGACTTTACATTAATATCAATATCGCTAGAATTTGGAATTCTGTATGGATGGTCAAGGGCTTATCATACAACAGTTGGGTATAGAATGAAAATTACCTGGACGTGGGGGCGGCATATCATCGAAGTTGCGTCTCGGGGGGCGCCCCCCCTGCTGCGAGGGGGGCGCGCGGTTGCCGCCCATGCGCCCCCACTCGCCGGCGCCGCGCGGCTCCTCGGAGGGCCCCCGCGAGCCGCGCCCCCCCTCGCGCTCGCCCCACCGCTCCCCGCCCGCGCCCCCCGCACCGCCCGCGCCGCTCCCACCTCGCTCGCGTTCTAAATAAAAACGATCAATTTCAATATTTGCCCTTCCGTTGGAAGTGTTATGACCGTACGTACCCCAGCCAAATAAAATACACGAGGATGAGATCATGATTGACATTTACCTCCTGAGCAGCAAATGTGCCCTTGCTACAAATTGTTGTATCTTTAACAGACATCAAAATAATCGACACTGCTATCGTGGCTATCGCGTGCCACAACATTACTCCGCGTCAGATAAGTATGCAGAAAAAATCAAATCATGTATACTGTGCTTCGAAATAAGTGTGTACTAATTACGCTTATGTAGTATTTCACTGCAGCTTAGGTTTCATTATCATCGATAGTAGCTCCAAGTTTGCAGGTCCAAGAAGTAAGGGGTCGGAGGAATCACGACCCCTCCACATCGTACATCAAACACATCCTTCCTTTTTGAAGAACTCTAAATACATACTTACATCAGAGACACAACAAGTGTCAGTCAGTCAAAACCATATTACCAGTTTGTCTCAGGAACGTAAAGCGTAAAATGGATTTTCAGAGGAATCCGCATTGAAAAGTGGCTTCACGACGTTTTCCTTCACCTGCAGTGCTGGAATTCGAGTTCGGCCCCCAACAGTTGTTAATGTATTCAAATCAAATCATACTTACCTAATTACAAAATAAAACTCAGTCAAACAGACATTATTTACCAAAAGAGAATGAATGCAACAAACAATTAGAAGCACTCGGCCTCTGTATTCCAAATCATTAGATTAAATACGACAGGCATAATTATAAAGAATCAAAGTTGAATTGAACGATTTTGAACACAGAGGATGGTTAAGTTAATTCGGAGTATTGGGATAATACGTGAACACGTATATTGCGAATCAAATCATTGAAGGGTGCCTTCAAATCAATCACCAAGTTCTAACGCGTGGCTGCAGCGGTGGTGCTTTGTAAATCCATTAGTGGTTTTCAAATGGCTAAAATATGATTTTTTTGTACGTTTTCGATCCCCATGACTCCGCCATTTTGAAAAATTTCCAAAAACTGAATCTATCAAAAAATTCATCAGAATCGGTTCAGAAATGCGACTTGTAGAGGAAAAGCCGGTCACGCATACGAAAGCATTTTTGCCCAAGCTAAAACGTATATAGAAGCTTCGCGCTCACTCGGTCCGTGAACACACGCCACTGCAGCGGTACTGGTGGCTGGTTTGATGGCGCCCTTAGTGTCATTTTGGTGCACGTGTATCCTTATATTGATTAGAAAGAGATAACGAAACAAACACTATACAAAGTGTTTCAAAAAACCCAATAAAAAAAATCCTCGTTGCAACTCTAATAATCCGATGCATGTATTTCAGAATGAAAATTTCATGTATTTACATGACATATTTGACATAATATTTGAAATAGAGCTGTGTAACAATTTTTTTTTAATTAAAAGATGATGCGAAAGAACAGATTTGAAATATATCTCAAATGAAAGATATCAACAATGTAGTGATGACTTTTAACTATGGCGACATTCCTCAAATGTGTGGGATATTCTGGGACAATATTATTTTAATGTTAATATTGATAACAAAAGTAAAAAAAAAAATACTTGGCCAAATAAAGAATTTTTTTTTAAATGTTAATATTGATAACAAAAGTAACAGTATGTTATTTAAAAATTATTTGATAATTACCATATTCATAATATTTTTATTGTTATATTCATATTTATCATCTCAGGTGGTCCTTTGTATTTGATTTTTACTAGGTATTTTTGAAACACTTGTTTATAAAACGGACACTTGATATGATAATGAATGATGGAAAATAAATCCCATACCAAACAAGTTATTTTTATGAAACCGTGATTTTGCAGTAATGGAAAAACACAAATAGACAAAACAAACAAAAATAAACAAAACACGCACAAAATTCATTTGAAGTTCAAGCAATAAATAAAAATAACTAAATATTGAAAAGAATGGTATAAATGATCTGTTGCCTCCAGGACTCTGTTTTATAATAATAATACAGTACACAGCGATATTGCACATCGACCTTTGGAAAGAGATAATCAGCTAAATTGGGCTTCGTAGCGCGTTATCTCTGTCACACACTACCTATGTAAGTGACGTTTGTCAGTCGTACAAGTGCGACAGAGATAACGCTCTACTAGCCGAAGCTAGCCGAATGTCTCTTTCCTAAGGTCGATACGCAATATTTTTCGCCGAATACTGTAAAAATTCGACCAAAATGTAAATTTCAGATTAGCGTTGCCATTTATTAAATTCGTTGTTTAATAAAACAAAGTCCTTTTTGATTTGGTTGCACATATTAAAGTGAGGAAAAGGAATGTAATGAGTGCAGCATTGCCGAAGTCACGTGTCTTGAACTTGGATTAAACAGTAATGCATCTAATAAATCATGGCTGGTTTTATTTTTATAGAGGTACGAACATAAGAATGTTTGTTCGACTAACAATAACCTCCTTTCGAATTATTTTGATGAGCTTTGTAAATCGCTTAAATTTTTTTTTGTTTTGTAAAGCTTTGTAAACTAACGACTACCCCCAAAGTTGTACCTTTCCATTTTTACGGTGACATCAAAAGATGAAACGAATAGGACACGCATGTGTAGTTGCGAGAATTTTGATTACGTTAAAAAGTATGTATGTAGGTAGGTCTCAAAAAATCCTGAATCATTCTTTAATCACTACCCTCAAATTCTTCGCGAAAATCCGGCTTTTATTCATCTTGCGACATCTTAACGAGTTTTGATTAATTAAAATTATAAGACACTAGCATTCCGCTCGGGACTTCGTTCCCGTAAGAATTCGGGAAAATTATGTAGCCTATGTTACTCAAGGATAATGTAGCATCCTAATGGTGAAAGAATTTTTGAAATCGGTCCAGTAGTTTTTAAGTTTATTCGTTACATACAAAAATTCAAATCTTTCCTCTTTAAATACCTATTAGTGTAGATTAATTTGTCCACTAAGCTGAACAACTTTCTCCAAAAAACATGTGTCGAAATATAAAAGGCGGTGATGCAGCCAGCTAATCACAGTAGTATAGAAAGTTATATGGATTTTATTAGAAAAGTTGTTAAGTTTTAGAAGACTAGAGGAGAGGCGTTGGACCTCATATATACACTATAAAGAGAACCACTGCGTTAAATATTGATGAGTGCCTTCGGGCTAAATTTTGACAAGTGAATTAAGAATCACAACCCAAAGTTTCACTAATTTTATTTCGAAACTCTACAAGGCCAATTTTTGTTTTTTCTGTATTTACTGGTATTCCGAAAATTGCAATCCATCTTTAAATCCAAGATGGCGGACGGCGACTTTTTCAAAAATATCATGAGGGTGTCGTCCAAAAGGTGTTTCGAGCTGCAAGTTCAAGAGACGCGGTGGCTTGTTGTTAGTAAGCGATGTTACCGTGTGTGAACCCTCCACCCTGGTGCCGAGGCGCGCGGCGGTCGAGGCCGTCGAAGTGGTCGTACGTACCGCGGCCCTCGCGTCGGAAGCCCCCCCCGCCGCCGCCGCCCCCGCCCCCGCGCCCGTCCCGCCCCGCGTCGCGGCCCCCGCCCCCACCCGCGGCGCCACCGCCGTCGCGACGACCGCGATCGAAACCGCCTCCTCTGAAATCGTCAATCACTCAGTGATTATAACGCCACACAGAGACATAGACTTGCGCCTTTCCCGCATTCCAATTCGTATCACTCCTATACAGGTTCCCTGGAAGAAATTTCTATTTAGCAATAAAGCCGCCTATCATTGCATTGTATGCATTGTATCAAAATTACAAAATTAAAAGTGGAATTAAGTATATTCTATAGACATCATAATATTTGATGAATGCTGCAGCGACCGAAACAGCTGGAAGTCAGTATTGGATAGTTAACTGGTATTAAATACGTAATATGATAATATAACAGAATCCGAAATAAAATTTGATATTAATAAAAAATAAAAAACTTACAGTCTACCAAACTTTTTTGTCCGTCTCTTTCTTAAAAAACGAAATAGTATGTAATTATGGCGGTACCAAACTGTGTCGTCAACTATTCGTATTCCCCTCTCTGTTTTTATAGAGTTTTAAAAATTCATATTTCTTTTTTTAAAAGATATTATAAAACTATCTATACCAGGCTATTTATAAAGTAAAAAAGCTTCGATTTCAATAATAATAATAAAATTGCCAAATACTCTATTATTCTCTACCCTTGTCATGAAGGAGAGTGCTGATATTCTGCTAAGTCTTAGTAACTACTGGTTATACATATTTAAATAGACCGTGATACTATAACCTAGGGAGAGAATAAAAGTTTACACATACTCAGTTTTTATATAGAGTTCATAAACAGTCAGTGTTACTTAGTCAAGAAAATTTCATGGGCGATGAAAAGCTGTAGCATTTCATAGTAGCATGAAGCTAGATATAAAATTAAGACAGGACAATTCTAAAACAGTGTAATTTCATTGCTTTTTTTAATTAGCTCTTAAAATTGAAATTGGCACTGTATATAATATGCCAAAGTCATAGAGGATTCATTTAACTACTAAATTAATGTAGACTTCTAGGTTTTTAGACATCTAACGAAAGTTTAACGTACCTGTCGCTTCTTTTTTCTTCAGCCACATCAATTTTGACAAAATTACCATCTACATTGAGAATCCCATTCATCTCAATCGCCTTGACTAAATCTTCGAGGTACTCAAACTCCACATAGCAGAATCCTTTGAATTTATCCGTTTCTCTGTCCATCACTAGTCTCACATTTTTTATAGCTAGGTCCTGAAAATTACAAATGTTAATGCTGAAAAAGTAGAATAGAACATTTGCTTTTATAGTGTTATTAGCATCCACAGACTTTATGCCCATGCCCTTGTCTAGAATAAGTTTTCTTGATAATATGTACTTGTTTTTTAATTATAATACTATACTTTTCATAGTAGTTTACAATTTATAATAAATATACAGGGCTTTAGGTATCTCTCTTTCAACCTCTCCAGTGGTTAATCAGTCCATGAAACTGAACAACTTTCCCAAGGAACATAGGTCAGAATACGAAAAAAAAATTTTGAGTTCCCATACAAACTTCATCAGCATATAGCGCATTTTGTATGGGAAATAAAATTTTTTTTTTCGTATTTTGACCTATGTTCTTTGGGGAAGTTTTTCAGTTTCATGGACTGATTAACCACCCGAGAGGTTGAAAGAGAGATACCTAAAGCCCTGTATATGTATAGAATCTTACAATAACTAAGTGCGTATTTGTAAGGCCCTGTTTTTCTTTTATAATTCTCTATTTGACTTCACTGGTGTCACAAAATACCTTATCATACCTTGTTTTAAACATATTATAACAGGCTCTTACCATGATTTTTGTTTTAAATCAGTAGGTATCTGATATTTCGGCATTTATTTGTCTGTTTAATCCTCAAGATGCTTCTTAACATTTTGATAACCAAACATTTTTATTTAAGTATTATATCCATATACAGAATGAGACTCAGACTCTGATCTATACTTAAGTAGCAGCCATCTTTGTCATTTTGAAATAACAATCAATACTTGAGTATAGATCAACACTTAAGTCTCCTCGTGTAATACAGGCCTTAAAGTCCCATGTTTATTGTACAGTCTATTCTTGGCTATCAAAGGGTTAAACAACTTATATTGATGATGATGCCCACAAGAAGAGATAATAGCAATCTTATATTGAATCCTTTCTTTATTGATTTAAAAAATCAGTATATTGAATCCAGTAATAATAATTTATAAACCATTAGGAATTTTCAAATGACTATAAATTAGCAAATGGGATGTGACCTTCATTTCATTAAGACAAGGCAAGCAAACTGTAATGTATAAGCAAGCTAAGATTTAGAAAAAAGAACACATTTTGATTAAAAACATTTCATGTTTTAGTAAAGGGTATCTGCCAATTCCCATAGAAAAAACCCCAGGTCCGGCGCTAAAAAATAATATCTCAGATTTTTAGATAAATAATAGTAGAAACAAAGTGAAGTGTCGCTATTTCAAAACTCGGTAGTTAACATTTTTTTTTCGGAGAATCTGAGATACCATTCTTTAGAGTTGGGCCTGCAGCAATTTTTCTATCAATTTTCTTTTTTTGTTTTTTTCACCGAATTTTGAAACAGCGACACTTGAGATTGTTTCTACTATTTGGTTGTCTAAAATCTGAGATACAATTCTTTTGCGCCAGGCCTGGGGCATTTTTTGTTTAATTTTATAACTTTATTAATAAGGGCGAACATTTAACGTTAGCTGTTCGTATCTGTGGTCTTTGCCTACTCTAACAGAACAAATTACAAAGGTGTGAGCTTATTTCTCTATTTATTTAAACTTTTCTCTATTATTTATTTATTTAAAGGTGTACTTTAACTATACAAAAAATGAATTTGCTTTCTTCACATATTGATATATACCTGGAGTGAGACCAAAGCTAATACAAGAGGGCAATAGCAGGTATATTGAGAAGGTTTTGGCTCCTGAATCAAAACAGATCATAAATGTCTTCTTACAAGCGTAAGTGTATAATCACAAGCTCAATGAATGAGATGAAACAGCTAACATTAGCGAGCTGTCATGATTATTGGAGCATAAAAATTCGCAATAATTAACAATTTGATTTAGAGCTTATCTACTGTTACTAGTGGATGTTCCTATTCAAAAAATTGTATTTAAGGTTCATTTGTCATGGAAAATTGATATAGAACAAGAAATTCTTGGCGGTATGCATATAAAACGCAGAAAAGAGTCTGCAGATACTGTGATAACAAAAACTGTACTCACAGGAAAAATTCTGTTAATATCGCCTTGAATGATACCGGAGGGTAGATTGCCGACGTAAGCCTTGTATGGGGGCTCGGAGGGCAGCGGCCGACCACCCAGCGTCCTCCTGCCGCCACCAAAATCCCTGCCACAGTCATAATCACCATGGTGCGTTATAACCTATAAAATGTCTCACAGACCCTATTTATAAATTTAATTCAATATAAACTATCGTATTACATTCCCTAACTGACAATAAGTTGCTATAAATTCACAGCTTTTGCTAAAATTCACACTTTCATTCAATGTTATCGCGTTGTCAAAACAAGCAAATTTAATTAGGAGAAATAGTCGGATCTCCTGTTCCAATAATTAATAATATGTGGAAATACGTACTTCATATTTTAAAACGCAAATAAACGCGTTACAAGTAGTATATTACAATAAATACCTCGGATTTCCATCATCGAATCCACTGCGACCTGCCATGTTTAGTAACATGGAGTACTAAGAGCGCGCGCGCAACTGTTTCTGGATATGGCCCACCAAAGATTTTGCTAAGTTTTTTTTCTATTTTTCTATACTGTTCAGTGATGTTCTGATGATTTCCCAATGTAAAAAAAAAAGAAATTAACCTTGTTACTTTTAACTGAATCCAAATTCACTTAACAATAGAAAGTTAGCATATAGAAATTAAAGTTACAAAAAAATCCTTAATGAAACATTACCACATCCAGTAATTTATTCCTCAAAAGTAAAAAAAAAGAAACTGTCTTTGGCGGTCTATGGTTAGCTTTACTGTCTATGATCAAATTGTTAAACGTTCCGTTTACAGCATGGTGACGATCTTGGATTTACAAAAAAAAATATTTTTTGGTTGTAATAAATGTAATAATAATCGAGAAGACATTTTTATGCTACTCAAACTTAGAAAAGTATGGTAATTCAATTTTGTCTTTTAGATAAATTCTATAAACTTTAATGTAATTTATAGTTTTGTCTATAAGTCACAAGCATAGGTCTTATGACTTAGACAAATCATGATATTTATGAACTGTTCTCATGAAAAATAAGAAACTATTGTCATTTTGTCATTGTCAATGTCAAGGTCTTTGGCGGGAACCCGGCGTGAGCGGTTGCTTTGTCAATTGAATTTTAGTTTTCGGCGTGAAAAAGTTGTTTAATGTGTAATAGTGATAGTGTATTATGCAGTAAATTGACTAAAATTCGTGTAATTATGAAAAATTCAAGTGATAACAGTGTTTCTGCTCCGTTTGGTACCGACAAAGATCCTCGCGGTTGTGCTTCTCGCCGCCAGTTTTCGTACAACAGACACTATCCGGTTTTACGTAGAACATGAGGAGCTTAGGGCTTAGGTTAAGTTGAAGAAAGAAGATTTTTCACTGAAGACATGGCTGTATGGACATAGTTTCCTTTGCCTTTCCCGAAAGGGATAAATTTAACAAAAAAAAAATTGTCAATGTCAAATTGCACGAGTCGTGTTTCATTTGAGAACGCGAAATTATGAAAAAAATGCTGGTTCCATGTGGTTTTATATTGCTGTAAAGTTAAAATAAGTTAAAAATGAAGGACGAAACAGAGGCAGATGTTTCGCAAAAGAATGAGAAAGTCACTACGTCCCTGCTGGAAGCATTTGACTTGCTTAGGGCTCCGAAGGTTGAGGAAAAGCTTATTGGTGGCGTAAGAATAGTTTCTCAGTTACAGGGCAATGAGGTTAGTTTTTAGAACCTTATTCTTGACAAAACTTTTAATTTCATAATTCTTTGATAATTCTAACCTCACTATAACTACTTGTTTTCAGAATGAAAAAGATGTTCAATACGTGTTGAAAAGATTGGTGCGCAGTTTAGGCGCGAATGTCCCAGAGGTCCGCACCGGGTACTTTGCCACTCTGGTGGCACTGCTGGTCAAATTCAATCAAATTACCATCAGTCAGCTGTTGGAGTTGGTTAAAAAAGAGCTACATGCTAGTAGCGGATCTTCCAAAAGTGTAAGATAATAGTTATTTATAAATCTTCTGGGTTAGCATCCTCGACCATGTTTTCGCCCTTGAGCCAGATCGTGATCAAGAGGAAACCCATAATCAATTTAAAAAAATGTTATACTGACAGGCTTAAAACTTGGGTTGGAGTGCTATGTTAGGGATTGTTGCTTTACATATTTTGAATATGTATAGGCAACCTCCTAAATGCACCCTAACTTATTTGTGCTACCAGTTTCATATTTCCTAAAAATAAAATAGTCAACTTTTTTCTTTAATTACACGAGAGCAAAAGAGGAAATACCTAACCAAATCAAATTTTAAATCTTATAGGAGGTAGGAGATGTAGCTTTGGGCCAGATCCTGGTGTGTGGAGCCGCATTCCGGTCTGGTCTGCTACTGAGGAGTTCTGAGGAGGAACAGAAGGAAGCCATTGAGCAGCTGATAGCGGCCAGCAAGAAAAAATCTTACCTTAGCACTGCTGCCTCTTTGATTCTGCTAGATTTTATCAATGGGGTAAGTTTTTTGAAAGTTATTAGTTTAATTCTTTAACTGTTGAAACTTAAAACAAATATGATGTATGGTGTCTTGTCTTTACCACAACATAACTGTTTGCAAATGGTTTAAGCCTGTTCTATTATTTTTTTATTATGAGAATCTTATATTAACTCTTGACCGAAGTCATGGATGAGGTCAACCATACAGATATTTGTAAGGGTAGATTTTAATTTTAACTTGTAGAAAAATTACATAACATTCAGAGGATAATATAATTAGCAAGATTCACACACTTCAACTTTCCAGCATGAGCTGCTATAGAGTGAGGAACAGGCTGTTATGGAGGTCTAAAAAAAATTATCAACTAAATGTTTCTGGCTATACCCTAAAATTGATGTTGTGAATATGCCTAATTTGAAAAGAAAAATCCTTTCATAGAACGGTGCACTTTAAAAACTCATGTTATATTGAGATATTAGGATATAGCTGTGTCCATGACACAGCCATATCCTGATTGTTTTTCATCTCAATTCTATACTTTTCTTTTCAGCTAAATGAAGAGCAATTCTCCACAGTGATTTGGCCTCACATCAAAAGTGAATTCAAAAGGGATGTAAAGGAGCAGACACTAGACTCTCTCTATTTACTCTTGGTATTGCATAATAAGTTCCCAGGCAAGGTAAAGCTGCGTAAACTCATAGGTGCATCTGAGTTACTGTCTGAAGAAAACATACATGATGTATGTGAAAAGATTATGGTAAGTTTGTAGCAAAAATAGTAGATTTAATTAACTATATTAATTTGTTGAAGAAAATGTAACATCTTAATGCTGGATGGAATAAATTGATAAGAAAGAATGGTTAGACTAACTCAATGAAAGCAGAAGGCACTGACAGATCATGGTGTAACTAAACTAATTTTAGTAGTTTTATTATTATTTATAATGTTATTATGTAGCTTAGTTACTCGCTGATAACAGTGCTTTATTGGTGAAAGAATTGTTAAATTCGGTTGACTAGTTTTTCATTAGAAACATTAAAACACACAAACCTTATAATATAAGTGTAGATGTAGCTAATCTTCCTGCTCCAATGAGAATTTCAAAAATTACATAATTGATGTAAATTTTACAGCTATATTTCTGCAAAGTTTTATTAAAATTAATTCAGAAATTTTTGTATGAAAGAGTAACAAATCCTTACAAATTTTTTTAAATACATTTTTTTAAATACATTTTAGTAGTTTTGTAATTTTTGCGAGAATCGGTTTCTCTTTCTAAAAAAATATATAAAAAGTTTAGTTTTAAGTTTTCAACTATTGCTACCGAGTTTTTTTACTTAAATTAATAGAAAACTACAACTACCAACTAACAACTCAAATTCTTAATTGTGCATGTACAGTGTGTATTACAGTAAAATATCTGTAATCGTTATTTCAGGGGGGACTGGACTATAACTCAGTCAGTCATCCAATCTTCACAGAGATTGGTATAAAGATTGCCAATTCTCCACATCTACAACTCTTTTGGACTTCTGGCATAGACAGCCAGATGAACAAACACAACAGGAACAGAGAACTAGTAGCCATCAACCTACTCACAACTATCCTTAACAACATGCAAGAAAATGTTGAAGTCATACCAGAATTACTAAGCAGGAATTTCTTTAAACTTTTCATGGACTGGTTCAAAGGTCTTCAGACTGCCAGCAAGATAAGAAACAAGCGCGACAATGAAGACGATCACAAAATAATGATAAAGAAAGAGAAGGAACTACTGAATGCCTTAGCTAAAGCCCTCAAACAAGAAAAGGTCAGCAGCAAAGTCAGAGTTGAGACTTTAAAGAAGTTGTTAATTAATCCTGGCGAAATGAACTTTACTGAGATTACAGGGACTAGTATAGTAAAATCGATTATCGCAGATTTAGATAAAGATGGCGTCAAGAAGATGGCAAAATTGTTCAAAGGAGTCCTCCTGAATACTTCAAAGAAAGTTATAAAAGAAAATGTGGAGAGAGCATGGTATAACAATGAGAGAGTGAAGGCTGCAGAGTTGATCTCGTTCCTGGTCAGCCATGAGACTGTGAAGGATGACACGGATTTTAAACTCACTTACATGAAACTACTAATGTGCTTCGGTTTCTTCAAAATGGGTGGTGACGACAACGTTGCTGTAAGCTCTGAATTATCAGGTAAATTATACATATATACTAACATCAAATTATTTGTAAAATCAAAAACCTGGGGCTCTTTACTAAGCTGATCCAATTTATTTTTTTCAGGATCAATCAAGTCATGTTTCTATCGCTGTTTCACCTCGCGTTTCTCCAGTGCCGACAATCTAGTCACAGTACTGTCTTCTCTCTGCTCCTTCATATGTAGCCTTCTGCAAAAGGAAGAAGTTCGCAACAAAATGGAAAAGCAGTTCCCCAAAGAAAATGTCGAATGCTGGGAAATGCTCACCGAAATTTGTGCCAAGATTGAACAACATGAATCAAAATCGAAAGTTGATAAAGTGTTCCTGATACTGCTGTATCAACTAGGACTATTCCTATTCTCAGAACCCACTCACGTCAAGGTCGCCAAAAGTTCTATAAAAGAACTGAAAAGTTGTTACGAACATTACAGGAAAACTAAGAAAAAGAAGGGTAAAACACCAGAAGAAGATTTAATAGCGGAACCGGAATGGATTGAAGTTCTAATTGAAGTTTTACTTTCTATTCTATCTGTTGAGTCAAGTGTATTGCGGTCTGTAGTACAGTGCGTGTTTAGATTGCTTTGGGAGTATCTAACTCCGTCGTCGATCGGCCAGATAGTATCCGTCTTAGATCCCGAAAGTGACTCGAACCCATTGACCCAAGAAAGCGATTCTGAAAATGATGAATCGGACACCGAAGAATCGGAAAATGAAGATGACGAGGATAAAGAAGAAGAAACCAGTAAGGAAGACGAAAGTGACAGCAACATAGAAGACGAGGATGATGATCAAGAAATGAAAACACCAGAACAGCTAAGAATGGCGGTTCAGAAAGCGTTAGGTGCTGCGGCGAACGATTCCGACGTGGAGAGCATAGATGCCGACATGATTGATGAAGAAGAGGGAAAGAGACTAGACGAAGCCTTAGCAGAAGCTTTCAAACAATTCCATCAGAGTAAAGGCAAGAAAGCTAAAAAAGACAGAAAAGATAAGAAGACTCTCTCGGATTTCAGAATCAGAGTCCTGGATTTGGTAGACATCTATTTGGAAAAGGACCCTTCCATGGACATCTGTCTTGGTTTAATAGCCCCATTAACAAGATGCTTAGAGTTCTGCCTCGCCGATAGTCAATTTGGCGAACTAGAAAATCGTTTGCGAAAAACGATCAAGTTTCTTGCTAAGGTCAGAAAATTTTCCACTACAGATGACGTAAATTCAGATGTGTTGTGTGAATACCTGAAGGCGAACATTGATAAGGGGTCACGATCTCATTTCATGTTTCAAGCAATTGGCGATGTAATCACGCATTTCGCCACTTTCATCATTCACTGCTCTAAAATAATTGAGAATAGGAGTCCTAAATCTAAGAAAAAGAGCAAATCTAATTATTCAATGGAAAACATTTTGAAAGATGCTTTGCAAAACTACTTCCAAAATCGTAGCTGTTTACTACCTATTATTTTCTTCCACGAAATTTTGCAAGCAGATTGGGAGCCTACATATAATTTGGCTCCTATTGTTGTAGAAAATATTTTTAACAAAGACGTCAGACAGTTTCGTCGCAACGAGGGTCTGAAGCTCCTGACTGGATTTTACAAAGCTCTGAGAAGAAATAAACCTTCATGTGATAAGCTTCTTGATAAACTTTCTAACATGGAAGCCACTTTTGAAAATAGACTTACAACCATTTTGCCCAATAAAGATTTTGAAGTAAAACATCACTTCTATGTTGTTCTTCGAAAGCTAATAAACACAATGAAGGTGTTTCATGAAAGCTGCCACATAGAAAGTAAGATAGACTTCAAACAAATGTCGGAGAAAATAGAGGCCATTAAGAAAAATGTCAGACCTGCAAAAATAAATAAGAATCCGGTAAATGATACATCAAATCAAAATGGAAAACCTAAATCTAAAAAGAAGAAAAATAAGCGAAAGTTTAAAATGAATGGCCTTAGTGAACCCCTGGCTAAGAAACCCAGAAAAGATTCAGGTGCAAGTGAATAGATAGTAAAGAGAGATACCTCATATTTTTGAACGAATAAATGTACAATAATTTAAAATACTTTTGTGTTTAATTCATAGATTTCACCTTCGTTATTACATGGAAGTAATTCAATCAATATTCTTGGAAAATTCATACAACGCCATCTAACACTAAATCAAAGCTACTTTGACCGTGTAATTCCATCGGTACTGGATAGAATTGGTTCTGCCGTTCTCCGGAAGATGTCACTAATTCTCAAAACCTCTCAACTTTCTCAAACAGATGACAGAACTAACTTCCGTCAAAATGTTGACACATTTAAATAAGTATTTGGGTGCGTTCAGCTTTCTTGAATGTGTGGTATCAATTTTCAATACGATCTATGACTCACGACTATTTCATTCAGCATTTTTATTAATTTATATGTTTTGCTTTTTAATGACAATGTCAAAAAAGTTTCAATAAATATTTTCTAATCGTAGGCAGGTTCAGAAACTGAAATAATATAATTTCGTAAAATTGAACGCGATTTTATTTTACCAAATTGTAACACTTTACCGGAAACAAGCAACAACTCATATGTTTCACAACCTGCCCAAAACTCAGCCAGCCATCTTTTGTGGAAAAATCATTTGTTTCGTGTCGTCAGGGTAAATTTCACAATTGTAATTAATGTCAGAGCCACAGTCCTCGCTTTTATTAAAAAAGCAATTAGCAGGTATGTCTATCTTATGTGTGAGATCAATTTATACGTGCATGTCTCTGCTGCCACCAGCGTCGAGACAACTTTTCCGTCCAATCATTGACCTCAGCAAGTCAAATTATACGATCTTTGTGGTTCCAGAGACGACACACGTAATTCTTGTTATTTCCTCGAGGTTCCCGTGTATAAATTATGTTTTTTTAGCAATTTGGAAGTGTGATTATAAAATCAATACCCGCAGCAGTGTCGGGCATTCTGTGCCAGAGAGTACCTAATGATAACTAACTTTTCTATGTGTATTTACGGTTCATACTTGGCAGTGTTTCACGTTACCATTATCTATTTGTGTTCAAAAGTGTGTGGAAAGCTTCAGTTTCGCGTATAGTCGACGTAACCTTATAGAATTTGTGTGGTTGTTTTCAGAACTGAACAAAAATCCGGTGGAAGGCTTTTCTGCTGGATTGATAGACGACAATGACATATACAGATGGGAAGTTCTCATTATTGGTCCTCCAGACACACTATAGTAAGTAATAAAGTGTTAAATATCTTTGAGAAAATCTGTAGAAGTAAATTCTAATATCACAGTAGGTAGATAACCTCTCTGCCATGCCATTGCCTAATCGAACTGAATAGTTAACACATGTTATTTTAGTAAATTTAACAAAAGTACTGTTATTAAATAGTAGTCATAATTATATTGAAACCATAGTCCATTTTACATAAAATTATGCCATATTCAATAACTCTTAATCTAGAGTTTCTGGAATACAGTATTTCTGTTGCCATCTTAAGGTTTATAACCATAAGTTCTTTATCTGCCCCCAGCGTTAGTCAAATTCACCACAAACCTACTTGACTATACCATCATGATAAGAAATTTTATAATACTAAGTATTTTCCTCACATGTTTACAAGTATCTTTTATCTTACTAATATTTCATGGAAGAAAAGGCAAGACAGTCTAAAATAGATAGTATCCCAGGCAATCGTTTGATTTTATAACTACTTACCTACTTGAAGCTCTGTGTATCCCAGGAAAACAGGAGCAGTGTCACTATATGAAGTAGTTGTGAAATCTATATTGCTAGTTTGATTGACATTCCATATTTAAATGAAACTACTGAGTTACTATACTTATCCATATCTTTAATCAAAAGCATTAACTTTTTGAGAATCACTGTTTAAATCCAAACGAAGTAATTTTGTATGTAGAAGGCCCATTAACGTTGTAGTATGTACATAATTTATGCCTTTGCTTCGTCTTATTGGCCCCACTGCAACTGTTGAGGAACGCAGACTCATCAGCACCAAGATGAATTTGGTCAAAATTGGGTGAAGGTTCGAAAATGTGCTTCTGAACTAATTCTGTCTGAGAGTAAATGAGTAAAAAATTCATAATATTGATTTATTCATATAAACTTGCAAAATCTGTACCAATGATGGCTGCTTTAACCAGGAGTATCAATGTAATAAGTATTGTAATTCACACATACAGAACTACTGTTTTCGCCATATCCAAAGAACAAAAAGTTCTATACTATAGAAAGAGTAGTCACAAACCCTGGATTTTACATTTCTATAACTTAATTTTATAGAAGAATTCGAAATAGAAGAATTTCTTTCAAGGAGAGATTGTGCCACTGAAGAAAAGTGAATATTATTAATCTTAACACCTTTATTTATTGAAGTGGCAATTATCGTTTTTTAGAGTTTACTTGATACTGGCAGTTAGGGGTTGCTCATTCAAGCTCCATTAAGTGGCTGGTCATGCAGTGCCCAATGAAAAAGAAGATTTGAACTTACATCCACCATAAAAGTTAAATCTGTAATGAATAAAGATGATTTATTTGTTATTATAATTATTTTGTGTAAATTTTTCAGTGAGGGTGGGTTCTTCAAAGCGCACTTACACTTTCCAAAGGAGTATCCTCTGAGGCCACCACGGATGAAATTTGTTACTGAAATATGGCATCCAAATAGTAAGTACACATCTTTTTATGGGTTAATAATGTGTAGTTATAGGATGGTAGACTAATATTAAGTATAATAAATTTATTTGAATAATATAAAAATATTTGAAATTGATCAAAATTTCATTTAGTAAGAGAAGTATTTTAAAAGATATTGAAAAACATTTTTAACCAGGCTATTTATATGGTAAAAAAGCTTCGATTTCAATAATAAATAAAAACATAGGAATTTACAATACACATCCTTAGTTTGAATCCAGGGTTTTCATATTCAAAGCCAGTTATCCATTCACTCAAGAAACAAAAACTTTTCTTAATGCTTATTTTATCCTCTCTAAGGGATAAAAGGTATTAAAGTCAAACCAATCATTTTTTTCATGAAATGTTACATGTTTGAAAAAAGGCGATTACGGCATTTTCAGTCAAGTCACATGAGGAGTTTTTTTCAGCAGTGGGATCTAAATCTACGGTCTGTATTACAGAATGCGACTTAGATTCTGATCTACACTTAATAAGTAGCAGTTGTCTTTGTCATTTTGATAGTGAGAGAAAGAGACCACCAATAATTAAGTATAGATCAAGACTTGAGTCTCCTTCTATAATTTAATACGGGCCTAAAACAGCTAAGATGAGGAAAAATAGGCATGAAAACCGTAATTTTGTAACATGAATTATTTAATATCTGTAACTAGCTTAGCAAAGCTATCATGTCTATTTTTAATGTTTGATGGTTTTCCATACATTAAGTAAAATTAAAATAGTGCTAAGATAATAATTTCAGTAAGAATGCATGCCTATAATACAAATTGATCCTTTCCTTACTATTATTATAAATATGGAAATATCTTTGCTTGTCTTTCTCCAACACCTCATGAAGCAATAGCTTGTAATTTTAATTATACTCAGAATATATATTTTTTCTAAGAAGCAAAGTGGTACAGACAGCAGCGCGTCAGATTACCCTTTGCATTTCAAGGTCAACATGTGTAGCCTGATGTGCTGGCGTGTGTACATTGGCTAATTTTCCATTTGAACTAACAATTCGCGTGTGGAAGGCGTTGTGTCTATATTCAGCGGGAATACTTATGTCTTGTGTCTTTATTGAGCAACTTTTAAAGTAAAATAAAGGATATTACATAGAATTGTTACGTTGTTGCTTCCTAGGCATAACTTAAATCATTTATAAAGTTTACACTATTTATTAGAGGATGATTGGAGCACGCCTCCGACTTTGTCCCTGTCCGAATTCAATTTATTGCAAACTGTCCAAGTCCATACGATTTACATTTGATATCCCAAAACTCCAGGGTATCAATGAGACCACGTATATGAATCAAATAGCATATACATTATTTATCAATTATTAAAATTACAAATTTTTATTTTTCATACAAAATAATTAGTGAATAGCCCCATATCATAATCTGTTATGTCAAATATACCTAAATGTAACTGTTCTTTCAGTTGAAAAGAATGGTGATGTATGCATATCAATACTTCATGAACCTGGTGATGATAAATGGGGTTATGAGAAGGCATCAGAACGGTGGCTACCAGTGCATACAGTAGAGACGATCCTCATCAGTGTCATCTCTATGCTGGCCGACCCCAACGACGAGAGCCCCGCTAATGTTGATGCTGCGGTATGTTTCAAAACATCAATTTTCCAATCACTTCGAATAATTTTAATGCACTTTTCACTTATTCTAACTGTAGATCTCTTGTTAATTTTTCCTAGTGTACCAGGTCACAGACTTCCACCCAGATTTTAGATGGTTTGTTTTAAACTTGCTTATAAACTAATTAGAATCATGTTAGTAATAGCATTCATATGTAAGCTCATGCTGTTGTTCCTTATGATCATTTCATTCATTTATTCACTTCTTTTTATTATTTTTGTTGTTTTAGTCTCATTCATTATTATTTTCGTAAATAAAATATCATGTAGTTTATAGTTATTCCATCTCATGAACCCATTTTTACATTCTTATATTTCCATTACAGAAAGAATGGAGAGAGCGATATTCGGATTTCAAAAAGAAAGTTGCCAGATGTGTTAGGAAAAGTCAAGAAGATTGCTTCTAGAAGCGACAGAGGGATGTAGTATGCAGATTTTTATTGTTGGAAAAGGGCCTCATGACATGACAGTAACACAATATACCACAAAGACTGGTTCCCACACCAGGCTCGAGTTCTCTCGACCACCAGACCACAGTAGACCAGCGCTCATTATGTTTCTCTTTGCAGAAAGAATGGAGAGAATCATACGCGGAGTTTAAAAGAAAAGTAGCACAGTGTGTGAGAAAGAGCCAAGAGGATTGTTCCTAAACAGTGCCCTTTTTCATTGATATAGTCGGATAGTGAGTGTTTGGTGACGCAGTGAGAGTAAGCCGGCCCCGCGCTCCCGAGCGGCCCTCCACCCGGCCCAGAGACAATATTGAAATTGATTTAAAATAAATACTTATTGTAATTAAATGGTATCGCTGCCGTGTTTTATAAATAATAAATTAAAAATAGAATTGAAGGTCTTTTTCATCTTTTTTAAGACATGTTAGCTAGCTCTTGTTATGATAATGAAATGTGTATGGTAATTTTTTTTATAGAAAACAAATCTGCATTTTATTCTTTTACTTCATGGTTAAAAGTTTGATCTCTATATTTAGTAGAAAACCAAATCTGAAGTTATTTAACTACTATTTATTACGTACTGGCAATTTTCATAACACGCTATGAGAAATGAACAATGTATTAAATATGTAAAGATTTGTGATTTCACATGTAAAATGTTGGTTACCACAGAAAATGCAATCAATGTGACTATACTGGTACCTAAGCAAATAATAATGTCGCTACTCAGACCCACAACTTGATTAGTGCTAATTTTAGTAGATATAAAACTAATTATAATTTTTACTGAATAAATACATTTTTGTAAAATTCCTACTTGTATGGCTTGCTTTCCCTCTGACACTTAAGGAATCTTATCTTATGATAAATAAAATAAGAACATTGCGATCAAATTGTTATAAATAAAATGAAGAGTTCTGCTGCTGCTGACTTATGTATGGTATCATGAATTGTTTGATAGGGTTGTATAATTGATATCTTAATACTTTCATTTGTTATCACTGTGGCAAAAACTTTCACTCATAGCAATATTAAAATGCCACTGAAGTTTTATTGATAAATAAGGCATAGAATAATTAACATTATTAGGTATAAAATCTTAGCTGAAATACAAATCAAATCTTATTGTTGGTGGGGATGATATAAAGTGACAGAATTGCCTTGATGATATATGCATATAGTTCTTTGAGTATTAATTTATGATGTGTGTACAAAAATATTTTTACCTGTGTATGTAAATTTTTTTTATACTATAAAAATCATAATGCTGTGAAAATGCTATTTCATTTGCAGTCCTCTAAATTCCTTTTGTGACATTAATAGACTATTAAAATCATTAATAAACATTAAAAATGTAATAATTTTGTTTTTCTAAATGAAGTACCTAGATCATTAATTGATATTCATTTTAATTTGTGTTTAAAAACTATTTATTTACAAAAAAATAAATAAATTTAACAATATTTACATCATTCACTGTCAGAGTTTTCTACTATAACTCCACCATAAATGTCCCTAGAACAAAAAGTACTTTCAAAACATTTTTTGAATACTGATTTCACCATGGTTTTGGACGTAGGTGAAGCTGGTATGTTGTCACAGTCCATTATGTCTTCAAATCTATTTGGTTCTATATTTCCATTAGGCCTTCTTAAATTATTAAAGTTCTCAGGTATCACATTTTCTTCAGGTATGTCAATAAAATTAAATAAATGAGAATCTTCATCTAAGCACTTTGAAATTTCAGTATCAACATGTAGTTTCTTTGTGGCTGGACCATCAATGGAGGTGTTTTCTTTTCGTTTAGACCTCTCTGAATGAGCTGTGTTCTGTGTCGATGTGGCTTGTGTTGCATTGTCTGCTTTGGAAGTGGCCAGAACAAAATGTGCTTCAAATGTAGTCCCATTGTGGACTATAAAAACTGCAGGACGGCCTGTAGTCTCAAAGTGAAGCTGTAATGGTAAACTCAAGGCTTCTGCAAAAGCTAACAAGGCTCTGAATTCTTTTAATGTAAAAGTAATTGTTGTCTCAGTTCCTATAATATAGCTATCAAATTCTGCAGGTTTTAGACTGATCTGTGTCCTTATTATTTTGGTAAGATCCAAGTTATTATCAATGTAATTTCTGAGGATAAGAGATGTTGCTGAAGCTTCTAAAGTTACTTGATCATCAGAACTTTGAAAATTGCTAAGAGCTTCTGATAGTATTCTTTGAGGAGACGTTATCCTGAAAAAAAAGAAATTAGGTAGAAAAAAAGTTGCAGTTAATTTTAAAAACTAAACAGTTTATGAAACCTTACCTATTAGGGACTAAATCCTTTGTGTACACAGCCTGCATAGCTTTACAGTCTAATATAGACACATAATGGGTTTTGACAATCCCATGCTTGCATTTCAACTGAAATATTAACTTGCATGACTCCGGATCCAATTTTATTTCTAAGTTTTCCACTTGCTTGTCCATATGATTTGGCGATTTGAAAGCATTTAATGCAGATTTCATTGATATTTTACACTTCAAGCCTTCGTTGTCCTCAGTGGAGTAGTAATTGTAGTTAAAATGTGAGAAAAAATTCTTATTGAACTTCACCATGGCGTAAGCAGATTCGGCAGCATTTAATGTCCTCAGGAGTACACAGTCTGGTAGCGATTCAAGGTATAATTCATCTCCAAATCTTGCCAAGGCATGAATTGTGCGACCTAAAACTATTTTAGAAGACGCGAAATATTATTATAGTAAGTAATAGGAGTAATTTTAAATTTGAAGAAATAAGTACTGCGCCTACCTTTTACGTTTGGTCCTGGAACGTGGCACTTCATATTCGTACTTCGTCAATAATTAAACTTTAGCATGTGTGCTTGAAAATATATTTAAATTATATAGTTCAAATAGTGCTTTTTTGCCTGAATTATAAATAATTAATAAATAACCTGCCGCCGTTTCGCCGCACTTTTGACATTATTTTTTTTCCGGCTTATTATTAATCTTTTTTGTTGGACCATTACGGGAAAGGCAAAGAAATCTAAGTCTATAATACAGACATATTTTCTGTGTATTTCAAGCTCCTCCTATTCTCCGTACTCTTTTGTTTACGGAGATATTAGGCGGCGAAAAGTACTGCCGAAAAATCAGAAATAAACGGGAACGGGGCGAATAGGTACACGTCAGAACTAAACTAAACTAGGTACATGCTAGGTACCTAAATGGGATGGATACGGAAAAAGAACTCTATAAGGAAGGAGAAAATAAACAAGACTCAAAGATTGATGTGGCCGTGGGCCGTGGCCACCACCTATGGCAAATGGCAACACTAAATTAGTTGTCAAAAGATTTCGTGTGAGTATGGTGTGACTGTCTGTCGATTTTTTATAATTTTTAAAAATTACGTTCAACACGAGTAAAAGTACGTGTTTACTTGGAAATGTTTGAAAATTAATTTAATTATTTGTAACAATCTTTCCGCTAAAATGGAACAAAGTGGTAAGTTGTAGATTTTATTCAACCTAAACTTTAATTATAACTTCGTGCGGCGGAATCAGCTCTTTGTTAAATAATTCTGCTTTGTAGTTTATGAAATCAATAATCTGCGTATGAGCACTCTAATATGTGCATTATTTCCGACGTCTTGTTAACCAATTCTTCAATTTACATAGGTACCGTTAACCTTCGTAAAAGAGGACGACGACAAGCGACGTTCGATTTATAACTAGGTACCATTTAACTCTTCGCGTATCTTTTCAGATTATTTTAATTTAAAAAATGTTTGGTGAAATAAATTAAAACATTCCTACCTAACTGTTCGTGTGGTCATATCATTTCTGATGCATTATTTTCTTTTACTTACCTATTAATTGCCAGCTTGGCTGTGCAGATATTTGTAAAACTAAAATGTTGGTTTTGTTAAATAGCATTTTTTTATAACATAATTGTACTGATGATTACATTTACTTAAATAATACAGATTTTTTGCCCAACAGTGGGACATTGACGGCTTGATATAATAATGTCATAAAAAAAATCCTATTATAATAAAGCTAAACTTAATCCCTCCTGCCAACTTGGTTTCTGAGCCTAATTCCAAGGTCTGATATTGCATTCATTGCTATATTTGATTTCCATTTTCTCTGATCAGCCTTTGGTGCAGAAGCAGTGAAAACAGGGCGTAAAAAGAGACTTACCTGTAGTAACATTAATACCTATGTATATTTAAAAAAATATAAGCCACATTAGACTTTATCAAAACAAGTATATTTTATTGCACACACAACAAAATTAAAAGTACACATAGCAGCAATCCAGGCTATACATGTTGACCTTGAAGTCTCTCTTTATCTCGCTCGTAATAGCGCTGGCTTTTGTAATGCAAATGAGTAACCTAACATGCTGCTGTCTGTACATCAAGAGACTTATAATAACTAGAGTCAAAATTAATATAAAATGAGGCGGCCTTATAGCTTCAAGCCATCTCTTCTAGGCACATTTCGACTTCATTCTTCTTTAATGTCTATTTTGCTTGTAGTTTTGAGAATTAAAACATGAGAATTTTTAAACTTTTAGTAAGGTTTTATTCTGATTAAAAAAATTCGATCTATCTTACAAAAAAAAAACACTAAAGGAAGTTTGATGCACTACTGTCACGCACGTAATGGACCAATCTAGAGTCTAAATACGGAAATGGGAGCCCCTATTACAGTTTAGTTTATTTAGGGCGCTGCAAGTCGGGAAACTAAAATGTAATTTTATGAGTCTCTTTGAAGAAAGAACCGTGGAAACTTCATAGCTCTCATTTCTGTATTTACATCTGAACTTTAAAAATTATTACTTAAGGAGACAAGGTAGTAGGTATGTCGCAGTAAGATAGATGAAGCCGTAATATAGTTATATCCCTAGGGATATAATTATATACCGTAACATAGTTATACGAAAGCGATTCATTACTATCTCACTAGGAATATAGTTATAAAACGGTCCAAGTTTAGTGATAAGTGAGAGAAATATGCCAAAAATTGTCGCGCTTTGGTGGCCAAGGGTATTTAAAATGTTCCTGTAAAAAATCGAATATACAGTGTTCTACTAAAAGATGTGCCTGTAAGAAGCATTCAGTGCTATGTAATTCTAGATGTCATGATTCGTCTTCTTGTCTGAACAAAAATTAAAAAATACTTTTTAAGAAACCAAGATCTCAATTTAGTTGATAAGAAATAAAGATATCTCAAAACTGTTTAGCTTTAAAAGATTTTTAATGTTTGATTAGTTTTAATTGTATTGTTAATGTTTAAATTTAGTAACCAACCCTAATATATTTAGAACACTGAACTTAATCTAGTAATATAAGTATATCACTAAACTCCGATGGTTTTATAACTATATTCCTAGTGAGATAGTAAAGAATCGCTATCGTATAACTATGTTACGGTATATAATTATATCCCTAGGGATATAACTATATTACGGCTTTATCTATCTTACTGCGACAGGTATATAGCATTCGGAAATCTCAGTCTCCCCATATACTACATGATACACAGTAAATTATCGTATAAGACAGCAAGTAATATATATCGTTAAGAAAATTAGATCACTCTGAGTGGACGCCCTAAGTGGTTTCCATAATGAAACAAAATAAATTAACCAATACAAATATACCTAGCTATGAATCGGTGGAATCAGTTTCCACTGGCACCTCTAGTCTAAATAAAGACTTTATCCTTTTTAGTGTGTAATTAGGCCAAGTTGACCAGCCATAACGTTTTTAGAATAATTCATATTCATAACAGCCGGGCTCAGCAGTTAATAGTACCCTCCGAACCTCGGGAACGCTCGTGACAAATTTCCGTGATGGCCATTTATCCTTTACGGCACGTTAAAGGTCACTTCTGTTGTCGATTGACTACAGTGGTTAATTAACCAAAACAGAGGTCTTTTGGCGGTTTCATGTCGGTTTGAAAACTCTGACACCAGGTTTAGTCAGCCGACTACTTACTTGATAGATTATGAACAACATGATAAAGAAAGAAAGACCTTATTAGTTATTTTAAAGAACATGTGTTAGATAAGGTCCAGCCGATTGTATGAAGTATTTCTTGAAGTTGTCTTCTTGCCTGACAAACTCGTAATTTTCCGCTGAAGTGTTAGAGAGGTGCCAGGCTATGAGGAGCCGGCAGGATCCGTCCTTCTCGTTGCAGTACTCCATGGGGAAGGAAGTGGGGGTTGTTCGGGGGTAGTATGAGTACTCAGATAGAATGCGAGAGCCGCATCGATTGTGTTGCTCCGCTAAACTCCTCACTGTGCCTGTCAAAAGATAAACATTGTTTTAAAGAGGATACTGAATTCCCTTACTATATTTTCACCGGAACGGAGTTGCCTTGTCACTCTTTAATCCGCCAACTAGGTACTTATCCCTCTACACTACAAAAAACACGTCGATTCATCGCTCCATTACGTCACGACGTGTAAAAAGGAGAAACAAACACCCTTTTACATTTATGATATTAGTAAAGGATGTTCTTTCTAAGCTACTGTATTGTCGAGGAGCCTGTAGCCCGACCCCTCGACCAGAGGCACCAGTCTCTCACCAACATAAAGTTTATAAACTTGAATTTACTCTTTTTATAAAAACGAAAGTAAGTAGATTAAGTAAATTATTAAATACAGTAATTATCTAACTTATTATCTCATTTGTCATTAACGTTCACCGGGGTTAGCGATAAGATTGAAGCTATTATGTAAATAAATATCACGTTACTTTATGTCACCAATTAAATAAAGTTTGAAAGTACCAAAACAGGACTTCTTTTGTGTATTATTTGGGCAAGTTTAAACAAAAATATACAAAACTCCAATTCTGAGTTGGCTTCGGTCTTATACGTTCTATACATATACAATTATTATAGTCGGATGATCAGTCGATTTGTTTTGGGACCATTTCATCCAATTCTACACAAAATTACGAAACTTGCTATGACAAAAGGATTTTCGAAAAAGGTGTGCAAAGGATTTCATCCTTCGATAGCAAGATAAAGGTCTCGACTTGGACTTGAACTGCGTCTATCTTCCATCTTTTTAACTGTTATGCTATAGTGATGCTAATATTTTGAAAGAATGAAATATTTAGCTGTGTAGCTGAGTCGAGGGATACAAACAAAATATTTAGCGAAAAGAAAGGGGAGGAGTCCATAAAACTAAAAAATAATAATAAAGGCACTCAGTTTTCCCCTTAAATTAGATTTAAAAAAACAGCGAACATATTTTTCATTCTTATGTTTGTTGCGAAATTTTTTTGTTAAAATTTTTTTGCTATATTTAAAAAAAATCACCCATGCTTCTTCTAAGTATGTCACGTACCTTCCTTGCAAGTTTCGTTGACGATTTTCTTGGGCACACTAAGGAACTGTTCCAGAGACTTGTTGAACGAGGGTTTGAGGCAGAAAAACTCAGTCTCCTTGTAATTTGCGCTCCTTCGCTCTGGCACCGTCTCGTACTTGATTATAGAGTTGAACACGCACTGGTCTGTTGTTGATATTATCTGTTCCAAACATTTATCAAAGTCCAGGTCATTTATCAAGTCTTTATTTTCCCGTGGGAATTCGGGAAAATTATATAGCCTGTGTTACTTAGGGAAAATGTAGCTTTCTAATGGTAAAAGAATTTTTGAAATCGGTCCAGTAGTTTTTGAGTTTGTTCGTTACGCAAACAAACAAAAATAAAAATCTCACCTCCTCTATTTACAATATTAGCAGGCTATACTGCACCTTTGCGAATAGGCGTAGAGTCAGTAGGGTCAAAAGAACGAATGCGTATGTATGTATTTAAATCCTTTAATGTATGTTTGTATGTATTTCATGTAATCTTGACTTGTTTTAAGTGGCATCCTGAATGTCCTATAAAATAAAGATTTTTCTATTCTATTCTATACATGTTGACCCTTATTTTGATGTCGCCCTTATTTTGTTCGTAGTAACCTGACGTGATGCTGTCAGTACATTATAGGATTTACATAGATACATTTAGTCCTTTTAACTTAATCATCTTAAATAGTAAACCCGCAAATTGATTCACGTGAAACAGAAAAAAAGTCATGCCTCCGACCGGGATCGAAAATAGGTCTATGAGCTCTACATAATAGGAAAGCTTATAGCCCGCTGGGCTACGCATTCTATTTGATAGTCGGGCGAAATCTTATCCATCAGAAGTTAATTTTATCAAAGTAAGACCAAATTAGAAGTTAAACTTTTTAGAAAAATAAAAAAATTACAAATCGGTTTAATAAACTACGGAGAACGTTAAAAAATTAAGAGAAATCAAATTAGAAAACGCTGCTTTAGTAGGAACTGTAAAAACTGCAAAAAGTTCTTTTAAATGTGAACATGTGTTCTTGTGTGCAAATAAAGTCATTGTATTGTAGTTGCCTTAATTATATTATCGATACCGACTCAAACGAAGAAAAGATAGGAATGAGGTGGTAAATAAGTGTTTGCTCTGCTCTGTTTATTTATGTTTAAGTCAGACGATAATACTGAAATTGATAAGCGCTACGTATCTTAATCGGTCAAATTTCAAGGTTTCCACATTTATATAAAGTTACTGGGCGTTTTACGGACCAAAATATACCTGTGTGAAGCAGATCAGATGCTCCTCAGATTAGTTATTAGCAAAACCAGTTTTACATTAACCTTGAGAGATCAAATACGATGGCAGAAAAACTGACCAAATGCGATGTGGATTCGCGCACTGGGTTTCGCATTAGCACCGCTATTAATAAAGAAAATACCGGTTTAAATTAGTTGTTATAGTACACTATAAAAGGGACATTGTATGTGAGCGGGAACTAAATCGTGAAGGGGCTATTATAGAATTTCTGATTATCTGTTATACAGGCAACCATGGGAGTAAATTGCTCAGCTCCAGAGTTATTCAGATATTAAGTCAATCAAAAATTAGAAATAAGGAAATATGTTTGAGTTAACGGAGTTTCTTGCTTATTCGTCTCTGAGGAAGACTGCACCTTTGCGAATAGGCGCAAAGTTAAAAATGCTAATGTAATTCACTACTTTGACATATTTTAAATAACTTTGATTTTAAAAACTGGATTTCAAATTCGTACCTTGATAAAATTACTACCACAGAACTAAACCTCACGTAAAGTAAGAGGTATCTTACCTCTTGTCCAATGCACCTTGGCCCGCTGAAAACATCGCTCAAGAGATTAGCGTTTGGGGGTGCCGAGGCGGGGTACTGCAACATGCCATTACAGACCGACCAGATGCCCTCACGGATGAAATACGTGCGAGGAGGCCTGTCCAGAGTGTTCACTGTCACCGTCGATATTCCTGACCTGAAAGTGGACCTCCTTCAGTATCCTCGTAAACAACAGGCACAGATCCTGCATCACCCAGGATCCTGCCAGAGCCATGTTTCTTGCATTTTAAGTCTTTAAGTCTTACGGTTAAGTCTTATACGTAGTGCGTACTTCTATGGGCAGCAGCTCTAGCATGAACCGACAAACTCGCGCTCGGCTCACGCTGAAATTTCACTTTGATTGCGCGAGGGTCCCGCCCAAAGGCTTGCTCGCCCTATGGCGTTGTCAATGTTGACATTTTGACATAGGACCACGGTGTTGTCGCGGCGCTGTCACTATCGTACTCGGCCTGCAGATATCGGTTGGCTGAAATAGCTATCTCAAAGTCTGATGCAATTGGCCCTTTGTGATGATTATTATCAATGCACTAGACTAAACATTTATATATATATGTTAGTTAATATTGATGTACTTTGTAAAACAAAGTTTTACCATTAATGAATGTTATTTATGTTATGACCATACTACCTTTCAAAACGGTGATAAAAATAACGTCATTTCCGGAGCTCAAACGTTAGGCGAAGAAACACTAATCGAATTAAAGTTGTAAACAAACCTGCCGTTGGCGATAGTGTCCTTTAATATTTTCTCCTTTTTCTCAACCAGCGAAATCTGAGCTTGAAGTTTTTCGAGTAGTTCTTCTGCTCTGTGGAGGGTTTCTTCAAGTTTCGTTTTGAGGTTAATTTGGTTCCGTGGTAAGACTATACTTGGTGGACTTTGTGGCGCCATATACGCAGGATTTTCGCCTGAAGCTTGTTGCACCGGCTGCTGCGCTGGAGGGCTCACTTCATCATCCACTGACTTTAGAGGTTCATTTTGCTTCCTGTTACACACAGACATGTTAAGATTATAAATTTTACTATCCTATGAATTGCTATCAAAATCTAAGTACTTACACTGATTCTCGAACTGGATCCATCCACTCGGATACCTGTTGTGTTAAAACGTCAATAAAGTAAACATGTTTATTTTTATTACAGGTATATATTTATTGAAATATTACATGATTTGTGAAGCGAGTTAATCAGAATCTCGAACGCGGAGCACGCACGACCCTGTCTGTGTCAGTCATATATGACACGAGAGGTAACCGGTTTAACAGTCCACGCATACAAAACCAATTTTTGTATAAAGTTTATGCGAATTCCATATTAAAAGTTAATCAAACAAAACTAGTTTCAACCACGAACTGAAGGGCTCTACCATCTATTGCTTTATTTGGCTTACATCAACAGTTGAAATCTGTGAAACCAAATCAGACGCACCTAACGCGGTACATATTCTTCTGTTTTATTCGACATTTTGATTCGGGGCTTATTGTCACGAACACGGCTTTCATAATTCTTTATTAAATTACAATTAAGCAGATTGTAAGTCGTGTACATTTTCGTTTTATCTAAATCGACGCGACAGTCAGAGGGTTTTATTAAAATATCGTACAGCAGTCATTGATTTATTAATAAATAATCAAGAATCATTACACCTTACCCAGTCACACTTGCAAACATGTAAAGAATATAAAAATAGGAAAATTTTGATATAAAACATTTTTACTAGCTTCCTAAACCGATCAGCTTCTAGACTTTCTTCCTAATGTAGACAGAAAAAGCAGCATTGTTCATGAGGTGTTTACAATTCAGCTGATAAGTGCAGCCAATCATTGTTCCACGACCATTGTTTGCTCATTCATAAGGAAATTGAGATTTTTTTGGTGACAGGTGGAGAATGATGTGACGTGACTATTCATTTGAACTTTCTTATATAATTTTGGTAAATTAAAGGTAAATTTTAACTAAGTGTGGAATTGGTCGCAGATTTTACATAAATGAAAATATGTATAGCAAACATTTTCGTTGACACCAGATGCACTCCACTATGTAGAAATACAAAACAAAAAAGCGTACCATCTAGGTTCGCCATTATCTACCTAAACTAATATTGCAATATGAAGAGGAAAGATTTGTATTTTTGTGTGTAACGAATAAACTTAAAAACTACTAGACTGATTACAAAAATTCTTTCACCATTAGGATGCTACATTATCCCCGAGTAACATAGGCTACATAATTTGCCCGAATTCCCACGGGAATGAAGTCCCTAGCGGATTGCTAGTGGTATATCTACTGTGAATGTCTGATATTAGTGAATGTTAAGATGCACCGGTTTATGTCGACAATCACCAATTTCGATGGTGTTACTCAAAAACTGTTCTTAATTTATACTTAAATCGGACATACACCGGTGTATGTTAACATACACAGAAGAGATACAGTGAGTCTTAGATTCAGCGATTTACAATTTGTGTGGATGTTAACTAACGCCAGTGTTTGTTCAAAAAGCGAGAAAGTCATATACTGTTCTCTCTTTAATCCACGCTCAGGGTTGGAAATCGTATAATTATACTATTTGTACCACTATTTCATGAAGTGTAGTATGCGGTATTGTAATGCCAGTATACTATGCGAAAATAAATACCATAATATTTATAAACAAGTGGAAGGGTATTATTTAATGTAAATTTTTAACTATTTTCTGTCTTTCTGACAGTTATGTATTTTTTCCATGATTATGAGTGAGATGACGATTACTTATTTATAAGCACTTTCTTGTCATGCTCACAAATCTAAATATATAAAACAAAGTCGTGTTAGTTACACCACTTATAACTCAAGATCGGCTGGACCGATTTCCATTGGTTTTTGATTTGTTGTATTTCTCTCCGTCCCGAATAACAGAATAACTATTAATCACATTGGATAATTGACGGGAAAATTGCCACGGAAACGAAGTCCCTGGCGAAGAGCTAGTATTTCTATAATGATTTGCTAAAATAAAGTAAAACACTTTTTTTTATAATCGCCGTTTCTATCTTTCTTTAGCTTAATGAAATAGGCTAGAAACAGATACAAAGAATATTATTGTTTTTTTTTTTAATCTTAAGTCTTGAATATAATTATGTTATCTTAAATTACTTATCGTGTCAAAAACTTAAATTACATTAATCAGTCAAATAAACCGCCCCTTGTCACCGCAGGCATCATAGTTTCGCTCATAATGAACATTGACCAAGTCTTCATGGTCTATGATAACAGTCACCGGTGAATGACCGAAATCGTCATGAAAAGGATAAATAACGGTCATTCACCAGCTATCTTGGTGGATGTTAACAGTTACCACTGCATTTCGGACATTCACAGTAACATATCTATTGGTCAAATCTTCACACACATGAGCCAGTAATAGCGTTAGTACTATTATTTATTCTGTGGTAATAGTGGATTTTTAAACTTACCCAATTTCAAAAATATCGTCACGCATTCATTTATAGCCCAATCGGCTTAGAATTCAAATCAGATTTAATTCCTTCAAAAGGTTTTATTCTTTTAATAACTTCATTTGTTGCCAAATAAGACTATCCTAAGTTTTCCCCCTTAGGAAACAAATGAAGCTATTAAAACAATAAAATCTCTATTGACTATTAGATTATTACATATCAATAAAACGGTTTTAAAACGTTTGAATGTTGAAATGAAACCCTTACTGAAATAGACGAATTTAAGTCGACAATTTCAAATTAGTAAGCCCATTCTTTTATGAGGCTCGTCTGTTTACACAAGCTACTCGTACACACAGCAGCACATCAGGCTACATATTGACCTTGATTGACCTTATTTCGCTCGTAATAGCGCCGACATTCGTAGAGCAAATGGTTAACCTGTCGTGCTGCTGTCTGTACACAATATACCTACACATTTGAATACGTAGATATGTTAGATAGATAGATGGATAAAAACTTTGTTCACTGCTATTACAAACACTTTTTTAATAATCTTTTAACTACATATAAGTAAAATAACGCAGTAAAAGGGCGTTGACTCAGCATACGTATTGGGAGTTAACCACTTTTGATTTAACACAGCGCTGATCTTCCACCAAGACCCAAAAAAGTTACAGAGAGAGCACTTATTCAATGGCATGAATTTAAAAAATAAAACTAACGTATTGAGAGCATATGTTTTACTCCTGGTATTTGGAAGTGTCTGGTATTGTTCCAGCCCAGCAGTTCGTGGACAAGCTACTGACGCAGGAGACGCATGAGATCCCCTCGGACTCGGTCAAGCCTGAGGAGCTGGTGCTCGAGCTGCCCAAGTGGTTCGACGAGGAGAAGTTCAACCGGTAAGTTCACAAATTCTTCCAGCAAATTCTGCCCTAGCATACGAAATGAGACTCTACTCTCATGAGAGTTGATTGCCAAGGAAAACATAACCTTTAGGGTCAGTTCACACCGCGACGCGACGCTGCGCGCACATTTTAATAGAGCCACTCAAAATTGAATTTTATTTATCACATGTGAGAATTTAGAATACGTCGCACCACGCAGCGCTGCGCCTAGAGATGCCTCGCGGCGTGCCGTGGTCAGGACTTGAAAACGGTTAAGGTATAACGGTATGGTACAGGTATAAATTTCAATACCGTATTTAAAGGTAGAGTCAAAACGGTTAAGAATTACGGTTACGCTACCGTTTATACCGATACCTTAAACGATATCTTTATCATTTTACAATAATATTATACCTTTATTTTTATTGCTACCTTAACCGAAATTATTTCGGTATACCGAAAAAACGCCAGCGCGGCGTTGCTGGCGGCTGGCAGCGGAGGGGTGTAAAGAAAACCTTTATTTAATAATGTATAGATTTATGTACCACAAAAAATAACGATACCGTTAAGTACTTAGCGCTATCAAATAATTTCGCTACCGAAATTTTTAGCTACCGAAAAGTAACGGTACCGTTATTTACGGGTACCTAAAATTTAAAGGTATGACGTCATACCGCTAACCGTTTTAACCGATATTTTTTCGGTTATTCAAGCCCTGGCCGCGGTGTTGTCACAATGAAATGTTTATCTTTTCATGTATTAAATAAAATTCAATTTTGAGTGGCTCTATTAAAAGTGCGCGCAGCGAGCGCCGCGTCGCGGTGTGAACTGACCCTAAATGTAAGAGTAGAAGTTTGCATTTCTTTTGCATTTGATTGACGTGGACAAATGATCTTGAATTGCTGAACAAACGCATGTTCAAATTCAAATGCAAGAGAAATGAAAACTTCTGGCAATACAAATAGGTTCAATTTTTCCCATTCATGTGTTAATTAGGAAGACTTACTGAGGATGTTTTGTACAACACTCATGAGGGAGAAGTCTTATTGAGTATGGCTAAGGTAACAGGTACATACCTGCTATTCTTAACATCTGATCTGAACATACGCACAGCTTGCACAGCGCACAGCTTGCTGTGTTCCGTCGGTGCTTGGAGTACCAGTGCCTTTATAGGCATTTTCTGGGTTAACTCGCTCCATCGTCGACCTCATCTTTGACCTTAATGGTCAAGATTGAGGTCAAGAGTTAACCCATCTCATAATAATAAAAAAAACGCACCCACGGCCTCGTGGGAAGCTATTTTTGAATCACTATTGATATCCGAACTATTTAATAACTACACTTCAGCGGAACGTTCAGGTGGTTGGTTGATTTGTGATCCGTGCGGGCTGCTTTGGATGATTTCGATTTGAACGATGTCGTTAGGTCGTAATTTGCTGCGTTTGGTTTGTACCATTTACTTTGTAAAGAAACAATGTACAGACACGTCGGGCAACAAAGGGATATTGGGGTGACTTTAAATGAGTTAGCTAACGTATTTAGTTTAGGGGGTGATTCTACCTATGAAACTCATCAACTTTGCCCAAGAGACGTATTTTTTAAACGATAGAATTCCAATTCGCATACGAATTAACAAGATTCGCATGAGAATCGCATACAAATCTTGTCAATTCGTATGCGAATTGGAATTCTATTGTTTCAAAAATACGTCTCCAGGGAACCTATATAATTATTTTTTTAAATGCTTTAACTTCCCGTAAGGGAAATTAGTTGATCGCATTAGTTGTATGAAGTGGCCAAATTTTAGTTTTTTTATATTTCGACCTATGTTCTTTAGGAAAAGTTGTCCAGTTTCGTGGGTTTTTCGATAACTAATCTAAAATCACTCAATATAAAAAGTCAAGTTTTTTACTTTGTTAAAATATCAACAAACTGTGAAATTACGAGTTTAGCTGAGAGCTTGTCTGCATGAGACTTTGTCTTCATAACGCGTAAATATTTGTTCTTTAACCCTTAAAGGCATACGCTAGATAAAAATAGCAAATTCATTAGCGATCGCACAACAGCATTGCATGCAAATGTTGCATGTAAATCATGTACAGACAGCAGCACGTCAGGTTCCCCATTTACACTACGAAAGCCAGCGCTATTACGAGCGTCATTAGAGCGACGTCAAGGTCAACATGTATAGCCTGTTGTGCTGCTACATTATACATTCAAATGTAGTTCTTGCATTGAAAGTTAAACCCAAAACTATAAATAGATTTGGCAGTTTTTTTTTTCTATCCAGCACATAAATAGCAGTTACTGTTACAAGATGTAATCAACGAATTACAAACCAAGCCGGTTATTTAATAATTATGTCATTAGTATTCATAGGTAAGTATATCGTAAGAGAATGACCAGCAAAATTAGGATGTCTTTAAGTTACGAGATAATAGACTAGATAAGTGTCCGTTCACCAAAATGTATAATGATAACGTAAAAAACATACAGTGGTACGTACAGTCAAGAGCAGGTCACGCTTTACACTACCAGTTTAAGCTGAGCTCTAATTTATACTGCGCGCCATACAATGTAGAGCCGGTCCAAAGTGTCAAGCTTGACGTGCTCTTGACTGTACATACACACCCATACACTCACGCCTAAATCGGAGGCGGCGCGGCGTTAGGCGTGGGCGACGTGGGCCACCGCCTAAGGCCTCGCGGTCCGAGGGGCCTCCCGCCTCTTATACTATACATAACGTAAAAATGTATTCGTTACAAAATAATAAATAAATTGACATACCAAATTTGATTTCTTTGGGCTAGCAATATTTGTTGGCGTTGCTTTGCTATCGCGGGAAACGAATGGGGAAGCCCCTCTGAAAACTTTTGTTTTTATTTAGTCTAGCAATGTTCGTTCGCAATGCGTGCTATCACGGGGAACCCATATAGTGACCAGACTTTGGGATTTCCCTTATGGTTTGGCTTAAATGTTAGAACATGAAATATTCAACGGTATATTTCACCGGTTTTTTAAATTTATTTATAATAGCATCCCGCTCGGGACTTCGTTCCCGTGGGAATTCGGGAAAATTATGTAGCCTATATTACTCAGGGATAATGTGGCATCCTAATGGTGAAAGAATTTTTGAAATCGGTCCAGTAGTTTCGGAGCCTATTCGTTACAAACATACAAACATACAAAAATAGGTACAAATCTTTCCTCTTTATAATATTAGTGTAGATTGCTTCTTGCGCCACCAGAGGGCCTCGCTAAACGTATCTTGCCCACATCAAATTATGGTCTTGCCCCGTCACTGCCTATAATCTCTGACAGGGTGGGCAGAGTATCGTGCAGAGGCGGCGGCGCCTACGGCCTCGCGGTCCGAGGGGCCTCGCGCCTCTATTACTACGTAACGTAAAAATGTATTCGTTAGTCTAGTCTAGCGTTTACGTATAGTCAAGTGTGTGGCGAACTTGGTTAACGTTGGTGTCAAAGTTTTCAAACCGCACAATGGCCTCTGACTTGGTTTTAACGACTGTAGTCAATCGACAACAGAAGGGACCGACAGCTTAACGTGTCCTCCGAAGCACGGAAACGCTCGTGATAAATTGCCACTTTGGTCACCCATCAGGTTCCCTGCCTCTGTGTACATTGCTTAACATCACTGATCGGTCAAGATCAGCGACCGACACTGGGCTACAAGCGCTTCTAATTCTTGGCAATGCGATGTTATCACGGGGAACCCCATAGTGACCAGACTTGGGGATTTCCCTTATGGTTTGGCTTTAATGTTAGAACAAGAAATAGTTGTGTTTACTACAGTAAATAAATAAAGTAGTAAAAAGGTATTTTTCAACATATCAGCCTATTGCAGTCCACTGCTGAACATAGGCCTCCCCCAAGGTGCGCAACTTTGCACGATCCTCCGCTGTTTTCATCCAGCCACTACCCGCTATCTTATTTAGGTCATCTGACCATCCTACACTACGTTTGCCAAGACGTGGTCTCCATTTTTAAACGGTTTTTTAAATTTATTTATAACAGGGGTGGCCAACTTGGTTATACCCAAGATTTTCTGTTTACTAACGAAACCCTGTGCGATCTACCAATTCAATACTTCTTGAAATCTTAAATGAAACAGCATAGTTCAGTACACAATCATGTAGTATTTTTTTATTATATTAAGAGAAAAAACAAATCTGAAATGTTTTTTTATTTTTTTGCCTTGCCTTGCCACGATCGACTGGACTAACAGTCGCGATCGACCGGTTGGCCACCCCTGATTTATAACATTGCTTCTTGCGCCACCAGAGGGCCTCGCTAAATGTATCTTGTCCACATTAGAAAGAGTTGACAGTTAGTACATACTAAGTTTTTTCTTCATGCGGAAACATGATTTAAAATACACGTCGTTAAATATCATCTTGTTGACGTAAACAAAGATAGCATTGCATTTAAAGAGCTTAAACTTAAATGAACTTTTCTGCAACTTCATTAAAGGTGAAGCTTCATTAAATAAAAAAAATAAAAAAATGTTAACTTTATTTCAAATTAAAAAACTCACAAAAGAACAAAATTCCTTAAAAAATAATTTTAATATTAAAGATTCTGAGATTATTGAGTTGGGTGTCAACTAATCCTTCACAATACGAAAAGGGACAGTACAATATTTAAAATAGCATTAACTTTAATGGAAGTTTCTGCAACTGGGCGAGCGTCAATTACTTACATTAAATTTTTTGTTTATCAATTTCTTTTTTTTTTAGCAAGGTATTTTATCAAATAGAAAGAATTAATGCTCTTAGTTTTTTTGGCCTCCGAACCCAAAGGGAACCAAACAAATTTTGTACTATCTAATATCAATGCATGAAATGGTACCTAGTTGGTATGTACAGTACATACTACCGTTTATCGTGTTAAACTTGGAATCGCCCTTATGCCGTAGAAGCAAATAATTCCATCTTTAGAACCTCCATTCACCACTATTGATTTCATTCAGTACCGTTCTATTTTCGCCGAATGCATTGACGCAGTTGGGACGCAATAAGTTAGAATAAATACAAATGCATGTGGTTCGCTGCTTTCACAGTATTATTAGTAGTCAAGGGCTTAATTTGCACATTACAAAGTATTTGTAACTGAAAAAACCGGCCAAGAGCGTGTCGGGCCACGCGCATCGTAGGGTTCCGTAGCAGCATGGTTCAAATATGCAGCTGGCTTCTTAATTCTACAAGCATATTGTCATAGTTGATGTTAAAATCCCCAAATACTATACTTAGTATCATAAACAAATGTATTAAAAGGTTTGGCCTAAATATAACAGAATGGAAGTGTTTAATGCGCGAGCGAAGCGAGCGCGAATTTTTTTTTTTTTGCGACAATTTTATTTTAAGGAATAATATAATAATAATATACACCTTTAAAAATATACACCTGCTTAGCTTGATATTATTATATTATAATAAAGAATATTATAATATAATAATATCAAGCTAAGCAGGTGTATATTTTTAATGTGTCAATATGTTACAGCTTGGCTTTCGGCTCGCCTCACTTTTAGCGTGGAACCTTGTATGTCAACCATTTTGGATTAGGGTACACTTCGTCGTAAATGCTACCCTTGTGAATTATTCCACATTTTTTTCGTTATAAAAATTAATGTTTCTTAAACGGATTGCTGAATCGAAAAACGTTTGTAGTAAACCCCTTCTATCTTTTAAAAAGCTATCCTATGATAACGCACTCGATGATATCGGCTAGAAAAAAAACCATCGCCCATTCACGTTAATGGGAAACACACGAAAAAATTTTTTTTCGACCATTTTTTTTTTTTAGATTTGTCACCACAATCAATAGGTATGTATGACCATGCCAAATTTTAGCTCTGTACTATTAAGGATCTAATATTAGTAAATATTTATTACTAAGTTTGGCACTTGGTCGATTATTACTCGCAAACTTGAAAGGCCATCTTATGTGTGATAGTTTTTCTTTTAATTTCGTTGTATACACTACCACCGTGAATTGTTTTACATTTTTAGAAACAACCGTTTAGCTGGTAGAGAGGTAGACACTTGTGTTTGACAAAAATTTTCAACCGACTTCAAAAAAGGAGGAGGTTCTCAATTCGACGGTATTTTTTTTTTTTTTTTTTTGTATATTTGTTACGCGATTACTCCGGCAACTGTTGTCCGATTTTCAAAATTCTTTATTTGTTCGAAAGAGTATACTCCTGAAGAGGTCCCATATAAATTTTATCGAAAATGATTCAGCGCTTTTAAAAAAAAACAACAAAAACAAAATATACTACAAACTAGAACATCATCTAAATAAATGAATGACATTTCTGTTTGTAGTTATTTGCTAATAGGCATTGTAGTCCGCAAAAAACTAGATATCTACTTTGTGCGAACTGTTGTTGGGATTGAAGTCGGTGACTCATACGTTTTTAACGTGGAAAATTATTACTTTAAAAATTTATGTTTCGCAAACGGAGTGCTGAATCGAAAAACGTTGTTAGAAAACTCCTTTTGTCTCTTAAAAAGCTGTCCTATGACACCCCATTTTATGATATTGGCGAGAAGAAAAAAATCATCACCCTTTCACATCTAAGGGAGACACCCGAAAAAAAAATCTACAGTTCTGTCGGCGTTATTTATATGTATGACCTTGCCAAATTTCAGCTCTGTGTTACCAAGGGTTTCTTAGGAAACCTGCGGACAGACGGACATGGCGAAACTATAAGGGTTCGTAGATTACTACGGAACCCTAAAAACAAATGTATTATTAAAGAGTTTGTAATTTCGGAAATCATTTATGATTTGGTCGAAATACAACCGAATGTAAGTTCAAAATTCGCGAGCGAAGCGAGCGCGATTTTTTTTTTTACGGCAATATTACTGTTAGAAATAATATCAACCTGCTGTTAAAATAATTTTGATGTCATTATCGTAATTAACACCCCCAAAAAACTATTTAACGACACCTAAAATGTCAATATGTTACAGTTTGGCTTTCGACCTCCCCTCACTTTTAGCGTGGAACCTTGTAAACATATTCTTATTAATCCCAAAAACGTTTGGTCGACTATTACTCGCAAACTTGAAGGGCCAACTAATGTGTGATAGTTTTTCTTTTAATTTCGTTGTATATTCTATAACCGTGAATTTATTCACATTTTTAGAAACAACCGTTTAGCTGGTAGTGTCCCCCCCGGAAACTTGTTTTTAACAAAAAATTTCACTCTAAAAATAATTTTTTTCTCAAACGGAGTGCTGAATCGAAAAACGTTCTTAGTAAACCCCTTCTATATTTTAAAAATCTGTCCTATGACATTTAATTCAATGGTATCGGCGAGAAAAAAAAATCCGTCGCCCTTTCACGTGTATGGGAAACACCCAAAAAAATGTTTTTCCAAAATTTTATATTTTAGATCTGTTGGCGCAATCAATATCTATGACCATGCCAAATTTCAGCTCTGTAGTACCAAGGATCTCATATTAGTAAATATATTCTTATTAATCCCAACAGTGTTTGGCACTTGGTCGACTATTACTCGCAAACTTGAAGGACCAAGTTATGTGTGATAGTTTTCCTTTTAATTTCGTTATATATTCTACCAACGTGAATTTTTCCACATTTTTACAAACAACCGTTTAGCAGATAGAGGGGGGGGACACTTGTGTTTGACAAAAATTTTCACTTTAAAAATTTATATTTCGCAAACGGAGTGCTGAATCGAAAAATGTTCTTAGTAAACCCCTTCTATCTTTTAATATGCTATCCTATGACACCTCACTTAAAAATATTGGCGAGAAAAAAAAAATTCATCGACCTTTCACGTCTATGGGAGACACCCGAAAAATTTTTTTTTTCTAAGATTTTACTCTACAGTTCTGTCGGCGTAATTCATATGTATAATCATGCTAAGTTTCAGCTCTGTAGTACCAAGGGTTTCTTAGGAAACCCGCGGACAGACGGACAGACGGACAGACGGACAGACGGACATGGCGAAACTATAAGGGTTCGTAGATTACTACGGAACCCTAAAAACCTGTATTCATTGACACATAAGTTTATCTTATCTAAGCATAAAATACTTATAATCGTATTTGTGCAATATTTTCATGCTTACTTACATTCAGGCGCGGATCCTACCCTCAAAAAAGGTTGTGGTAACTGCCACTCGGAAATCGGTCAAGTGCGACTCGGAGCATGAACTCGCTCGTCATGATCGAAATAGTGCATTTTTTCATGTTTTGTTTTATTTTATTTTGGCATATGATATAATATCATCAGCCTATTGAAAATGTGACGTCACAACACAAGTCTTAAGGTCGTGGGCATGCCCAACGTGGCCACAGCGGTGCATCCGCGCTTGCTTTCACTTTATGAAATGTGATAATAATTTCCGAAATAAACGATTTAAATTTAAATTCTTTATCGATTCTATCACGTTCATATAGGCGGCGTTAGGAAGGGGGCCGAGTGGGCCGTGCCCACCCCAATATGGTCTAGTGCCCACCCCAGAATGTTGGGCTACCGATTCGAAAGTCTATGATTGTCACCAAAACACTAATAACTTCACAAAAAAATCTTTAAAAAAATTAAATAGTTATCTACTGCCAAGAAATCTTTATACTTCCTTATCATACAGTATTAGTTATTACTTTTGATAACACAGCGCATTAAGCTAGAGTACAGAGGGCCGCACATCAGGTGCACCCGTTTATTCTGTGCCGTTACGATAAGAACGGTTTTGCAATGAAACTGGGGTAACCTGATGCGCTGGCCTCTGTACATTTAGGTACCTACGTATAACAGAACGCGACTCAAACTCTTAACTATGCTTGAATAGCAGTCATCTTTGTCATATTGATAGTGAGAAAAAGAGACAATCAATACTTAAGTATAGATCAAGACTTGAGTGTCCTTTTGTAATACGGGCCTTAATTTTCTCCCCCTAAAAAAATAACCCTATAGATACGCCAATGATCACGTTCTTACTTTTCCAACCCCCACAGAGCTCGTAAGTTCTACTGGGCGCAATGCTTCTCGTTTTCCACGTCGATGCTGCTGGGGCTGGTGGCCGTCTTCTCGGTGCCTTCTATCCTCAAGGTGCTGATAGACTCCCGCCGCTCCTCCAGCATTTACACCGCGTACAGGAGATATCTCTCCACGCTCCTGCATGTCCAGTCTTGGTTTGAATACGAGCTGAAGCCTGGGTCTACGTAAGTATTCAATTGCCTTTTTATTATGTTCGAGAGCACATCAAGTTCGCTTTGAACTTGCTACCTATACTGTATACCTTACCGTACTCTTAAGTATTCTGCTTACTTATTTCATACACGTACGAGGAAAATGAAGTTTTGGTATGTACTTAACCTACTTAAGTTTTTAGTTTTTGTTCCTGATTAAACATTGGTAGGTATCTAAAGAATCTTAACTTCATGCATCAGGAGAGAAAATGCTAGTTTTTGTTTTTTATTTATTTTCTTAATACTAATGTAGTTTAATACTCTATTAAATGGTATACCCCTTCATTGCTGCGAGGGGAGCCCCTTGATGGGGATTTAATTGGTTGATGACGAAGCTTTAACTGTAAAATATCAATACTATGACTGTGCCTACGTATTCAATCACTGACTTCTCCTAAAATCCACAAAGTTATAGACACAGACGACTCTCACTTACGCGCTATTCTAAATGCTCAGACTAAGCTAGTAACCGCGAATTTTACTAAACCTAGGTCCTGGAAATCACTTTTCGCGGTTCGAAGCCGGCACCTTCGCGCCGGCTTGTCATCCAAACTGAAAGGCGGAGACGTTGTGTCTCAAAGAGACATCGCCCTCACGCAGTTCGGTTTCATCGGCTTCTCAATGCTCAAGCCGGACAAGTTGGGCATCCGTCAGCTTAAGCCGGGCGACTGGGAAGCGTACAATCACTTCTGGAGGACTATTGGCTATATGATCGGCCTGGAGGATCGGTGAGTGGTAATTATGGATGATCTATACTAATATTAGACTAGGTATTTTGATTGTTTGTACTGGATATAAACACAAAAACTACTGGAACGTTTTAAAATTCTTTCACAAACAGATAGCTCTTTTATCAGCAGCAATTAACTACATAATTTTGTTCAATTCCCACGGGAACGGGACTTCGCTCAGAAAGCTGGTGATAATATAGTTTGGTATTTACATATTTGTAAACACTGTAATCGTAAGGCTTGAAAAAAGCATTTCACAGAGAGGCAAGCCATGCTCTGTACGGTTATGAGTCACCGTTACAGGCTGGAAACTTGATGTACAGAGGCCATTGCATCAGGTTACTCCATTTTCATTGCAAAACCGGTCTTAAGTGCACGCGTGTGGTAACCTGAGTTACGGCCGTATGTACCCTCAAAACGACGCGCTGCCCAGACTCATCTTCAAATATTATGCAAACATCGATTTCGATATTGCTACAAATCAAACATTTGAAACCAGAGATTTATCGATCTCGGGGAAAGTTTTGGAGAGTAACCCTTAAAGTTTCGCTTTAATTTAAAGTCACCCCACTCCATATTTGTCGGGACTGAACTCAATTTTGTTTTAACGATCAGCGTTATCAATATTTTGCAAAATTTTCACATTGCTTTGTTCATACATATTTTCTTAGCGCCTGATTCTATTACTCGGAATTAACAAATTAATTCTTCTCTTAGTTATAATATCTGTCGCGAAACCTACGAAGAAACTCTTCAAGTCTGCCAGTTGCTCCAAGACAGGGTATTCACGCCGTGCCTGGAGAATGTTCCAGAATACTTCGAACATATGGCCAGGGTATGTTAGCTACGTATTTTATTGTTTTCCAGTTTGGTTCAGTGGTGGAAGTTATGTTCCCGGTTTCGATTACCTATCAATGAAAGTGTGTGTAAAAAACAGATGTTTTTTTCTTAAATATTGAGTGTATTTTCAACCCCCGACTTAAAAGTAAAATGAAAAAATGTTCGGCGCAAATGAGACTGTACCCACGACCCCAGCATTATATCTCCTGCAGGGCAATCGCGCTAAAAAAAGTGGATTGAATCGCAATTGAAACGTAGCTGGGGAGCTACCACCTAAGCGAATCTGATGCTGGGTAAACGAATGGAACGTAGTCGATTGCTTCTTTATAAGGAGACCTTGATTAACGATATGAACCAAACACAGCAATGTACATCATTCCATTCGTTCAATCAGCATCAGCTTCACTTAGGTGGTAGCCCCCCAGCTACGTTTCAATTGCGATTCAGTCCACTTTTTTTAGCGCGATTGCCCTGCTGGTGCTCTAACCAACTGAGCTATCGTGCCTTCAAGTCGACGTTTTTCATTTTCTTACTAATCACATTACGTCGTGTGTAATGTGCGTGTAGGTTAGCGCCATCTGTGTCTCGTACGGAGAACTATAGACTCATACCACATTTTTCTTTCCTTAAAAATTATCAGCCGCCCGATTGCGGTAAGTTTGAATGTATTTACCAAAGCTATACCGCTCACGTTACTAAGGAAACGTGAGCGGTTTAGTTCTGTTAAACACGTTCAAACTTAACGCGATCGGGGGCAGTTTCCTTTTGTCGGGCAAGATTTTCTTTCACTGGGCAAAATTATCTGATAATATCCAGGTGATGCTAGACGGCATGTGGTCAGTGAACCCGACGATCGACGTGGAGGCGCTCCTATACTATACGAGGTACCTCAGCGACGTGCCCGGGTACATCTACACCGAGGCGGACAGGCAGAACTTGCAGCGGAGGATCAGAGACCAGCTCAAGGGGAAGCCGCTTGATACTGGTAAGTTTTTTTTTGACTAAGTTTTTTTTAAATTATATGTATTATAAGATGGGTTAACTCTTGACCTCAATCTTGACCATGGTCATAGATGAGGTCGACGATGGAGCGAGTTAACCCAGAAAATGCCAATAAGGCACTCCTACGCACCGACGGAACACAGCTAGCTGTTTGGCGTCGGACTTCGGTAGAAGGGTGGTCGCGAACTAGACGGCCCTTCACAGAGCCTACCACACCGCACGAGACCATAGGACGACACCTCAGATTCAGATAAAATTGAGGTGTCATCGCCTGGGCTGGATTAATAGGAGGCAGGTCTCATTTGTGTTTCCTTAGTCGCCTCTTACGACACCCACGGAAAGAAATGGGGTGGTACTATTCTCAACCGATCACCACACGGCACAGAATAAGTAATATAAGTAATATTGAATAACCATAAACTGAACGGTAGTTTAGGTTTTATGGTAATAAATTTATGAGTGTGACCACAGAATAAATAATAGTACTAACGTACAGAAGTCTCACTCCCTAACAAAAGTCAACTTTAGGCATAAAAATTTGCCTACTATTGCAAGCGGCACAGGCTTGCAAGAGAAATTGAAGCTTATAGTCGGCCGCTAGCGTTCATATTCTATTGCGCACCGCCGACTCGATGCCGCGTTCGCGATGAGAGCTCAGGGTTAACACTCGCCGCCGATTTAGAGGTGAAATTATTATTAAAATTAATTAAGTAAGATAACACTGCTTATAAATCAAAAGTAACTTTAGTTAGGAAGTGTAGTAAGTAAAAACACAAGTTAACATAACCAACCATGTTATTTGATAGCTAGCCTACATACCTATAGGTACTACATACCTATAGGTATACTAACTACAGATACCTATAGACTATTGTGATGGAAAAACGTGTTTCTGTCTGGTTTTAATATTGTTAATAAGTAAGTACACTTATTATTTTGTTCAACACGCGACCGACGGCTCACGCGCGCGCGGCGAGTAACAGCCCGCGCTCGCTGGCATACTCAGTATGCCCGCCGCGTGAACATGCCTAAACTGCGGAGTGACACCCCCCTGGTGTGACTTTTATGGCTCCCATGAAACTTAACAACTTTTCTCGAGGAACCTACACGAATTTTTTTAAGAATTTATTGGCTTCCCATACTAAGGCTAAGGCAAATGACACAATTTGTATGGAAAAGCGAAAACTTTTTTCCATATTTCGACTTAGTGTGTCCCTTGTTATATAGGTAACTTTTTTTTCCTTTCACCGCTGTACAATAATAATAAAAAAATGTTTATTTTACCATGCAGCACACAGATACAGACATTTAGAGTCTAAATTTTAGACGATCACAAAAAAAAACACAGATTTAAAATAAACAAAAATACATACAATATAAACATATTAATTTGCGTATGGATGCTGCAGTGAGTAAAAAGGCCTGGGCTCAGCGATTTTTTGTCAGTCTGTATTTCAGACTGGCAACACTGATTTTCAGCCCAAGTAATAAGCTAATGAGAAATCTTTACATAAATCCGAAAAGACGAATCTGTTTGTAAAAGCCCAATCTGGATTTGAAACAGCAACCTTCCAATACTCTTGCGCCCTGGCAACTGGTATGCTCGACCATGTGATTACAGGGGAGCAATTACCATATGACCTATGTGACCCTGCTCCCAGGGAAACCTGACCGCATTGGATCATGGTGAATCGTACCCCGATGAAAAGGTGCGTGAAGGAAGAATTTTTGTTCTATAATACCAAGTATCGGCTTATCTAAATATAAAAGGAGAAACTGACTGACTGACATATTAACGCACAGCCTAAACGGCTAAACGTAGGCACTTGAAATTTGGAAGGGACGTAGCTTAGGTACCGTAGAGGTGCACTAAGAAAGGAATTCCCGAAATTCCCACGGGAACGGGAATTAGCGGGAAAATCCTTTTGTATGAAAAATCTAAACCGCTTAAGTTAGACGCTTGAAATTTGGCATGCAGGTACCTTAGTAAACTTAAAGCTTAGTTGCAACAGGATATTGCAAAATTCCCACGGGAACGGGAGTTAGCGGGAAAAAAATTTTGTATGTAAAAATCTAAATCACGTAAGATAGATGTTTTCAATCTGTGTACTCTGTACAAAAAAAAATTCACACGCAAACGAAGTTGCGGGCATCAGCTAGTTGATAATAAGCTTATTGTCTACGTATTAATTTGTTTACGAAAGATTAATAATTAATCAATAATTAATTGTAAACCCAAAATTTTATATTTTAGATTAGATAAGTACACATCAGACATAAAACAGACGCGTGTACTTGTATCAAGACAGATTAGAGGTGCATGTGCGTACACATACAGGGTGTAAAGGACCGCTTAGCAAATACTTAAATGGTGGAATCTACCCATAATTATGATCGACTACAATTAATCATTTTTTTCCGGAAATGTCTAGTTCAGGAGTTTTCGTTATTCACCTACTTTGGCGCTACGCAACGTACCGCGTAACCGCACCCCGCGCGCGCTCCCCCCGCGCCGCGCCGGCCGTATCGGAATACGATGTACATTGCTGGTTTTCGTGTTTTACGCTGACATTGTTGTTTTTCGAATAAGTGATTTAATTTTGAAGCAGAAAATATTCAAAAACTTGAAAAAAATTCGTAAATCATTTAGAATGATGGTCTGAATTCAGGGTTTCAGTTTTTGCTAAGCTGTCCTTTACACCCTGTATACGTCACATAGGTCAGATTTTGGACTTCGTAATACGAAAAAAAATTAAATCAATATTTTTGGACAACTCATACAGCGCCATCTAACCCCAAACTATTGCTTACCGTATCAAAATGCTGTCTTCCTTCCATGGTTTTTGGGACGTGATAATACAAAACAAAAGCTGTGGAATTAAATGAAAAAAAAATTAATTCTAAGAAAATCTTAAAACCGTATCTTGTATGTCAGAGACACTTCGCAAGAGATTGTGTAATATTTTTAAACTATTTCATTTCATCCAATTATTTTTCCCAGGCGTAGACTCAACGGCGTTAATAAGCAAGCCAGCATTGGACGGGCTGCCAAAACGCGCGCCGAGACTTCTATACCTCAGAGACTACGAAACGATAGACAAGGCACCAGAATATAGCAGAATTAGCGCCTACTCTAAATACAAACTAGCTTTCAATGTAATAGGGGCTTCTTGGTACACCACATATCTCGGCCGAATGTACTTCAACCTCAACTTCCTATGGAGTCTTATCCTTATGAAATATTTCCCGTACTTAGCTTTTATCAGATTTGGTATTAAAAAATCCTTTGTAGATATCTTCGAGGAAGACCCTAAAGATGACACTACACCGAAACCTAATTCGGAATATTCTAAGAAGTCGAAAACGCCGTGGTATTTGGCGTGGCTTTCGCTTTTTTGGTGATATTATGAAAGTTTTATCCGCTCAATTAAAAGTATATTCTTTTAAGACATGACAACCTATTATATATTTGTATTCTTGACGAGAACGTATAACGTTTGAGCGAGATAGGTAATACGTAAAGTATCCATGTGAGAATGAAATGGCTAATAGCATCTCTTTTCATCGTAGAGCACTTTGTGATGGCTCAAATTATACACTTTTACAATTAGGTTGTAATAATAAATTTTATTATTGTTTTGTTTTACCATACTTACTATCTTTGTCACAATTAACATCAGTGCCGTCTTTAACCTATAGGAGGCCCTGGGCACGTAGGATAATCGGGCCCCTATGATTTTGAAAGAAAATATAGTGTAGTTAGTTCCTTAACTACACTATATAATGTTTTTTTCTTGAAGTCAGTGTAATTAATTTAAGGTACTATTTAAGTATATTCCTGATTTTCATATTATCAGCGTATTGCGCTTAACGCTTGCAAAAGCCATTAAGCATGTAAGTTTTCTGTTCAGTAAGTAACTTTAATTATTATTATCTACTAAGGGGTCCCCCATTAATTGCGGGGCCCTGGGCACTTGCCCAGGATGCCCAGTGGGAAAGAGGGGCCTGATTAACATAATGAACTATTCAGAATTATATACCTACGCAATATTATAATAATAATTTATTTTGGTTGTTATAACGGAACCAATGCATTCTGCATTTACGCTGGTTTGTATCTACATACATAATAAATACGTTAAGCTTTATAGTTTATAGTATCCTTAGTTTTAGTAAAAATATACTTTATAGTTTTTAGTTATATACTTTATAGTTTTAGTTATAGTTTTAGTTAATTATTTGTGATTCATCTGTTTTATAAAAAAAATTGACGTCAACAAGATAATTGATAACTGTTTAATCATATTTTAATAATTTAATTTTTATTTTATTTATAATTGTTACTTTTATTAATTTGACTATTTTAATTTTAAAAATCATCATTTATAGCGAACAACATAATAGGAGTAAGGGACAACTTAGTAAATATGTACTTCAAAGGTGGAATCTAACCATAACTTAGATCAGCTATAAGTCTACATTGGGGTTACTAGGGTATCGCGCGCGGGACAGTCGCTCGCGAGCTATTAAAATAAGACGTCCAGACCAGACGCACTGCGGGGTACCATCAATAAATAACTTAATTCTAATGCAGAAAATATTTGAAAAAAGGAAAAATATATCCACTGAAAAAAAATTCGGATTTTGGTCTGAATTCGGGGTTTTAGTTTTTGCTAAACTGTCCCTTACGTCCTGTATAGACAACATGTACAATATTTAAAGAATACAAAAATAAGCGTACCTACCTAATTGTTGCGTGTACGCACAAAGCACGTCATTTCTAATTGAAATAATACGCAAACGTGTATGCAACGCACGCGCATACATGTTGTATACGATTTTCTAGTGATTTTGTGCCTTAAATATTTACCGAATTTTATCATGTATTACAAAGTTTTATTGTTTGATTATCATTAAATGAGATGACGATATATTATTTATGTAAATAATAATAATTAATTAAGTAGGTTTACTTTTATTTTAGACGTTATCATTTTTGCTGACGGTCTTTGAAAAAAAAAAAACACAATTAAGTAGATATTTTTTAAAGTTCATATGTAAATAGTTTTTAAGTCATTGTTTTTACCGTCATAATCATAATTATCAAATTTATGAAAAATGAGGTTGTGGTTAGCTTTCTCCGAGTATTTAATATATGTTTTTATATTTAGACACTGATTATGGTCGCAGGGTATTTAATAAATAAAAATAAATCGATAATACGTAGTTTTTTTTACCGTCTTTTAAGAAAACCCACATTCGTTAAATTAAAGGGAACTTACTCAACTAACACTACTGTAGTTCAAGCTTCTTTATAATGTAAGCCCATCCTTGTTTAATATTTAAAGTGGCATTATCTTTAATAGAAGTCACTATTTGTAATCGATCAATGTGGGTAACCAACGTGTATGTCAGGGAACTCGATGGCTGACGATAGCGGCAATTTATCACGAGCGTTTCCGTGCTTTAGAGAGTATGTCAAATCAAGTTGACGGTCCAAGCTGCTAATGAATGACTACGTCGTCAAACCAAGGTCTAAACTCTGACACTAGGGTTAGTATTCGCCACAAAATGGTTGTATACAAGGCAGTTCATCAGGCTATACAGGGCTTTAGGTAAATCTCTTTCAACCTCTCGGGTGTTTAACCCTTTTAGCGCCAAGTTTTCGTCAAAAACGCCCACCACACATCAAAAAATTTAAAAAAAAAATTAATGTGGCGTATGGCGCACGCTTGGTGAACGATATTAAAGTTTAAAAAAAATTTTTTTTTTTGTATGATATATCAGACTTTGGCGGTGAAAAGGTTAATCAGTCCATGAAACTGAACAACTTTCCCAAGGAACATAGGTCAAAATACGAATAAAAAAATTTTGAGTTCCCATACAAACTTCACCAGCATATAGGGCATTTTGTATGGGAACTCAAAAATTTGTTTTTCGTATTTTGACCTATTATTGGGGGAAAGTTGTTCAGTTTCATGGACTGATTAACCACCCGAGAGGTTGAAAGAGAGATACCTAGCCCTGTATATGTTGACCTTGATTATCCTTATCTCGTTCGACAGAGCGACGGGCTTTCGTAGCGCAAATGGGTAACCTGACGTGCTGCTGTCTGTACCTACATGTTGAGGAGGACTAAAGAAAAAGATAATCAATTTCAATCAAACTTTATTCCATTCATACCAAACTTAATTACTATTTACAAAGTTCACAGTCAATAACACGTTAAGCTACACTTGCAGTTAGCTCTGTACGATAAATTATGTAATAGTACAACACGACATCACGTCGTCTATGTACTGTGACTTAATTCTACAATTTAATCCCTAATAATCTGCTTAAAATTGAAGGAGTTATCGCGTAACAAACATACCTACAGTCGACTCCTTTTTTTAAAGTTTGAATTGTATGCAGCTGAAACCGGTTTTAAGTACAATCAATAGTCTGGGGCCCTATTCCAGATGGTAAAGTCGGTTAATCTTAAATTCGTCATATACAGGTTGAAAAAGAACCTCCTAGCTTTATTGAAAATCCTGAACCAGTATCACTTACAGAGCACTTTTTTTTTATCTGTGGTATTTTTTTTCCTAAACGTAGACACTACTCGGGACTATAGTATTATATTATCTGTGACTCGGGTGCACCCCCCGAGCGCTTCCCGCACCCCTCGCGTGCCTGGTGTAGGAGTAATGTCTACGTTTAGGCAAAAATTGAACTATTCCCATTGAAAAAAATATTTAAAAATTTTTTTTTCATAAATGTGTTCCTTGAGTGTTACTGGTTCAGGATTTTGAATTTTTTTTTGGTTTTTTCCACCCTGTACCTATGTCATATGTTTCTTCTGCACAAATTAGCGGAGAAAGAAATAGTAAGTAGTACCAACACAGCAATGTACGGACGGCCGCAACTCAGGTTACCACACGCTTACACTCTGTTCTATTGTGATAAGAGCGGTTTTGCAATGAAAATGGAGTAACCTCATGTGCTAGCCTCTGTACAAAAAATCTACATTGTTCAATCGTAATCGATTTCGGAATGCACCTTTATACCCTGATGTGTTTTTGTATCATTATTTATTATTAACCCGTCGCGCGCTTGATTACGCCGCGTGTGATACAAATCCTGCACACACGGGTGTGCAGACATCGCGCGAGGGTTTCAGACACTTTTTGTTAAAAAAAAATGTTCTAGTCCAGGGGTTCCCAATCTTTTTCAGTCCGTAGCGCGCTTTAAGTTCAGAATTTTATTTCGGCGCCCTAACCTAGCTAGCTAATCAAAATAGACAGTGTACAGTAGAATGAAATAGATGAAATGATACTAGTTAAGTGGAAAGGCCCAAAAATTAACACATCCACAGTGTGAAGCCGAGTTTTTAATTTATTCATTAGACATTTTTGTCAAAAAGTTGTTTCAATTACGTTTCAATCCACATTTTGTAGCGCGATTGGCCGGGCTGATTCCTTTTTCTTTTTAACTAATTTAATATCAAATTGAACTCCTAAACAAAATCACTTGAAAAAGTCTTGTGCTTTCAACCTAGTTCGTTTCGCGACATTAATTTGTAGGAGATTGTCCGTAATATTGTTATTTTCAGTCATATTGGTACTGTTGTTCACACTGCCCGCCATAGATGGCGCTGTGCTCTTCTTGGGCGTCGCGATGAGCTTCCTTTGTGGGGTAGGCGTTCGTTTCGGGGTACTCGGGTGGAAAATACCTGTTAGAAAATAAAGAATTCAATCAAAGAAACGATAAATGTATACTTAATTGTGGCAAATACAATCAGATTTGCTGCTTTACACAATACCCATACCATATTTCACCAAGGAGGACAATTTCACAAAAAAAAGTGCGATGAGTGTCAAAAAACCGGCCAAGAGTTTGTCGAGCCACGCGTAGTGTAGGGTTCCGTAGTTGAATAACTACAACTTATTACTTGATCGACAATTACTCGTAAACTTGAAAAATCAACTTATCTGTGATAATTTTTCTTTTAATATCGTTATACAGGGCTTTAGGTAAATCTCTTTCAACCTCTCGGGTGGTTAATCAGTCCATGAAACTGAACAACTTTCCCAAGGAACATAGGTCAAAATACGAAAAAAAAATTTGAGCTCCCAAGCAAACTTCATCAGCATATAGCGCATTTTGTATGGGAGATCAATATTTTTTTTTTCGTATTTTGACCTATGTTCCTTGGGGAAAGTTATTCAGTTACATGGATTGATTTAGCACCCGAGAGGTTGAAAGATATTTACCTGAAGCCCTGTATTTTCTAGCACTGTAAATATTTCAGATTTTTATAAGCAACGGTTTAGTTGGCAGTGGGGACACTTGAGTCTAACAAAAATGGACACTTTAAAGCTAAATATTTCGCAAATGTATCCCTGAATTGAAATTGGTTCTTCACAAACCCTTACTATCTTTTTAAACCCTATTAAATGACGCCATACAATGCCACTGACGAGTTAAAAAAAAATTAGCCCCCATTGCGTGTATGGGAGTTTAAGGATCTCTGAAAAAAACTGCGGACGGACGGACATGGCGAAACTATAAGGGTTCCTAGCTTACTACAGAACCCAAAAAATGGAGGCCCGTGTAGATAGGTGGCGATGTAAATAGGCTGATAAAAAAAAAGTATAAATAAACAACACTCCTACATACCCATGTCATTTGGAGTGAGCCTAAGTCGCGGGGATAAGAGGTGCTTTGCCGCGAGTTTTCTCGCGGCCGGCGACATACTGGCGAGACGTTCTGTGTTCGTTCTGAAACTGGACATTTACAACATTTTTAAATAAGAGATGGGATGGTGTTATTCTCAACCGATCACCACATAGCAAAAATCGTATACATACAGGGTGTAATGGACAGCTTAGCAAATACTTAAATGGTGGAATCTACCTATAACTATCATCTATAGTTGATCATTTTTTCCCGGAAACGTCATGCTAAGGAGTTTTCATTATTTACCTATTTTGGAGCTACGCAACTTATGATTTACGTTGTTATGATTGTTTTTTATTACAAAATGGAGTGTATTCGATTAAATAATTAAAAAATGCAAGTAGAAAAAACTAAAAAACGTGAAAAAAACGAAAATTTTCCGGAGAAAAATTCCACTGGAAAATCATTCGGAATGATTGTCTGAGTCCAGGATTTTAGTTTTTGCTAATCTGTCTTTTACATCCTGTATATATAAATAGTTAGTATATATATCCTGTATATATAAATAGTTAGTTATATATCCTGTATATATAAGAGTTAGTCGGCCCGATGCAGACTTTATGTAGCGTGAGATCAATTTTGTGATATTGTGAACTAGCTTCTCGCTCGGGACTTTGCTTTGTTCCCGTGGGAATTTCGGGAATAAATTATACACATAAACCTACACTCCATCCATTGGTGAAACCCGTATGAATATCCGCTCAGTCGTTTTTGAGTTTATCATGTTTAGATAGACAGAAATGGCGTGGGACTTTGTTTTATAAAGCGTCCTCGAAACAATCATTTGCAAATGAAAACTGTTACGTGAATGATCGCTGCATATGACGGGCGAATGAAGCTGCGATTGAAGGTCCGTCATTCGCGCATGCATTAGTTGTCGTCTAGTAGGAACGCAGACAATCATGTGACTTCATACAGAAAAGGCCAACATGATTGTCATTTGCCGTCTTTCGCGGTAATTTGCTGTCTTAACCTTCGAAGATAGAGCCATATACATTAAAATTGATTGATTGTTATTCACGTAGAAGCAATTGACATTTGCTTAATTTGATCGACGGAAACGGTCTTTCTTCGCAACATTCGCCGTCAATTGTTACGTGAAACAATTGTCATTTTCAAATGATCGTTTTGGGGACGCTTTAAATATATGAGATGAGATATGATGATATAATACTAAGCGGCTTTTTGGCGGGAACTCGGCGTGTGTGGTTGCTGTGTGTTTATTTTCTACGTAAGAGTTGTTTAATGTATATCAATGGTAGTTAATATACATTAAACTTAGAACAGCGTAGTGATAAAAGAATTCAAGTGATACAGTGTTTCCGCTCCGTTTGGTTCCGACAAAGATCCAGCGGCAGTGCTTCTCGCCGCCATAGTTTTCCGTAAACAAAACACTATCGGTTCACGGAGAGGAGCTTATTCAGAAGAAATATATTGAAGACATAGCTAAGAAATGTACTGATGACCTGGCTGCATGGATATTCCCTTTGCCGTTCCCGAAAGGGATAAATTTAATAAAAAAACATGACCTACCTGGGCGTGTGTGGCGCTATGCGTGGCGTGGTGGGCCGCCGTCTCCGGGCGAGCTGGTCGGCCAGCTGCAGCGCTATCCGCTCCCTCACTCCGCCCTCCAGCATGCGGTAAGCGGCTCCGGCGCCGGCCCTGGAAATACAATTATATTAATATAACTTAATGCACAAATGTACAATGGCGGACTTCATGCCTAAAGGCAATATCTACCAGTCAACCTTACAGTGATTTGTAGAGGATAGTCGCAGGTGCATTAATTAACAATGGGGTACTACCATATAAATTCAATACAAAATTTGGTTTTGTAAGAAAGAGATAGACAAAAATTTTTGAGAGCCTATTAGTTTTTAATTTTTCGACCACTTTCAAATTATGTATGTTAAATATATTATCTTAATAATAAATATAGGATATTAAATATCGTTCGTCATCTTTTTCTTTTTATCGTGTAGGTATTGTCAAGTGTGTGGCACACTTGGCTAACCCTGGAGTCTGAATTTATGTAGCCTATGTCAGCCGCTGATAAGAGAACTTTCTATTGGTGGAAGAATTTTTGAAATCAGTTTAGTAGTTTGTGAGTTTATTTTGTGTTGCAGATTTGAAAATGGAATTGGCATATCATTTCATCATAGTACACACGGCAGCACATCAGGTTATACATGTTGACCTTGACGTCGCCCATATCTCGCTAGTAATGTACAAGCGCCCTAGAGAACAACTCACGCAGGTAGCGGCGTGTCCCCCCCGTCGAGTCGGAAGGGGGTGCCCTCGATCTCCCCCCACGTCATGAGGGGCGACGCGTCGGGCCCCGCGCCCGGCCGCGGGCTGGCGGGCGGCACCAGCGGGTGCGGGCGCTCGGACGACTTGTCGGATGATATACTCATCCCGTCCACACCGATTTTACCTGATATTGTTGCGTCCTGCAATTGAAAATTTAATTTAATGGGAAATGTGACATTTTTTTAGTTTGTGTGGGCCGTGCTAGCTATGCTGGAAATGGTTGAAAGAAAAAACAAACGTACTATACAGGGCTTTAGGTAAGTCTGTTTCATCCTCTCTTTTCCACAATAACTGAACAACTTTTCCACAATAATCAAAAAACGAAAAAAAAATTTGAGTTCCCATACAAAGTTCATCAGCGTATAGCGCATTTTCTATGGGAGAATAATTTTTTTTTCGTATTTCGACCTATGTTCCTTGGGAAAGTTTTTCAGTTTCATGGACTGATTCACCACCCGAGAGGTTGAAAGAGATTTACCTAAAGCCCTGTATATTTATTTCCATTAATATTTTATTTACTCTGAATGATAATAATAAAATTATATTTAAAAATTAGAAATATGTTTTAGAAATGGGAGTAAAATTGTGTTCTTAAAAAGACCGGCTTGCTGATTTGCGCCCGGAGCGTCGCGGTTCTCCCACCAAAAATCCAAGATGGAGGATGTGAAATTTTCGGAAGGCGCTCAGCAGGTACGACGCCTTCGGCCTCGCCCTAGCCCTATACGCCCCGGGGCGAGGCCGAGTTTATTACAGCTATACTATTTTTTAACGAAATGTCGAAAAATCTAAGACTAGGGTTATTATAAGACGTGTGTATGTGTGTAAAACAATAAGCTACTAACACCCAGTTCATACTGTCACTTTCCGTCTTGTTGATAATGTTAATAAGGACGGCATTACATTTAAAGAAGCTTTGACCTTAATGAGCGTTTTAACAACTGAGCGTAAGTCATACCTTTTCTCCTGAGATCCAGTTATTAAGTTAACCTAGTTCAGGCATCTATGTTATTTTCTTTCTAATTTAATTATGTTTAACCTTAAGTTTTTACTCCATCCATCAATCCATACACTCACGCCTATAATCCCATTCGGGGTAAGCAGAACGTCATGTAGTTAAAGAACAGCTTGACGTCACATTTGAACGCTACACACTCAAAGGCCCACGCTAAGGTTTTCCCTTGTGTCGTGGGTCCCTTGGAAAACAAATAAAGACAAACACAAACACCCAAGACCCGAGGACAAACATCTGCTTTTTACACAAATGTTTGCCCCGACTGGGAATCGAACCCAGGACCCGCCGATCAAGAGGCAGCGTCACTACCACTCGACCGAACTGGCCGTCGTCGTGACATGCATTCTGAGGGTTATTAGATGGCACATTAAAATAATGGTGATAGAATGTCAGCCTTTCGCCCATAATACAGTAAAATCCTCGCATCCCACTTGCTGGCTCCTACAATATGCCTGGGTAGAGTTCAGTGGCGTGCATAGACATTTTAGGCAGGGTAGGCAGTAAATTATTAAGATTTCAGATTTCAATCTGTTTATAAAGTAAACTTGAAAAATTACGCAGTTTAGGCAAACAAACATCATCACCACACTTTTCACAACTTATTGCACTCATTTTGTTCTAAACAAATGCTTTATACTGATAAAACAATAATTTACAAAAGTTTTCGTACCTACGTAGTTGCAAAACTAAAACAAACCAGGCTGACGGCTGAACGCATCCAATAAGAAAAAATGCCGCAAAATTAAAAATCTATAACAGCCCTTCCAAACTTACTGAATATTGACATCTCAATTTGGTAGCATCGCTTTATAGGCAGAGCTTTTTTTGCCATACAATCAGTTCGTAAATTTTTGGCTGGGGAGGCAAAACAGCCAATCAGAAGCCAACATTCTTCAGCAAAAAAGGCATTTCAAACGAGTGCTTTCTTTAGTTCGCCATGTAGAGGGAGGAGAGCGGCACGGCTCTCTTACTAGTTCAACATTAGAAGTTAGATGGCGCTGTTTTGAAAAAGTTAAAGATCGGAATAAAAATGTTTATTCGTTTCACAAAGATTCTGTGATCGTTGGTGTACATCATAATATTTAATTTTTATATTTTTTTGCCTTGAATACCCTAGGGTAGGCACTGCTTTTCTGCTTGTATGGAATGCACGCCACTGGTAGAGTTGGCACAATCTAAGTTTTTCTTTCGCTCCTAGTCCAGCGTGAAAGAAACTCGTAAACAAATGATGGATGAATACCTGACTCCTAGCAATGGCGGAGATGGTTTGCTGCGACCGCTTGTGGTCGAAGGGCTCGGCTTTAAGCCGCGTGTTGGCGTGCTGTAGCTCCGGCTTGGGCGGCTTGGCTTGCCCCGCGCCCTCCGGCACGTACATTATGTAGTTCTTGGCTGTGTAGCGCCATGTGTCCAGCTGAAACATATTACATTCGTTTAATCGAGTAGTATTTTTTTGTCTATGTTCATTGTGTAACTAATACCCATATTCTTAGAAGTTAACTCGAGATTTCCTCGACTCCACTCAACCTCTGTTAAGGATTTTGACGTTTTTATTTGACACTTCCGTCCTCGACTTTACAATTTTCCTCACTGGAGTCGAGGATGATTTGAGTAATCAATTGTCAAAGTTAAGGTACCTCGCGACCTACCTTAAGATTTTCTTAACGCTTTATTCGATACTTGAACTTGTTGTATGCTACTTTTTCATATGAAAAATGAATTATTTTGAAGATTTCGTGGATTATCTTTATGATAATAAATCGTTAAAGGTTAATATCGAATAAAGATTTACGCTAGCTAGTGCCATCTATCGTCAAGTAGCTGTATGCCACGTTCAAGGGATCTTAAAGTGACATTACACCCGTATTCTAAGAAGTTAACTCGAAACTTCCTCCACTCAACCTCAGCTAAGGAAATCCTCGAAACGACCTCGAATTTGGTATTCTTAGTTGTCACCTCAAGATTCCTTGAACGTGGCATACAGTTACTCGACGATAGATGGCACTAGCTAGCGTAAATCTTTATTCGATATTAATATTTAACGATTTATTATCATAAAGATAATCCACGAAATCTTCAAAATAATTCATTTTTCATATGAAAAAGTAGCATACAACAAGTTCAAGCATCGAATAAAGCGTTAAGAAAATCTTAAGGTAGGTCGCGAGGTACCTTAACTTTGACAATTGATTACTCAAATCATCCTTGACTCCACTGAGGAGAATTGTAAAGTCGAGGACGGAAGTGTCAAATAAAAACGTAAAATCCTTGACAGAGATTGAGGGGAGTCGAGGGAATCTCGAGTTAACTTCTAAGAATATGGGTGTAAGAATACCAAATTCGAGGTCGCTTCGAGGATTTCCTTAGCTGAAGTTGAGTGGAGGAAGTTTCGAGTTAACTTCTTTAGAATACGGGTGTAATACTTTTTCACCATTTTTTTCGATCCTGGTCACGGCACCAAATAATTATTTAATTGATATCTTTGTTGCAATGTATTAAATAATTATTTAATTGATATCTTTGTTGCAATGTATTAAATAATTATTTAATTGATATCTTTGTTGCAATGTATTAAATAATTATTTAATTGATATCTTTGTTGCAATGTATTAGTATTCGGAGGTAAATAAGTAAGGGACAGTTGAGCATATACTTAAATGGAGGCATCTATCACTCTATGAACGGCTACACAAGTAAATATTTTTTCCCGGAAACGTCAAGTTAAGGAGTTTTCGCCGCTGTGAGAATGCGATGTACAGTCAACAGCACATCAGGTTACCACAAACTGTCAAATTTGTCCAATAGATAGTAAACTCTAATGCTTGGATATAAAATTGAAAATCGATTCAAGAAATTTTACAGTTTTGGATAGCATGATGTGTTGTTGACCCTGTACATTGCTGGTTTTCGTGTTTTACGTTGTTATCATTGTTTTTATTGGAAAACTAGCATCCCACTCGGGACTTCGCTCCCGTGGGAATTCGGGAAAATTATGTAGCCTATGTTACTCAGGGATAATGTAGCATCCTAATGGTGAAAGAATTTTCGAAATCGGTCCAGTAGTTTCGGAGCCTATTCGTTACATACAAAAATACAGATCTTTCCTCTTTATAATATTAGTATAGATAGAATGTATTAAAATAAAAACTATAAAGCAGAAAATATTTAAAAAAAACGGAAAATAAATTTCTGAAGAAAATTCCACTGGAAAATAACCTTTAAAACTAGCTATAACCTGTCCATTACACTTAAACCCTGAATGTAAAAACTTACCTCCTCTGGTCTTTTAGTCTGGTCAGCCTGGTCCTCAATAGAGGGCAGAGCCAGTGCAGAGTCCGCCAGAGCAATGGACCTGACCTCAGACTCGAACTGGCTGGCTAGTTTAGCGGCGCGCTTCTTGTTTTCTAACGCTATCACTCGGTCGTAACTCGCGTTATCTTCACTTGTGTGGGATGCTAGGAATGAATCTGAAAATGAATTTGATTAGAGAGTTGATAAAATTATTTAGAATAGAAAATACTTTATTTTATTCCGTTTTTTAGAGACACAAAAATAAAATCAAAGATTTTAAAAAACACAAAAACAAGGTGCAGACGAAATTGAAGCTAACTAAGCAAAACGCTATAGTTTTACCTGTAGCACCGATATTCATTTATTTCTAGCCTATGTCACAGTGCTACATCAATATTATTGCAATTAACACTTTAAAAAATAGCCTCCTTCTTTTTGGTTGAGTTGGTATTTTTTGTTAGGGTTCCGTACCCAAGGGGAAAAAACGGGACCCTATTACTAAGGCTCCGCTGTCCGTCTGTCACCAGGCTGTATCTCATGAACCGTGATAGTTACACAGTTGAAATTTTCGCAGATGATGTATTTCTATGTGCCCTATAACAACAAATACTAAAAACCAGATTAAAATAAATATTTAAGGGGGCTCCCATACAAAAACGTGATTTTTTTTGCTCGTTTTAATAGATAAGGCTGTCCGAGGCTGTATCTCATGAACCGTGATAATAAGACAGTTGAAATTTTCACAGATTATTTGGTTGCTGCTATAGCAACAAATATTAAAAATAAAATATTTAAGGGGGCTCCCATACAACAAACGTAATTTTTTTGCTGTTTTTATAGAGATAATGGTTTTTATAGAGTCCGACTCGCACTTGGCCGGTTTTATAGGTAATGGTTCGGAACCATTCGTGCGCGAGTCCAACTCGCACTTGCCCGTTTTATTGTTTTTTGAAGTCGGTTTCAAAGTCAATATTTATTTTTTGGTCACACATATTCACTTTCACTCATTTACCTATCTTCCGTTTGTCGCTATCTTTCGGCAAACATCTCAATTTTCTCTATCAGCCATCATCTCTACATTTAGGTCCATATTACAGAACACGACTCAGACTCTGGTCTATACTTAAGTATCAGTTTTTATTATTTTTTATAACAATAGTATGATGGGTTAACTCTTGACCTCAATCTTGACCATAAAGGTCAAAGATGAGGTCGACGATGGAGCGAGTTAACCCAGAAAATGCCTATAAAGGCACTGGTACTCCCAAGCACCGACGGAACACAGCAAGCTGTTTGGCATCGGACTTCGGTAGGTCGCGAACCATTTTTCATTTTGATAGTGGAGAAAGAGACAATCAATACTTAAGTATACATAGATCAAGACAAGACAAGACTTGAGTACATTTCAAGACATTATTTCAAAGAGGTGTCAATGAGGCTGGCATTGACTGTCCTAAAATTGTCAAAGCCTCAACAAATATTAGTTTGCAAAAAAAAAAATTGTTTTTATTTACCCAGAGTGTGATTGTCAGTGATGTCCTTAGGTTTCTCCCGCACTGGTTCAGAATCAGACTCCAGCCTCTGTACTCTGACTGTGGGCGCGGACGGGGAATACGGGCGACCTATCTCTGGAGTGTCAAATGTTGCTGGGGAGTTATCTGGAATTAAAAGTTTAATGCATGAGGCTGTTAAAACCATTAATGAATCCCAAGTCACAGGTGACACCCTAGTATGGGATAAAGAGGTAAAAAATACTGATATGTACAAATGATTGCTAAATAAAGTTATTTATTATTATTATTACTTTCTATTACTGTGAACTGTCATCCTCTATATTATCATTAAATAAATACATACATAACATTCTGAAATGTTCGAAACATCAACAAAATTAAAAATAAGATTTTGAAAAATTCAATGTCATGTGTTCAGATAAAAATACAGTTTTTCTTTTATATTCCTAAAATACTGCTTTAGTTACTATTCAAATTATTGAAATGAAGAAGTTTTTCAGTTATTATTTTAGTTCTAAGATAAGTTACTATCTATCATCGTTCACATAGTAATTATAGGGCAGTTTTTATTTATTATGAGAAGGGTTTACTCTTGACTTCAATCTTGACTACTTTTTGAATAATACATTAGTTAATTGAAATATAAAATATTGAACACAAAGTTAGATCTTCTATTTAAGTAGATTATTATGAAGAACAGGTAAATAAGTTACTTTCATTATTTATATAATTATTTCTTGAATTAAATGAAATAATAAATTGTGCTCACAGGGTTCAGTAGGAGGCCTGCCACCAGTCAAAGGTCTACCGCCGCTGTATTTCCTGGCAATCTCCCTCAGTTTCGTAAAGTCCTTGTTTTCAGTGGCCTCTAAGTATTCATTCTGTGCGTTTAGCTTCTCAAGGTCTGGGAAGAAGTCTCTTTGAATTATCTTTGCTATTCCCTGAAACAAAATAAGTTACAGTTACTAAGGTTTATATTGTCATATTGATTCTCAAACCCATTGCGCGCTTGTTTACGCGCCGTGTGATACAAATCCTGCACACGGGGGGTGCATAAATCATGTGAGGGTTTAAAGTTATTTTTTTATTTTATTGTTACTAAACTTCTAAATTACTAATCTTTATACACCGAAGGTGTATAGGAGGTACTTCATTTTTATTTATAGCCTTTGTTCAGAATTTCATATACATATTTCTTATAAAACTAAATTTATTTCACTATTCTTCATTTTCTGTTTGCGGCTTGGCAAAGGCCTCCTCCAATTTTCTCCATTCATACCTATTTTCGGCCACCCTTGTCCACGTTCTTCCAGCTTTTTCTACAAGTTCTACAATTATTCAACACATGCATACTACCAGTCCTGACCTACGGCTGCCAAACCTGGGCTCTTACCAAAATCCAACTGCTCAAATTAAGAACTTGCCAGCGAAGTATGGAACGAAGTATGACAGGAAAGAGGAAGATAGAAAAAATAAGACACTGCTCTATTACAAAACAGACAAAAGTACAGGATGTGACACTGAAAGTAAAATCATTAAAGTGGAGGTGGGCTGGCCACACTTCAAGAGGCATAGATAAATGGAGCAAAAAAATACTTCACTGGTGTCCCAGGCACGGGAAAAGAAATAGATGCCGTCAAAAGAAAAGATGGGGAGACGAAATTGTAATAGGTACTTATTAATATACAAATATGTTTGTTTGTATATCTTTCACGTCGTAATGGATCGACGTGAATTTTTGCACAGGACTCCAGAGTGACATTCTTACTTGGGTTACTTTCTCACACGAACGAAGTCACGAGTGGAAAACTAGTTAATATACATGTAAGTACAAATTTTAGTAGCAGTAGAATTTTTTCATTAACTGGAAAAACACATGTTAGAGCTACAAGGGTCAGAAGGTAATTTTTTTATGAAATTCTTCTATCCAAGTTCAAAGGCAAAATCTTTGCAGTCTTTCGTCAAATGCAGGCAAACTAAAGCTGAACACGTATTAAATGTCTTCTATTCTTACCTCTACATAGGCTTCCTCTTCTAAAACATGAGCTTTCTTTTTGTCTTTCTTCTTTTTTGGCACTGTAGGAACTTTGAAAACACTGCTTTCTGATTGCAAGATTTTCATGTTCTGTAAGGCCGCCTCGCCTGGTCTGGCGGGTGTATTCTCTTCCGACATTATTAAACTGATTTATGTTAACGTTATTATCTCAGTAAATTGCACCAAAATTATTCAATTTGCGAAATACGACGAAAACGCTACTCACATTGCATTGCATTTGCAATGTTTATTTATTCTGACATTGACATTTAAACAGTGTTGCCTTGAAGAAATACTAATTACTACCTTAATATAGTCTTTTAATGTTTTCTTTTAACGTTAGATGGCGCTCACGTCAAACTTATAACACCTTTCTTGTTGGGGATTAAAAATAGAAAATGACACAAAACCCTTTCTTAAAGTAGCCAGTGTAGCCACATAGACATAGAAAAATAAGTTAAAAGTGTGTATAGTAGCCATAAAACATAAATCCAGCGTGTAGCCAAATTCAAGTTCGTTGCAAACTTGTCTAAACCTTCTCACTTTGCTATATGGATAGTAAAGTTGTACAGTCAAGAGCACATCAAGCTTGCACTGCGGCACCTTAAGTCATTGAGATAAAGGTGATACTGAAATTTCATTGTCAAGCTTGATCTGCTCTTGACTGTACCAAGTACTATACATAATATGTCCAGGATTAGGTACACATATTATGTATACCTAATCCTGGACAGTACACAATTGACAACTGCGGGACCGAAGGTTGAAGTTGCCCCCCGAAGCAGTGATTATTAAATTACAACTACCCATGGTCACCCAGTTCTCTGCTAATAGATTCCGCATAGTGAGCGCCACATAAGCTGCGGCTACAAGCGCTGCCATACATTAGCCCTAAAGGGCATAAAGACCACAGCTTTAGCAAAAACTGGAACCTTGATTCCAGATCATCATCCTAAATGAACTTTCAACGGAATTTTTACCGGAAAATTTTAAAAGTTTTTAATATTTTCCACTTTAAAATAAAATTACTTTTCGCGCTACATTATGAAGCGAAGGTAAATAACGAAAACATTCGAAAACATCTTAACTTGGCAATTCCGGGTAAAAAATAACTCGTAGGTTTAACTTATTTTTTCTATGATTATGGATCGTACTTAGTTAAAGGTTATTCTATGCTCGTCAATCTGGCATTAAAACGCTAGTGTTTATATTATCTTTGTCTGGCATGCTTGTCTAGTATTTTGGAAATCTGGTATAGGGGGAATAAAGGGTAGATTACACCATGAGCTGTCCCTTATTCCTTTATATTTATATACTTAGCCATTTTAAATGTGGGAATTAACTTGTGACCTGGGTACCTACCACGATCGTTTAAAAGCATTTCTGTTTAGGATCCAACTGTGAACTGCTTCGCAATTGGAATGTTTTTGAAATGTTACCATGATGGCGCTGCTTTTGAACTGTTCGGTTGTCTATGGTCCATTTTAAATGTCTAAATGAATTGTCGCTGGTCTGCCTTTGAATCGCAACAGCGCCAAAAGTGAATCGCATATAAGCCATCATGGTACGAATAATAAGCGTTGCAGACTTGTTTAGGTCCTAAATTGGATCGCGCTAAGCGTATTCCTGAAGGTATTTATTGTAGGTTTTTAGTTTGTCAAAAACGAAAAAAAAAAAACAATTGGTTATCATAATAAGTTCTCAAATGTATTATAATTAGTTAATAGTTATTACATAAAATTAATTAAAAATACTAATGATAAATTCACTAATCAATTAAATATACGACTTACAAAATAAAATTAACATCTGAGTGGTATCTAATCAGTTTTCTTATTTTTATTTTTGTAGATGTATTCCTTGATGTAGAAGTCCGTGAAGAGAAACAGTATGAAGATGTTGTGGGGTAGGAAGACGAAAGAGATCCACTTAGGGTACTCGCACGAGGGCTCGAATAACACGTGCCCGAAGTGCAGGATTAGCAGTACGAACTGTGCCTGTAAATAAAGTATTAAATAAATAAACAACAAAACATATATCCTTAAACTTTAGCACTATAGGTGCTAGATAACTGAAAACTTTTTTGTTGTAAATGCTCATAATCATACATATAAACATCTCAAACCCCTCACAAATACTCAAGTACTCACAAACCTCACAATTTTCAAATAAAAAATGCTGGTCGGGAATCAAACCGACAACCTTCAGATCAGAGGTCTTAACCAACTGAGCGGCGAAAAAATTTTTTCCTACTTCGACCTATGTTCCTTGAGAAAAGTTGACTGGATCAGTAAGCTAATTCACATCCTTAATTTTCTCTAATTTAAAGTCATCCTACACACGTAAATAAAGGATAGGATTTATAGACGGAGATCCCAGGGCCGCCAGACCTTACTTATTTTCTCATTAACCAAATGTGTGGGAAAAAGTAGTGCTAGTACGTACTAGTAACGTATGAATACCAGCTAACCTGGACCGACGGCCAATTTTCAGCTACCAGGTTCTGAAGGTACTTCCAAAAATTACTCACTTGTCTTGAAGTCTGGCTGCTGATATCTTATAGAATATAATTCATTAAATATAAAAATTAATGATCAACATCGCCAGACACTCTCCGCTAGCTATAATTTCTGAGAATTTTTAGGAAGTACCTTCAGAACCTGGTTGCTGAAAATTGGCCGTCGGCTCAGGCTATCTGGTATTCATATGTTAATAGTAAATATTAGCCCTTCTCTTTACCACACTTTTGGTTAATGACAAAATAAGTAAGGTCTGGCGGCCCTGGGATCTTGGTCTATTATTGGGTCACTTTAAATTAATTTGAAAAAATTAAGGATGTGAATCAGTCCACTAAACTGAACAACTTTTCCACAAGGAAAATATATCGAAATGTGAAAAATAATGGTCGCCTTTCCATAAGAGTGTGTTTGAATCGTAGCAGGTAGCAAAGGTGGGACAAAGGCGTTAGTTTATGTGTGACTCTCCATACAACATTAGCGATCAGCTGATTAATACCTTAGTACAAGCAAGGAGTATATATTTTTTTAGAATTATACAGGGTGTTAAGTAATTCGATCTTATCCTCTCAGGTGGTGAATCAGCCCATGAAACTTAACAACTTTCCCTAAGAACAAATGCCGAAATACGAAAAAAATTTTTGACTTCCCATACAAAATAATTTATCAGCTGATGCAATTTGTATGGGAAGTTAAAAATTTTTTTCGTATTTCGGCATTTGTTCTTAGGGAAAGTTGTTCAGTTTCATGAGCTGATTCACCACCCGAGAGGATAAGATCGAATTACTTAACACCCTGTATATGGGTCCCTTGGGAACGGTTGTTCAGTTTCATGGGTAGAATCACTCCCTAAAGTTTACCTAACTAATTTAAAATCACCCAATATTTATATAGTAAGTAAATCCCCAGTTTTTTGTGAGTCTGGCTTTCAAACTTCGACTTACAATCTGTAGCTGAGTGATATATTTCTTCCACCAGGTGCGCACCCATTCCTTCTTCACGATGGAGATCAGGTAGTATGAGTACATCACGGTGTGTACCAGCGAGTTGATGAATCCCAGCATCACCCCGTGACCTCCTGTGGGACAAATATATGATTACATCACAGACCTATATCGAGACCTATACGAGATAGACGAAAAGAAACTGTATGAGAACCTAGCGTGTCGAATTTTTCGTACCTACCTTAAATTACGTCACGAGCGAGATTAAGGCTTCAAAGGCGCTTAATTAAGTAAAACAATAATGTAAATCCGATTAAAATCGATTATCATTTACGGCATAGGTCTCAAGCGGACTGACTTTAATTCGGACAAAACTGCGACCGTAGATCACACTTTTTACACCCAAGGTAGGTAAACTTTTACCGTCTATCTCGATATAGGTCTGTGGATTACATTAAGAAGCTTAGCAGAAATTGCTGAAACACTTCGATCAAAACATTGGAAAGAGGTAAGTAAAAGATGGTAGTAAATTAAATCTCCTGGTGTAGAGCACCAAGAGACGTATTTTTGAAACAATAGAATTCCAATTCGTATGCGAATTGGAATTCTATCGTTTCAAAAATACGTCTCCAAATGACTGAGCTAAGCGGCGAAATTGCACATTAGTATTCATTCATTGTTAAGTTTTGTAATTTAAATACTTGATTAAAAAGAGTAACAAACAAATTTCCTTCCTTCCTTATGTATTTTATTCGTTAGTATTATAATTTATCGGTAAGTTTTGCGATTTAAAAACTTAATTCAAAAGAGTAAGAAACAAATTACTTTCCTTCTTTCTGACAAACTTTCGTGTAATATTATATTCATAGAATATGTATAGACATTCAGTCCACATAACATTACAACATTATATTATCCGTGCCTATAGGTATTTATACATTTTACCATACAAACATTTATAAATGCGTAGGTATTGCATTATGCATTAACGCACAAGTGGATAATTACCGACATAATATATTACGTAAGCTAGCGAACTAGTAGTTTATGCAGGTATTTATACAGATGGTCCAGTGATCGTAATTATAAATTGTAAACCTTGTAGTAGGTAGATATAAATATTTTTTGAGATCTTTAGACATATCTGTAGATTCTCTGTCCACCCCAATGAGACAAAGGCGTGTAGGCAATTTAAAAATACTAGCTTCTCGCCAGGGACTCCGTTTCCGTGTGAATTTCGAGAATGAATTATACACATAAACCTTCCTCTTGAATCACTTCGTTCATTGGTGAAAATTGTATGAAAATCCGTTCAGTTATTTTTGAGTTTCTCGCGTTCAAACAGATAGATAGACAGAGCGGCGGGTGACTTTGTTTTATAATGAGTATGATTTGTAAATTAAACAAATTGTCGCAATGAGTAAATGTCCAAATACTAGAAATCCATCCATAAAATAGAAGTTTAAGAAACTGAAAATTATAGGGCTACTCGTGCTAGGACGAAAATGTTGAGAACTAGTAATTATACAATCATCTTTTTTATAGAAATATCCCATCGTTGGTCAAAGGTGTTCAAAATATTTTATAGGAAATTTTCATTTATTACCCAAAGTTCCTCTTACAGTTGTAGTCCACTTACCAGGGATGTATTTAGTGCCAATGAAGCCCAGCAGACACATGCCTAAATGATGGTACACGTGCAGGAAACTGACGTGTGAGAACTTCTTTCTTAAAATGAAGAATACCTGCGAAAATAAACAAACATCGGACACATTAACCTAATTTATAGGTGCACGACCTGTGTAATGTGTATTTTGTTAAAAGTAACAAATAAATTTAAATTTATTGAAATTATGTTTTTGTTTTTGACTGTTTGGGCTGAGTACAACGCGAAAGCAAACGTGACCTTTCTTCTTCAGTCTATGGTTAGCCAAAGTCTCTTCCATTATACTTTATACTCTTCGATCTTGAGCAGTTTTTTCCAGCAACCTGACAAGATCGTCAGCCCATCTCATTTCTGCATCCAGTACGAAGTCTCCATTCTATCCTAGTACCTATCCTCAGCCCCAGATCTTGAATTTTTTCGAGGTGGGGCAAAAACTGAAAAATATTTTTTACCCGCAGGCCTATGTTTTTAGCTTTATCATCAGATGAACTGGTCTCCCGGAAAGTACGCCACAAAAACTAGTCTAGCGCTGCTCTTTCTATGTCAAGTCTATTTTTCTCTGTGGTTGAAATGATGAGATGAGTTAATGATGAGTTATGTATTCGTTTGACTAAGTTTGAATTTGCCGCCTGGGGCATATAGGCCCCGGCGTCCCCCTCCCCTTCCTAGATCCGGCGCTGCTTGTCTTCCTTGCCCTATACCAGGTCTAATTAAATGTAAAACTTACAGTATCCAGTAAATCTATAATCTTAATGATGTAGTAGAGCCACACTCGACTGGTGACCACCTTCTCCAGCTCCGTATCCTCGTAAACCATCTTCTGGCACCAGATGCTGTAGTTTCCTGGCAGGTAGAGTCGCGTAAGACACTGCAAACGAAAATACAACATTTTACCTTTCCTTATTTCTCGTAAACCATCGACAACGTCAAACAATGCAACTAAGACTCTTCATTGTGAATCTTCGCCTTTGAATTGAACCGTCTTAGACGCTCTCAATGCCTCAACATTCTTATCCTATAGTTATCTACTCAAGCGGTATGATATTGGTTATTTATTACAGTCGGAAATCCACGCTGCGGACTGAGAGCGAAAAAAAATTCTAAGAATAAGCCAGCTGCCAACTCTTCCCAGGTATAATTACTGTAGAAGTCAGTAATTGGGACTCGAGAGTTTTGCTTGTACTCGTATAACGTGGCTGAAATGCTGACAACCTCTCACCACTATACATCATGTACCATCTGATACTTAACCCTTAGAATTTATATCAAGTGGTTCTAGAACCACAAGATTCTCTGTCTACCCCGTCAGGCATCAAAGGCGTGAAAGTATGTATGTAAATTTAAACTTTACTTTTCACTTAGAATACAAAATAAATAATAAAAAACGGAAAGTTCCGTCGTCCAAAAATAATGTGTCACGAATTTGAGATTCTAATTGACACGACCTTTGATAAGTTAAATAGTGTTTTAATAACATCAGACATCCGAGTTGTCCAAAGGGGTTTACAAAATTGTACTTCTAATTAAATTAGTAATTTAAGACAGCTTTCGAGTAAACTAAAACAGGGGAGAGCTATTACAGATGATGACATATCATCTGTAATAGCTCTCTATGATGATTGCACACTGTCGATTTTTTGTACATTGCTGTGTTTAATTTAATACTAAGTACGGATCTAAATTCGCGTATATATTATGTTTTTACTTCTGTTCCCGACGTTAATATATACATAATAAATAACATAATATATACGCGAATTTACTCCCGTTTTAGTATTGAATATGTATGTATGTATTTAAGATCTTTTATAACCGTCATGGTACGAACCTGTAAAGTAAGGTATGCGGAGAGGAATATCTGGACGACATTATAGGCTATGATCAGTTTCTTGATGTTGTAGGGCTCCCGGTTGGCCATGAAGAGGGGTCCCCAGTGCCTCACGAACCGGTGGTACACGTAAATGATGACGAGCACCGGCAGGGGGTTCGACACCAGCGGGAAACTGTTTGTTCGGGGATCTGAAGATGATAACAGTATAGAAAGGATTTGAGGGAATTTGAGAACATTTTTTTATTATTATTATAAGATGGTTTACTCTTGACCTCAATCTTGACAATAAAGGTCAAAGATAAGGTCGACGATGGAGCCAGGTACTCCCACGCACCGACGGAACGCAGCAAGCTGTTTGCCGTTGGACTTCGGTAGGAGGGTGGTCGCGAACCAGACGGCCCTTTACAGAGCCTACCACACTGCATGAGACCATAGGACGACAACTCAGATTCAGAAAAAAAGTAAGTGTCGTTTTCTGGGATAGATTAAGTACTAGGAGGCAGGTCTCATTTGTGCTTTGAGTATTGTTGGGTTAAATACTCAAAGCATTTGTGTTTCCTTAGTCGCCTCTTACGAAACCCACGGTAAGAGATGGCAAAAAAAATTTACTTAGATCTTAAGGTTTTGTATAAAAGTGAATCTCTATTTTCCTTGGTTATCGCATCACGGATGAACGGAATGGAACAATTTCGCTGATTCTTTATTGTTGTGTTTATTATTGTCAGGAGAAGGTTTTTAATTTTTTATAAAAGAAAAATAGAAAAAAGTCGAGTGAAACATTAGAAAATTTTAGACAGGACAACGTCTCTGTCGGGTCAGCTATAGTACATATACATAATAGAAAACATTTTGAAGGTGTTTAGTTTATGCTTAATTTATGTCAAACGTGGCGTCAAGAGGTTCTGAACCTCTGCTCTGCCTACTCCGTATGGGATATAATGTGTTTATGCCTAAGAAAAGAGCAAGCGAAATGAGCGCAGAATTTTGACGCAGAAATATTGCTCGTGCAAAATAATTGTGTGGCTTGACTATATAAGGTCCTAATTTATTAGTGACTTTCCTTTTAACACGTTATTTTGTAGGTCAAAATATATCATTTGAGTCAAAAAACAAAGGCATAATATTAAATTGAAAAGGTCTTGAAAAATTTTGTTATGATATTTTTTCATTACTATGATGAATAAACCCATCCATTCAAACGTAAATAATAATGGCAGTAGTAGAGCGGGCGAGCGGGGAGTGGCCGGCTTCAAGTGATAGAGAACCATTCCTTTATCTTTAAATGGAAATTTTTATTTATATTTTTTTTGCTAAATTTTATTTTAAGATAATTAAATTTTATGTTGTTTTTTGGAATACTATTAACCTATACAATAACGTCTTTGAAGGAAAGTCACTAATAAATTAGGACCTTATATTTCCGTGTGTCGCATAAGTATACGAGTATTCTTACCTTCTTTAGATACATATCTTTCTAAGAGAGTAGGACTAAGGTCTGAAGCCTTCTGTTAGGTCGTATATAGAATGCGACTCAGACTCTGATCTATACTTAAGTAGCAGTCGTCTTTGACATTTTGATAGTGAGAGAAAGAGACAATCAATACTTAAGTATATATCAAGACTTGAGTCTCCTTCTGCACCTAATACGTCCATAGACACATAGTTTCGATTATTTGCCTGTCGTGTGATAATAAATAACAAATAACTTTCGAAAATATATGTCCAGGCTACAACAGAAACTTGCACATCATGCGCATGCGACCCAAGACCCTTGCTCTACATTTTCATATTCGTGTCACGTGTCGTGACGTACTTTTGATATACACAACCCAATCCAAGGAAAATACGCTCCACATACAGTCAACGAATCGGAGGTACGTTGAACTTAACGTCACTTTAAAAAATGTTAATTATATATTTACAAAGTATAAAATATACAGGTCGTTTTCAGAACGCGATGTTCACTTTACGTCGCGTCACGGGACCTTTCGACCTCGCCCACTCTATTGTATTATGTCCCTATTTCATAAATATGTATTTAAAATGGCCCTAAATGTACTAAGAACTTACTACACAGATAGATAATAATTCAATTTCATTGGTAACTTAATTTTAATTAAAAAAAAATATATATATATAATATTTAATAAGAATTTTGAAATATATAATCTCGTTTTAAGCAAGTCCAATTTCAGACATTAATAGATATGTCTTTTCTAAAATTGATAATAATCCTATTAAGTGTATTGACAAATCCGGCACTACAGAGTGGTGCTGTTTAATGAGGTCAGTAGACGGCCGGATTGATCGAGTGGTAGTGGCGCTGCCTCTTGATCGACGGGTCCTGGGTTCGATTCCCAGTCGGGGCAAATATTTGTGTAGCAGATGTTTTTTCTCGGGTCATGGGTGTTTGAAATTTCGAGGGACCCACGATACAAGGGAAAAACTTAGTGTGGGCCTTTGAGTGTTTAGCGTGTGTAGAGTTTTTTTAGGGGTAGGCGAATAGTAATAGATAGGTATTAACTATTTATTATTATTAAATCGAATATTGTAATATCGAATCTTCTTTATGGGCCTGGTAGTCTCTATTAAAATCTTGATGAATAAGATATAAACTTACAATGAAATCTATCACATTTTTAAAGCTTGCAGCCGCTATAGAGAGCAATTTGCGTTGGGAAAAACTTTTCCAACTTACCAAATATATTGCGTATGTAAACACGTTATTTTTGTTTTGTTATCGAGCGACTACAGCACCTAAATTACGATTTTATGATGCGTAGATAAGCATGACGCACTGCATTAAATCGAAGAAAAAAAATACTACGGTAATATTCAGGACATAAACTAGATAAGTAGTTTGCTGAAAACATGATTCAGCACTTTTGGTTCGATAGAAAAAGCTCACAAATTCACCTCTAAATATCCAATATTGTGTATTTTTTAAGCTGTAAAAACGATAGTAAAATGCACACAGGAACTTGAATTTGCTATCAAAATGTTCGTGATTGAACACTCTCGATAAGTAGTTAACTCATTTTTCGATTTAAGCTGTTACCTTTCCATAAATCTATTTTTTCTAATTTTCGAACATGTTTTTACGCACGCACGCTTTCATAGTCCGTAAACTTCGTGTATCGACACTGTTCGCACTGCCGGCCCAGGCCTGTTGAGAGACGGAGATGGCACTATTCCTATGTGTGCTGCCTTTATCGGGTGCTGTAGTCGCCTTAAGTATTATATTCTGTTCATTGTAACACAGTTATGAAACATTGGTGGTAGTATAGAGAAAGTTAAACAGACGTAGGTACTTACAGTTTAATTCGTTTTCAGTCTTTCGATAATTTGGGTGGCAATAGATCGGTTTCCTATAGTTAAATGTATTGCTATTTGTGACTGTTAAAATAGAAAAGTACAACTTTGGGGTTAGTTGATAAAGTTCAGAATAATTGTGATGAGCTCTGTAAGTCGCTCTTATTGACTACCCTTAAAGTTGTACCTTTCACTACACACATACACATTTTTATACGAAGCCTCTAAAATTCTGACATTTCAACTAACATTGACATTCACATAAAACAATCAATTACAAATGTTTGACATTAAAAATGATAATTTTAAAATTAATGCAACAAATTATTTAATCTGATATTAATTTAACTAAAAACGCATAACGCTTTTTGAGGTTAAGCAGTATATATTTTTTGATCAGCCGTTTAAATAATTAAACTAGTAAATTACCTAAAATGCCAGTATGCCTGCTGTTCCACTAGCAATGCCCGACATTTGTAAAGAAGCACAATACATATCTTAGCCTAAGACTTTTTCTATACTCTATAATATAATTCATAATATAGAGTCTATATATATGAATTGCAATAAATGAATTGAATTGAAAAAGTACGGTTACCTGCGAGCTCATCGTTGACGTAGCGGTAGTAATTCGTAATGTTGTTTATGAGAGTGCCCATCCTGCAGCTCGGTTTCTGCTCCTGCGCTGAAAACAAAACGAAAACTCATGTCAGTGCTTCTAAGTACAGGAGACGTATTTTTGAAACGATAGAATTCCAATTCGCATACGAATTGACAAGATTCGCATGAGAATCGCATACAAATCTTGTCAATTCGTATGCGAATTGGAATACTATTATTTCAAAAATACGTCTCCAGTGCTTTTATTTGTCGGCAAATTTCGTATTTCGAATAGGTAAATTGATTTTCAAAATACAAGAACGAGACAGACACTGTCTGCCAAGAGACACTAAAGAAATATGTTATTTTTTTCCTATTATGTAGGACAGTACACAATATAGAGATAAGCTGCAGAATTAAGAAAAATTAAGAGCATTGTAATTTTTTTGTTCTGTTCTAAATTTCCGAATGCACACGAATTATATCAATGAATAATTATTAGATTTACCGCCTACATTATAATACGGGCTTTAAATTAATAAGTGAAACTTAAAGAGGTGTTTGTTTCTCCTCGATGAAACTAACTAACTTTGTTAAGAAACTTATTTATTTATTTTCATACCTGCAAAACACTGTAAACATAACCACTGTAAACATAATTAGGTAATAGCGAACGTGACGCATTAGACATATACATAGTGCGTGTGCCTTAAAAAAACTGAAAGAGAAATGCTTCCGAAAAAAAAGAGAGCTACTTTACATGCAATGATTTTCAATACAAATCAAAATGATTTTGAAAATTCCGCCTATTCTTAAAATAAATTTTCGTATCATTATTTAGTTTCATACCGGACACGCTGTATACCAGACTCAAACAATTTACGAAATACAAACACAATGTTTTTTGTATGAGCTTCAAATTAGATTCCTTACAATTTCCAATTTTAATGACCAGTCACAATTTTATTTGAATTTAAGATAATTTAAAATTCGAATATCCGTTTTAAATTTTTTCACGAATTAAATTAACATATTGTGTCGTGTCTCATTGAAATAACTGTCCACGTTGTTAAAAAAGTATGAATCACCGACTTCAAACCCATCAATGCCTATTTACGGGAAAGCAGATAAAACCACAAACTAAAACGACATCTATTTTTCAACCGACAAAACGACATCTATTTTTCAACCGACTTCAAAAAAGGAGGAGGTTCTCAATCCGACTGTACGTTTTTTTTGTACGTTTGTTACGCGATAACTTCTCCAACTGTTAGCCGATTTTCAAAATCTTTTTTTTTTCGAAAGAGTATACCCCTGAAGTGGTCCCATATAAATTTTATCGAAAATGATTCAGAGCTTTTTAAAACAAACAACAAAATAAAAAACAAACTTACAAACCAGAACATCATCTAAATAAATGAATGGCATTTTCGTTTGTGGTTATCTGCTAATAGGCGTTGTAGTCCACGAAACAAAGGAAATTGAGGAAATAAATCATGTAGTTACAAAAGTTGCAAGATTATGTAGGAGTAGCTCTCCAAAGTCCTCTCGACTCGACTATAGGTGGGGGGGGGGAATTTTTTTTAAGACTTTTAAAGTCTTAATACAACTATTTACATGTAGTCGGGCAGAGTTAGGTTTTGCGTCAAGGAAATTGTAACCAGCAATTTTTTTTTCTATAGAGCTTTGCATTAGTATAAACATATTCATTTTGTAACTTTATGAGTTGCAGCGCGGCTGTCAAAAAATGTCCAAAACTGCAAAACAGGTTTTTTGCGTTTTATCGGTAAACTACGCGTCTGGTAAAAAGTGTTTTGTAACAAAAAACCGCAATAAAAAGACAAACAAAATGAGTTTTGTTGAGTCCCGATCGGTTTGGTAGTTTTTGCGCAATCCGCAGAAAACCGCGCTTTTTGGCCATTTTTTCGATTATATAAAGATCTGAAATTTGGACTGAAGGTAGGTATTATATTGCACCAAATTTTAGCTTGAGCGCATTTAAAGTTTTTGCAAACCGCAGCAAAAACTGAAAAACGGTCCTCTCGTAAAATGGCCCTAAAAAGTTTGTAGATTACGTAGAGGCTTTTGAAACCTATCATTCATTCTGTTTCCCTAATCCCTTTCTACAATATGTCAAAGTTTCATAAAGTTCAAGTGAGTGTAAGTCCCTAAAACGTTGATCACAAAGAGGACCATTTTTCAGTTTTTGCTGCGGTTGGCAAAAAGCGATCGAGCTAAAATTTAGTACAGATATTAGAAGCTATAATATCTAACTTCAGTCCAAATTTCAGCTCTTTATATAATATACAACGAGAGTTATTGAATTTCGAAAAAAAACCGCAGCAAAAACTGAAAAATGGTCCTCTTTGTGATCAACGTTTTAGGGACTTGTACTCACTTAAACTTTATGAAACTTTAATATGATGTATAGAAGAATTATAAAAAGAGAATGAAAGGTTTCAAAAGTCTCTACGTAGTCAATAAACTTTTTTAGGGACATTTTACGAGAGGACCGTTTTTCAGTTTTTACTGCGGTTTGCAAAAACTTTAAATGCGATCAAGGATGTAATATCTACCTTCAGTCCAAATTTCAGCTCTTTATATAATATACAGCGAGAGTATATTATATAAAGAAAAAAAAATAGCCAAAAAACACGGTTTTTTGCGGATTACGCAAAAACTACCAAACCGATCAGGACTCAACAAAACTCATTTTGTTCGTCTTTTTATTGCGGTTTTTTGTTAAATAACACTTTTTACCGCCAGATGCGTAGTTTACCGGTAAATCGCTAAAAACCTGTTTTGACAGTTTTGAAAATTTTTTTTGACAGCCGCGCTGCAACTCTAAAGTCGTACAAAATGAATATGTTTATACTAACGCAAAGATCTATAGAAAAAACATTTTTAATTGCTGGTTACAGTTTCCCAGATTTTAGCACTGTGATCGGCTAATTCTGCGCGACTAATGACCTGCATTAAAGAATGAACAACAGAAACTTTATACGTTGATCTAAATACCTAGTAGAGACTTTTACATATCCCTATAACATTTCGCAAGTCTTTTACAGTATTTGATAAAATGGTTACAGAAATATCAGCTTTTTGGTTAAAAGTATAAGAATTATTCTATTCTATTCTTGTGCATATATGGCTCTGTCCTTTTAAGGTAAGACAATTTTGCCAATATCGAGGTTGGAAACTACAAGTGAACGCGGAAGAAAATTAAACAATTAAACAGTATTGAATGGACATCACGGTTTTAGATTAACCAGTTGCAAAATCCACTACACACGTTTTAAAAGAAAATAAGATAAAAATTACAAAACAACACTACAACAGAGAAAAAAAAAAAAAAGAAGGGAAAAATGAGGAAAGGCAAAAAGAGGAAAAAAAAGAGAAGGGAAAAGGAAAAGAGGGAAAGGAAAATCATAACTTTATGTTGTGACACTCTATATAATGAGCCAATAATTTAACGAAAGGAGAGTTAACTAAAGATAGGAGGAAACTGAAATTAAAAGGACGGGGGATAGAGTTAGGAAGTAAGTCATAGAGAGATGAAGCCTGCAAGGGGCAATCAAAGAAAATGTGGTCAGCAGAACCCTCGTCAAGACCGCATTCACACATTGAATGATCCCGGATCCTAATTTTGGCCAGAAAGACAGGGGTACAATTGTGGCCAAGCCGCAAACGAATGATGGTGGAGATAGTGCGTTTCTGAGCCGACCTGAATTTAAAAAACCAAGGTTTGATTGGGATGTCCGGTTGAATATTGCCATAAAACTTGCCTTTGGAGCAACGGGAGGAGCTCCAAATAGTCGACCAGCTTTGAAAAAGGTGAGATTTAGCTAAAGCTCGAAGGTCCTGAGAGAAACACTTGTCGTGAACAGGAAGGCCAATGTTAATGGCTTCCTTGGCACAGCTGTCAGCCCTCTCATTGCCGAGAATGCCAGAATGACTCGGGGTCCAGGCTAAGACGACATCAATACCAGCTGAATGGCAAGAGTAAAGAACTTCTTTAGTTTGTAAATTAATGAACAATGGATCCTTAGAGCGGAACGGAAACTTAGCAATATCTTGGAGGCAGCTACGAGAGTCGGAGAAAATAATAGATTTGTTAAGATTATGCGACTTAACATATGAGACCGCTTCAAAAATAGCGATGGCCTCACCTGAAAAAACAGACATTTTAGGAGGATTTTTAAAGCTCAAAATGATTTTATAACGAGGGATCCACACCGCAGAACCCACATTCCCGTCCACGTCAACCTTGGAGGCGTCCGTAAAAATGGGTAACCATCCATTCCACTTTTCAGCAAATATAAGGTTAAATAAGCTATTGGCTTCAAGAGCCTTTTTAGGAATGCCAAAGTCGAAGATGATCTTGGGTTGGAAAATAAGGGCGTCAAAATCAATTTTAAAGATGGGTCTAACAGAGCATTGAAGAGGAGGAGGGCCAGAGTTAAGCTTTTCAAAACTTTTAACTAAACAAGGAGGTTCTTTACGGGACCAGTACCTAGAAGAACGAATTAAATTTGAAAGATGAACAAGGCGATACCATAGAGGATGAACAGAGCTTTGGGACACTTTGAAGAGGAAACGATCAGCTAAAAACTGTCTGCGCAGTTGCAATGGGGGTTCCCCACATTCCACCTGCAAAGCATTAACTGGGGAGCTTTTCATAGCGCCGGCAATGATGCGAAGGCATTTCGATTGGATTTTATCCCAGCAAGACAGGGCAAGCTTATTACACGGCTCCAACAAAAAAGAGCCGTAGTCAAAATTGCTTCTAATAATCGCATTGTACAAGAGCTTTTGGCAGTAGGGGTGGGCCCCCCACCAAACGCCAGAAAGAGCACGAAGAATGTTAACATTTTTTTCACATTTATCCCTTATATAGTTAAGGTGAACTATTCCAGACAATTTCGAATCTAAATGAAGACCAAGAAACTTTACACTATCGTCGACAGGAATGCAGTCATCTTCAATATGAATGTCAACAAACTGAGGCCATCTCTTCCTAGAAAAAATTACAACAGAACTTTTAGAAGCAGAAAGCGAGAGGCCATGCTGAAACAGCCAGTCGTTAAGATAACGAACAGCTGCGTTAAGTCTTATAGAGCATTCAGAGATTGAATCGGATGAATAAAAGAGCGCAATATCGTCAGCGTACTGCAGAACATCACAGAAGCAATCAACAGATTTTTCAAGATCCGCAGTATATAGATTATAGAGAAGGGGACTCAAGACTGAGCCCTGAGGTAAACCCTTCCAGATGAGTCGAGGAGGATGAGTAACGCCATTCACTCGCACAGAAATAGATCTGTTCATTAGGAGGTTACAAATGACATTGACCAGCTTAGCAGGAAGCGACAGCTGAAGCATTTTTTGCCTGAGAATACCAAGTTGGACATTATCATAAGCAGACGAGATGTCCAGAAAGACACCAACCAAGTCATGCCCTCTGGAGAAAGCCACTCTAATTTCGGAAGTAAAAACACTCAGGCTGTCCATAGTGCCAGATCCCTTGCGGAATCCGAACTGAGACTTGGCAAGCAACCCACGATTCTCTAAAATCCACTCTAACCGATTTTTAATAAGATGCTCCATTATCTTAGCAAGAACTGACGACAAAGCAATTGGCCTATAGGACGATCCATCGGAGGGATCTTTATGGGGCTTCAAAATAGGGATTATGATTTGGAGTTTCCAGGGATCTGGAACAAGACCAGAATCGAGAACTTGATTAAGGAGGGAAAGGAAAAAAACTTTTGTTGGTTCCGAAATATTCTTCAAGAAAGAATAAGGTATACCATCTTTGCCAGGAGAAGAATCATGTAGATGAACTAGGACAGATGACAGCTCCTTGAGAGAGAAATGAGAATCCATTCTATCTGAGGATGAAACAGGGAAAGGGAAAGGGAGGCAATTATCAGAGGGGACAAATGGAGGAGCCAGATTATCCATAAATTTATCAAGCCAAAGAGAAGGGTCAGGGGAAGAAAGAATTGGATCCGAGAAAGAACACCTATAATTTTTGAATTTTCTCCAAACCAGTGAAGCAGGAGATCGAGGGGAAAGACTCTCGCAAAAGGAAAACCAACCATCCCGTTTTTTCCGGGACAAGATCCTTTTGGTCTTCGCACTAATATGCTTGAAAGAGATATAATTCTCCATAGAAAGGTCAGCCAAATAAGATTGCTCAGCAAAGTCCCGAGAGCGTATCGCCTCCGAGCATTCAGAATCCCACCAGGGAGGGGACGGAACTTTATTACCAAGTTTCTTTAAAGGAATGCAAGAATCAGCAGCGGAAATCAAAGCAGAGATAAAGCTATCATAAAGCTCGCAAAAATTTGAGTTTGAAATGGAAGGGAAAAGTTTAATTTGGTTTTCAACTAGAACAGAAAATTGATCCCAATCAGCTCCAGCCAGTCTATACTTGAGAAGAGGAGGAGAAGCTCTAGGGGCAGGAGAAACATGACCTAGAAAAGAAATTAAAATAGGAAGATGATCACTACCATGGGTATACTGAAAAACTTTCCAGACAAGGCGGGAGAACAGATTAGAGGAAGCCCACGACAGATCAACTGCACTGGGATCCTGTTCTGGGGAGGTTCTCCTAGTAGGAGAGCCATCATTAAGCAAACAGAGATTTAAGTCATCAAAAGCATCAATAAGGTGAAAAGAGTAGGAATCTGAGCTAACAGAGCCCCACATTGTATGATGGCAATTAAAATCACCCATTACTATAAGGGGACTAGGAATAGAGGATAAAACAGATTTGAGTTCACGAATAATAGAAAGATTAGGATGAGGAATATATAGGGAAACAATTGAAATATCCATAACTTTGGCAGCAACTATGTTGAAACGACAAGGGTTAGAAGAGAGGGGAATCTGAACAAAGGGAGTACCACGCCTAATGAGAAGGGCACACCCATCGTAGCCAGTAGGGTCGTCGTCTCGAAGACATGAGAAACCACTGATTCTAAAACGAGAGCCAGGAACCAACCATGTCTCCGACACAGCAACAATAACTGGCGAATATTGATTAATAATATTGATCAACTCGTGTTTTTTTCTTCTAATACTCCTACAGTTCCATTGAACTAAGGTTTTGGGAGCCATTCTGATTGAGGAAAGAGGTCAATTGATTTAGCATATCTGCGACATTGGACGGTAGAGAGCCTTCAAACTTTGAGACAATGTTGATGGCCATTTTCACGAGTAACTCAAGAAGATTTTCGTTAGGGGAAAGTACTGCAGTTTGGGGCTGCGAGAGGGCACAACCATTGGGCTGAGAAGAACGCGGGCGGCTTACAATCTCATAGTGAGAGTTGCAGTCATAACCTCCATTAGAGGGGGAACGATGGCTTCGGTTAATGGAAACAGTTTTCCTGTAGGAGGAATTAGATGGGGCCGATGAACCCAGAGATTGAGAAACCTGAGAGAAAAGAGGTTGAGATGGAGGAAGGGTTGAGGAATAGACACGAGAAGAGTCAGCAAAGGAACGACGGACAGGGCGGAAGCGAAGAGAAGCTTCCGAGTAAGGGATACTCTCCGCAGACATAACAACTTTAATAGACTTTTGCCTAGAAAATTCCGGGCAACGAGAATCGGTGGCAAAATGCGGACCCGAGCAATAGAGACAGGAAGCTAGATCATTTGATTTCTCGCAGCTATCACCAGGATGGGGCTGAGCACACTTATAACACCTGGCTTGAGACCGGCATTGACTTTTAATGTGGCCGAAACGGCAACAGTTATTGCACTGAATGGTTGGGAGAAGATATGTATCCACCGGCATTGATGTATTAAAGCAGAAAACCTTATCCGGAAGTACTTGACCTAAAAAAGAGATGACAACAGTTTGAGTTGCCACCCATTCGACAGAACCGTCTTTTACAAGCTTCCTATTGAGGCGGCGAGCTTTAAAGACCCTAGCTTGACTGGAGCTACACTCTAGGGAGCTAACCAGCTCCTCCATAGACCAGTCAATGGGAATATTTCTAATAATTCCATTTCTGGTAACATGATAAGTGGGAATAGAAACGACATAACCATGCTGACAAAGTAAGTCATTCTTTACAAAAGCGTTGGCGCATGCAGCATCTTGAAATTCCACCAACACCCTGTTGCGACCAACAGCCTTAATACCATCCATCGCGATACCCGGAATACAATTTTTATGAAGGAGTTGGGCAAATTTAAGAATGCGGATTGTCAAGCCAGACGAGGGGTCGGGCTCGGACCGGGAGACGTTGACTATAAACGGACCAGAATCTGACGAAGAATAAAACAGCTTGGAACCTGGGGCATATTCCGGAAGCGTAAAAGAATGCTGAACAGACGCAGCTGGAGGGGCAGATTTCTTGCCTGAATCAGGATGAGAAACTTGAAGACGTTTTACAGCCTTCCTAGGGTTGACAGGAGTGGGAGACACACAACTTGACAGAACACCACCGCCCCCATCAGGGGGCTCATTATCCGTCTCCATGGGTTAAGGAGGGAGATACCCCTAAAAAAATACAAATTTTAAACCCCAGAGGAAAATAAAACCAACACAAACACAAAAAAACAACACAAACTATAAGATTTGCAACCAAAACAACGAAAAAAATTTAAATAATTGAAATCGCACGTATAGCAACCAAAACCTCAAATTGACATCCAAGTATAAGAATGAATTTATGAATTAGTACACCTACCGGCGGTTTCTGTAACTTTGCAAGAACGTTACGTACGGAGCACTTCAGTTAGAAATTATAATAAACCCGAAAAGATATCTTCAAAAACACCTTAGGTCCTTCAAAAACACAGTAAAATAAATAAACAAATGTGCTTTTGACGAAGTTTACGATTCATAAAAACAGAGAAAAGGTAAACAAGATTAATTAGCTGTCAACAAATTGGTATAATGTCATATTTTTTTAATCATCCATCAGTATAAGCAAAGGGCGGAGCCATACTTCACCTTACGCCAGCACTAAATTCTTATGTCTTATGTACATTTGGATGTGTGGCCCTTAATCCTAGGATGAAAACTCCGAGATTCGCTCAGTGATGGATATTTGCATATTGAAATCATTTGTGACGCAATAGTTCAAGAATTATTGGCAAAAAAGTATGGGCCACACAACCAAATGCTTGAGATTTAGTGTATGAAATATTTAAAAAAAAACCTGCCAGACCTAATATTCCCACTACTATGGACCTAACATAACCATAGGTTAGATAGTAACATAATTTCTATTCTATTCCCGCTAACTAACTGTGATTATTCAAGGTCAGTGACGCTAGATTTGACAACCGACTTGGATTCGATTTCCGGTGCGGACGAGGTTTGCTCTCGGGTCTGAATATTAGGTGTCCCAAAAATATACAAAACAGAGATTTATTTGCATACTAGCTTTCCGTCTGGGACTTCGTTCCCGTCGGAATTCGGGAAAATTATGTAGCCGATGTGTTAATTCAGGGTGTCAGCTACCTCCATACCAAATTTTATTAAAATCGGTCAAACTGTTTGAGCGAGAAGAAGTAACACACACTCACAAACTTTCGCCTATAAAATATTAGTGTGACTAAAAGTTTACATAATAAAAAGTATAATCAACTAGTTTACATAAAAAAGCTTGATATTGTATTAATATTCAGATTATAACTATTTATAACACAGGTTAGGTTAAATCCTTGTCGGATGGCATTGTAATTGATTTATTTCTGACACATTTCTGACTAGTCATCAAGCACCACTTTAATGTGTAATATATTCAATACGATTCAATGCACCTGCCGTATTAAAGCACTACAGCGGATAAACGAACAAAATGGTAAATAATAAAGAAAAGGAAATATGCACTTTGATGCATTATACCTAGCATGCTTCAGACTGGCGCCGAAATGTAGTCTTGTCTAGTTTCAAAAATGCCTGTTGCGAGATTAATTAAGCTAGACGAGATATAAGTTGATAAAGGCTCCCGTTTCTGGATTAAGGTGGCCCGTAATGCGTGTGCGTCAGTGGCTATTCCAGCTACCTCAGCTCCGACCAGAAGCTCCATTATACCCCTGGGGTTTCGCAGGTTTCGCGGAACAACCTGGTAGGGTTTTTGCCCATTGGTCTGCCGCTCCCATGCATTCCAGCTGAGACTTCATTCTTATGAGAGTTGATTGCCAAGGAATTTGCATTCGAATGACGTTGACAGATGAATTGCTAAAAGGACGCATGTCCAAATTCGAGTGCAAAAGAAATGAAAACTTATCAGAATACATTTAGGGTCTATTTTCCTTGTGCTCATTCGAAAGTCTATACTCCCATGAAAAGTCTTTTATTCTAGGGCAGCAGGACAGGATTACATGGGCGACTGTCTCTTCAGCCTCTAGGCAGTAGGCAGCCCATCTATGTAGGTAGCGTCTATTAATTCTTCTTATTGAGTCGGTCATTCATTAATAAATTAATTATATCTTATAGTCGAGTCGACAAGTTATTTATAGCATTTAGGTATATCTAACGTTACACCTATGCCACGGACGGCATTCTCGCATAACTTCTAATTATGTTGTTAACAATACTTCGTTATCTATGCAGAGCCTATGCAATAAAAAATGTAGGGTAAGTACTTGAAACTGAAACTGCTTACGCTAGGAAACTGTTATTTTTGAGTCCAATTAGTCTTGTAATACGAAAACTCACGAGTAATAATAGAAACCATAATACATCCACTTTATCTCATTAGGGTTGGCAGAGACCACGGATTGTACGATCCAAATCGGATCTTCCATTACTCTTGAATGAATGAATGAATGAATAAATTCTTTATTGCACACGTAAATAAAAACATAAGGGAAAATTTACATTAGTGCAAAAGGAGGCCGCCTTTAAAAGTGATCTCTTCCAGACAACCCTTTGGCTTTTACTCTTGTACGTGATGATAATAATTATCCACATTAAAAATTTTAGAATCAACCGACTTCATCCCAGCAATGCTATCAGCAGATAACCACAAACCATAACTTCATTTATGTAGACGTAAATGTGTTGTATGTTTTTTTTTTTAAATTGATTATTATTTTTTCAAAAAGCGCTGAATCAATTTCCACCTTTCAAGTTCAAGTTCTTTATTCATAAAAAGATACTTTATTCAAGTACATACATCGAAATCAATGCAGATTTGACAGAGTATAGCGTAACAATTAAACATACCTACAAACAAGAAAAAACTACACTCGAAATGAGAACCTCCAACGTTTTCGAAGTTGAATAAAATAATTTTGTTTTGTTAACAGAATTTCAACTTAATGACTTAATTCCATTTGGTATATTTAGTTCCATTTGGAAACCACTGATATTCCAAAAATATTAGTTTGTAATCATACGTTTTTCATCAGGTATTTTTCTCTCGGTACCTAATAGGATTGTTCGATTTCGATTTATACTTCAAATTTCGGAAAAACGCACGTAGAGTCAAGTAGATATCTCGTTATTGTGATAAATAAAACCGCGATTGCGGTTGGTTGTTTTTAATAGGCTTTTAAATATTATACTAAAGACATATGACATTGCATCGATTTAAGTTATTTTCGAAAAACTTTTCCCGAGAAGCCTTTATGAAAGTCTCAAAAAACATTTTCGACTTCCCATCGCACAAGTTGTATGGAGAGACGAACAATTTTTTTTCATATTTCGGCCTATGTTCGGTGGGGAAAGTTGTTCAGTTTCGTGGGCTGATTTACTCGTACATCCTCAATTTTCGCTAATCAATATAAAAGCAATCACCCGATATTTACGTAGAATTAAAAGAACCTACATTTTGTTTATCTTTTTTTAAATACTTAAGATTATCCGAAAGAAAAAGAAGCAAAAGTATAAGTAATAAAGCAAATAAAAGAGAAAAAAAAGTCTTGATGAAGTTCACTACTTTCGAACATTTAGGAAAATAGATTTTAGTGGGCAAAGAAGACAGAAGAACGTAAGTAAATATAAATCCACGGACACAAAATATTTAATTTTCACTAATTTAAAGTAACTTTACAAATAGATGCTCGATTTCAGTACAATAAAAGTTGTGGTTCTGTCTATCGCGGTGACGAGATAAAAAAAAATACACAATGTTAGACCGGAAACCCGATAGCAAATTTTATTTAAATACTTGAATTCGTGAGTGTTACAAGTAAGGTACCCAACAACACTATTAAAAACAGTATTATATTGTTTTGGACTACATTACATTATTTACTGTTGAACAAAAATAAAAATACAGTTTTCGGAATTACTAGTATCCATAGAAAAAAAAACATATAAACGTAAATGATGCGGTGGGTACAAAGCCATAAGAAAAATTGAAAACGTTGAAAAAATAAAATACTGTTCATTTTTGAGAAATACTGTTTGTTTTACCTTTCTCCACATTAGATACTTTCCTTTATTTCATGTAATACAAGTAATACACATCATGTAATACAAATAATGAAATAGTAATCGGTTTAACTAACGTTACTGAAAACCAGCTTCGTCGTCGTCGGTCGTAACGAATCGAATCCATCAAGGAGCGAAGCTAATATAGTTATAGAGTTGTTTCAGATTTAGTTAAAATGAGAAAATAAGGAAATATCTATACTAATATTATAAAGAGAAAAGATTTGACTGTTTGTTTGCTTGCATTGAATAGGCTCCGAAACTCTGGACCGATTTGAAAAATTCTTTCACCATTAGAAAGCTACATTTTGTAATGCTAGTTTTGTAATAAAATTTTCAACGGGGGAAGACTGCACCTTTGCGAATAAGCGTAGAGTCAAAGGAACGAATGTACATACATTCACTATTTACTATTTTGACTTTATCTATATCCACACCAATATTGTGAAGATTTGTATTTTTTTGTATATTTGTAGCGAATAAACTCAAAAACTACTGGACCGATTTCAAAAATTCTTGCACCGTTAGAATGCTACATTATTTCTGAGTAACACAGTTTCACTAATTTAAAGTAACATAATTTCTCCGAATTCCCATGAAAACGAAGTCCCGGGCGGAAAGCTAGTGTTTTATAAAAAAAAGCTATTTACATGTCGTCGGTTTTCAGTAACGTGAGTAAAACCGTTTATAGTAGTTGTATCACTTGCTTCACTTTACACTGAAGTAAACCGAGGCTTCAAATTAAGTATCAGAATTTTTGGAATGTACTTAATTGCTTATGCTAACACTAACCTCTAAGCCGTGCTTCGCCTTCAACACTCGCCGCAAGATTGAGGAGGTTCCGAAGCGACCTCGAGAATACTCACGCCGGTCGTGAATGAACTTAATAAAGCAATTTCATTATGATTGTCACTTTACTTCACCCCTCACCACGATACTACGTTGCAATGAACTTTGGCGGACTAATTATCAGAAAGTACCTATTCAAACAAAAGGATAGGTAGGTAGGTATCTTAACGGTATTTAAAACTACATATTTTGAACCAAATTCAAAATAGTTCGTTCAACGTTCAATATCCTAATTTCGATTTTAACACAAGTGTTTCTATAATGAGCGCGTAGGCTTGAAGATTTCTCCGACATGGAGTATTTTAATGAGGTTGACAAAGGAGGTTGACCTGAAAATTCACAAAATATCCGAGATACTAATAATGAGTCAAATAAGTACCACGTAAAATACGCATGCTTTCCAAAGGTCTTGGACGTAATTTCCCGTGATTCAAGGAAAGTAAAATAATCATAATTTATTTATTCAGGAAGCAAAACCCACGAGTGTTAAAACAAAAACTAATTGTATATTGTATAAAAATATAAGAACATGGTATTAAAAAATAATTTTTATATGGTTATTTCCGGTTCGGGCTCCGAATGTTTCGATGTTTTCGATAACTAAAAATTAGGCCTGTGATTAGGTCTTTTGTAGGCAGTGTCACAAACAGCCACAAGTATAGCGATTTATGACTTCGCCATCTCAGAAGACCGCGAAGAAATCCAGCACACGTGCATACAGAAACACACTCGAGGCAAATGTTACCTCATGCCCGAGGCACCAGTCTCACCTCACTATGATGATGCGGAAGGCGTTATTGAACTCGCAGGGTAATATAGTGCGTGAAAAATAAAAGTGCCCTTAAGATATTTAAATCCTTATTGAACATACAATACTCACCTAATTTAAGTATGTTAGATATCCCATGGACTAAGTACTTTCTCTTTGTTATCCATATAACGCATTAAATTAAACTTTTTAAAGAAATTAACTATGATCGTGACACTGTCAAATTGATCAATGACAACTCCCGACATGGCTGGTCTTTTTTTGGAACCTGACATTGGCCTAATCAACAAAGGAGAGCCATAGACAAGAAATTGAATTAAACAATAATATGAAATTATAATTTGCTGATTTTCTATAACTTTGTCATACCAAAAGCGAAGTAAACATATTATAAATAAATTCATAAATTGAATAAGCCGAAAACGTAACTTTAATGAAGTAATTTTTGAACATTGAAAATAACTTTTTTTATTTTAGTTTAGATCGTTCAACAATAAATCGGCCTCCCGTTTTCGTTTTATCAAAAAAAGTATACTTAACTCACTTGTGTACAACGAAGTTTTGACGAAATATTTGTTTAAAAAAACGATTCACATAAGGCCATAGAATAGGTAATCACTAAAGAAAGAGTTCGTCAAGTTTTAATCAATTGAGGACACGTTTTTTTTGATTGAGAAAGCAATGGCCAGCCATGTGTTCATTGATTACGAATTTTCTTAGAGCAAGCCGTCGGTTTCAGCTGATGAGTGTACGGGGAACTGCAAAATTAAGGAGAGCCACCACCGCCGTCGCTTTATCCTTTAAGGTACACGGGGAAACTATCGACCCGAACCACCCACCCATAGTGATCATTCATGGATTGCTGCAGACTAAAGCAGTATGGTCTGGAATGGCTAAGACGATTTTCAATGTGACAAAGCGGGCAGTTATCACTCTGGACCTCCGAAATCATGGAGATAGTCCTTTTACAAAGTATCACTCTTACGAAGACCTGGCGGAAGATTTACGAGCGCTGCTAGACAAATTAGGTCAATCTGCTACGAATCAGAAAGTAACTATTCTCGGCCATGGTATGGGAGGTCGCGTTGGGATGTGCTTTTCCTTGATGCAGGTAAGTAAAGGTAAAGCTGTTGCTCCCAACCAACATCTTCGATACCACGTCGGAGCTTTACCGGCGGAATTATGCATAAGATAAAAGGTCAATTTGATCTTAATCACACAGTCTTACGTTTATTTTCTGACTTTGATTTGTCAATATTCTATTGGTGTTCGTAAATGTGTTTAGGTCCATAAGTGTACTACTACTTCCGGACGGACTAACTGAACCGACCAACGGTTGATCCGATTGCATCTCAAAGGTAGATTTTATTCCCAATAGACCAATTAGACGAGCCGAAAAGGTTGAATCCTATGGTGCCTTCAGGATATCCTCCTCCTTATCATATAGGTATAGCACAAGAGACCTGGGGGCCTGGGGGACTTCTTTGGCGAGTTTGATGACCGCAGGGCCAGTCTTCTTGAAACACATGTTGATAATTTAAATAGCACTGATGTTTATTATACACATCAACACGGTCTAGGGATATTGCATGATTTTTCATACAAAAGAGGTCTGTCTGAGAAGCTATAAAAGCATATTCGCGATACATGGAGGGCTATAATTTTCAGACGAGCAAGTGCTAAACCTGAATTTTCAATTCTAGTCAATAAATGTTTCACTTGAAATTTGTGAAAACGTGACGGAAACGAAAATGCCCCTTTCGCTTGCTTTTTGTATGAAAATGGTCGAATTTACGCAATTTTTTGTTTCATTTTCGTCACGTTTTCACAAATTTCAAGTAAAACAAAAATTGACCAGAATTAAAATTCAAGTTTAGCACTTGCTCATCTGAAAATTATAGCCCTCCATATATCTCTAGTAATGTTTTTATAGCTTCTCAAACAGACCTCTTTTGTATGAAAAATTGTACAATATTTATCCTTAGACCGATGTGTGTATTTACTGAAAGTTGATGTGTGTATTTACTGAAAGTTTCACGGATTTAGTGGGTATTGCTATTTTAAATTGTATTGAATTTGTAAGTAACTACCTGAAACTTTTTTTTCAGCCAGAGAGAGTCACTGACCTTGTGATCGCGGACGCGTCGCCGACGTCTGAATGTCCAAAGTGTTCCGCGCTCCAATTAAAAATATTAAAAACCATGAGTGAGATTTCTTTTATGGATGGCGACAAACCCATAACAAAATTTACTTCAGCCAAAAGATTAGCTCGAGGGAAACTGAAGCCATACGTAGAGGATGAGTTCATATTGAAAATGTTAACATCGAATATAACCGTGACAAATAAGGGGGTATTCGGATTTAAGTACAACGTTGATGTACTGATTAAGGAATTTCCTTTTATAAAGCATTTTCCAGCAGGCCTATTGGGTAATAAGTTCTTAGGACCGACTCTGTTTATCGGAGGCCAGTTGTCCGAAAATATACCGTGAGTTCGTAAGTGACAATTCTGCCATTAGAGTAGTAGTTGCAGGCGTGATCATATTTCAAGCATCTTAAATGCTTTAATTCTACTACTCTAGCTTATTTTATTAATTTAGGTACGCTATGTATTCAAAAGTAACTAAATGGAATGTACTGTGTATAATAAGTACGTAGATTTCTCGGCTGTAGAGATAATTAGTTATCTGATTTTTTGAATGATTTTTTGTGTGAAGTTATCAGTATTTTGGCGACAATCATAGACTTTCGAATTGGTAGCCCAACGTTTTGGAGTGGGCACCGCCCACCCGGCCCCCCTCCTACCTGTATACGCCTATATGAACGTGAAGAAATCGATAAAGTAATTTAAATCATTTATTTCTGTAATCGTGAAGAAATCGATAAAATTGTGATAGCCCAGTTGGTAATGAGCCAGACTTGTAATCCGAAGGTCGCGGGTTCAAAGCCTGGTGCGGGCCTGTACCACTAAATTCGTCTTTTCGGATTTATGTACGGATTTCTAATTATCACTTGCTCAACGGTGAAGGAACACATCGTGATGAAACCCGCCCGTCCAAGAAAATTCATTTTCGAAAGACAAGCGGTCCACCAACCCGCATTGGGCCAGCGTGGTGGACTATGGCCTAAATCCCCTTCGTGTTTCGAAGGGAGGCCCGTGCCCCTCGGTGGGGACGTATATGGGCTGGTAAGATTTCTGTAATGGACGCCCATTACAGAATTTCGAATCAGTAACCAAATATCCAGGGATCAGCCCCAGATCATATTGGGGTGGGTACGAATTTCCTTATTTTCTATTTTTAATTAAGGTTGGTTAACTACTTCATTACAGTATACGCTTCCTAATTTCAGACCTGATGATCTCCCGAGAATCCGTGAGATGTTTCCCAGGTCGATGGTGAAGTACATCCGTGGTGCAGGCCATTATGTCTTCAAGGATGACACACAACGATTCCTTGAGTACGTCATCAGCTTCTTTAGGAGTAACCATGTGGGTTATACTCTTCATTAAGTTCAGTAACAACTCACTAACCAATGAAACTGCTTCTGAGTGAGTGTAGGATCCATAATATGTGTTGCATTTTTGTTGATTATTTAGTTTAATATAGAGTTGTGAGTCTCGGATGTATTTTTTATTTTTATTTCGTCTCTGCCGCGCCGTTTCAACGATGAAATATGGATGGAAGTAACGAGTACAACATATAATGATATCCCGGGTTCCCGAGTGGTCAGGATCACCAGAATCTAGGTGTGCTTCCTGCTTAAACCCTGTAAATATGTGCCTGTAATAACCAAGTAAAATGCTATACCTACCTAAGTACTCCTATAGACATGAGTATGATTGCTGCCTGGATAAACATGGGTTTTAAATTATTCCTTCTATCAACCGTTCCTCTTTGGTAATGGGCAATGATTAAAATACTACATATGTACTCAAAGTTAATGAGTAAAGATTGTTTTGTTTATTCCGAGATAAATAGACATAGACCATACATAGGCATAGTTAGTGGGGGAAAATCATAGACATAGAAAAAATAAGTTAAATACCACGGGAAAGTAATTGAGTATTTTCCCGCTTGGACCACTCGTCTTCAGCCTCGCCATCCATAAACTCATTCTAGAGCTGAGGTCCTCCCTCAACATCTGGTACTTAGATGATGGTACCATAGGAGGGGCTCCAGATGTCGTAGAGGAAGATCTTCTGTCTCTTGTTCCTCGCCTAAAGGAGTTGGGGCTGGAGGTGAACACTTCCAAGTGTGAATTTTTCCCTTGTAGCCCGGAGTCAGGCACCCATTTTAATAGTTTCGAGTCTCTTGTGCCTGGACTCAAAATGTTGGACCCTAGTTCTTTTACACTGTTGGGCTCTCCCATCTTTCCTGCGGGTGTCCCTAACGCAATAGATGAAAGAAAGCGTATGTTGCTATGTGCCCAAGAAAGGCTCAAGCAACTTTTGGGTCACGTGGCTTTAACTTTACTGCGGATGTGCTTCGCTGTCCCCAAACTCATTTATTTGTTGCGAACGACACCAACGTGGCTGTTTCCGGAAAATGTGAATTCCTTTGATGAAGCACTTAAAGGCTGTTTGGAATTAATATTAAACGTGTCCCTAAACGATTGCCAGTGGAGTCAGGGTGCCTTGCCAATACGTTACGTAGGTTTGGGCGTCCTGCGTGCGCGGGACGTGGGTCTGCCGGCTTTCTTGGCGTCGGCGCATGGGGTATCGGGCCTTGTTGCTACTATTCTCTCTTTAGATGGTGACAAGGTGACTGTACCACATGCGGCCGATGCCCTGACTGTCTGGCGAGCCAGCAACCCGGGCGCATTGATGCCTCAAGAGACCAGCGTTCAGCGGGCGTGGGATGACATAGGGGCAAAACGCGTTCTTCAGGGCATGATGGAGGTAGCTACAGGTAGGGATTTAGCGAGACTCATGGCGGTGTCGCAGCCCGAGTCTGGAGCTTGGCTTCACGCCCTACCTTCACCACATTTTGGAACCCTTTTAGACGGTAACTCTCTGCAGGTGGCAGCGGCTCTCCGCCTGGGCGGCAATGTATGCGAACCCCATATATGCATTTGCGGCTCAAGGGTGGAGGCTGACGGTCACCATGCGTTGAGTTGTTGCCGCTCATCGGGTAGGTTCCCCCGCCATCATGAATGACATCATTCGTCGAGCCCTTGTGTCCGCCAACATTCCGTGTGTGCTTGAACCGTCTGGTTTGTCTCGCGCGGATGGAAAGAGTCAGGCCTCTTTTTTTGGTGCCGTGGGCGAGGGGGAGATGCCACGTGTGTCTGCACCTTCGCCCCCTGTCACCTAAGTCGCACGGTTCGGACGCCTTGCGCCGCTGCCGAGGGAGCAGCCCTCAAAAAACAAAATAAGTACTCTACCCTGACACAGACCTACGCTTTCGTACCTTTTTGCTGTGGAGACCACGGGTTGCTGGGGAGCAGAGGCTAAAAGTTTTGTGGCAGAGCTCGGGCGGCGTTTAAGGGATAGCACAGGGGACTATCGCACTCAGTCGTTCTTGGTGCAAAGGCTGGCCATAGCGATCCAGCGTGGCAATGCTGCCAGTGTTATGGGGTCCTTTCACTGACATTTTATTTTTTCTATGTCTATGGGTCCTTTGCACCAGGATCGACTGTAGGCGGTTTAATAGACTGAAATATCAGTCTTATAAAAAAAAATGTAATTTCATAGACAAAAAAAATAAGTTACGTTAGTGAATAAAAGCGGGTACTTTGAGAAATAGGCTGTTTGCTTAGTTGGCCGATTGCGAAGTAGTCTGCTAGAGAATTACGCAAAAATAGAAATAGGCTGTTTGTTAAGTATACCCATAGACATAGAAAAAATAAGTTAAATACCACTAGACTGGCTGTTGTCAAATCAAAAACGAGACCATTTGATTTTCGCCATTTTGGCAGCGGCAGAAAACCGAACTCGACGTAGTGAGGCCAAAAGTCGATTAGTCGACAAACTATATGTATTTCCCAGCGGGGTAGGCAGTTAACTACAATCATGAAAAATAAAACAAATAAATGCGTTAGTTTCAAAAACAATAATATTTAAAGCTGTGTTACTTTAAAAAAAGTTAAAGTATGTAATTTTTCAAAACTGGTACTCTTTATTATTCAATAGTTCATAGAGCCTACTACCATCCCTTAGCGGGGATCGTGACATGTTTCTAGTAACCCTTATGCATAACCTTTACCTTGAACATTTTCTTCAAATATTGTAGGAACACTACCAAATTTTAACAATTTCCTACTTCCTTATAAAACATTTAGGGTCAAAATGTTTTGAACATATTTCGTGGCTTTTCTTTGATGTCCAATTCTTCGAAACATTCATATTTTGAAGCCCTTTTTTTTTTAAAACTTCGTCAGTTGGAAATCTGTTGTAAGAAATTTGGTTGGTTAGGTATTCTGTCTTACTGTTCTTATGAAGATTAGTAAACTCTTAAATATTTATCTAAAATCATATAAGAGCGTGTCGAGCGACGCGCAATTTAATCAAACATTACTTGTTATCTTGAAAAGCTTAGGTATTAAGGTGTGATTACAGTTTTGTAGTATCAAGGGTCTCTTAGAAAATTGCGAGTAGACGGATATGGCGAAACTATAACTTTGTAGTCTACTACATAACCCTAAAAAAGTAACCATGGGTACTCAACAAAATAAAAACGGTTTTGTTTGCCATTGTACGTAACATTAAGTAATATTTTACACTAATATACCTATAACATGTTTCTATCGACATTTTTTTTATCGACTGTCTTTGGAAGCACTAGCGAAATAAAGCAGGCGAATCAAGCGAAATTGAAAATGCGAAAATTTTATCTTTTATAGTCATTTTAACATTACTATATATATACTTAGAAAAAGAGGAATGTCTTCCCGACAATTTCTAATCATTTAAAGTAGAATTAAGACGTTTTAAAACAACATTTTTTAATAAAACAGTTGGTAAAGTAAACATACTTGTACATTGACCGATTATCTCCTTTTTTCTGTTTATATTTACAAACCAAGCATATTCTCAGGGTCACAAAATTGAATATTAATAAAACTTAATACAAAAATTCACTTAGTCTTTAAAATTTTAACAAAATTTTCAAATATTTCAAATTGTTTACAATTCACTGCGTCAAGTTCCGTTCAATTTGTCAAAATTCCTGCGAATTTGTCACTTTCAATGCATCCTAGAGACAAATGCTGTAATTTATAGAGGACTGCCAGTCCATATACTTTATGTCAGTGAGTATACCTCTGACGCCTAAGGTCTACTTATCAAACAGCCTATTTGTACTTATAAGTATTGCGTTGATCACGCAAAGGCTGAATCAATAAAACTCATATTTACGAAAAAACAAAAAGAAATTCGTAAAGTAGCTACCTGCGGTCTGATAAACCTTTGCCTTTCCTTAACGGACATTGGAAAAAAAACAAATCAATGATATTTTGAATCTGACAAAGAGAAAATATACTAAGTCCATGATCTGACAACAAAAAATAAATACCTAATTCGTTTTTTTTTTTTAAATTTAAGTTAGTTAATCAACAGCTTAGCTTCGAAAAACAGTTTTTTATTTCATTTTATTAAAGTCTTGCACGCTCATAGCGCCTGTAATAGTCTCGAGTAAATTGGACTCTCCCAAGAAAACTGCAACCTTTTTTGGAACCTGACATTGGCCTAATCAACAAAGGAGAGCCGTAGACAAGAAATTGAATTGAATCTGTGAAGATGTTGTACGTATTGAAAGCTGTCCTAATTCGGGTACTAGACTTCAACCTGTTAACTTTGGTAGGTTTCTGCATAAAAGATATAGGGAATTTCCTAATATTATTGATGGTTCGTTAAAGAGTATAGGTAGAAACCGAATGTCTTTATCCTTCCATTCGGCCGGGGATGCCAATAATTTTATGGGCTCTCCCACTTTGTTAGCTAACAATTACAAGGCCTTTATACCCTCTTTTAATGTTACTCGAATGGGGATTGTTAAAGGTGTTCCTATTGATTTCTCTCCAGACGACTTAATTAATTTGATAAAAGTGCCTTTTGGCTGCGGCAAGCTGCTGAAAGTTCGACGCTTTAATTACAAAAAGAGAGATTCTGACGATAAGTTTCAATGGGTGCCGTCGGAGACAGTTCTTGTCACCTTTGACGGGCAAAACCTGCCAGGTAGAATTTTCCTGTGCTACAACTCTCTGCCTGTAGAAAAATATATTTACCCTACAATTCAATGATTCTTATGCTGCCGGTATGGCCACACCAAGGAAAAATGTAGGTCGTCTCCTCGTTGCTTTAAATGTGGTGAAGGCCACTCAGGATCTACTTGCGCTATCCCTGAATCTAGTGCAAAGTGCATTAATTGCCTGTCTGAAAATCATTTTGCCATAAGCAAATCTTGTTCCGAATACGTCAGACAGTGTAATATTAAAAAAACAATGTCTGACGATTCTGTTTCTTACTCCGAGGCAGCAAAACTGCATGCTCCTGCCAAGAAGTCTTATGCCAATGTGTTATCTAGCTCCCCTAGTTCTAATGCCAATGTCTCATATAAAAAAACGGTTTACAGGAATCCTCGTCCCCATGTACAGGTTCAGCCGGGTTATGACAAAAGAGTGTACAGCGATTTAGTCCGGCCCCCTCCTTCTTCGCTCCCACGAGGCTATGCCCTCCACTCTGCTCAACCGGCCAGCGGTAATAATAAATTAATGATGGACCTTATTGATCTTATTCAAACAATTATAAAAATTTTTTCTTCCCCTGATTCTTCTACTGATATATTGTCCTCCGTTGCTCCTTTACTAAAATCTTCCATTTCTTCCTTGTTTAATAATAATTATGGGGCAGGTAATCCTTCAATGGAATGCTAGAAGTATTTGTAGTAAAAAACAGGATCTTATTTATTTAATTAACAAATACAACCCCTTTTTAGTTGTGATATCTGAGACTTGGCTTAGGTCGAGCTCGGTTTTTAATCTTTATGGTTACTCTTCTGTTTTAGATTCCAATCCTAGAGGCTATGATGGCTGTGCTCTATTTATTAGAGATTTCTTAAGTTTTAATAGAATCCAACTACAATTAAGTAACCCGAACTTTTATGCTGTTGCTATCCAATTAAAAAAAGTTACCTTCTTGTCTTTATATATTCCTTACCCTCTCGTTCTATTTTGAATGAAATTAAATCTATTATTGATCGTCTTCCTCAACCAATAGTTATAATGGGGGATCTGAATTGTCATCACCCTGTTTGGGGTTGTGGAAAAACGGACCCTGTTGGTGATCACTTTTTGGAGATTCTGCATTCCTGTAATCTTTGTCTGTTGAACACTGGGGTTCCCACTCGTCGTACTCGGCCAGGTGAGGTTCCCAGTGCTGTGGATCTTTCTATTTGCTCGCCTCAGTTAGCCAGTGACCTTACGTGGTTTACCTTACCTTTCACTTTTGGCAGTGACCACTTCCCTATTATTATTGAGTTTCCCTCCCTTTCTGTTACGAGGCCGATCCCTCCTGACCCTTTATTAAAATTCATCCTAGACAAAAATGGTTGGATTGAATTTCGGAAAGCTCTTGAGTTCAAAGCGAAAAGCCTCCCCCCTTTTAATAACAATGATGTTGACGGTTGTTACTTAATTTTGTTAGAAGCCTTTTCTTTTAGTGCAAAGGCTGCATTTTCTGTTAAGAATTCCTCTCGTTATAAATGTCCTTCTCCTCCATGGTGGGACCGTGAATGCTCTGATGCAATTAAGAGTCGTAAATTTGCCGAAATATTATATAAAAATGACCTTTCCTTATCTAATTATATTGATCTAAATCGAACAATAGCTCAAACTAAAAAGCTGTTTCGTGACAAAAAGCGAGAGGGTTGGAAATCCTTTTGCTCTTCTTTATCTCCGGCTTCATGTTCTTCTTCAGTTTGGAGAAACATTAGATGCTTTCGAAATTCTCGTAATTTCCATAATCAATCTTGCCCTTCCTCTCTGTCGTGGGCCGAATGCTTCATGGATTTATTAGCCCCTCAGTATGCTCCTAATTTCTGTGAACTTTCTCTTCCTTCGCCGGTTTCTCCTCCCCATGAGCTTGATCTTCCTTTTTCTTTAGTCGAATTAAAAAATGTTCTTTCTTCTGTGAAGGATTCGGCGCCTGGCCATGATGGTATTCCGTACTCGTTCTTTTCAAATGCTAATGATTCTATCTTAAATTTTTTTCTTTGTATGGTTAACCAAATTTTGGAAACTGGCAACTGTCCTACTTCCTGGAAGTCTCAGATCATCATCCCAATTGTTAAACCTGGTAAAGATCCTGCTGATCCCCGTTCTTATCGCCCTATTGCCCTTTCTTCTGTTTTCCTTAAAATCCTGGAACATTTAATAAAAAATAGATTGGAATGGTTCGTTGAAAGCAATGGTCTTGAATCTAAATCTCAATTTGGCTTTAGAAAAGGGCGTAGTTCTATTGATAGTTTATCAATCTTCACCACTGATATTCGTCTTTCCTTCTCACGTAATGAGTCCATTGTGGCGGCTTTTTTGGACATCGCGGCTGCTTATGACAATGTTCAGCTCCCTATCCTTAGGGAAAAACTCCATAGGCTCAAAATCCCTGCTAAGTTGAGTAATCTTATCGGAAACTTATTGTCGGAAAGACGTATTATTTTCAGGTGTAACGATGTTTCAATATGCCCCTCCAGGTTCATTTGGAAGGGGCTTCCTCAAGGATCGGTCCTCAGTCCTATTTTGTATAATCTTTACACCTCGGATTTGGAATCATCTGTTGGCCTCTGCCGTTTGCTCCAGTATGCGGATGATTTATTGGTGTATTCATCTTGTGCATCTATTCAAAATGCTGCTAATATTGTTTCTAATGGTCTGCAACTTCTTCAAGTGTGGCTAACTAATCATGGTCTAGACTTGTCCCCCTCTAAAAGCAGTGTAGTAATTTTTTCAAGAAAGAGATCAATTCCAGAAATTCAGGTCGCTATAGGTGGTTCTTTAATTGAAGTGAAAACATCTGCCAGATTTCTAGGGGTGATTCTCGACTCTAAACTTACTGGATCAGAGCATTTTGATAAAACTGTGGTTTCATGTGAAAAGAACCTTAATATTTTACGTTGTTTATCAGGTGTATGGTGGGGTGCGCACCCCTTCTCGTTGAAACTATTGTACAATGCAATAATTCGAAGCACCTTGGATTACGGCTCTTTCCTCTTAGTTCCGGGGAATTGTGATGGTTTAAAAAAACTTGACTCTATTCAGTCTAAAGCTCTTCGCTTGATTTCTGGTGCTATGAAGTCTAGCCCGATCAACGCTTTACAGGTTGAATGCGTTGACCCCCCTCTAAGTCTTCGGCGCCAATATTTGTCAGATCGTTTTCTATTTCGTATTTCTCTTTTTTCTAATCATCCTATTTTTCCAAAGCTGTCTCTTTTGAATAAATATTTCCAAACCTCTCCTTACTGGCGTCATAAGTCTCCTCCTTGCTTGGTTACCAGTTATCAGCGTTTTTCTGCAATCAAAGATCCTGTTTTTAGATATCCCAAGCTCCCTATTTTTAATTTTTGTTATTCTACTGTTTGCTATCAGCCTAATATTGTGTTAAACTTTAATATTTATAAACAAGATCTCCACTGTAATGTTTTGTTTTCTAATATTTTAAATAATGATTGGGAAGGATGGCATACCATTTATACTGATGCATCCAAAGCATCCCGTTTTGGGTGCGTTGGTGTGGGTGTGTTTCACTCTCAGTTTAATATTGTCCAGAAGATCAAGTGCCCCCCGGAATCCTCTGTGTATACAGGAGAATGCATGGCTATCCTGGAGGGTGTGCGTTATGTTCTGCTTTTTAATTTATCTCGTTGCCTGATCCTTTCTGATTCTCGTAGTGCTCTTCAGTCGTTATTGGGTAATCCATTCCAGTCAAAAATTAATCCCATTATTTTCCAAATCAAAGAATCCTTAATTGAATGTTCTAATCGCGGTCTTTCTGTTTCTCTGGGTTGGATCCCTGGTCATGCGGGAATTGTGGGTAATGTTCGCGCTGATCAGGTCGCTAAGGACGCAGTGGTTTGTGGTGACAAATTTCCTTTTAAAATTATCCCTCAAGATCTTCTCTCTCTTCCCTCATTATACCTTCTGAAATCATGGTCTGCCCACTGGAGGTCGTCCAGTAGAATTAGGGGTGCAGCGTTCGCCTCTCTTCAGCCGGATATTCCAAGTAAGCCATGGTTTGCGAAGATTCGGATGGAAAAATGTTTTACTTCCACTATCATCCGGATGAGGATTGGCCATTGCTGCTCCCCGGTTCACTTATTCAAAATTCATGTCAAAGACTCCTCCCTATGTGAATGTGGTTACGAGGAGGGTAATTTAGACCATATTTTCTTCCAGTGCCCTTTATTTAATCACTCTCATTTCTTCAATTCTTTAGTTCTTATAAAAGTTTCTCTTCCTACTAAAATTTCAGTTTTACTTTGTTCTAAAGATCGTAATGTTTACATGTGTTTGGCCCTTTTTTGTAAATTTAATAATATTCATTTATAAAGTGTTTTTTTCTTGCATTATGCCTTCTTTTAATAATTATAATATCGGTATTTGTTTTGGTTCTCAGCTTATTTGTATCTATCTCTTATTAAGTTTTTGCATATGATATCTGATCATTTTTTAAATCATTTTTTTTTTCAAAATTTCGCTCTAATTTTATTTTTTATTTCTAATTGACGTGACACTGGCGTAATGCCCCAATGGGTCGATCGCCACAATTAAAAAAAAAAAAAAAAAAAAAAAAGGAAGATAACCAAAGATTTTGGATGTATTTTGGAGATATTTTGTTTATTTGTTAGTTAAATTACACTGCTTTAAAAATAACCACCATGATAAGATGATAACCAACGATTTTGGATGAATTCAGGAGATATTTATGTACATTTACACCGCTATAAAAAGAAGCAAATCTCAATTGAGCTACTTACGATAAAAAAAATTGTTTGAATTTTTTAGGAAAACGTTAAGAGAAATAAACAATGAACCTTATATCTTGCTTTAGGCATTCCATCAGGTTACTCGAAATCAACAAAAATATCCGTAACCATTCCACAGTTGAATTGTCTCATCGATTGTACGGTCAACAGTCTGATATTCCGATTATAGTTCTCCACGCCTATTTGGCGTCAAAAAGGAACTGGCACACCATATGTAAGAAACTCAACAAAGCTACGAACAAATGGGTCATAGCCGTGGATGCAAGAAATCACGGAGACAGTCCGCACACAGACTCTCATACTTACTTAGAGTTGGCAGCAGATGTCTTGCATCTAATGGACAAACTCAAAATCAAGCAAACATCTCTCATAGGCCACAGTATGGGAGGTAGAACGGCTATGACTGTGGCTTTAAAAGAGGTAGGTGATATTTTGTACACTGAGTTGTATATCCGTAGGAATTAACTTGAGACCTGATTTACAAAAATACCAAGATGAATTTCCAGACCCTAATTATCATTATCATGTCAGTAGATGGACACCGCAAATCGCAAATTTTTAGCACGCAAATTTGTAGTCTGGCGGCGGCGGCCGGCACTAATCTGTTTTATCATTCTGCTACTTATTACAGTGACCTCTATATTTACAAGTTAACTAACCTATATTTGTTACAGCCGGAGAGAGTAAAGGACATCGTTATTGTAGATATATCGCCCACTTATTTGAGAAGTATAAATGTGACTAATTTCACTGGTATATTCGATGTAATGCTCCCTATCAAATTCACATCAGATAATATAAATGAAGCCAAAGCAGAAACTAGGAGGAAACTCGAAACTCTAATAGATGACAAAGGATTGATAGAATTGCTTTTGATGAATGTTGGCGAGAAAAACGGAAAAATAGCTTGGAAACTTAATATTAATACACTCAAAGCTTACCTGTATGATCTTGTATCATTTCCAGAAGAGTTAAAAGGAAAACAATTTACGGGACGCGCTTTATTCATAGGCGGTTCGAGGTCTCAATTCATACCGTTAGTAATCATTACGATACTTTGATACGAGTTCACGCTCCCTCTGCTTCTCATTTTCACATCGCCTCACTCCCTTCACACCGTCTAGCTCCCTGACAGCTACATTTCTTATCTTCAAACATTACCTTCTTATCTTCAATCCCTGCTAATAGGTATTATATATGCGAAGCGAAAAAAACTCTGTGTCTGTTACACTTTCATGTCTAAACTACTGAACCGATTTTGATGAAATTTGGTACAGAAATAAGATGAGACCTTGGGAAAGGATATAGGCTAAATTTATCACACAGCTGGGCACGATATAACCTGTAGTCCACGCGGGCGGAGCCGCGGGCGGAAAGCTAGTATATTATTTATCAATGGTTCTTTTAATATTCCAGACCAGATGACTTACCAAATATCAGAACGTATTTCGTCAACGCAGAACTGGAATACCTAGACGCAGGACATAATTTACATTATGAGAAGCACAAAGAATTTGTAGATCGCATCATTAACTTCTTTGCAAAATAAAATCCTTAAAACTGATGAAGAATTTTATTTCGGGGATGTGAAAAATGTAAACGTATAACGACATTTTGTGGAAAGGTTGGGACAACATTCAGCTAACAATTACTTGATTTAGTTTACGGAAAGTAAAGAAGTTAGAGCGAAAATAAGCATTAAAAGAGGATATCCAGTCAAATCAGCTGTGCCTGGTCATCAGTTAAAAACCCAAAGCAAAAATATATGTATACATTGTATATGTACTCGTATTCAAAAGCTCGATAATATAACAACAATAGATTAAAATAAAAAATTGTTTTGGAAAAAGCTGCTGAATCTAAGAAAGTATGAACCTATAAAACCTAGAAAATAACAGCAATTTCAGCAATTTTAATTTTTTTTAAATCAGTCCACTCCTTGGAAGCTACCAAGGACAGTTTGAACTTCTTCTTCTTATAGTGTAGGGATAGCCAAGTACCTAAGTGGCGAACTTATCTAACCCAACTGCCAAATGGCACAACAGCTGAGAACGTGCCCTCCGAAAGCTCGGAAATAGTAGAGTCATTAAGCAGATTCACATTTTTCTACTGGATTAAAGCAAACCACTTGGTATGATTGTTCCTTAGGTTAAAATAAGCCGATAAAGCTCGGTAGCCCTCGAAAATATCCCCTCTGAACCGGGAGGGGGAGGGTCAAAGCGGTGCTCCGCCCGGCGTTACTTCAAAAAATATTACCACTCATTTGTAGCTACCAGGTTGAGTTTGGTATGGTTTTCGTATAAATCAATAACGAGGAATTCATTTCTGGTATTTATTTTACACATATGTGCAATGGTTTTTTAAATAATCGCAAAAATATAAAATTGTAATCACAAAAAAAAAACTTTTCGCAGCCTACATTTTTTTATTTAAGAGATATATAAGTGTTAAAAAATACCCAAATGTAGCCTGTTTAATGTTAATTTATAAAAACATAACTTAAGTAGGGGTTTTCATACAGAATTATGACACGAACAAATTTAGAATCCGACGCGGCGGACGGATTATTTGAGAGAAGGAAACTTTTTTTATTTGAATCATATAATAATTTTATGATCTGGTCCATTTTATGATACCGGAGCGTTTATTTGCTTTTTAATATATTTTTTTTAATTTTGATATTTCGTGTTTTTTTTTCAGTGGGTAAAAAAATTTTCCACGCAAAATCAAAACTATTGAAGCTGTAAGTTTAAAATTTTGCATAGATGATCTTCAGATATTTTGAAAACTTACCTAAATGTGGTGACACAGAGTTCCCATGGGAAAGAATTATAGGGCGTCCATTTAATTGATATGTACATTTGGTGTTTCAGTCGCAGTCCTCTATCTTTCAAACTATTAAATAAATAAATAATAAATAATAAGTTTATTTGACACTACAAAGATAGCCAGCACATTAAAATATTTAACAACAAGGTTTGTCCACTGAGCTATATTATTAGGGACAGCAGCCACTTAAAATAGGTTTAATAAAAACCTGTGCTATAAGTGTCTGCTTTACAACTTAAGTCACAATTTCGACACAGTACAGACATTTCATGGCTTAAGGCTACAGGCATTGATTTTAAGTTGGGCTATAAAATCGCAGTTGCACATGTCGGTGTTGGAGTACATGTGTGTGTATGAGTATATGTGTGTGTGTGTGTGTGTGTGTGTGTGTGTGTGTGTGTGTGTGTGTGAGTGTGTATGTGTGTGTGTGTGTATGTGTGTGTGCGTGTGTATGTGTAAGTGAGTGCGATAAGGTTTGAGTGTTGGTTTTCAGGGTAAGAAGTGTTGCAAGCTTGCTATGGAAGTGGACGGAGTAGGTTTTCCGTTTCAATGTAGGAGCATGTCAACAGGTACTGTTTAAGTACCTGCTTGCAAGAGTACGCGTTTAGGTGGTAAATGTTTAAGCTTTCATGGAGGCGACGGTAGAGAAAGGAACCAAGGAAACAAAAAAAGTGATGACTGAATGTCGTCCGTAGATGAGGCACTTGGACAATTGCTCGGTTTCGCTTAGCGTGAGATGCGACAGGATCATATGTAGTTAAGGAGTGCTGTCTAAGTACACATGCGAGTACAAATAGTTGGCGAACAGTAAGCACCTCGCAAAACTGACACAGGTCGAAAGTTGGAAATAGTCGGGGCTTGAAAGTGCAAACTTTAAGGAGGGCTCGTTGAGCTCTTTCTAGTTTGATAAGATGGGACGAAGAGGTACCTCCCCAGGAGGTTATACAGTACGACAGCAGTGACTGGCACAGAGCATAATAAACGGTCTTAAGTATCCCAGGCTCAGCTACTTGTCGAAGGCTCTTAAAAACATAAATCAATTTTCTAATTCTTCCTGCCGTGAGTTCTATGTGCGGGCGAAAGGTAAGTTTTGAATCAATGATAGTGCCAAGGTATTTAATTCTGTCGGTTCTCTCTAACTTTGGACAAGAGCATGGGAAGAGTAGTGAGTTGTGAGGAATGTGAGCAGTGACTCTAAGGGAATTTATGTCGTTGGGGTTCAGGGAGCGTATGGAAAATGTAACGTATTTTGTTTTTTCCGAGTTTAGGGTAAGTACGTTCGAGCGTAACCAGTTTGAAACTATATCTAGTCCTGATTGAGCAAGGCTGAATGTCTCCTCCCATGTATTTCCATCAAAAATAAGTGCTGTATCGTCAGCGAACGAAGTAATTTTACAATTTGCCAGGTTAGGTTATTGTAGACAGCGTGTCCAAATTTTCAGGAAATACAATTCAATTCAATTCAATCATTTATTGCTATTCATATGTACAGAGTATAAAAGGTCTTATCTACAATATGTTCTTCTATATACATATGAACCCTGTCGGGCATTGCAAAAGTGGAACGGCAGGCAGACTGGCATTTTTGTTAAATTATTTGTAAAATTTATTAATTTATCGAAATAATGTATTTGCATAATATTTTGAATAATAAAATAAATATGAGGTTAAATAATATGCGATGTCAATATTAGTACTATTAGCTTAAGTTATCATTATTAGTTATTCTATTCTATATAATATGTCAAATATGTTTTATTTCATTGTTGTGTGTAAATGTCAATGTTAGAATTAAAATGTCAGAATGAGTATAAATGCAAATAGTATGTCTATAAACTGTTAATTAAAATGTCATTAGTAAAGAATTAGTTTATGTCAGAATTAATATCAAGTACAAATTAGATGTCAAATATAAAATATTGTAGCTAATAATAATTAAAATTGTGAATGTCAAAATAAATTATGTATAATTAATGTGTCAAAGTGTTAAAATTTTAAAATTTCTCAGATAAATATTCGTCTAAATTATAATAACATTTTTCTAGTAAGAAATGTTTTAATTTACAGCAGAAGGATGTGTTGTTTGTTTCGTTTTTTATATATTTAGGCAAGGCATTGTAAATTTTGGTGGTCATAACAAGGGGTCCCGAGTCAAAAATCTTTAATTTAGAGCAAGGTAGTAATAATTTGTTTTTGTCTCTGGTTGGGTAACGCCGCGGTACGTCTCCCTGTTTCTTGTAGAAGTGCGGATATTTGCGTACAAATTTGCAGGCCTCCAGAATATACATAGACGTTAACGTTAACACGTTCAGACGTCAATACGTATTTTGATAGTAGCTATCGTAAAATATAATAAATAAAATTAAAAACCTAAACTACAGTAGGGTTCCCATACGCCAAACGTCCAAAATATCGTATTTTTGAAAAAAATAATTGTTACTGATCTATTTCAAAAACCATACAATGTATATCCTTTAAAATTAGTACACGTTGAAAACATATCTAACATTATTTAATAAATATATTAAAACCGGCCAGCTATGAGCCAAACTCAAGCAATAAAATTTTAAAGTCAATGTAAATAAAAACAGTTTTTTTCGCGGTTTTTTGGTTATTTACTATGGAATTGGCGTTTATAGTATGATGTGAGGCAAAAATGTTTAATAAAACGAAGACACATACATCAAAGGCACGGATATTAAAGTTTCCGAGTCATAATATAAATAATAACAGTAATTCCATCAAAAATAACCAGGTAAATGTCACAAATACAGTTCGAGTGAGAGTTTGTTTAAATATATTTAGCTTGAGTCCGATTCACTCTTGACTGTTATCCATATATTTTTTAACTAATGTAAAGTATGTTTTAAATGTGAACGAAGTTTAAGGTGTATGCATTACATCGTTTTTGAAATAGAGCAGTAACAAAAGTTGTAAAGGAAATGCGAAATTTTGTACGTTTGTCGTATGGGAACTCAATTGTGATTTAGGTTTTTAATGTTATTTATTATATTTTACGACAATACGTATTTCCTGAAAATTTGGACATGCTGCCTGTAATAGTTTGAAAGATAGAGGGCTGCGCCTGAAACACCAAACGTACATATCAACTAGCGGACGCCCTACAATTCGTTCCCATGGGAACTCCGTGTAACCTCATTTAGGTAAGTTTTCACAATATCTGAACATCATTTATGCAAAATTTCAAACTTACAGCATCAATAGTTTTGATTTTGTATGGAAATCTTTGAAAATCGGATTTTTTACCTACCGAAAAAATCTTCTTTTGTATGGGAATTCCTTAATAAAAATCAGATCGGCAAAATTTGTAGGTTATACTTTTTTATTTATACCTCCAACAATGTAATAAATCTTTCACGAAACCCCTTTCAGTGGAACCGGGTTCCGAGGCTTTGACATTTTTTGGTCTTACGGCACTCCACTACTGGTCTTTGACATTAGAAAAACCCAAAAAAATAAAAAAAGTAAATAGATTAGAAAGCAAGTAAACGCTTTGATATCATAAAAAGGACCAGATTATAAAATTATTATATTATTCAAATAAAAAAAGGTTACTTTTCTCAAATAATCCGTCCGCCGCGTCGGGTCCTACATTTTTTCGTGTCATAATTCTGTATGAAAACCCCTACTTAAGTTATGTTTTTATAAATTAACATTAAACAGGCTACATTTGGGATTTTTTTTTAACACTTAATATCTCTTAAATAAAAAGATATAGGCTGCGAACGAAAGGTTTTTTTTGTGATTACAATTTTATATTTTTGCGATTATTTAAAAAACCATTGCACATATGTGTAAAATAAATACCAGAAATGAATTCCTCGTTATTGATTTATACGAAAACTATACCAAACTCAACCTAGTAGCTACAAATGAGTGGTAATATTTTTTTAAGTAACGCCGGGCGGAGCACCTCTTTAACCTTCCCCCTCACGGTTCAGAGGGGATATTTTCGAGGGCTACCGATCTTTATCGGCTTATTTTAACCTAAGGAACAATCACACCAAGTGGTTTGCTTTAATCCAATTTCCGAAACTCAACTCATTTTTTCCCGCTTACTGACTCTACTAGAAAGGCGCGTGAGAAATCGCTACTTTGGTCACCCATTAGGTTCCCTGCCTCTGTGTACGTTGCTTAACCTAACTAATCGGTTCAGATCACCTGTTTCTCTTAGTCGTCGTTTTAGAAAAAATTAAGTAAACCCAGAAATGGGAGAAGATTTTCTTGAATACAATAATTAATTATAATTAATATACAGGTTGTTTGGAATAGCGTGTGTCATACGATAAAGTGAGTAGCTAGGTTCATTGGCCATAATATGTTCTGGCCGATCATACCCCTTTTTGGCCAATCTTTTTTTTTTTAATCAAAGAATTTGCCGAAAATTCCACTGCTTTTTTTTTTGTTTTTTGGTTGGTGTTAGAACGAGGTTATAAAATACTACATACTCAAAGGGTTATAACGAACCCTTGACGGGTAAATATCAAAAATCTTTGAGTATGTAGTATTTGTTTATATGGAGGCGCAATATTTGACATATACATACTTATGAAGCGTGGCCGGCCGCCATTTTTGTTAAGTTTGTTTACATTTCACTCGTGAGTACTTCAGCTGTCAAGTGAATAGCAACATTAGTGAAAAATTGTGTTTTTTGTTGAGGAGAAGTTGTTTTGTGGTTTTGTACAGTGTCAGAACATTGGATGAGAAGGTAGCAAAATGGCTTCGTGCTCTGTAAAACAGTGCAGCTACAGGGCTAACAAAAATAGCAAGCAAACGACTGTGCATCAGTAAGTAACCTTTTTTTGTTGAAGTACGCCTATTAAACCCAAAAATACTTCTAAAACCTTTATTACTAAGATTATATTTTATAGTTTTCACGTTTTTTACACCCTAAATTACCTTTCTGGCAAACTTTACATAATATTTTCCATAACAAAAATTTCTATACAAATGACATTAGTGATGTAATAATAATGGCTATCGAATTTATATCGATGATTCTGTATTAGTTACAGAGCATATTTGTACGAGTGATCAGTTACAATATTTTTTATATTAAAATAGCGGTGGGACACATTAAGCTAAATAAGATAAGAAGCTGTTTTTAACTATCTATTCACTTTCTGTATTCAAGGTGTAAAGGGACAGTTTTGCTAAAAACTGAAATGGCGAAATCAAATCATACGAGTAGCTAAGATTTTATAGTTACCTACGTTTAGAAAAGATATTAATTTAATTAATGTTATTCTGTATGATTATTTTACCTTAGAAATTTGTTTTTCTTTTAAACTACATTACCAAGTGAGAGGATTATTAGTATTAGTACGTATTTGGTTTGATTATGTTTTCAGGTTCCCAAAAAAAGAAGCGTTGCGACGTAAGTGGTTTGACATTATTGGGGAAGATAATTTGAAACCTCATAAAGTACTCCACCTATGCTCTTTACATTTTGAGGAATCAGCATTTAATAAAACCTTGCAAATTGTAAGTATTTCTGTGCCTTTTCTTTCTTTTTTGGTAAGGAATCCATAAAATTCTTGGAAAAAATCTCATACTGAGGCAATTTCTAGTTGCATGGAGAAGCTAAATATATTTTTTTTACGTAGCATTTGCCCTTAGAGAAGTCTACAGTGGCATTTACTCGTCAAAACTTCGTACGCACTCCTTATACAGATGCACAGATCGATCGAACCCAGTCCGAAACCCTGTACCTTGTTCATACACAAGTAGAAAAGACAACTCTACAAAACCAGGGATACGGATCGAGCACCGGGTCACGCATCCTCACCATACACGAGGCTCAAGGGTTGACGTACGAAAAGGTGGTGATCGTGCGTACTACAACGACCAGGCAGGAGCTACACGACAGTATCCCACATGCTGTAGTTGCCATATCGCGTCATACCGCCAGTTGCAAATATTATGCGGATGATGGTAACGATGCGATAGGCAGATTCATCAAAGAAGCAGAGACGGCAGGCAGGAGAAAAGTGGTCAATTACAACCTCAAAATGGCGATCAAAAGTCGAGACACAGCCATCATAGATGCCTTGAGGTCTGAATGCAACAGCGAAGAACCGTCACTCGTTTAAATATTATATACATTATGTATTCATATATTTATTATACTTATTTATAAATTGTAAACCTCTATGGAAAGTATTGTATTATAGTTAAAAATCAAGTATTAACAAGAAAATTTAATCTAGACAAAGGTACGGACATAAAGTCTGTGGATGCTAATAATAACACAACTAATATATATATATATATATATATATATATACCCGTTCCTTGGGAAAAGTTGTTCAGTTTAGAAGGCGAATTCACATCCTTAAGTCACAGAATAAATAATAGCTTAAGTTTTGCTTACTAATTTTATAAGTCACCAAAAATACTTGCTGCCTGCAATGCTAGCTTAAATTGACACTAACACACTCTTTAACCTCCTTACTAGGAGATTGATAACCTCGACGATCACATGTTGGTTTATTCGCAAGCTTTTGCGTATCTTTTAATAATATTGGCAACAGATTCCACTTTTATAACTAGATTTTTTCAATAGCGTGCATGAGTGTCATTTTTGTATTAAGCACTTCTTCGGGTGCTATTGAACGACACAAAATATCAGGTTCGCAAAAGTTCATATCCGAGATCTTGAATTTTAGGTTGGGTGAAACGTCACGCTCCGCGTCGCTCTACGTAGAGCTTGGCCTTCGGCCTCACCATATACGCAGTTTTCCTCGGCCTGCTGCCTCGCCTTGCTCTTAGAGTGAACCTTTTATGGCGTTCATCATGGAATTGAGAGGGTGGTCGCTCTGGGCTTAGCCCTGCGCGAGCTCGGTCTTCGGTCTCGTGTCACGATTTTGTATGGCGGCTTTTATTTTAAACAACATATCTTTTGTATGATCATTGTACAATTAAACACATACATATGTCACCGTAAAATTGTCAAAGTTTTAGTAAAATTATAAACTCTGGGTACTTTGTGAACTGGTCTTTTTTTTCACATTGACAAATTGTAAATAAATGTAAAAAAATGCTGTGATTTTGTTTATTTTTCAATTATCATAAAGTAACCGTACTCTGTACCACCTATCGATACTTTGAACAAGTATCGATATTTTGATACCCTAGCATGTGCTTACTACAGGCACGCATATTTTTGTGAAATTTCCTGTCCTTTTACTCTTTAGTCATTGTCAAAAATACATCTGCCATATCCTGCTTCAATTATTATTTTTAATTTTTATTTTGAGAGTCATCCTATGAGGCTGACATAGACGTTATGTATGGTCTAATCTAAAGCCTCGTTTTGATATAAAGAATTTCATGGATTAATGAAGCTCTGATTTAAATTTAGTTTTTTGGGTCGCGTGCTTGCTGCAAGCCGATATCGTAAAAAGTCGGGTTATTCTATTCTGTGTTATATTGACACTGTTGATTTGCTATCTTTGTGTTTTTTGTGGTGAAGGTTCTGTGAGTATTTTGCGCTGTTGGTGATAGGTTAGTTGCAGAAAATTATGGAAACCGACGACCCCCCCGATCCCGGGGGAGGTAATGTTTGTCAACGTGTTTTATCTCCTTCTTTATTTTCTGGGAATGTAATTGCCTCTCAGCAAAGAAAGAGACTTATTGAACATGATCATGATTATAATCCCCAACCTTTGTCTAAAAAATCAGGGCCTAGCCCTCATGCTTCACTGCAGTCAATCTTTGTAAATCCGAAATTCGAAAATCGTAAGTCCAGGTACAACGAAGATGACTCTGCGCCTTTTCTGATCCATGTGAGCAAAAAGGAGTCTGATCCTGCTATAGGTACGTCCTTGAGACCTATTCAATTTGGATATTTTCTTGTACAAAACAAAATTAAAAATGTATTAATGGACGGGGTGAAACGTGTCGGCCGCAACCGAATTTCCATAGAATTTAACTCCGCATCCGCTGCCAATACCTTCCTGGATCTCCCAGAGCTAGGTAAGAATAATTACGAAGCCTCTATTCCCTCATATAATATTACTCGTATGGGTATAGTTAGAAGCATCCCATCTGAGTGGTCGTTGGACGAAGTGATTGGGGAAATTTCTGTTCCCTCCGGATATGGCAATATTGTAAAAGCTCGCCGTCTTAATAGAAAGAAATATAGTGAAGATGGTTCCCCATCCTGGATCCCCACACAATCTGTGGTTCTTACTTTTACAGGACAGAAACTCCCTGATCATGTCTATGCCTTTCATACCTCTATCCCAGTCGAGACATATATGTTGCCCATCATTCAATGCAACAAATGTTGCCGGTTCGGCCACATCAAAATCCAGTGTAGATCTAAGCCCCGATGCTTTGTGTGTGCTCAACCTCATGAGGGCGATTCCTGTAATAAGCAAACCCCTACTTGCATTTTTTGCTCCGGCAACCATAAAGCCAATGATCCCTCTTGTGGCGAATTTGATAGTCAGAAGAAAATTAAGTATGTGATGTCCACAGAAAACAAATCATATCAGGAGGCTTCTGCCAGATATCCTCGGACTGGAATGAAGTCTTATACTAGTGCTCTCAAGTCATCTACTCTATTATCTCATCCTTCCATAGGTCTCACTCCCTTAATCCCATTTTCTGTCCCACAGTCTTCTTCATATAAAGAGACAGTTTACTCTCCTCGACGAGAACCTGCTCCAGCTTCAGGACCTGGATATGATCGCCATGCCCATCGTCGGATAATCCAAACTCCTTCCTCTTAATTACCTAATGGGTGTGCCTACCCTGACCTAGATCACTCACCGAATGAATCTTCTTTGGATTTTGGGTACTCTGCTCCCTCTATTGTAGATTTCCTTACCCAGCTTGCTGAAGCTGGTCTACCGTACTCTCAAGCAACAACTGACTAAGCTTACTTTAACTTATATTGATGGACCTCACAATCCTTCAATGGAACATTCACAGCATTAAAACAAGAAAAGCAGATCTTATTTATCTAATAAATAAGTACAAGCCCGTCATCATTGCTGTTCAGGAGCCATGGCTGAAACCTGACTTTCGCTTCAGAGTCTCGGGTTTCGCTTGTCTTCGGGACGACAGGGATGACGGTTGCGGTGGTGCTGCTATTCTTGTATCTAGAAATACTACTTACTCTCAAATCTCTCTTCCTCCTCTTAATGATTCTATTAATGCTGTTGCCATTAGGGCTCTAAATATTTCTTTCTTATCTATTTACATTCCTTACCCTGTTAACTCAGTTATAAGGGCAACTTCGTTCGCTCATCTCACTTTTACCTCCTCCCGTTATCTTACTTGGTGACTTCAACATTCATCATACTCTCTGGGGATCTTATTATTGTGATCCTATCTCTTCTTCTTTCTTGGATATTCTAGATGACCATAATCTTTGCATACTTAATGATGGAACTCCTACACGTAGGGTCCGTCCCGACCAAAATCCTAAGAGTGCAGTAGACCTCTCGCTATGCTCTTCTGACCTTGCTTCTTTATTTCAATGGAGGGTACACCCATTTACCTATGGCAGTGACCATAACCCTATTTTTCTCTCTCTTCCTGATCTTACATCTCCTCGAGTTGACTATCCTCGTCCTCGCTTAAAATATAAGTTATCCCGCGCAGACTGGTCTATTTTTAATTTGGAGACGGATAAAGAAATTCGGAACATCCCATCTGTGGCAGAAAATAACTTAACCCTGGTATACAGCGAGTTCAAACTGGCTCTATTTAAGGCTGCAGACAAAGCAATACCCATCAAGAACCCTGGCAAGCGTGTTCCGCCTTCCCCTACCTGGTGGGATAATGAGTGCACCCTTGCAGTCAAAAAACGAAAACAAGCTGAGTTACTATATAATTCGTCCATGACTATGAACAATTTTATTTATTACCAGCAATCAGCTGCACAGGCTACAAGGATGTTATCCGAAAAAAAGTGCTCTGGTTGGCGCAAGTTTTGTGAGTCCCTTTCCCCTAGATCTCCTCCTTCTTTAGTATGGAAAAATATTAGAAGATTTCGTGGGTCTTTGATTACTAACGATGCCACTGCCAATGACCACTCAATTTGGATAAACGCATTTGCCTGTAAGATTGCTCCCCCAATGGCTCCCACTCTGGAGGAAACTATGATATACCAGTCCCCTGGTTCATCCACATGGTTAGTTAAACGACATGGTTAGACGACTTTGAGGCCCCATTTTCTTGGGATGAGTTCTTGAGCGCCATCATTGGACTCAGGGATTCTTCCCCGGGAATTGACGGGATCCCTTATTCTTTTATCACTAATTGTGGCCCTGCATCGAAACGTCTTTTCTTGAATATATTAAATGTAATCTTTTTAACAGGAGTCCCTCCCGAGGAGTGGAAATCACAAATTATTCTTCCTATTCTGAAACCAGGAAAACTGAGCAACGATCCATCTGGGTATAGACCCATTGCACTTTCATCCACCCTAGGTAAAATTCTGGAACACTTAATCAAAAATCGTTTAGAACGGATTGTGGAAAGTAGAGGTATCATAGCGAAAAGTCAATTTGGCTTTCGCAAAGGCTCAGGTACTATGGATAGTCTCAGTACGTTCATTGCTGATATTCGGATTGCTCTTTCGAAACGAGAATCAGTGGTTGGCGTATTTCTTGACATCTCATCAGCGTATGATAATGTACTTCTTCCGGTGCTCAGGAGTAAAATGCTCCATCTGAACATTCCGACGAAGATAGTCAACTTCATTTCTAATTACCTTTCTTCTAGATCCATCCTAATCTGCTCTAGAAACTCTCTTCTTCCTCCAAGGCTTGTGTGGAAAGGCCTGCCACAAGGATCTGTCTTAAGTCCCCTTCTGTATAGTATCTACACACATGACTTGGAACTTTCTGTCAACTCCTTTTGTAATGTCTTGCAATACGCTGATGACCTATACGTCTCCTCTGACAATATCCTCGAAGCTGCTTCTCGGCTCAACTCCGCTATTAATTATTTAAATGACTGGCTCTTCAACCACGGATTATCTCTCTCCATCCCCAAGAGTTCTGTAGTGGTATTCTCTAGATGCCGGAACATCCCAGAGGTTACCATTCGCTGCGGTGATGAAATATTTCCCGTTAAAAATCAAGTTGAATTCTTGGGGTTGGTGCTTGACTCAAAGTTGACTGGAATCCAGCTTCTTATGTAACTCAAAAATGTGAAAAGAATATTAACGTTTTAAGGTCTTTATCGGGTGTTTGGTGGGGCTCTCACCCTTTCTCTCAAAAACTCCTATACAATGCCATAGTCAGGAGCCATCTCGATTATAGCATATATTTGATGGAACCCTGCAACAAACTGCCTTTTGCCACCCTTGATAAGATTCAGTTCAAATGTCTGAGAATAGTTCTGGGAGCCATGAAGTCATCCCCTACTAATGCACTTCAAGTAGAATCCGTGGATCCCCCACCATCTCTTCGACGACAATATCTTTGTGACCGCTTTCTTTTCAAAACTTTTCAATCTTCTTCTCATCCTCTCTTCCCTAAATTAAATGAATTGTCCCGTCTTGTTTCTGCAGGTGGATATTGGGCTCATAAAGATTCTCCCTGTCTTGTTAAAAGTTTTAGAAAGTTAATTGATCTACCCTGCCTCGTTTTCCAGACAAAACTATATCCCCTTTTTGAAACTCCTTTCCGGGCTATCACATATATTCCCAACATCATAACAGACCTGGGGATTGAGAAAAACTCTCCGTCTGCAAATTCCAAACTTCTATCTATTATCGAGGAACATTGGCATGATTGGCTAGTGATTTATACGGATGCTTCCAAGCTCTCTCAGCAGGGTTGCGTGGGCGCTGCTGTGTGGATCCCTAAACATAAGGTAGTGCTTAATTTTAGATGCCCTTCTCTCTCTTCAGTTTTTACTGGGGAAGCCATAGCCATTCTTGAATCGTTGATGTACATAGAATCACATAAAATTAGAAAAGCTGTGGTATCATCGGACTCAAAAAGTTGTTTAGAAGCAATTATTTCAAACCAATTTCGGAGTAAATCAAAATTTCCATTTGTGTTAAAAATTAAGGACATTCTCTACAGGTGTCATTTATTGGGGTTCCTCATTTCCTTAGCGTGGATTCCAGGCCACTCGGGAATAGCAGGAAACGAGTCTGTTGACAACTTCGCTAAAGAGGCTACTGTTAGTGGGTCTCTGAATTAATTTAAGCTCTACACTCATGATTTAATTCCACTAGCTAAGGAAGGACTAGAATCCGGATGGAATACATTTTGGGAAGACTCTAAAACTCGAAAAGGCAAATATTCAGGACTCTATTCCAATAAAACCCTGGTTTTTTAAATATCAGAAAGCGAACAAACGGACTACGCCAACATTATGTCGTTTGCGGTTAGGACACGCATGCACCCCGGTCCATCTTGCGAAAATACGGGTGAGGGACAGCTCACTATGTGAATGTGGTTTAGACGAAGGTTCCGCTGAGCATCTTTTATTTAGTTGCCCCCAAAGAAGCATATCTTTATTAGATATTCTCCCTTCTAATATCCCTAGACCAACTCATTTAAAATATATTTTATCTTTAGTGTTCACTTCTTTAGTTGAGACCTTATGTGAGTATATTAACTCTAATAACATTAAGTTATAGTTTACCTATTGTTACTTGACCTATCCTACTTGTACCGTACTAGCTCTGATAATTGTTGTGTTCGTTTTTTGTTTAAAAATTTAAGTTAGTTAATCAACAGCTTAGCTTCGAAAAACAGTTTTTTTTTTATTAAAGTCTTGCACGCTCATAGCGCCTGTAATAGTCTCGAGTAAATTGGACTCTCCCAAGAAAACTGCAACCTTTTTTGGAACCTGACATTGGCCTAATCAACAAAGGAGAGCCATATACAAGAAATTGAATTGAATTGAAGCCTCGTTTTACTACATTTAAGATTTTTTTTAAAAATCCTGCTTCAAATTGATAGTTAAAAGAAAACAATATTGTTATAGTCTTGGTCCAATAGACATAGAAAAATGTCAGTGTCTTGGTTACGTCTTGGTAGATTGGGTAATTCAGATGATTTTTACAACTATCCCAACCAAAATTAACATAAATTATGAAGTGGCACAAATTATTGGAAAGAACAATATTGAATAATAAAAGTCTACTGAATATTTACTAAAAAAAAGGGAAATTTGCATAGCAATCGAATGGGGTTTTACTTTAGGAGTTTGATAAGGTTGCTCCAAATCTACAAAGTCTATTACCGTAGTTTGCGGCCCGTAGATTTGTCATATGCGATGTATGGCGAAGCGAGCGGCATACCAGTCATAATCATCCACAGTTTGATGGGATCTAAGAAGATTTGGCACAGTGTATGCGAGAGACTCAACCGCGAGACCCGAAAATGGATCATAGCTTTGGATGTGCGGAATCACGGTAATAGTCCCCATACTCGGTCCCACACCTATCCAGAAATGGCAGCAGATGTCCTGAGACTGATGGATAAACTCAATATCAAACAGACGTCTCTATTAGGACACAGGATGGGTGGCAGAGCGGCTATGACCATGGCTTTAATAAAGGTAGGTTCTAAAGCTAATAAGCTCTATTAAAGAACTGTCTAATAAAACAAACTACTTCATAATAAGAAGGTTTAACTAACCATGTTGAAATTGCACAGTATTGATGTTTCAGTATGAGTATGTTTTTAATCTATCTGAGTTTGTAAACAAGTGGGAATATACGAGTACTCGTATTGTAATGCGAATTTTTCAGAAACTATAATTTCGATTCCAATTATTATTTTTTCATTTAATTAAAGTATATTTCAACTTAAGAAACAGTACAAGGCTTACCAAAATCAGATCAGTGCTTACCTTGAAGAATGTATTTAAACCTATTTATCTATTTACTGAACTAAACATCGACTCTCCATAATAACTTAAAGTTCTTAAAATCATCGAATTACAACAAATTGTTACAGCCAGAAAGGATAAAAGACTTAGTCGTTGTGGACATATCGCCTGCGTATATGACGGGTATAAATATTGGCTATTACATGCATAAATTCGAAGTGATGAGATCTATTAAATTTAAGACGAACAATTTTAGTAGAGCCAAAGAAGAAGCTGAAAAACAACTACATGCTCAAGTAAGGAGTACGGAGATGATAGACTTGATAATGACAAATTTGGTGAAAAGAGGCGACAAAATATTTTGGATATGTAACCTAAATACTTTAAGAGAGCATTCACACGACATTGCATCGTTTCCATACGAATTGAAAAAAAAACAGTACCCTGGACCTGCTTTATTCATTGCTGGCTGGAAGTCACGATATTTACCGTTAGTATATCAATAATATTGTGCTAATTAATGATTATAACCAGAAGGTTACAGTTTTAAAGTAGGTAAAACAGAGGAGATTTCGCTCTATAGAGGAAGCTAAGAGGCGCATTTCGTTGACATAATATGAGGACCGCCAACTACTTAGTGCATATTGTTCCTCAGACCTTCAGGGGTATAAGTCAGTTAAAAAGTAAATGTTGCTGGGCACGCGCGTGGTTCGTTTCCGTGCTATGAACTTTCCCTTCCCGCCCCTTTTTTGGTTTGCTTAAACCTATTTTAGGGGGTGTCAAACGAATGAGCTTTTAAAATTAATTTTAAAATTATATTACACATTCATACTATGGAAACTTTGTTTAACAAAATTAAGGAAAGTGTCATCGAACATAGGTACTAACTCTGTCAATGGATTCACGTGAAACATGCGTCAATAAATGACTATGATAGTATACCCTGCCTATCCACTAAACAGTCGGTTCTTAAATTATGCAAACAAAAGCTGCCTCAGAGCCAACTCTATTGAGTATTTTTAATTGACGCGTAATTTTTTTATATATTTAACTGTTGTGTTCTCTATCTCTTTCTTTAAGTTAACAATTATCGGAGCAGAGAATACCAAGAACATACCTAACAGGGTTAATAACCTTTACCACAAGGGCGAAGATATTTCAAAATGTAGCAAGCTTTCCTAGAATAAGCCTATTCACTCGACCTTTAAGGAGATTCGGGTTATATGAGCTTGGAAACACAAACACAGGTAGGGAATTCCATTCCTCTGCTGTGCGCAATATAAATGACAGATAACGTTTATGAGCCAATCCGCGGGATTTCGACAAGGTACGGGTGGAAGCCCGCAGTTCGTCTGGACGTCCGATAGAAGAAAGGGGCAGGCGGGATGAGCTCATGTAGCTCCTGAGTAGACTTTCCGAAGCACACTTGTAAAAAACACATAGACAAGCTACTTTACGTGTATGCGCTAGGCTTTGTAGTTTATTATTTTTAACAAGCTTCTTATTTCCGATGAGTCTTCTAGCTCTGCGATCCCTAGAGTCCAGTGCGGTTAGTTGGTATTTGGTTGAACCATTCCAAAGGTGGCTGCAATAAGCCAATACTCCATGCAAGAGCGCACCACCTGTGCCTTATAAAGGGACAGGAGTTGATCGGGCCAAAATACTTGTTAAGGATGCCCAAATTAACCTAACTAACCTAACTTACCGAAGTTAGGTATGGCAGATAACTTCATGTCGAGAAGCTCAAGTTATCGGTTAATATAGATACAGATGTAAGTACATTGGAAAGTAGGAGTCAATTTGAGCGAACTCCGTTTCGCAGAGAAGACACCTATTTTGGTGAAGTTGAAACGAACCAGATTTTTGTCACCACATTGGAAGACAAGACGTTTACTTTCTCTACTACCTCTACCTCTTTCTCTGCTCTCTGTTAGAATTCATCCCCCTCGGCTCCAGGACCGAACGGTATCTCTCATTGACTGTACTGCCGGAATAATTAAGTACCTATTAAACAAAAATTTGGCTTCTGTAAAACAATTATTTCCACATCTTTCTAGTAATCTACGTAGATTTGTGACTTTTTTGAGCACTACAACAAAAACTACTTGTTGTACATTTCTTAGTTATCACCTACCCTACACGTAGGATCAAACACACGCAAACACAATATAATGTCCTAATTTATTAGTGACTTTCCTTCAAAGACGTTATTGTATAGGTTAATAGTATTCCAAAAAACAACATAAAATTTAATTATCTTAAAATTTAGCAAAAAAAAAAAAAAATTTCCATTTAAAGATAAAGGAATGGTTCTCTATCACTTGAAGCCGGCCACTCCCCGCTCGCCCGCTCTACTACTGCCATTATTATTTACGTTTGAATGGATGGGTTTATTCATCATAGTAATGAAAAAATATCATAACAAAATTTTTAAAGACCTTTTCAATTTAATAAATTTTTAAAAATTTGCGCTCTGCAACAAACCGAATTATTTCTACAAGTTCTTATAATATTAATTTCATCTTTGGAATAGTAAGTTCATGATCTTGTCTCATGGTGCTATTAGATTAGGGCGGCGAATATTATTTTTGCCGTGAGCGGCTAAATAGTTATGCACAGGTACTTAAATTAGTCTTAATTGTGCGTCAATTCTTGTTCGGGGGATAACAAGTAATGAAATCATTGTCAATTTGAAGAGTAGCTAGTAGATCCCTCAATAGATGAGACGCTACATTTCATAACTATCTCTTCGTTTATGAAACCCATTAAAAGTATTTAAATTTTTGTTTCAGACCAGACGACTTGCCAAATATTCAAACATATTTTCCAAACGCCGAATTAAAAGTCTTGAAAATGGAAATACACAACTTACGTTTCAGGAATCATGACGAATTTATTAACCTTGTTACGAGATATTTTTCTATTTAAAGTACTCAGTGAAAATTTATAAATTTATTTTTACTTTTCATTTACCTTTAAATTAGACCCTTTTTTCTACAAACAGTAAAATTATTGAGCGGGACTTTTTGGAATACATTCAGACGCCTTTCAGGAAAGTCCCAAAACCTCCCGGGTGGGATACCCGAGATATCCTGGAAAACAAGAATTTTCAGGAGCAGGCCTGAATTCGTTACAAATGACATTTTTTGAAGTGAAAACTTCTTTAGCGGCGTTGAGCACTTTTAGTATGGGGAAAAAAATTTAAACTCGCGATGAACTCGCGTCAGATCGTCAGGGGCCTGATTTTTGAAACAATAGAATTCCAATTCACATACGAATTGACAAGATTTGTATGAGATTTCCATGCGAATCTTGTCAATTCGTATGCGAATTGGAATTCGATCGTTTCAAAATATGTCTCCAGATGTCACGTGACCGTGATCGTCAGATATGATCGAAAATGCGTAGGATAGGGTTGCCACCTTTTTTTGAAGTGAAAACTTCTTTAGCAGCATTGTGTACTTTGAAGTATGGGTGGAAACCCGGACGGCTGACATTGACATCTGTCACGAGATCAAGCTATGGTAAAATCATGGATGTATAATTATTGGATCTGGATCTCTTACTTTTGTATATCGCTAACACAAATATATACTGTATTTGTATAATTTTAGGGTTCACTTTTGAGACACACAAGGGAAAGTAGTAATCCGACACAGGCGCGATAGCACGAAAATAGTTGTGTGTCCTTGTCTCTCAAATTGCCTGTATGTCATTAAGAGTAGGGTGTCTGTATGTTCGTAATAAACATGAGTTGAGTAATACACCTCCGTGCTAAGTGGAAATCTATGGGGGAGCAGCAGTGGATGTCTTCCGGCTGATATGATGATGATGAAACTAAATTTAAGCGTTATGTCTTTTTCTTTCTGAGTCGAAATGACAAGGACATGATGCTTCAATTTAGTTTAGTCCTGTCAAATTATTTTGGTGTGTCTGCCAGAATCGACACCGTTATCTGATAATTAATGTCATGCACTTACTTTTATAGGTTTAAGCTACAAGAATAAATTGGGTTGAATTTATCAAAACAAGTAAAACATGGGCACCCTACTGAAAAGAGATGCACTTCTACTTTTGAGCCTCTCCTTCGGCTCGGTATTGTTATAACACTGCGAGGTCCAGTTATTGTAATAGGTCCATGGGTAAAATAGCTTGATCTCGTGACAGATGTCAACGAAACCAACGCGACGAAGTAACTTTGAACGAGCGTTACTTTTACAATTTTATTCATTATCCTTTTTTAATTATTTACCTGCCAGTTTTTAGGGTTCCGTAGTAATCTACGAACCCTTATAGTTTCGCCATGTCCGTCTGTCCGTCTGTCCGCTGATTATACATATGAATCACGCCGACAGAACTGTAGAGTAAAATCTTGGAAAAAAAATTTTTTTCGGGTGTCTCCCATAGACGTGAAAGGGCGATGAATTTTTTTTTCTCGCCAATATCATTGAGTGGGGTGTCATAGGATAGCATTTTAAAAGATAGAAGGGGTTTACTAAGAACGTTTTTCGATTCAGCACTCCGTTTGCGAAATATAAATTTTTAAAGTGAAAATTTTTGTCAAACACAAGTATCCCCCCCCCCCCTATACCTGCTAAACGGTTGTTTCTAAAAATGTGAAAAAATTCATGTTGGTAGAATATACAACGAAATTTAAAGGAAAACTATCACATAATTATAAGTTGGTCCTTCAAGTTTGCGAGTAATAGTCGACCAAGTGCCAAACACTGTTGGGATTAATAAGAATGTATTTGAACCATGCTGCTACGGAACCCTACAATGCGCGTGGCTCGACACGCTCTTGGCCGGTTTTATCACAATTGAAATGCAATACGTTATTGATATAATAAAATAGATATTCACACCTAAAACATACATCGCAAGTTCTAAAATACATGGATATAATTTTATGAAAATATAACGATTACACACGTGCAAAGTCATACCGGACGAATCGAAAATGCGTAAGGCGGAGGGAGAGTGAAAACTTCTTTTTTACTGATTCTGGTAATAATGATGATCAAAGAGTCGTTGAAATTATGGATGGAAGTTGATTTTTATGAGAGATAAACTTTTTGATGTAATATAAAATAATTGTAATAGTTCTGAAGTTTTAAATTTTTAATGTGATATAAATTATCATGTTTGTGTATGATAGCGCAATGAATATTGTATTTTACCACATAAATGATAGTATTTTTATACTGATTATTAAAGCAATTTATGCGAAACTATTCCCTAATCAACGTTAGGTAATGTTCAAGTTTTCACTTCTGCCGGCACTCCCGGAGTGCAACCCGTTGTTTTTTTTCATTCAAATGCATTTTTTACGGACGATACATCGTAGTTATTTAGTAATGGGGAACCCATTTAAGTATTTCCTAAGCTGTCCCTGACACCCTGTATAAAAGAAGAAAGCATGGACTTAATAATACTATTCATGGAAGAAACTGACTGAGTTGCAGGCTGACATATCAACGCACAGCATTTGTTCGTCATTAGTCAACTTAGCAAAAAGTCAACATTTTTTTTTTCAGTATTGTTCGCATACAGTCCACTTTGCAAATGGTCCACTTAGCAAACGGTCCACTTCACAAACAAAATAAAAGCAAAGACGAATAAAAGGTTCGAACGACTTAATCTCAGAAACTACTAATGGGATTGCATACGAGAGCCCAATATTATAGGCTATAATAACCGAAGCAAAGCGGGCAGCTAGTAATAAATAAATCATAAGTTTTTTTTTTAAATCTGGCCAGTATCTACCTCTAAGTATGTGATAGCGAGTAACTCACAAGGAGTTAGGAATACAAAAAAAACTGGCCAAGTGCAAGTCGGACTCGCGCACGAAAAGTTCCGTACCATTACCTATAAAACCGGTCTTAGTTGGACTCTATAAAAAACCATCATCTCTATAAAGCGGCAAAAAATCACGTTTGTTGTATGGGAGCCCCCTTAAATATTTAATTTATTACACTTTTTAGTATTTGTTGTTATAGCAGAAACCAAAATACATGATCTGTGAAAATTTCAATTGTCTAACTATCACAGTTCATGAGATACAGCCTCGGACAGACTTATCTATAAAACGAGCAAAAAAAACACGTTTTTTGTATGGGAGCCCCCTTAAATATTTATTTTATTCTGGTTTTTAGTATTTGTTGTTATAGGACCAATAGAAATAAATTATCTGTGAAAATTTCAACTGTCTAACTATCACGGTTCATGAGATACAGCCTGGTGACAGACGGACGGACGGACAGCGGAGCCTTAGGAATAGGGTCCCGTTTTGGGAACGGAACCCTAAAAAGAAAGAAAACTATGTACTGTGCAAACCACAAGACCAATTTTTATATTGTCCGATTGCTAAGTTGACCGATTGCTACGTGAACCGACCGCGAAAGTGACCGATCAAGAAGTTGACCGATCGCGAAGTTGACCGATCATATTTTAGTGGACTTTTTGCTAAGTTGACTAATGACGAACAAATCACGCACAGCCCAAACCGCTGGCTCTAGTGATTCAAAAGGCAAGTAGTTTCCTTATGAGGAGCGTCTGTGGTTTTTCATGCTGTCTCGATGTCGACCATCCGCCTCAGACTTGTGCGAACAATTGCAGTTTTCAGGCGAAATGCCGAGTTTTATTTCCAAAATTATGAGTTTAGGCGTCAATGAATTCCTACCCCAAAAACTTAATGAAATCGTACGTTTTTGGTCTCTATCGATTTGTAAGCGTAAAAACGAAGTTCTTAAAGTTTGTTTTTTCCAAAATTGTTCTTATTTTTTCAACAGTCAACAGTTTTCAACCCCTTCTTCTTCTTAGCGAATCGATGGCAAGAAGTCGTTATAATGTTGTGGCCCAGAACGTAGCCACCTGGACGGCGGATGGAGTAGCGTCCATTAGATCTTTTTGAGTGCAGGTGGTAGGGCACGCACTGCATGAATGTTGAGAATTTTTTTGGCGAAAAATGCTGACTTTAAGTCTCAAATATCTTTTAGTCTACTAAAATATCACAAAAATCTAAATGTACGGACCTAGTTTTTGGGTTCCTGACACTATACCAAAATTTCACAGAGATCCGTTGACGTTTAGAGGATGGAATCCATTGACGCCGTTTGTATGGGGAAAAAACACTGAGACGATCCTCTTATGAGGTCTAGGGATGCACTAGGAAAGGGTTTTTCAAAATTCGCCCTCTAAGGGAGTTTAAAGTGTGTAGGTATGAGCAATCAATATTAGTTAGACTATTTTATTCGAAACTCCACAGGAGTAAGTACTCTTATCGATAAATAATTAAACACGTGTTTCAGTTTTTTTTTTCAGAATTTAACCCCTAATAGGTAAATATGGGGTAACCAAGTCTGAAAATCAACATGAGTATCGTTTGTATAGTCATCGGATCACTGATTACGAAAACCTGTTATTGGGGTGCGTTGGGGTTGAAGTTGAAATGTGTAAATATCAATTTTGGTGTCGTTTTCATAGTTTTTTGGGACGTAATATTACGAAAATGCCATCGATTTTGAAATTTAATATAGTGGACATGAAAATTCTTTGAAGTATGTGTGCCAAATTGCAATTTCATCGGTCTAGTCTAGTGGTTTTGGAGCAAATCGGCTGTAACAAAAGGACGGACAGGAGTCCATCCTGAGCCACTCCTGAATCTCGAAGATGGAACCAAGTAGCGGAGATCTGACTGGGTAGATAATTTCTCGGGAGAAACCCCAAAATGAGAAAACTAGCCGGTCTCGCGTTCAAAAGACATTAGGCATTCGTTGTGGCCCAGCTGCACTGATGTGTCAGTACAGCTGAGCCACCTGGATTTCGAAAACGGACCGACGTATCTAACGGAAATCTGATAGCGTAGATAACTTCTCGAGAATTTTTCGATGATCATCATCAAAAAATCTGAATTTCTGATTCCCCCGCGTACGCTAAGGCTGGATCCTCCCTTGATAATGATAAACCTGACAACGTAGACAGTACAGTCTTCGTAAGAATAACACTTGATAAACTGAGATCACAGGGCCGCCAGATCTTACTTATTTTTCTCAGTAACGAAAAGTGTGCTAGCCTAGGCCGACGGCCGATTTTCAGTTACCAGGTTCTGAAGGTCTTCCAAAAATTACTGACTTGTCTTGAAGTCTGGGTGCTGATGTCTTAGGTATAGAACATAATTAATGAATTTTAAAATTAATGATCAACACCGCCTGACACTCTCCGTCGGCTGTTATTTCTGTCAGACGCTTTACACTGTAAAGTTTACAGATTGCAAGTAAATTATGCGATTGTACCTACAATCTGAGCCGTGATTTTTTATAATGTTCAGGGAACTATAACACCCAGACTTCATGACAAGTGAGTAATTTTTGGAAGTACCTTCAGAACCTGGTAGTGGTAGCAGAAAATTGACCGTCGGCCCAGGTTAGCAGGTATTGTATGTTAATTCTACACACACAGATTGACTACAGTCCTTAAAACCAAGTCAGAGGCCATTGAGCGGTTTGAAAACTCTGACACCAGGGTTAACCAAGTTTACCACATACTTACTTGACTATACCTACACGATAAGAAGAAGATATGTTAATAGTACATATCAGCACTACTCTTTCCCACACTTTTGGTTAATGAGAAAATAAGTAAGGCCTGGCGGCCCTGGGATCTTGGTCTATGATTGCAAATTAAGTGGAACCCACATACCTAGTTGCTGTCTGGACAGCTAAGGTCTGCAGCATAGCTATGCCTTTAAAACGATACGAGAGCTTACAGATGTTCCCACCGCATGACTGCAGTATTTCAGCTACCTGAGGCAGCTAGGCCACAAACTTGCATTAGACAATAATTCACAACCATAATAAATCAGAATACACACATATTTAGGTCCTGGCAGAATATCAGCACTACAGGTAAAACTGTAGCATTATGCTGAGCCAGCGCCGACTTCTTCTGTGCGACACAGGAGCACAGTGCAGAACTTTGTTTTATGTTTGTAAGTGTTTTTTAGTTATATCTTTAATTTGTCTTTAATTTGTTTTTGTCTTTGTGTCTGTTAAGTGTCTTCTGTGTTTCTATATTGTGATGTCTGTGTTGTACGCCGAAATAAAGCATTTTCTATTCTATTCTATTCTACATAAATCGTGAATAATTAAGTACTTACCTCCTATTCTTGAAGCGTGCCGTCGCATTTTACGATCCCTCGTAGTAGCTTCCGTCCAATACTAGAAAATTATTAGTTAGTTAATTAATGAAATAGCAAGTTAGCTAAACCATGGGATAAACTCAAAAAAATTACGCCGGTTGCGATCTTTGGTGTTAGTATCTATCTATAACGAAGTAATAAATAACATATTACAATGGCAAACGGTAATCTTTTTCGTAATTTAAATGTCCACAGCTGACAGTACTATCCTTCCTAGTCCTAAGCAAAATTAAACAAAACTTTAGTCACATCAATAAAGTATTTACTTATGTACAGTAAGTTTGAAATAAAATTGTCTAATAATAATAAATGATGACAATAATAAGGTATTGCACAATTATGATCTAAATATCACATTAAAAAATAATTACTATAAATTTTGTACTTAAATCATCAAACCTCTTGATGCCTTATATTTTGAGACAATTTCGAAATTACTGAAACAAATAATGGATCACATTGTACGTATGAAATTCGATGAGTTGTATGTATCTAACCAAATGAGCAGTAATTATGCTACTTTTCTGTTAAAAATTTGTTGACTATCTCTAAAAACTTTTCTGGTTTCTGGCTGTGAATCCAGTGCCCAGCACCTTCTACAAACACCAACTCTGCCATTGGGAAGTATTCTTGAATATCCATCAAGTCAGTTTTACTGAAACACAAAAAAGACAGTTAAGTATTTGAGAAATTATTGTGCACATTGTTTCTGAAAGTACAAAGTAGGTATTTGCATTTAGTACATTTTAAACATGAAAATATTACTTAGCATAATAAGATCCTACAATATTTACTTAATTTTATTTTGTTACTCCTTACCTAATATAATCAGATAGTGACCCTCCTACAAACAAAGTAGGTCCACAAAACTGTAGTCCCTTCAAATTGCTTGGAAAACTTGAAATATGGGTTTGGAAGTTATCCCTCAGGGCACGTAGATTCACCCTCCAAGTATAGGCCCCAGTATTCGTTTGAACCAAATTCGTGATTAGGAAGTTTCTTAGGTTAATGTCAGGAGTGATGTTCTTGAGTTGTTCATCAGCAAGTTTCCTTGCTTTGGACATAGCAATTCCAGGTCGTATAGTCACACCTGCCATTGCATCAAACAGGTTCACCATGCTAAAGATTTGTGGACTAGTTTTTACTGGGGAGATGTCGACCACGATGAGACTAGACACTAGATCCGACTGGAACAAGATTAAATAGATAGGTTAGAGGGTCATCATGTTAGGATAGTGAGATCTTAAAAAACAAAAAAATTACATCAACCGCGTCTAGACTACTACATACTTACACAGAGCAGGGAAAGGACCATGGCAGTCCGTCCACCCATACTGTGACCAAGCACCGACACTTTAGACATTTCCAATTTCTTCAGCAGTTTCATAACATCGTGAGCCATATGAACGTATGAGTGTTGGGACGAGTGTCTGCTATCGCCATGGTTTCTTGCGTCTACTGAGATAACTTTCCGACCAGTGGTCCTATGTATAGCCTTACTCATACTATTCCAGTTATTCTTCGAACCCAAAAGCCCGTGCAGGATCAACAGCGGAGGCTTGGAACTATCTTCGTCTGTGGTGCTTTCGTACGAAGCATAAGCCAAGTCGACGGTATCGGCATTTTCGGATGTGTGTGTCAAATGTCGCTGGAGCATACGAGGACAAATTGCTAGAGTTTTGACCAATTTTTTTGAATGACTGCGTCCTAATCTATTGAGTAACATTTTTATTTATTATTAAAAATTTTGATTCAAGGTTATCTTTCTGACATTTCGGAAAATCAATCAGAATGACAGCATTGACAGACTAGACATATAAGTTTTTTTTTTTTGTTAAATTTATCCCTTTCGGGAAAGGCAAAGGAAACTATGTCCATACAGCCATGTCTTCAGTGAAAAATCTTCTTTCTTCAACTTAACCTAAGCCCTAAGCTCCTCATGTTCTGCGTAAAACCGGATAGCGTCTGTTTTACGAAAACTGGCGGCGAGAAGCACAACCGCGAGGATCTTTGTCGGTACCAAACGGAGCAGAAACACTGTTATCACTTGAATTTTTCATCACTACACGAATTTTAGTCAATTTACTGCATAATACACTATCACTGTTACACATTAAACAACTTTTTCACGCCGAAAACAAAAATTCAATTGACAAAGCAACCGTTCACGCCGAGTTCCCGCCAAAGACCCTAGACATATAAGTGTATATTCTATGGACTAGACAGCTGTTGTGCATATTTTATGTGGTAGTAGTATTCAGATGGCAAAGAATCGATGGCGATACAGCCATATATCGACCAATGTGGTTGAGGGTAAAACGCAGTGATTTTACAAATTGAACGCTCAATATTTAAACCCAACCTTTATATGAGAGAGGCGAACTTGTTAATCTTGTGAACGGTCGGCGGCAGCTATACCTGTCCCTTTCTATCATATATCCCCATCTCTTTCCACCCCTTCCACCAGGCAGCCACTCCAAGGGTTAGGAGTGGTAGTTGCTTCATTGGCGATTTGTTCTTCGAACGGAGCGGTCGCGGTGAGTCAATTATATTTTTCACTTTAAAATATTATGTTTATTTTATTAAAGTAAAACGTAACGCATGTTGTAACATATATTCTATGTTTTTGGTTGTTGCCTAGAAACGGTTGTTAGGAAAATTTACTGTCACTGTTGTTCTGTGTTTGCTAAAATTATACGTTATGTTGTTTTGATCTTTTGAAATACTGTAGGTACTTCTTCTTGCTAAAAGCTCCTTACATCGTAGAGACTCCTTAAACAACACCACTGCTCTCTTCTAATTTTGTCCTTTAAGTTGTTATGGTCCCTTAATCGCTTCTTAATTTCTATTATGGAGTTGTCAAAAATTAAAGTGGCTAAATTAGATGGCACAAACTGGATTCATTGGAGGTACCGCATGACTGCACTCTTGAGTGGCATGGACGGACTGATGGATATTGTGCTCGGAACAGCAAGGAGGCCTGAAAAGCCGATCGTGAGTGCTGAAGATGCAGCAGCTTCGACAGCTTTGGTCGAGTACAGTAAGAAACTTGCAGATTACGTAAAACTTGAGAGTATAGCTTTACTGTTAATCACTAACAACATTTCGGATGAAACACTTGACAAGGTGATAAGGTTCACAAGTCCTAAGGACGTATGGGATGAATTGCATAGACTGTATGACGGCGATAATGACAACAAGTTATATGAGGTCTGCATGAACTTCTTCCACATTAAACATGATACGTCTGATAACATTGCAACGCATATTTCGAAATTGAAAAACCAGTGGCACAATCTAAATCGTGAATTCATTAAAACCGAAGAGCGGTCGCTTCCAGAGTTTCTCTTGAATTGCAAGATTTTAGATACATTGCCTGACAAGTTTTGCTCTTTCAAATCGAGCTGGATGCTAATGTCAAAGAAAGATAGGACGGTTGAGAACTTGACAAGTCAACTCTGTGTTTATGAAAAAACTCTTTCTTCGGACAATGCCGGCGGTAGCACAAGCTGTGACGCTCTTATTGCGAAAGGTCATAAGAAGTTTTTAAAGACAACACAAGAACCGAAGCCAAGCAGTTCAGGCAGAGGAGTGAAATGCTTCATTTGTAAAGAAGTAGGTCATCTTAAAAAAGATTGCCCTAAAAGGAAAGATTCTTCAAAAGGCACGAACATGATGCTTATGCAAATCGAAACTGCAGAAAGCAATGTTGTGGGAAACGTAGATCGCGATGGTTGGTACGTGGACAACGGCGCCACTCATCACGTTACGATGAGAGAGGATATCTTTGAAACATATGAAGTCTTCCGAGCTCCTCATACCGTAACAACAGCTGATGGAAAAATAATTAATGCCATTGGAAAAGGTACTGTCAAAGTAGAAGCAAAAGTTGGTAAGAAGAAGAGCAAATTCTTACTGAACGATGTTTGGTATGTTCCAAATATTGCGAGAAATCTGTTTTCTGTGCTGACTGCACAAGACAGGAATCTTGACAGCGTGTTTGAATCAAGGACGACTACTTGCTCAGTAAAAATCAGCGGAAAGGTAGTTGTGACAGGATCCAGAGAAAGATATGGTGGACTTTACAAGTTGAGAATACACATTGTACCACAATCTACTTCTGTCAATCTGGTGGAGGACCAGTTGCAGCTCTATCATGAGAGACTGGGTCACCAAGATAAAAGACATGTGAAGAAACTGATAGAGAGGGAGTTAAGCTTGAAGATAAAAGATACGGGTGATCTTTGTGAAGGATGTATCTTTGGAAAGGCTCATAGGAGAAAATTTGGTGTCAGGGAAAAGGCAAAAAGTCCCGGTGAAAGAATTCACTCCGATGTATGCGGTCCATTTCCAGCTTCTTACTCCAAAAGTAGGTACTTTGTTTTATTTAAGGACGAATACACACGTTTTCGTTATGTTTACTTCATGAAAGAAAAATCGGAAGTACACAGCAAGCTAAAAAATATGCTGGCGGAAGTTACTACGGCTGGACATAGAGTCAAGGAATTCCTGAGTGACAATGGTGGGGAATTTGATAATGCAAAAGTCCAAAGTGAACTTGCCAAGCGAGGTATTCACCATAGGCTGACGATGCCATATACACCCGAGCAAAATGGTTGCAGCGAAAGAGAGAATCGCACCATAGTGGAGTCAGCACGTGCTATGATGCATGCACATGAAAAACTGTCTGAGCAATTGTGGGCAGAGTTAGTCCATACGGCAGTCTATATTTTAAATAGGACTGGACCGACTTGTGTTGAAGGTAAGAGTCCATATGAACTTTGGTTCAACAAGAAGCCTCAAATTAAACACCTCAGAATAATTGGATCCACTTGTTATGCTCACGTCCCCAAACAGAAAAGGAAGAAATTGCACAAGAAGGCGCAAAAATGTTTTTTGATCGGTTATGATGGTGATGACGGCTATCGGCTGTGGGATAAGAGTTCAAACTCTTTAGTTAGGTCGCGAGATGTGACATTCGATGAAAAACCAATAAAATCAACTATTGAAGTTGAGGATGAGGAACAATATGGAGAAATAGAGGTTTCATTTCCAAGTTTAAAACCTCAAGGACCTCGTGTGACTGAAGATCCAGTTATTTCAACGGATGTTGATGCTGAATGTGTCACAGAACCTGAGAATATTTATTCGCCTGAACCCGATGATTTTCAAGATGCAATATCAGTTAACGGAGAGTCAATTGAATCTAGGGGGGAAGATGACATTGCGGATTTGAATATAGATGCCCATGAGAATGTAGATCTAGATGTTGATGAGAACGTGGATATCGATCGCCTAGCAACTGATAGAGTACTCCGGGATCGAGCGTTACTCAGATGTCCAGAAAGATTCAATGACTTCGTTATGACTACGGTTGGTGAACCAACATGCTATAAAGAAGCAGTTTCCTGCACTGAAAAGGTGCTGTGGAGAAAAGCCATGGAAAGTGAAATAGGTTCACTTATGGAAAACAAGACTTGGGTTTTGGCTGCATTGCCAAAAGGTAGAAAGCCTATACCTTGTAAATGGGTCTTTCGTGTCAAGCTAAACGCCGACGGCTCTGTTGATAAGTATAAGGCTAGATTGGTGGCAAAAGGTTTTCGTCAGAAAAAGGGTGATGACTATGATCAGACTTTCAGCCCTGTTGCCAAGATGTCAACGGTGAGAACCGTACTAAGCATAGCTGCGAATGAGGACCTAAAGTTGTGTCAGTTTGATGTCTCAACTGCATTTCTTTATGGAACATTGTCAAACGAAGAAATCTACATGACACAGCCTGAAGGCTATGATGATGGATCAGGAAGAGTATGTTTGCTAAAGAAAAGCTTATATGGACTGAAACAGGCACCTCGCTGCTGGAACAAACGCATTCTAGATTTTTTCAAAGAAGTCGGTTTTGAAGTGAGTGAAGCTGATCCTTGTTTATTCAAACGAGAGAAGGATAACAATAAGTTAATCGTAGCTCTTTATGTTGATGACGGACTGGTGGTTGCTTCAGAACAAAAATTGATTGACGAATTTTTACACCAACTGAGAGGATGGTTCAAGATCACAACAAAACCAGTGTCCTACTTCTTAGGAATAGAGATAGAAATCAGAGAAGGCGAGATTAAAATACATCAAACATCTTATGCTAAGAAGATTTTACGAAGATTTGGTATGGCAGAATGCAGACCAGTATCAACGCCTATTACCAAAGATGACGTTCTGCAAAAGGACAAAACAGACGATCATATACTGCAGAATTACCGGCAAGTTGTTGGAGCATTGGCCTATTTGATGGTTGCGACTAGGCCTGATATTGCTTACGCTGTAAGTGTAGTTTCTAGGAGTCTGGAGAATCCGACACAGGCAGATTGTGTAAAAGTTAAACGGATTTTAAGATATTTGCAATTTACATTAAACCTTGGCATTGTTTATAAAAGACACTATAAACAAGGAATAATTGAGTGCTATAGCGACGCAGACCACGGAGGAGATTTCAGTACTGGAAGATCGACTTCTGGAGTACTTTGCTTGTACGCAGGTGGTGCTGTTTCGTGGATGAGCCAACGACAAGTGAGTGTTGCGATATCAACAACGGAAGCAGAAATTGTAGCTGCAAGCGAAGCTGCAAGAGAAGCCGTTTGGTTAACGCGACTACTTGGATTTCTTACGGAAATTAAAGGATTGCCAACTTTGAAAGTTGACAATGAAGCTGCGTTGAAACTAGCAGAAAATCCTGAGTTTCATCGACGCACAAAACACATCAGGATAAGACACTTCTTTGTGCGAGAACTAGTGACAGCGGGTGAGCTGCAAATATTGAAAGTTTCGAGTGAATTGCAGCTGGCAGACCTTTTTACAAAGCCTCTCCCAAAACCTAGGCTTCAAAGACTGACTGAAAAAATAGGATTACAACAAGAGAAGGTATTAAAGTAAAACGTAACGCATGTTGTAACATATATTCTATGTTTTTGGTTGTTGCCTAGAAACGGTTGTTAGGAAAATTTACTGTCACTGTTGTTCTGTGTTTGCTAAAATTATACGTTATGTTGTTTTGATCTTTTGAAATACTGTAGGTACTTCTTCTTGCTAAAAGCTCCTTACATCGTAGAGACTCCTTAAACAACACCACTGCTCTCTTCTAATTTTGTCCTTTAAGTTATTTAACGGTATTTCCGTTCGTTTTTAACTTGCTCGGAACAATATTCTGTTTCCGAGAATTTCATAAGTTACTTTTTAAGCTTACGAAATAAAAAAGTTAAAGTTTTACTAAATGCTACACCTGCCCTAAAATGTAGGTACTTTGAAATCTAAAATAACCGTTGTGAATTGTTCTGAAATCGCGGTGACAGTTCGTTGCTGTCAGCCTGACAAATAGGTGGCGTAACAAATGTTTAACGTTAATTGCATCTAGTTTTTTTACGAAATGAAATGTGAGTGTGTATTGTGCGTCTTTATAATTGATCTTTACATGTGTAAAATGTTTATATTGTGTTAAAAAAAATACAATCGCTTAGCGTCGACGTTTTTCGACCTAGGCTTTTAAGAACAATTGTGTGCAGCTGAGTTGTGATGAAAAACATACCTCAGGTTAGTCAAACCCGGCCTTCGTGGTCATTGCTACTCCTTTTGGTCGTATTTAACTCCCTCCTTATGAAATGTTCTTGACATGGGTCGATGACTGACCCACATTTAAATATATTTAATACACATTTAAATAAAAAGTTGCATGCTTACTATGGTTTTCATTTCAGTGTTCTAAAACAACAATACTAAGTTATTGGAATTTTGCACTGTATTCTGAACTTGCATGACCCATTTCAAATTGGCGTGTAACATGTCAAACGTGATCTTACAGAACGTCTCAAAAATGTTTTTGTTAAAAAATGACTTTCGTTGGAATATAAGAGCGATTTTTGTTTTTGGAAATGTCTGGTTTATTATGTAAATGTATTAAAATTACTTTCCGTAAAATATCCCCATGCTGTGGTCATCGTTTACTATTATGAATTACTCCTAAGTACTCACGTCTGCCATGTGAACAAAGTAAATGTTTTTTGACTGAGATTTTCTCACTGTAATACAAAATGTCTCAATATTAAAAATTTGCCTGCGCAAGGCACAAATGAATATCACGTCACTCTCTATTTTCTTAATTAAAGACAATAACTTGAAGCCCTGCGAAAGGGATCGCACTTAAATATTATTTTATCTACCTGCGCAAGGTAAAATACTTCCCCTAATGTGGTGCTGGACTGCCAGCGTATGGCTTACTGCTAAAGAAGTTTACCTATACTTACTCGAAACTCTTCGCTAAGTATTGCTACTCTAATCCACAAATACTTGTGCAAAATACTGACTATAATGATGCCAACGTACGGTACCAACTTATAATTTTAAAAACTTTTTAACTTTGCACAGTACTTGCAGTAATAGTGCCAGCGCACAGTACTTATATTTTCACCATACATTTGCGAAGTACTTACAATAATAGTGCTGACGTACGGTGCTTACAATTTAAAAACTTTTTATTGTTGCAAAGTACTTGCGATAAAAGTGCCAACGCACGGAATTTAAAATTTAAACTTTATAAATTTTCAAAGTATTCGCCTTATTAGTGCCAAGGCAAGGCACGGTATAGATTTCGAAATTTTTGCCTTTTGCAAAGTACAAGATTTGCAATAATAATGCCAACGTATGGTAATTATAAATTCGAAGCCTTTGCCTGAATTCTACGCAAGAACCTAACTCTAACCTAAATAATTAAGCGAACATTTTGCTTTCGAAGTGACCTGCACAAAGTTGCAAAATGTTTTTGCAAATAAAAAGACCATCATGTGGCTAATGTTGAACTGCAATTTCTGCGCAAGAATTATTGTTACATTACAAACCGGAAATGGAAACTGATTTTATCCATCGCGTCTTAACGCAAAGAGATGTTTTTTAGCCTTACAGTTACAGGCTTAAATATATTATTCATAGTCATGATAGATCAGATCTATCTTACATATATAGAACCATGTGCTACTGATGTACGCAGATCGAAACTAAGTATTAAGCAGAACAACTTTTGAATAAAGGAGTTCTTACCAGTTTACCAAGTTTCGAACAAATAATTGCATTCCAGTGCAGTTTGCCTAAAATACATGGTGTGAACGGATCCACCAAATAAAATTTTTAAATAACCACTAATTAGTGTTTTACTAGTACTTTAGATGTTAAGTCAAGGCAATTAATGTAACGGTTAATCACTCAGATAAGAATCTGTTGATACCATCCGACATATTTCATTCTACCAAGAAAGAAAAATACTTTCGCTAAGTCCGTAATAAAAATGGGGTCAAACGTTTTGCAGAAAAACCATCTAATCTTAAATAACACTTGTTTTCCCTGTCTTGGGCTGCTTCTATTCCCTACAGGAATAAACAAACTTTAATCAAAACTTGAACCAAATATTTTTACCAAAAACCGTAGATACCTGCTACGTGTATATGGTATAGCTGGCTAATGCCCGTCATATAATTTTTTGTATCGGAAAAACATTCCGGATTAAAACATTGCAAAAGTCATTTCGCGATAAACAATGTTTGAGAAACAAAATGTTTATACGTAAAACCACCTCCTCTTGAGCAGATAATACCGCCTTTAACGTGATGTAACGTAAGTTAAAAATGTCTCTTATTTGAGAACATTTTAGAAATTATAATCATACTAACGCAGCTGCCTGCTGTTATGATAGTCAGATGCATCTCACGTATAATGGGTACTTCAAAGGACTTTGCTCCTTGTTCAGGATTGCAATCGCGTACTAGCCGATGAAATTTTAAATTCTGAAAAGCAAACTTAGTAGCGTCAAATACACTAGATAACGTATCGATATTTTTATTTTTAAAGACATGTTGCCCTTTTGAACTAAATTTGAATACCTAGATCTGAATGAACATCTGGAAATATGAAGTATAGTTTTCTTTCTTTCAAACGAATTGCTTTAGATCTTTTAACTTGCAATTTTTCGTACCTACCAAACAGAACCCATATATTTTCATACAACGTATGAATAAATACTATGCATAGTCAACTTAGATGACTAAAATGTCACCGATGAGTCAATTTAAGCAGGCAACTACTTATTGCAGGGCGACACTTTGCTTCTGTCAAGCCATTAGAAGACAAATGTTCCGTTTTCTTCACCTTAATGCATCTAACTGATTGCTTTTAGCACTGTATCTCAAATGAACGTGTTTTTTTTCGGGATACATGATATTAATTAAGAAACTATATAAAAAATAAATAAATGAAATCAACTTATGATGGTCAGCGAATGACAAATTAATCATCTGGCTTTATATTCCTAAATTTGATGACGACATGGTTTTCGTATATCCCGGAAATTCCTAGAAGACTTGGCCCAGTTTTAAATTGTACTAATTAATTATTTTTTATATAATTTAACTTTCTCAATCGGAGAATTTCATTATCAGACCTAGAATGATACAGAGCAATATTATTCTTACCAAATTATTCAATATTATTTGGGACATTAATATTAAGATTTCATAAATAGACCTAAAATCCGTTATTGAATGAACCAAGCTCAGCCCCTCAGCTTGGGTGAGCTTTTAGTTTTAAACTATCTTAGTCCATGTTTTGCTCGACTTTTTTCTCTTAGATATCACTATTTCCTGAAATATCTAGAGACAGGGCAGTGCCCCCGCTACAGTAAATTATAATTTCTACAGAATATGTTACATAAGTGAGTTTTGTTCATGCAGCACTACCTATTGCTTATTTTTATTGTACTTGTATACTTACTTTTACATAAATCTATTACTCTCAAGGTGAAAGTCGACAGTTGTTTCTTTTCACAACTTAAAGCCTAATAATAAATATCTGACTCGTTTTATACTCAAAACCAGAGCAATCAAAGTTTCTGAGTGATTAGAACCATAATAAACACCCTTGATAAGATTGCTGTAAATGAGGCTTAACCACTTAAAAACTACCAGATAGTTTGCAGCGCTGGTTAATATTTTTATTATTGTCAATCAAATACCAAACTGTCAAAAGTTTATTGAAAAAGCTGTTAGCTAAAACATGATTCTTTGTTAAGAATATTTTGCAGTCTATGTCTATAAGTCAATTTCATTTATCTACTTATGAAACCATCAGGGCGTTAACATTGACCCCCAGAAATCTTGAATGTAGAGTGTTGTAGTTATGCGCAATAATATTAGCTTTGTTATTTTCCTGTTGTTAAGGCAATTAATACATTAATATTAGCTGACCCTTGTTTATTTGTTCCCATGTTACATAACCTGCATTTCTAAGGTACTTGTACATGTACATTGACCTGAAATAAAATGTGTAATGTGTACCTACTATATGTACTATATGTCTATTTTTATTAAAAGTTAATTTCAGATTCAAAATAGCTTTCAATTTATTTTGCAGTTTTACTTGTATACTTTGTCTGAATAACAGAAGGTGCCAGTCTTGCTTTAATAATATTTTTATTTTATCAAGCCAGAGTCCCACGGCTTGGCAAAATGATTTTAAAAAGTTATATTACCTCTACATTTACAGTACTATATTAAATTATAACCTAAATAGGGGTTTAAAGAATATAAGATAATTACTACATTATTTTATCACATTGGCGATGTTCCACCAGGCGATAACAGACAGGTCTCATATAAAGGTTGGGTTTAAATATTGAGCGTTCAATTTGTAAAATGACAGCGTTTTACACTAAAATAAAACGCTTATTTTATAAATTAACCGAAATATTTAAACCCAACAGTTTCACACCTGCCTGGTGTGTTTTTATCCATCCAAACATATCTTATTTACTTTTATTGTTTTTTTTTTTCCAATCTTACCACTTAGATAAAATTATCTTCATATAATTACGTACAAGTTTCCGTTTATTCCACTAGCATAATAAAATGTATTTCTTTTATGTACACCAATGACTTGTGGAACTATTTTACTTCCATTATTGCTCTTCAATCACCAAAAAAAAAAAAAAAAAAAAAAATAAACTTATAGAACACAACAAAACTTATTGTGCACACAAATAACTTTTGTTGTTAGACAAAACAAATAAATTTCAATTAGATCGTTGACCACAAATCGCAATGAAGCAACTACCACTCCTAACCCTTGGAGTGGCTGCCTGGTGGAAGGGGTGGAAAGAGATGGGGATATATGATAGAAAGGGACAGGTATAGCTGCCGCCGACCGTTCACAAGATTAACAAGTTCGCCTCTCTCATATAAAGGTTGGGTTTAAATATTTCGGTTAATTTATAAAATAAGCGTTTTATTTTAGTGTAAAACGCTGTCATTACGTACTCCTTGGTTGAGGGAAAGAAATCCAGAAGGACTTTAAACCCCGACTGGATGATTTTCTCACTATCTACCTGGTTCATCTGGTACCTAACATGGTTAGCAACTTGCATAGGGGCTTGCCCTTCCGCTTCCTACAGTAATGGCTACGAACTATTCGGTTCCACTGGTGAACCATAGAATATAGCATCCACCTGCGCACTTGAGCACCGTACGCGTGGATGAAGGAAACCTGGAGGGTTGAATCAAACCTCACAGGGACTGCATCCAGCAGCCTCACCTCACTTGATTAAGAGGAGGGAGTCGCGGACGCGAACTTGAGTTCATTGATTTTTCTCTTATTTTCACTGCTTTTTCTGATAGAAATAAAACATTTTAAATGTTATAGAAACTGCATTTGTTGGTAACAGTTTTTCTATTAATACCAAACTATTTAGTGTCTTTTTTACTGGCACGCGCTTCGAAATCTTAATTCTTCGAGTCGCCACGTTTACCCATGTACATAGGTACCTACATCCCACTGCTGGGCAAAGGCCTCCGCTTTTTTTGTAGGGCTGTTTATTTAACTGTTCATACGCTAAAAACAATAAATCGGATTTTTATAAACGCAAAATTAAACAAAAAAATTATTATTACTCACAGTGTTTATTTACAGTAAATAAATGTTTCTAATATAAAATATTCCAACAAACAGTAGATATAACAATGAAAAATCATAACAAAATTAAATGTGACAATAAAATTAAATATCACATAAAAACGCCTACCTATGGTTCTCGGGTTCAATTCCCGGCCCGCCGATGCAAAAGCAGATAGGTACCTACCTACCTAATACCTATGTTTGTCCTCGGGTTTGAGTGTCTGTGACTATCTTTATTTGTGTCCCAAAGGACTCGCTACACAAGAAAACATGTGGCGTACCTACTTAGCCTTTTAGTGAGTATGTATGTAAGTATATATTTATTCTTTATTGTAAACAAAGGCGGACTTATCCCACAAGGGGATTTATTCCAGTCGATATCTTACATTTAAATTGTCGTCGACAGGAAGTAGGGTACTATTACTGAATTAATTCCTATGTAGGTAATTGATTAATGTAAGTATTTACGTAAGTGTGTATAGGAAGAGATGTTATAATAATTTTTGTATTTCACTTTTCTCTTAAAAATTTCTGGACAATCTCTAAAAACTTTTCTGGTTTCTGGCTGTGAACCCAGTGCCCAGCTCCGTCTACAAACACCAACTCAGCCTTTGGGAAGTATTCTTGAATGGCTGTCAAGTCATCTTTGCTGTAAAACAATAACTCTAAACTTAAAAATGTTGTATAACCCTTCGAGATCAGTTTTTAAACAAAACCGTATCAAAATTGGTCAATTAGTTCACGAGCTACGATGCTACACTACTGTCAGTCAGACACACATCAGAAACACACATCAAACTTATAACACCCTAATTTTCGTCGGTGTTTCAAAAATATACCTAAGTAGGTTAGGCATGTAGGTAAGTTTGAGACTAGAGAGCAAAGAATCCCGAGAGCAAAGAATCCGGGTCACTTATAGAATCCTAAAAATCTCGGAAACTAAAAATGCTAGCCTAATTAAATAAATGGTGTTAAATAGACCATTTAATACTCCTTAAATGAAGGTATTAAAACATAAGTATACAATAAGTATACATACTTATTGTAAAATTATGTCAAAAAAAAACGAAACAGGGAGACTTTCGAAGATAGAACTATCAAAATTTCTGCATTTACCTACTTTTGCTTGTTTAATTCTAAGCTGTCATTTAAGTGGGTACATACACCATGTTAATAGGTGTTCAATATTTATTATTCAAGCTATAATCATGTCTCTTTCACCTGAAGAATGCACCAGAATTCTCACAAAGCTTGAAACTGGCCGGAGTCAGCGCGATACAGCCAGGACTGTCGGTGTGTCGCTGTCAACAGTACAAAGAGTTCTCCGACGTTATGAGGAAACTGGCTCTAACATACGCAGACCAGGGACAGGCAGAACCAGGTGTACCACAGCACGAGAAGATCGATATTTGGTAAACACCATGCTTCGTAATCGCTTTCTCACAGGAACTGAACTTACAAATAAGTTTCGACGCCTCGGAGGAAGTAACCCAAGCGCATGGAAGGTAAGACGACGATCTGCTGAGGCTAACTTGAAATCACTAAGACCCCCGCCCCCCCGCTCCGGCCCTAAATTGGAGCGTGGGCATCGTATTTCAAGACTAAGGTATGCCCAAAACCACTTGAATTGGAATATTGAAGATTGGTCAAAAGTTATGTTCTCCGACGAATCAAAGTGTATGCTGGCACGATAGAAGACACAGACTGTATAGAAGGCCAGGGGAAAGGTTCAAGCAAGCGTGCATCGAAGAAAAAGTAGCCTATGGCGGTGGGTCTGTACTTATGTGGGCCGGAATTTCTTCTGAGAGTCGCTCAGAACTGGTGTTTATAGAAAACGGCTCTTAAACTAGCGAAAGATGTGGAAGAAATCCTAAATGAACACATTGGTCCATTTATGGTCAATGCCCGACCTCACACAGGTCAGATTGTGAATGACTATCTTCAAGAGTAGAACATAACGTATGGAGTGGCCAGCACGCAGCCCAGATATCAACCCGATCGAGCATGCTTGGGACGAGCCAGGCAGATACGTAAAACAACGAAACCCTCCCTCAACCACGCTTCGTGAGTTCAAACTTGCTCTCTCAGAGGAATGGGAGAATATTCCCCAAAATCGAATCAGGAACTTGGTGTACAGTATGCCGAACTGCGTAAACGCAGTAATGGAAGCACGAGGAGGCAATACGAGTACAATCGGTTTTACGTACATACTTCGCATTTTTATTAGGTCGCTCATACATCCATACACTCACGCCTACAAGTACTAATCCCTATAGGCGATAACGTCACACCGACGCCAAAGCATACATAGATCAACCATAAGGAACTTGATTTTAGCTTACTTATACTTACCCAATATAATCTGATAATGACCCTCCTATAAACAAAGTCGGCCCAGTAAACTGTTCTCCCTTCAAATTGCTGGGGAAACTTGATATATGTGTTTTGAAGTTATTCTTCAAGGCACTTAAGTTAACTCTCCAAGTGTATTCCCCAGAGTTGCTCTGAATCAGGTTCATTATTACAAAGTTTCTTAGGTTGATATCAGGGGTCACTTTCTTGAGTTGTTCGTCAGCAAGTTTCCTCGCTTTGGACATGCCAATGCCAGGTGGTATAGTCACATCTGCCATTGCATCAATCAAGTTCACCGTACTGTAGATTTGCGGACTTGTTTTCACTGGGGAAATATCGACCACGATGAGGCTAGAGACCATTTCCGACTAAAACAAAATTTGGTATGTAATAAACTGCAAAAATATAATGTACTGCGTCTATCAGTGTCATATACCTATACATTATTGCGTCGTGTCCCCAGAAATACCTAGATGATTAATAGATAAGGAACAACGTCTGAATTCCCACTCTTGCTTGAAATATTAATTACATGATTTATTGGAACTGAAAACCAGCACATTCCTTTCAAATGCTGAGTTTGCGTCCTGCCCTCCGATTGCGGTAAGTTTGAACGTCTTTACCAAAGCTAAACCACTAAGGTTTCCTTTGTGTTCAGCCCTGAATACAATGGAAAAAAAAAACTTTAATTTGTAAAAAATTTCGCGCTCCTTTTGCTCGCCAGGCTCAAAGGAGGGATCACGTCATGATCTAAAATCGTAGTTTTTAAGAACCCAACAAGTGGATCGAGTAAGGAGCGAAAATATGATCCTTATACCAGTATCGGTTAGTTCCAGTCGGCATGTGTTAGGCTACATTTTGTTACTTAGACAAAAATGCACAGAAAACTCGACTATACTACTAACACAACACATACCTACTTACAAAGAGCAGTGAGAGTACCATGGCAGTTCGTCCGCCCATGCTGTGACCCATCACAGACACTTTCGATAATTCTAATTTTCTCAGCAGGTTCATAACATCCTGAACCATGTCTTCGTATGAGTGCTGTGAGGAGTGTCTGCTATCGCCATGGTTTCTTGCGTCCACTGAGATCACTTTCCGCCCAGTGGTGCCATGTATAGACTTACTCATACTATTCCAGTTAGTCTTCGAACCCAAAAGCCCGTGCAGGATGAACAGCGGAGGCTTGGAACTATCTTCGTCTGTGGAACTATCATATACAGCGTAAGCCAAGTCGACGGCGGCATTATCGGCGTCTTCAGACGAGTATTTCAAATGTTGCATTGCTAAGGTTTCAACAACATTCTTGAAACGATTACGGCCTAATCTATTTATTAACATTTTATTTATTACTTGTTTAAAACGCTTGGTTTAAATTCTGTTTGATTACTATATAACTCCGGGATTTAATTCAATTCAATTAATAAATAATGTAATCGGGGGCCCGCTAAGTACGTCACTTTTATTCTATGCCAGGCCATTCTCTGCCAAAGTTATTCATTGTCATGGCATTTAAAACCATGGCTTTTAATAAATTGGCATCAAATGAAGGAGCCGAGTAAAAAGGTACCGGACAGTTTATTCTCTGCCAGCGTCATCTGATGCCATCATGGCATTAGATAAAGGGACCGTTCAATTTTTTTACAGCACCGCCAAACGCTGCCCACTTTGACAGCTCTCTACGTTTGTTGTCTTTGGTTGGGCAACCATGTAAAGTCGCGTTCTACAATTTTAATGAGTGAGTCTGTTTCAAACGATGTGTGATTTTATACTCTGATTTGAATTCTACTCACTGATTTGAAAATATTTTGAAGCAATATAAATGGTCAGTAGTCTAAATAACTACAAATAAAAATACAGAAGTGAAGTAAAAGAGCAAAACCTAGTTAATTTAGGTTTTATTCAACATAAAATTGGACATATAATTTAAGACAGACATTGAGAGAATATTTGAAACATGACATAAGATAGAACTTAGCATAGAGCTTGATACGTAGATTGTAGGAGGTAGCACTAAGAAGTTCAACTATCACATCATTCTCCCATGCTATAGTCTTTCAGGTAGTGTGGCAAATAACGGACTCTTCCGGATCTTCTAGGAGCTTCAGGAGCTCCCGCAGCGGGCGCTTCTGCTCGTGGCGGCGTGTTTTGCTGGGGAGGACATGAAGCCTCTGATCGAAGCGGCGTGGTTGGGAGAGATGTCTGGCTCGAATTAGACTCTTCTATAAACATTTCATTCTGTGTGGTAGAATGAAAGGAATTATCCAAGCTAGAATTTGGATCCTCTACCAATACCGTCTCTTGTTCTGGTGGATCCAGTATTTCTCCATCACCTTGTTGCCCAATAGGAGCGAGATGACGATTAGACACCGTGGTTTCACGTCCATCTTTGAGTTTTACAAAGGAATACTCGGGGTTAGCCTGTAATATTTCCACTTCTTCAACGAGTGGCTGATATTTGTTCTTTCGATCGAACCGTTTCATTAGAACATGGCCTGATTCCGTCAGCCAAGAAGGTATAGTATTACCATTTGGAGATCGTCGTGTATGAATGAACATTCTTTCATGAGGAGTAGTGTTTGTCGCAGTACATAATAATGATCTTATGGAGTGTAGAGCCACTGGTAAGTATTGTTCCCACGTCTCAATTGGTGCGTTGTGTGATTCACAGGCCAGTTGTACAGCTTTCCAGATAGTAGAATTTAATTTCTCCACCTGACCATTCCCTTGAGGATTATAAGCGGTAGTTCTACTTGTTGCTACTCCTCTGGAGTTGAGAAACTCTTTTACTTCTGCAGACAGAAATTGAGTACCTCTATCCGAATGAATATATGCAGGCATTCCAAATATCATGAAAAGATTATTTAAATTTTTGATAACTGTTTTAGCACTGATGTCGCTACATGGGAATGCGAATGGAAATCTGGAGTATTCATCTATAACCGTAAGAATATAACGGTTGCATGTATTTGAGGGAATTGGTCCTTTGAAATCAACACTCAGACGTTCGAAGGGAGATGTTGCTTTTATGAGCTTAGGTAAGGGGTCGTCATTCTTAAAATATCTTGGCTTGATTCTAGCACAGACTTGACAGTCACGAGTAATAGCTTTGACTTGATCGAGAGAATATGGTAAATTTTTTGATTTTAGCCAGTGGTACATCCGTGTTACCCCTGGATGACAAAGTGCCGTGTGAAGTGATTCAAGCTTAGATGTGCCTGTCGGTGTCGCCGTGACACATGAACATACGCGTGACAAAGCGTCTGCTGCATAATTATCTTTTCCAGGTCGGTATACTATATCGTACTTGTAAGGTGCTAACTCAAGTCGCCATCTTTGTATTTTTTCATTTTTGATCTTGCTCGAATGCTTATTGTCGAACATGAATGACACGGACTTTTGATCAGTGACGACGGTGAAAGGCTTTCCAATGAGAAAATGTCGCCACTTTTTTAAAGATTCAACGATAGCATACGCTTCTTTCTCGACAGCAGAATGATTCAGTTCGCTAGCGTTTAAAGACCGTGAGAAGAAAGCAACAGGTCTAGAATCCTGACATAGTGTTGCAGCAATCGAATGTTCCGAAGCATCTGTCTCTACAACGAACGGCATATTTTCATCGATAGCATGAACAGAGGACTTTGCGATCGTAGACTTTAGACTTTCGAAACATAACAGAGCATTTTTATTTAATGGGAATTTATCTACATGAGCTAAATCATGAATTCTTTCGGAAAAATTTGGTATCCATTTCGAATAATGGGCAAACATTCCAAGTAACCTTCTAAGAGAAGCAGTATCATTTGGCGGTGGCATCTTCAGTAAAGGTTGTAGTCTATCACCATCAGGTTTGATGATATGGTTTGGCCCAATGGTATAACCAAGTAAGTTTATGACCCTTTGATTGAATTTACTCTTCGTTTTATTGAGTGTTAAACCGTATTTGTCGGCTGCCTTCAGAAAGCTCTCTAAATTCTTGTCGTGCTCTTCCTGTGTCTTACCACATATTGTTATATCATCAAGATAAGCGTAAGTTCCTTTAAGATGTTCTTTACGTATAAGCCAATCAATGGTTCTTTGAAAGCTGGCTACGCCATTAGTAACGCCAAAAGGAATACGACGAAACTGATACAGATTCCCAGATGCTTCGAACGCTGTAAACGTTTTTTCTTGGGGAAGTATGGGGACCTGGTGGTACGCACTCTGGAGGTCTATTGCACTAAAAATCGTAAATTGTGACACTTTAGATACCATTTCTTCGATATTTGGAAGTGGATAGGCGTCAAGTTGAGTAAAGCGATTGATCGTCTGTGAGTAATCGATGACTAGGCGCTTCTTGTGCGTCTCGCTTTTAGAGATGAGTACTTGCGCTCTCCAGGGAGATTGGCTTTCTTCGATAATGCCTTCTTCTAGTAGCTTCTTTACCTCATTTGTAATAAAAATCTTGTCTTCAGCACTGTGTCTGCGTGATTTAATCGCAATTGGTTTACAGTCGGAGGTGAGATTAAAAAATAAGGGTACGGCAGGAACTGAAGCTTCAGCAACGCTGCACACCTTAAATGCTTCTTTAGGTCCTCCAAATGCGAGCTCTAGAGCTGAGTGGTTAGAAAGCACATCATGGCCAATTATAATATCAGCGCAGAGATTCTTGACAATCAGCAGCTCGGTTTGGTCGTAAGTGTTGTCACCTATTTTAATATTCTGACAGGTTAAACCCTTGACTTGATAGGTATGTGATAGTGAAGCCATGGAGATAGTCTGCGTACAGGGCTTTCTTGTGAATTTGCACAGATTAGCGAAGTCTTCACTAACAAAACTGACGGAGCTTCCTGTGTCTATGAGAGCTTCAGCACGAATACCTTTTACAAACGCAGTAACTATAGCTTTACGCAGCGAAGCAGGTGTAGCAGCTATAATACAGGCTGTGCAGTGATCGCAGCCTTCAGATAAAGAAGTAGATGCGCTAGTGTTTTTGGAGCGGCATACCTTTGCAAAATGCCCTTTTTTGTCACAGGATTTGCAGATGGCTTCGCGGGCTGGACAGTTCTTTCTTGGGTGTACTGACCCTCCACAGAAGAAACATTTGCGTCCTGATGCGGTAGTCGTAGCTTGAGTAGCAGCAGCTACTCTATTATTTTCAACATTCATAGGGTTGCTTCTTGGTTCCAATTGAGGATCGTCAGAGACTGCGCTAAGTATAGCGTTTTGATTGACGTAAACTTGTGAGTTGATATCTGCCATCTCCATTGATACTGATATATTGTAAGTCTCCTCTAAAGTCAACGTTAAACTTTCCAATAATCTTGATCTTATCTTTGAAGATGACATTCCAGCAATAAAAGCTCCCCGAATCGTATCATTTTTATTAGTTTCAGCGTCTACACTAGTAAAATTACAATCTTTCGCTAATTGTTTAAGGGATTGCATATAGGCGTCTACTGTTTCACCAGCCTGCTGTCTTCTAGTATTTAGTAAATGACGGGCGTGGATAATATTTGTTGGTTTAACATAAACTTTATCAAGCACTGTGATAGCATCATTGTAACTTACACATTCACTAATGTATGCATAGACTCTCGGTGATATGTGATTCACTAACAGTTGTAACTTGACCTTTTCTATGTCTAATTGCGGTGCAGCGTCGTCTTTTGCAGCGGCTGCGGCAGAAGTGATCGATTGAGCGGCCAAAAAGTTAAGGAATGTCTTTTTCCAGTGTTCCCATTCCTTAGCCGTTGACTTTACTGCGGGATCACCGTCGAACCTCTCGGGTCTCAAGTACTTCTCCATTATGTTGAATAAATTGAAGTAAAAGAGCAAAACCTAGTTAATTTAGGTTTTATTCAACATAAAATTGTACATATAATTTAAGACAGACATTGAGAGAATATTTGAAACATGACATAAGATAGAACTTAGCATAGAGCTTGATACGTAGATTGTAGGAGGTAGCACTAAGAAGTTCAACTATCACATCATTACCATAGAAGAGAAGTTAATATTCAATGTAGATATATGAAATATCAGAAGAAGAAAAAGGTTTGTAAGTTTAAAAAAGAAAAAGTACAGAACAGGACTAGGCAACTACTTATCTGAGAAGACCAAGGATATTATACATGGTAAACCATAGAAGACCCATACCTTTACTCATACAGAAACAGAAGAGAAAGATTATAAAAACTAAAAAGAACAAGAATGAAAGTGCACAAGACGAAAGTCCACAGAAAGAACCAAGTGCACAACGAATTTGTATCTAAAAAACTAAACAATAAGTGAAGTGTGAAAGATAAATGAAGGATAAAAGCAAACACATTAATTAAAGATGACCCACAACCCACAATCTTATAAAAAACTATCGATAGAGCTCCACCTGACAAATCTTGAACGCATTCAGTTCATAGACATACGTTTTATAATCTGCGAATGGCATTAAATAACACCGGCGTACTAAAATTGTGCGGCTCCGTTATTTAATGCTATCTAGGGCATAATATAACTTGGCATCAAATAATGGTGGCATAGAATAACAGGAACGAGCTTAAAATGTCCGGTTCTTTTATGTACGTCACTGTTATTTGATGCCAAAGTGGCATTGTATGAAATGGCAGAGAATAAAATGTGCGTACATGTCACTGCCATAGAAAAAATTGGCTGAGAATAGTAGGGAGTCATCACTGGTATAAACGCCAATTCTTAACAGGTGTGTTCAATTCTTGACAATGGCATCCAATGGCAGAATGGATTTCATTAATCTGAGCAATGGTGGTATTTAACTTATTTTTTCTATGTCAATGACACGGGGGCGCGCAAGTCGAGGAAGACAAGTCAAGGACAAAGAGAATATATGATCCAATCAACGAAAACCAAAGACTGCCAAATAGGGGCAATAAATACTACATACTTACTCAAAGAATAGGGGAAATACTTAATTTGTGTAGCGATTTTTGGCATAGTTCTAGGGAATGGTGTCTGAAGCAACATACTGAAAGTACTGATGGATGGGGGTGGAGCTAACGGGTAGGGGGCGGTTTAAATGTCCCTTTTTTAAGTTTTTCCTAAACAAGTTGTAAACGGTGGCTCATAGCAAAAAAAAAAACTTTTACTCAAGTAATCTACATAAAATTCTCTACAAAAAGGTTCTGCACACTTTTCCGCTGGGATCAATGTTTAATGAGATATGAAGGAAAGAATAATTTCCTGGAAATTGCAGTTTTCCAGGATATCTTGGCAACCCCACCTGGGAGGTGTAGGGACTTTCCCGAGTGTCATTTCGGAAGGTGTCCGGACACATTCCAAAAGGTCCTGCTCAGTAATAATTATCAATGTCTAGGTCAAAACCTAATTTTACCTTATAAACTTCTTTCATATCTCTTTAAATATTGATACCAACGAAAAAGTGTACAGGACCTTTTTGTAGACAATTTTATGTAGATTACTTGAGTGAAAGATTTTTTTTTGCTATGGGCCACCGTTTTCGAGTTATTTAAAAAAAACTTTAAAAAGAGCTAAAAAAAACCGCCTTTAAACCGCCCCCTACAAGTTAGATACTGTCTACGCCCCCCATCCGTCCGTATGTTGCTTCAGACACCATTCCCTACAACTATGCCAAAAAATCGCTTATACACGAATTATTTCCCCTATTTTTCCTTCGTTAAATGGGCTAATAGGTCAATGAGGACGAATAAAACCAAACAAGAAGAAAACAAATAGGGAGAGAAGTGGAAGGAAATAAAAAAAAGGAAGAGGAGAGCGAAAGAAGGGAGAAAGATGAGAAAAGATAAACAAATAGAAAAGAAAAATTTTTAAAGAGAAGTTGACTGTACATTTAAATTTCTTTGAAGTTGGAGATGATAACGGTCTCTTTTAAGTCACGGCCTGTTGATTCGTTTCAGAAACCTATTGGTAAAGCGATTATGTTTTATCCATAGTTATGAATAGAGCCAAATCCTGACCGATTATCTTTTTGTAACATATCCAAACAGCTTTGTGAAATCCACAGCCATGTTTGTCTCTGCGCGTCAGTAAGCGTTTAGGTACACACGACAGCACATCAGGCTATAGGTACATGTTGACCTTGACGTCGCCCTTATCTCGCTCATAATAGCGCCGGCTTTCGTAGTGTAAATACCCATTTACCCAACCTGACGTGCTGCTATCTGTACTCGGCGCGCTAACACTTTTTTCATGCCCAAATAGTCGTGTATGATATTACGGACACTTTTTATTGAAATCTTTAATTCATCCATACTATATTATATACTATAATATACTATCCATATTATTAATATTATAAATGCGAAAGTAACTCTGTCTGTCTGTCTGTCCGTCTTTCACGCCTAAACTACTAAACCGATTTTGATGAAATTTGGTACAGAGATAGAATAGAGCCTGGGAAAGGACACAGGCTATATTTTATCCGATATAACCTGTAGTCCACGCGGGCGGAGCCGCGGGCGGAAAGCGAGTCAGCTATAAAACGAATAGTAACACGACGAGTCAGCAAATACAAATCTTAATTCTTTTATATCATTTTTTCGGTCATATAGGGCGTCCCGAGCATGGATCGTCGTTAGTGGAACTTCTTCCTCGCTTAAACTCGGCACACTAACGCGCAACCGTAATGTTGTTATGTATTCTCGTAGAGCAGTGTTTTTCAATCTTTTTTTCATTACTCATACTCGGAAAGTAGGTCTGAAGTTGCCTACGGAGCGGCTTGAAAGTAATACTTTTCAAGCCTAGGGAGAATCGCTTTCAACTGACCGCTGTCAAATTAAGTATTAAAAAACATGTTCCAACTTCCTATACAGCCACTCTATTACAGCGCGATGTAAAATTGAAATTACAAAAGTTAAGTATTCATTAAAGAATATATTTTTAATGACTTTATAATAATTTAATTTTAGCTATTTCTTTAAAATAACATAGATTTAGGCAAAATATTTACCATTTTTTCAATGATGAAAATGAAAAATAATGGCTGAATAGCTGGCCAGCCTCAGAAAAAAACATAATACCTAGGCGGGAAAGTGGCATTCCGATCTTCATTTGTTTTTTCGAGTTGTAGAGTTTTGTAACTTTCGCATAGCAGCAATGAGTTCAGCTTATTCATGTTTTTATTTTTAATTTCCTTGTATTCGTAATGGAAAGCATAGTGTTTACCTCGGGTGAAAGACTTATTTAGTCCCTCGAACTATTAGCTCCCTCGCTACACTCGGTCGCCAAACCCCGTCTCGGGACTTAAATAAGTTGCTTTCACCCCTAAATAACAATGTACTACACTCGCGAGCAACCAAATCGACTCAACCCTTGACGGCGCAAACATACATTGATTTTACTTAAACGATTAATGGTAATTATAAAAATCATATTTCATTTGAAAGCTTAAGAATTAAGCTTTCAATTAACATCCATACCTTGAAATAAAATTAAGCGCTCATTTAATGACGCATTTTAATTGGGCGTCAGCGTAAATTTGCTCCGTAAGCTATCCACGACTTGCGCTACCTACCCCCGCTATAAAACCCCTCCACATCCGTTTTACCTTATCAAACTGCAGTTTGTCTCTAGCCCTGTGGCAAGACGGCTGCAAGGCTCCACCAGGTTTCCACCCGTCCCATATTGCTTCCCACGGCGGCAACCCAACCGCGAACGCGGGGGTGGGCCATGGGAAGCAGAATAGGCTCGTAATTCTACCTTGTGTCCCTCCCTCCCTTGACGAGAAAAAAAAAAGGGGAGGCTTGACTTCACAGTGGGCAAAGAGCTCTTTGCACGCACCACCAATCGCATCTCTTTCCCACTTCTCCTGTCACTACCATTTGGTACCTTTTCGAAACGAGAAGCCGATCCCCCTTAGTTCCCCCTCGACATTCCAACTCGGTCATGCAACTGTAGCGGGCCGACGGCCGCTGATAGTTGCATGACTGATGAATAGGCCACTCTCACACGTTACGCGCTGTGTTCCAACCTCAGGGCCGTGTGAGAGGGCCCAGTGACAGACCTACTTGACAGACGGCGGGTGGGCAGGTACTGTCGGCGTAGCCATTGTATGGTAGCGTCGCCTCTTCCCGCCTGCCCGCGTCCCCCAAAATGCTCCCTACGACAGCCGAAGGTGCGCTCTCGCCTTCCCTGCCGGGGGGAGCAGAATAGTCCCCTCACCCTACACGCATGTAGGGTCAGAGGCAGCCCCAATGACCGGCCTATTTCCATAGGCCGCGACAGATTTTCGCCGCCATGGGGTTCGCCCCGATGCGACTTCCCCGAGCGCCCCTCCGGCGCTCGAGAAGAATTCCACGACGATTACCTTATCAGTCGCTTATTGCAAGTTGACCGGTACACATCTCCGTGAATTGCATTCCTTGTTTTCGCAAAACCATGGATACCACACCAGAAGAAGCCGCTCAAGTTGTTGCTCTGTTGCAACAAGGGTCAAGTCAGCGAGCAGTCGCTGCCCAGCTCCACTTGAGTCAGTCTGCTGTATCCCGAGTATACAGACGGTTTCAAGAGACCGGTGCCTTTGATCGGAGACCAAGAACCAGCTGCCACCGATGCACTTCAGAGAGAGATGACCGCTTCATTGTCTCAACCTCGCTGCGCAATCGGCATCTTACGGGTGTTGATGTGCAGCAAGAACTGAGACGTGTACGAGGGGTGGCTGTTAGCGAGTGGACAGTGAGAAGACGTTTGAAGGAAGCTAACCTGATACCAAAAAGACCTGCGACGGGCCCTAAATTGACTGCAGGCCACCGACAAGCGCGCCTTCAGTTTGCTCGAGAGCATCTCAATTGGAGCGTTGCGCAATGGCGGTCGGTCCTGTTCACTGATGAGTGCAGAATGTGTCTGCATGGCAGTGATAGGAGAGGTCGGGTCTACAGGCGTCCAGGAGAACGATTTTCCCAGTGCTGTTTTGCTGAAACAGTGGTATATGGCGGCGGTTCCTCATGATGTGGGCTGGGATTTCCTTAGAGAGAAAAACCGAGCTCGTTTTCGTGCCTGGGGGCGGCCGTGGAGGTGGGCTATCAGCTGATCGGTACATCACCGACATTCTTCTCGATCAGAGAAGAGTTTGGGCCAGGAATTCAGTCCCTTCAAGCATTACCGAGCTGAAGGCGGCATTATTAGAGGAGTGGGAAGGCACTCCTCAAGAAAATGTAAAAAAACTTATAAGGTCCACGAAAAACAGGACGCAGGCTGTAATTAGGGCCAGAGGGGGCAACACAAAGTATTGATTTAATAAAGAATACATTCTTTTAACATTTTCTGTTTAATTTGTAAAAACGGAATCCAAACCCTTTTTTCCTAAATCCCCATTTTTCTTACTCTCTTGTTCAGACATCAATAATTTTAAAAATAATGGATGGATTTTAATGATAATGATATCAAATTAAAGCTGACATTGCGTGCTTTCGACCGACATATCATTTTTATAATTACCATTCATAGTTTTAGTAAAATCGATGTATGTGTGCACCGCAAAGGGTTGAGTCGATTTAGTTGCTCGCGAGTGTATTAATTCGCGACCCCTCTGCGAGGTAAAAAGTTCTGGCGACCCCCTAAGGTCCTTAAGGCGACTACAGCACCCGATAAAGGCAGCACACATAGGAATAGTGCCATCTGCGTCTCTCAACAGGCCTGGGCCGGCAGTGCGAACAGTGTCGATACACTAAGTTTACGGACTATGAAAGCGTGCTTGCTTTTACATGTTCGAAAGTTTGAAAAATGAGATTTATGGAAAGGTAACAGCTTAAATCGAAAAATGCGTTAACTACTTATCGAGAGTGTTCAATCACGAACATTTTGATAGCAAATTCAAGTTCCTGTATGCATTTTACTATCGTTTTTACAGCTTAAAAGATACACAATATTGGGTATTTAGAGGTGACTTTGTGAGGTTTTTCTATCAAACCTAAAGTGCTGAATCATGTTTTCAGCAAACTACTTATCTAGTTTATGTCCTGAATATTGCCGTAGTATTTTATTCTTCGATTTAATGCAGTGCGTCATGCTTATCTACGCATCATAAAATCGTAATTTAGGTGCTGTAGTCGCCTTAAGACCTTCTGGGCTAAATCTTTGGTAATCACTGGAGATTGCCGCGCGCGGGGTTAACACGAAAGGTAGGCGAAAGGTAAATTAAACAGGCACAGCCTTTCAATGAAATTGTAGTTTCTTATTCTAGTGTTAGGACCTTCAAATAAGTGTTTTTCGCGACTCCCCGAGTAAGGCTTCACGACCCCCCAAGGGGCCGCGAACCACAGTTTGAAAAATACTGTCGTACAGCATGGCGGAGCATCAACCACTGATGTTTCCTTCAAGTCCAGATTTACCTGCTTCACAGTAAAATTCAGGCACATATTTTATAGCCGCGCGAATTTCAATTTTTTCAAATTTTAACAATAATTATCGACACAATGCAAACAAACGTATTATTTTCAAAAAACAGAAGAGAATCAATTCAAATTGTGATTACATTAGCAACTTGAGCATGATGGCGACAACTCGCCACTCGCGCGCCACTCTGCTGACGCTGAAACTTCACTTTGATTGCACGATGTTGACAAAGGAAGAACCGCAGCGCATTTGTCAATGTTGACAAAGGAAGAACCGCAGCGCATTATTTTTTTCTTTATAAGATGTTTATATATCTTATTATCTACTAGCTTTCCGCCCGCGGCTCCACCCGCGTGGACTACAGGTTATATCGTGCGCAACTGTGGGATAAAATGTAGCCTATGTCCTTTCCCAGGCTCTAATCTATCTCTGTACCAAATTTCATCAAAATCGGTTCAGTAGTTTAGGTGTGAAAGACGGACAAACAGACAGACATAGTTACTTTCGCATTTATAATATTATAATATGGATTAGTTAGGCAGTGTTGCCTAAGTAAACCACTAGTCACTAGGCAGTGTTGAGTTCTAACATTCCCACGAATTCACCAGATAACGATTTGATAACACAACAACGCGCTTTGATTTCCTGTGGTTTTGCGCGCGAAATACACAACTGAAAGTTTGCACCCCAACCTAGTCTTTAATATAAAAACCACTGTTGAACCAGAAAAACCCAGAACACTTCACAGGTTTCTGTGAAGTGGACATCTTTTTTTAAATTCAAAATTTAATAACTTCAGTAAAATTTTAAATTCATAATGGGTGATGTAGTAAAAAGTCTACAGCTGCTGTTCGATCGGCCTAGCGAGTCGCTAATTACACCAAAGGGAGAAAACAAATCAGTTTTTCAACTGACTGAGCAATTTTTGGTAAGTTTCATTTCATTGTTTAGCATTTTAAGGCGAACCTTAATAGCTTAATACAGTGCAGTAATCTATATTGTTTTTTCTCAATAGTATTTTAATCTATATTGATGCAGTTTTTTTTTTTGTTTGAAAGTTGATGTAATCGAGATGGTTCTAATTATATTTTATCAAAATTGGTTTAGTCTTTTAAAAGTTATAGCTTATAAGCGATGTATGTATGTTGGGGGTGATTTTTTTTTATTTCGCATACGCCGAGCGATGGAAATATAAAACCACCGCTGTTGGTCTGGAAGTGAAAGAAAAACTTAGAATGTACCAGCTACCTACTCTTCCCAGGTATACAGTAAAAATCTGTATGCCAGGGTTTTGATATATAATGGGCGAAAGGCTGACCACCTCTCACCATTATGCAACTTGTTCCATCTGATAACCCTCACAATTTGTGTCAATCATGGTATTTAGTGGTTCTAGAACCACTAGATGCTCTGCCTACCCCATTATGGATTGTAGGCATGAGCGTATGTTGTAGCCTAGTAGCCAGTAGCCTAACTATACAGCTCTTTTACTCAGCCTCCCGAGTACGAAAACAATGGCTTGGACCTAAACAACCGTTTCGGCGATGACGCGGGCGAGCGCATTCCTCTCAAGAATCTGGACCAAGTTCCGCAGTTCCGAAGAGCCACGCAACTACCGCCCGATGCAGACTTCTCACTATTCTTGCCCACTCATCAGGAGATGGCCAAGGAAGTCATCGACATACTTATGGGTTAGTTTTCTTTCTTTTTAACGCAGCCATTTTAAGTGTGCTCCGCATAGTAAGCCCTTTAAAAGGATAGCATTAAAATGCGTTATCTAATGCGAGTAGTGAATAAAAGATATCATAGGTAATATGAAACCGCGAGCGCCTGGACTCTTAGTCGGGAGCTTAGCCATACATTTTTTTATAACTTAAGGGCTTTGCCAAACATTTCGTTTTCCAAAAGGGTTCCGTCGCCAAAAAAGTTTGAGAAACGCTCGTTTAACGGAATTTAAGTCAAAGTAATAGGTACTTTGAAAACTACTTCGGGTCAGTATCGATTTCGATTGAACGATGCTATCCATTATTGTCCCGGAAAACTTATTTTGACTGACGATGAAATGTTTAAAAGATAGGCCATGAAACCAAACTTATTTAAATCGTTACGAATTAAGTATTTCTTCTACAGGTGTGCCTGAAAACCAGCTCCAAGACTTCTTATCAACTTGCGCTTTCTGCCGAGTCAACCTGAACCCTCAACTATTTAACTACTGCTTCTCTGTTGCCTTGACGCACAGGTAAGTCACTTCTTAAATTTAAGAGCCGCGCTCTTGTCGATGGAGTAAATGCCACACACCTCTATCCTCCGCTAGTGATTTGACCTCTCGATATCAACCTAAACCGTCTCTTTTAATTTGCTCGAAAAAGCTTCGCCTAGGTCTACCCCTAACAATTTTTTCTTTAATCTATGATGTTTTTTATAAAGTGGTGTTGTCGTATCAAGTAACAGAAAAGGAAAATAGAGTAGAGTAGGTATTCAATGAAAAAAAGGCTTTATTTTATGATTCCCACATTAATTGTTGATCTCATTCTTATTATAGAGGGAGATTGAACCAAGTATTAGAAGAATCAAATAAAACAATAAGTTAATAAAAATTCATTTTTTAATATTATTCAAAATTGATTTTTACACCAAAAATTTACAAATTTAACTCCAATCTAAAACTGTAAGTAACATTTGTGATGTGACCACAGACGCGACACACGCAATGTATCCATCCCGAACTTCGCTGAGACTTTCCCATCCAAGTTCATGGACGCTCAAGTGTTTCAACAAGCTAGGGAATCTGCAGCTGTGTTGACTGGTAATGAGGTGAGCCAATTGCATTATTCTATTATAACCATTTTATAAAAATATAAAACCTATTGACCTGATTTATCTTTGTTCAAAAATTATTTAGTACTACTACACTAAAATCCCAATTTGTAACTAAAATAAATTAACTCCTATCTATTCACTTTTCTTATCCTTCCCACCGCAACAATTGTCACACTTCTGATCAGTCCCTGAACAAAGTACAGGCTTGTAATTTGGTGTCCATGGACCTAAACTATTGTTTGAATAGAAATCCATAGGATATGTACCATCAGCTGAAAGCCACTTGCTATTGCCAAGAGAAACTGAAAACTCATAAGGAGTTAGAAGTGGCTTAGGAAAGGCCGTTCCCCAATCAATAGACAATCTCGGACAAGCTACTTGGACAAAAGCGTCCAAGTCTAATAATGCCAATTTACTAGGGAAAATTTCTGATAAAAGAATTTTCACAAACTTTTTATCAGAATTACGAATTTGCTTTTCTAAATTACCCAACACCTTAGTACTACCTTGCCTACCTAAAGTACCCAGTATAAGACCAAAGCTGCCAGCACTCGCAGCATTTTTTATCTGAGTTTGCCTGTTAGTCTTCATCAAATCATGCTCGTAGCCTTCTGATGTGAATTTCTTATCATATGGATCATATTTGTAGGCTGGAATACTCGGATTTGCTATCATTATTGACTCTAAATGAAATCTCCCATCTCCTAAGTAGATAATCACATCAGAGTCTACTTTGGGAGCCGTACAGCCTAGTATTTCACCAGGTGACAGAGGTTTACACTGGGGAACTGTAACTACATAGTCTTCACCACGGAGATTCGTAGCAACAGAATGAAGTGTTGTAACAAATTGGATTGTACTAACTAGAGCTAGATGAGTTTTAGGAGGAAAATTTAGCTTGATTGTTTCTATAAAATGTGACGGATCAATTTTGATATCTACAAAAACATATAGGACTTTAATACTACTTGTTTGATCGATCTGGATGAGACAGGAGTGTCCGTAGTGGACCAGCAAGTCGACGCCTAGAGCCACTGCTGTGAAGTCATCGATGCAACAAGCTCCGTACGTCACGTCACCCATTATCACTGTGTCTGCTTCCGTGAAAGTCTCTATTATATCACACAAAGTTGTCGCGAACATTGTTAGTCCTGAAACAAGTATATCAAAGTCAGTCCTACTAGTTTTGAAACAAATTGAAAGCTTTCAGGAAACTAGAAAATACATTTACCTTCAGGCATCTGTAAGGCCACCCTTTTCGAATTCAGCGATCGTATTCGCCATATTGTCTTGTGTATCTCGAAGTTATAGTTCTGAGGCAACGTCTCACAAGCTCTGTTCAATAAAGGATCATTCAGCAGCTCGTCAGGAATCTTATTTAAAGCGCGAATCTTAGGCTTAAAAGTTTTACGCTGTCCTTCGGGTTTCGCCCTAATAACCACAACTCCTGGGTTTTTTTCAAAGTCTTCCATGTTTCGCGGTCTCTTTACCAACACATAATTACATAAAAGTGTTGTTTTATTTTAATTATCAGGTTAGTTATGTGAAAATATAAACACGCGCGGGTGGCCTACGTGACTTTTCGCAACAATTTACGTTCCGTTCGATGTTATCCGAAAGAACTGTCAAAATCGTAAAAGCTATGTGCCTTTGACCCTTCCTTTTTGGAATTTTAACAAAAAAAAAGTAATAATGCGGTTTTCAGAATACTTTTTTATTTGATTTGATATTTACCTATTTAAAATCACTTTTTACCAATATGGAAAATACATTTGAATAACAAACAAAAATTTGCAACGTGTAACGAAACGTAAATGGCAAAACTTTATTCTGTTTCATTATACGCAAACTTTTCTCTTTAACTAAAACATTAAGGCTTAATTAAATTTTCGTAGAACGAAACAGGTGTGATTAACCTTTTGTATTTCAGCGCACCCCTATCACCATTCCAAGGGATTATACTGCGACGGACTTGGAAGAGGAGCATCGTTTGGCTTACTGGCGAGAGGACATCGGCATCAACTTGCATCATTGGCACTGGCATCTTATATATCCCTTCGCCGCCGCCGACCGTTCAATTGTCGCTAAAGATCGTCGCGGAGAGTTGTTCGTCTATATGCATCAACAAATTATTGCGCGGTAATAATACTTTTATGAACGTATGTATCGAATACAATTTCAAACTTTTTAAAATGATATTCGAATTCTTTGAAATGACCAAGTTGCGTTATGCCAGATCCTCCATGAAGGTCTGCATACCACAGTACAGACATCAGCATGTCAGGTTACCCATTAGCACTACGAAAGCCGACCAATTCCAAACGAGATAAGGGCGACGCCAAGGTCAACATGTATACCTAGCCGGATGTGCTGCCATGTGTATCTAAAATTAATTTGGAAATCACTGTTCCGTGGCGTATAAAGTTAGGTTTATTGGATTTTTAAGTAGAACTAAAATATGAATTGCAGAAAATTCTATCGAAGGTCCGTCCGTATTACAGAACGAGACTCAGACTCTGATCTATACTTAAGTAGCATTCGTCTTTGTCATTCTGTTAGTTGAAGAAAGAGACAATAAATACTTTTCTGTAATACGGGAATTACCTACATTTACATTAACGTTGAACGTCATTCCACTGTGAACAGTTATAACATCGAGCGCCTCTGCAACTCTCTGCCACGTGTGAAGAAGTTCAGCAACTGGCGCGAATCAATACCTGAGGCCTACTTCCCGAAGCTGGACAGCCTGACGTCGGCCCGCGGCTGGCCCCCGCGGCAGTCCGGCATGAGGTGGCAGGACCTCAACCGGCCAGTGGACGGACTCCGTGTCACCGTCACGGAGATGGAGCAGTTCAGGAGAAACCTCGAAGAGGCAGTCGCTATGGGGACGTGTCGTTTGGTAAGTCCTTTTCAACTAGTTCTTCAGGCTAAATGTGGTGTTTCACAATTTTTTTACAAAAATGTTATCGCGAATTACTAGACAGATATTTAAGAACTATTTTTTGTCAAAAAGTTGTGAAGCAGCCACGTTTCAATCCACACTTTTTAGCGCGATTGGCCTGATGTTCTTTGTATTATTTGTTATCCTCGAGATAAGCAACCTAGGTATTGCGTTGGGCAGTTGTACATTTTTAGTTTGCAAGATCGTTTTTGTAAATACATATACCTTTAAGTGAGCAAGAATTTATTTATACCGAAGTATTTGATTAGCCGTGCCTTACACCCTATATAGTAAAGTATCGCCAACAAGACTATTAGTGTTTTCAAAGCGTAAAACATTAGAATTTTTAATCAAAAGCACATGTTGATTTTCCAGCCAAACGGTTCAACCAAGCCGCTGAATATCGATGACTTGGGCAACATGTTGGAAGCCAGCATCCTGTCTCCCAACCTGCAGCTTTACGGCAGTGTCCACAACAACGGACATTCCTTCTCGGCTTATATGCACGACCCGGAGCATCGCTATCTCGTAAGTACATTATTATAAAGCAAAATAAAGAATCCAAACTTTGACTTAAATGCCAACGTTCACATAGCCCAGCATGGCTATACATCTGTTTTCTCTGCCTATCCCGATGGGATAAAGACGTGAGCTTATGTGTTATGTGCATGTACTCTACGATTGTCCAGCAAGGTTAAAACGGAATAAAACTTGTTTCTTTGTAGGAATCTTTCGGAGTGATTGCCGATGAAGCGACAACGATGCGTGATCCGTTCTTCTATCGTTGGCACGCGTGGATTGATGACTTTTTCCATAAGTTTAAGGAGTCTCCATACGTCAGCCCCTACTCGCGATCAGAGGTTAGTTCGAAGACATAGAAGTCCAACATAAAAACACGGAAGACCATACCTTCATACACAATATTTTAATAACATGTATAATTTCAACACGTTTATTATACTTACTTTTCTAAAAAGGCAATCGATAGCCTATGATTATTACCTGGGCCTGGGTCCCTTATGAAGGAAACTTGGGCAGTAAGCTTTTTAATTTTCATGCCATCTCTTTCGGGGTCCGAATGCTAAAGCCATATTCTCGAGTACAGCGGGCAGCAGGACGAAAACGGCGCCAGTGTTTTTTACGTTTTCATCGCTATAAGCGGGGAGCACACTTCAAATATTTTTTGAAAAAACCACCAATACCGCCATCGCATCGCTAACGTCCAATTTGCAGACGGGAAGGCCTGCAGGGCAATCGCGCTAAAGTTAACAAAAATAGTATATCGCGATACCTTTTTTGACGCGATTGGCCTGCTGACCACAGTTCAAGAGTTGGCCGCGGCGCGATCGAATTTCTGTTTCTATTGTTCGGATTGAGCGGTTTTCTACATATACCGCTATAGAGCTGTTGAGTTCGCTACCGGTCTGAACTATGGCCGAGTCATTACGTTTGCTTATTCTCCTCGATATCGCAGCTGGAGAACCCTGGCGTCCAAGTGCAAGGCGCGCGCATCGAGAACCTAGAAGGCGGTGGACCGACCAACACCCTCAACACCTTCTGGATGCAGAGCGACGTGGACCTGTCGCGGGGGCTCGACTTCTCCAACAGAGGACCGGTCTACGCCCGCTTCACGCATCTCAATCACCGCAGCTTCAGATATGTGTGAGTGTGCTTCAGCACTTTTAACGCTCAGCACTATCTTGTTCCGTTACAAAAAACGAATCTTTACAAGTTTATATTTTGACTTTTACGCTATTTTTACGCGTCTGCTATTTATGGAAAAAAACAGGTGTCTGCCATTTTCAAGTCGCAAGCTTGAATACCTGAAGACTTGATTTTTTTTTCAATTTTAATGTCCTACTCCTACCCTAATCTTTATTGATCCCGATTTTTAGAATAAGTACCAGAAGTCTGTGTTATTGTCTCGGCCAAAATACCTGATGACAGTGGTCATTGATGAAATACATAAAGGGTTTCAACTCTTAGTGGCCATGCCATGTTGAATAGTGAACGTGAATTCTTAGGCAACTTTATTTATACCTAGATTGTTTTATAGAATATGGTACTGTAACTTGGAAGAGAAGAAATAGTTAATTGTTTTCAAATGCCATTTGGCGGTTCAAAAACCCTCGAAATCAGTGACTAGAAGGGTAAAGTCAAGTTTGCCACTTACTTAATAATACCTACACGATAAGGTTCTGGTTTTGATAAATCATGGCTCATTCCTCCAGGATCGACGTAAACAACACTGGGAGCGCACGGCGAGCGACGGTACGCATCTTTATATCGCCTAAATTGGACGAAAGGAACCTGCCGTGGGCGCTCGTCGACCAACGGAAGATGTTCATCGAAATGGACAGATTTGTCGTGCCATGTGAGGATTTTATTACTTAACGTGTACTTAGCTAACTTTCCGCTCGCGATTTCGTGCGCGCGTAAAAGAAGGCCAGGGGGTCTATTCTCTATGTTATAAGTCGAAGTCCATTAATATCTTAATTCGTAATACATTGCTTTTGTACAAAGTGATTTTCATCGAAGGTTACTTTGATCAAAAGCAGTGTAATAATGCAGAGCCGGATTTACCGTATATTGTTTTAAGACGGACTGGGAGCGAAAGAAAAACTTAGAATGTGCTAGCTGCCAACTGTTCCCAGGAATACTATAGATGCCAATAAGTGGTACTTATGAGAGGGTTTTGCTATATCGTGACAATCTATCACAATTATACTCATGTTCCATCTTATAACCCTCAGAATGATTGTCAACTATGGCGTCAAGTAGTTCTCGAACTACATGACGTTCTGCCTACCCAAAAAGGGATTATAGGCGTGAATGAATAGATGGATGGACATGGCAGTAACCCAGCTGTTCCAGAAATGGTCCATACTAAGGTTTCCTTTGTAGGGTCCCTCGATAAGCTTGGGACAAACGTCACTAACACTAAACGAAACCGATTGCCTCGAATCTAATACCTCGTTTACTTTTTCCAGTGAATGCCGGGCAAAACACAATCACCCGAAACTCAACGGACTCTTCCTTGACGATTCCCTTCGAGCAAACGTTCCGGGACCTATCCGCGCAGGGTGACGACCCGAGGAGGACGGACCTGTCGGCTTTCAACTTCTGTGGCTGCGGCTGGCCTCAGCACATGCTGGTGCCTAAAGGAACCGAAGGGGGAACTACCTTCCAGCTGTTTGTTATGCTGTCCAACTGGGATTTGGATAGGGTGAGTTTCAATTAATATTAAGTACTAGCTTTCAGGTTATATCGTGCCCAGCTGTGGGATAAAATGTACCCTATGTCCTTTCTCAAGGTTTAATCTATATCTGTAGAAAATTTCATCAAAATCGGTTCAGTAGTTTAAGCGTTCAAGCGTAATAGACAGAGTTACTTTCGCATTTATAATATTAGTAGGGATTTTGTTTATTATAAACATTTGAAAGACGAAGTTCCAGTTATTTAAAAATCGCCTACTGATTTATCTTGGTTGGAACAAGAAAGGAGTGACCGGTTGGCACATTTCGTAGGCGCGTCCACATAAATGATTGGATAGCGAGATTATGGGACGATTGGTTGATTAGATTACCAACAGGCCAATCGCGTTAAAAACTTGTCACTATGAACAGTTCTTATTTCGTGCGCGTAGAGCTAAGCTGCTGGCCAATCGCGCTTAAAATTTGAATCGGAACGCAATTGAAACGCGGTTGCTTCACAACTTCTTGACAAAAATATCGCGATAACTTTGTCAAAAAGTTATGTAGCAGCCGCGGTTGAATTGCGTTGCAATCCACATTTCTTTACGCGATTGGCCCGAGCACTACGTGCACGTATAAAACAGTTCAAAGTTACAAGTTTGATATCTAGCGGATGAAAGTGCAGATTTGCTCCGCATCAGAAGAGCACTGCATCTGGACGCCTGCTTTACATAAAAAAGTAATATTAAGAGTATGAGATCCATTCCCAACCAACTGTCCTAAGTACAATTACAAACCAACAATGCTGTTGATCAACTTGCTTTCTTTCTTCTTTGCATAGAAAATAAATAAATTAACTGCAATAATAAGTTTTGCGAATTGGTTTTGCAAATAACTTGGTGTCCGCAAAATAGCCTTGTATTCATTGGACAGTTGTTTTTTATATGGCGCTGTTTAAATACAAGCGACGTGGCGGTGCGATCAAAGCAACGTAAAATGAATCTTAATAGCTCCCAAGCAAAGGTTGTTCTTTCTTCGTCCATCGCTCCATCTTTAGGCGACGGATGTCTCTTCGTGCTTCTTTTCGGCAAAAAACCTGTAGCTAAGATTCATTTTACATTGATTTAATTGCCGCGTCGTCACGCCACGTCGCTGGTGTATAAACACCGCCTAAAACAATGTCTAGATTGGAAACTAAGTAATAACGGCAGAATACTACAAAGGGCATCCTAAGGTCTGTATCGCAAAACGCGACTCACTCTGCTCTGTACTTAAGTAGCAGTCGTCTTTATCATTTTGATAGCGAGAGAAACAGACAATCAATACTTAAGTATAGATCAAGACTTGAGTCTCCTTCTGTAATACGGGCCTAAGTCGCGTTCTGTATTAGTATAGCGAAGGTGCCTCCTCATAACACGCCGGATAGTAAATTCCATAAATTTTCCTCCCTAAGGTGGATCAACCCGACGGCACCCAGATGAGCTGTAAACAAGCCTCCATGTTCTGCGGCGTCCGCGACCAGCTATACCCCGACCGCCGCGCCATGGGCTTCCCCTTCGACCGACCCTCGGCCTCCGCAGCCAGCATCAGCGACTTCATCCTACCCAACATGGCCCTCCAAGATATTACAATAAGGCTACAGAACGTCACCGAACCTAACCCGAGAAACGCCCGCCAGTAATAACGGAATTTGAGAAATCTCGACGTATTATATTGGAAGACTAGTTAGCCAAAATTAAGGATGTGAATCAGCTCAATAAACTGAACAATTTTCGCCACTCCACGTAGCTTATAATGGAAATTCAAATTTTTTTATACCTGGGGAAAGATATTAATTTCATAGGTTGAGTCACCCCCTAAAGATTCGCTAATTAAAATTATCCCATCATAAGAATTTTGGAGCATCGAAATAGATAGGCTGGTACAAATTTAAAGTCAGCAATAATAATGATTGAACTTGTACAATGTACACTCAAGAGCACGTCAAGCTTGACACTTTGGACTTTGGACCGGCCCTACATTGTATGTTGCGCGTTTAAATTAGAGATCAGCTTAAACTGGTTGTGTAAAGCGTGAACTGCTCTTGACTGTACAGTTGTGAAAATACTGCATTAATCAAGCATTTTCTCATGGACTTCCAAGGCATGGCCTATCACAACAAAATATTATTTAATTACAATGGCATAACAAAATGAAAGGCTGATAGATTTCTTCTCTTGGATTTTTAAGTTATTTGTACATAGTATTTTAAGATTTATAGGAGTAAGACTAAAAACTGACCCGTTTAAGAATAAGTTACTTGTTTAAGTGAATATAAGATTAAATAAAAGCAATAAGTAAAACTCTCATCTTTTATTGTCTCATCCTTAAGAAACATTTAGAATTTTAATAGCATTTTTCTAATCATTTTACTACTACTCATGCAAACTCACAGATCCGCTGCCGGGACTGAAGAATTCTGGAAGGAAAATAAGTATTAAAGTCAGTGTATGCTAAAATTCAATTAAACAACACTTGAGAATCATCAAATCAGACCTATCATTTGATATCACATAGTTGTCATTAAAACACTTTTCGGCTCGTGTTGATTGTCATCATTTGGAATATTTCATGTGGTGTGCAATAAAGTATGAATTATTATTCTAGTTCGAAAAATTACGTAAGTTTATTCTCTGAAACTCATATTATGGAAAGATAACTCAGTTAATAAGTATATGTAATCTTTGAAATTAAACAAGTGTCCTGTAACCACTAAGTAAATAAATAACTAAGTATGTATAAAATGATCCACATACAAATACTTAAAAGAAATTAAATTTAAATGAAGAAGCGTCTTCAAGTCTCAATTTCCAGTGATAATAAACTTCCTTCAAAGGTGTGAGCACAATGGATATAATTTTGTTTATTTAGCTGTAGAGAAGTCTCAAGGTGTGGAGTTATAAATTATAATAGGCAATAATGTAATTTGTCTTACCAACACATTATAAGCTTCCCGTGTGGGAATTCTACATAATCATCCGATTCTTTTATCATCTTTGAAATGGGGAAATTTTCCTACTTCTCAGTTTGATCTACGTAACAGCTGATTTACCAAATAGCCTGAAAACAAGAACTGAATCAGAAAAATGCAAGAACAAAAAAGGATTTAACTTGTTACACAATTCTATCAGACCTATCATTTTATATCACGTGTTTAAATCATAACAACACTTTTCGGCTCGTGTTATTTGTCATCATCGAAAGTAAGTCGTCCTAAAATTGATAAAAGGCGATATTTGCTAAAGCGTGTGAACTTAACCTAACCAAACAGCATATTATCTTATCATGTTTGATGTGATAGTGTAAAATCGAGATTTAGCGTATTGAAGGTAGGTATCGATAAGCTCATCTTGAAATATAGTTATCTTTAATAAGCTAATTAAAGGCTAAAATTAGCTCAATTAAGGCAAATCTGTGCTAAATTTTAACACGTGGAGACTCGGCCAAACACATGGATTTTCTTACCTAATTAAACTCCAACAAGATAAATAAAATCCCTGCAGGTTCATTTTCATTCCGTGATCTGCTTAAGCAACTAGATATTTCAGTTTTTACACAAAACTAAACATTAACGAAACGAGATGAGAGAACAAAGGTCAGCTCACGGAGGGAAGGAAGGACGGGACGGAAATGAAAAGAGTCAAGTCAAGAGTTTCTCGAAAAAATGTTACCAAGTTAATGAAACCAAAAGCGGCTGATTTTACAGGATTTTAATTTGTTAGGTAATTTTGGTAGGAAGGTAGTGCCGGAGTCAGCAACGACGAAAAATTGGAATGGTTGCCAAAAGTTGCTGTCAGTTGCAATTTATAACGTTTTTGACAGCTGACTTGCTTGTGTTGATTTAGTATATTCAAGTTACTCTGTGGTTGATTTCGTGTTCTTTGCTTTGATACGTTGGTGATAATCTGGGATTGGATTTGCGAGTATTGTTTATTTATCAGTTTATCTCGACTGACGGAACTGCGACAAGTAGGTTTGTTAGATGCTGAACCCAACCAAAATGAAATGAAATGAAATGTCTTGAATTCAATGAACCTCGTAAGGGTTGGTTAGGTTAGGTTAGAAATGTGACCCCCAGCGCAAGAGCCGTGCGAGCGAAACGAGCGTTCCGCGGCAGCGGCCGGCGAAGTGCCAGAAATGACCACAGACTAGGTAGATGATATGGAAATGACTCTGGTGGCGTTAAGCGGTTGTTGCAGTTACTTATATCGTCTATCAGATGCAAACAATGCCGAACTAATTATTTTTTTGCCAACTCTGACACCCGTTTCGCTTAATTGCCGTCTTTGGCACCCGACCCCGCTGCTGGCTCATTTTACCCATTGGAGTTTTCACATTTTAGTTTTCCCATATTTTCGAGAAATAAAGTTACAAAATCTCTATTTAGAACAGATCTATAAAATGGCTTCTTCTGGATGAGCAGCTCATCAGCTTCTTCTGGATGAGCAGCTATCTATACGTTACGCCACGCCAGCAAAATCTAGGTAGGTTTAAATATCTGGGGAAATCGTAAACAAGGAAGGATGAGATAATAACAGCTATTTAGTTCCTTGCTTCAATGAGTAAAACGTGCCCTTTCAGATTTGTACGTCTTGTATTTTGGTACTTAGGAAATTACTAAAAAATGCCTTTGTAACATTTTTTAGTAATTAAGTATCAAACTATGTGTGTACAATAAAGAATATAAAGTATTTTGCGAGATATTCACGAAAAATTGATTAAATAACTATTTAACCTCCTGCGACCCTAAGTGATATTTTTAGGACAAAATCAACTAAATCACATCGTCCCAGCTTATCGTAAAACCACTAAGTCAGATCGTCCCGCAGTGCTTAATAGGATCTAGTACTATTTTTGAGATAAAATGATTATAAAACAAAATCCGAAATGTTGTTTTTTTTGTACTAAATAAAGTAAGATCGGTTTCTAGTCTGCGTATTGTGGCTTTCTTTCTCTTTTGTTTAAATGCTTTGATACGTAAGTAAAAAAGCGGAAAAATATTCATTTGAGTTAAGAAGTGTATATTTTTCAGTTCCAGATTAAGTCACTTAGGATGTGTAATCCTAGAACTAGAACTAGTGTATAGTTCTCATGTTTTTTCACAGTTCATAGAGATGAAGAAATTTTAGAAATTCTCCAAAACTCTGATTATGAAGACGAATATAAAGATCTTTTACAGTGAATGGGGACAAAAATTAAAAAATCTTTTACAGTGAACTTCGTCCCCCTAAACCCAAACCTAAATTCATGTTTCTCCGAAGTTTTAAGGACATTGACTTGGAGCGTTTGCGGGCTGATGCGGGTAGCATTGACTGGTCTATTGTCTTTGGCTCTAACACGGTTGACGAGATGGTTTCTACATTTAATAATAATTAACTCTCCTGTAAGACGTCCATGCTCCAGTCAAGCGTGTCAGAGTTTACTTGCTCCATGGTTGACTGACTCGATCAAAATAATGATGGCCAGGAGAGATAGGGCTAAACGACGATACCGGAAGCTTCCAACTGAAGACAATCTTCTGGTATACAAAAAACTCCGGAATCGCTGCAATCGTCTGTGTAGAAATGCGAAAAAACGCCATATTCACAAATGAAAACCTTAGTAGCTCTCTCATTTGGAAATTGTTTAAGTCCTTGGGAATTGGTAAAGGTGCCGTTGAAAGCTCGACAAACATTGATGTCGATGCTTTAAATGTTCATTTCTCTAAAGCTCCTGTCTTCATTGAAGACAGTATCAAATCTGCCACACTTCTTAAATATTCCAAAAAGACAAAACCCAATTGCGCCCCCTTTGCTTTTTCACCGGTTACAGTGTGTGACGTTAAGAGATCTCTCCTTTTCATCACCTCAAAGGCTGTGGGAGAGGACGGGATTCAGCTGCAGATGATCCTTCTGCTTGTGGATGAGCTTGCTCCTATAATCAGCTACATCAAGGCTACATCCTTAATTACTCTCTCACAACAAGCTCATTCCCAAGTAGTTGGAGAAAGGCACGTGTTCTCCCCCTGCCAAAAGTTTCTAATCCGACTTCTTTTTCCCAATTTCGTCCCATTTCCATTCTACCTATCCTCTCAAAAGTCCTGGAGAGTCTTGTCCAAAGACAGCTCTCTTATTACCTTATCCGCCAAAATCTCCTCAATCCTTTCCAGTCGGGGTTTCGACCGGGTCACAGCACTGTCACGGCCTTGCTTAAAGTCAGCGATGATATTCGTTTGGCTATTGACAAAAAACAATCGACAATATTAACATTACTTGACTTTAGTAGCGCATTCAACTCGGTCGACTTTGACATCCTCTTAAATATCCTCTCATCTCTTAACGTTTCTTCACCTGTAATCTCATGGTTCGACTCTTATCTTCGGGGCCGCTCGCAGTGCGTCCACTGTGACGATGTCAAATCGAAATGGTGTGACCTAACTGCCGGTGTTCCCCAAGGCGGTGTTCTCTTTCCCTTATTATTTTCATTATTCATAAATGAAATCACTCTTGTCATCACTTCTCGATACCATCTCTACGCAGATGATTTGCAGATCTATCGTCATTTCTACATTGCTTGTGAATCCGGCTAAGTCACAAGCCTTACTAATTGGTAGTCATCATATGTACGATAGAGCTGTCAATAATACTTTGCCACCAGTGGTGTTCGATGGTACTCCAATAGCATATGCAAAAACTGTAAAAAAACCTAGGTGTTATCTTTGATTGTTATCTCTCCTGGTCCAGTCATATAAATGAGGTAAGTAAAAAAGTCCACTACTCGTTTCAGTTTCTCAAGCGTCTTCAGCAGTTTTTGCCCTTTGAAGCTAAGGTTACCTTGGCCCAATCCTTACTCCTTCCTCTCCTCGACTACGCGGATGTCTGCTACTTGGACGCCACGGAGGAAATACTGAATAAATTGGAGCGGCTTCAGAATCTGTGTATTCGTTTTATTTTTGGGCTGTGCAAATATGACCACGTTTCATCTTATAGGTCTCAATTAAAATGGTTGCTCTCTACCCTCTATTCAATTTTGAATAGTCCAGTTTCCCCACAGTACCTCCGTGAGCAGTTCGAGTACCAGATCCCACGTGGCGCACCCTGCCGGACCAGTAGATCCCTCCTCCTTCGTTTCCCACTCCACTCCTCATCCTGTTATGGCGGTTCCTTTACGGTGCACTCTGTGCGTTTGTGGAATTCACTTCCTCATGACATTCGAGCGAGTCGTTCATTGGATGCGTTCAAGAGAGAGCTGAAAGAGCATTATTTATCTTTCTAAGTATTATCCATATATTATTTGTATTTATATATCATATTTTGTATATATTATATATGTAGGTATTTATTATCTATGAAGCAAATTGCATGTGTTTATAAATATATTTATAGCGGCATCAGAAATACATAATCTGTGAAAGTTTTAACTGCCTAACTTATGAGATACAGCCTGGTGACAGATGGTCAAACCGCCAGGTCTTAGTAATAGTGTATGGAACCCTAAAAACGACTAACTTATTATGATCAAAAACCAAAATGTGAAGAGCAATAAAAAAATTTAAAAAATATTTTTTTTTTGCTATTAATTAATCGACACAAATATCAATAAATATCACTTTTTTTTCATTCCCATACAAAATCAGGAGGCGCAATATCAACTACAAAATAGTTGTGATTTGCCGACATTGAAATTTTAGAGGGGTTATACAAACTATAGTCAAATTTATGTTAAATCACAAGTTACGGTTGAAATGAATAGCAATAAACATGCAATAGAGTTTAAATTAACTTCTTACCTTGCAATCAAATTTAATAAATCATCAAATATATTTTTTTTTTGCAAAAAAGTTGAGAGCTGATTCACACGTGCACACCAGAAATTTTGCCGAAAACAAAACGGCCGTGTGGCGCCAATACTATTGAGCCCTTCAACGCCCTCTGCTATAAAACGTATGAAACATCTTTTACGCTACCTGTATATAGATGGCAAATCAAAATCAAATCAAATCATTTATTTGCTGAATATGAGTACAAACATGGCGTTATCACCTATCATGTAAAACATGGAAATTATTTTGGTTAGTTGGAATTTCCCGTAGTTGGGATTACCCCGCTGCACCTTACTATTTTTATGACATTCCAATTGTTTAAATTGTAGCTACACACATGCATAGTGACGCAATGTAAGATGAGCGAGCATTCCGCCGCCCGCTCCAGTCGTCTCCTACTCGTAGCTTCCGTATCGGTTACACCCATATTTGTAATTTACATATAAGTTCTTGCGTGACAATATAAGTAGTAACTTTAACCATTATATGGTGTTTATTTTCAACCTCTTCCGAAATTAATGAGCACACTTAACAACACACACAGAACTAACAACAGTAAAAAATAAATAAAAGTAGATAAAACGTGGTGTAAACATAATCTACTATATAAAAAAAAAATGGTTGTCTGTAAAGTCGGTTTACTGACGATAGTTGAACGTGACAACGTCTTAAGAAAATACTGATGGAATGATAGCATTTTTCAAAAGAAAATTTTAATTTCATTTGTTTAATAGATTTGTATGTATATAGAGAAGGAGGTAATTGGAAATCACAATGAAATTGATCAAGTTAGATTTATTTGTAAATGTAAATGTACTATAGTATAGCAGCTGTCGAACGCTGCCGAACGCAAAGGCCGATTGTGCTTCTTTGTCGCTCGTTCCGCGCTCTCGCTTGCACTTCAAGCCTTACATGGAACGCCTCAGAGCGAGGTAACGCCGCATGAGTCATGTTTTTTCGTGCGTGCAGCCGGCTCTATCGAATTATAAGACGTTGTCACGTCAATAAGTCGGGTTTTCCTTCCTGACGCTATAACTCCAGAACGCACGAACCGATTTCCACGGTTTTGCATTTATTGGAAAGGTCTCGGGCTCCGTGAGGTTTATAGGATAGTTTTTATTTAAAAAAAAATAGGACGCGGGCGGAAAGCTAGTCTTCTCATAAAAATGATTTATTTTGTTTTTATATTACTTACACCGACGTATCTTTACATAAATTGTTTAACGTAAGACCTTGAATATGCTATTTAACTCACTTTTTCTATGTCTATATCGTGTTATTATAAAGTCGCACGCAAGATTTTATAATTCCGGTTTCATTTAAACTTAATCTATCGCCTAATTGTCTAAAAAATTAAGTTATTATTGTAAGGTATATTGACCTCTTTATATGTTACCGTTTCTACTGGGCCCAAAAAAAATTGTCTCCTTTGACAGTTTTGGGTAGCATGATATGTTGTTGACCCTGTACATAAGCTCACACCTTTGTCCAATCAGGGTAGGCAGAGACCACAGATTGTCACTTTCACTTGCTACGATCCAAACACACCTCTTTCACTTCCTCTACCTACATTGATAATTCGAATCATAAGAAATAAACTTTTCTTTCAACTACGTACGTAGTAATGTTATCATTAATCACTACAAAACCGATCACAAGGGACGTATTATTTGCTTAGATCCAAAACAGTGCAGAAATGTTATATGAAATCTCATTATTGCACTGTTTTCCATAATTTGCACTGTTTTTTTTATTTAGAAATAAATTTACCACAGAGGTTTAATGTCTTCCATTAAGTATAGCATAAAATGTATGCATTAGATCAAAAGGATATTAGATCAAAAGGATGGCTGAAAATAAAAATCGGCTGAATTAAACCTACTTGGTGAAGAAAAAAAAACAAATGGCGTGCATTCTGTACGATTCGATTGTAAAACTTTAATAAGTTTGTACTTCATATTTAGTGAGAAAAGATTTAAAAATAGAAAAAGATAGCGATAGTGATATGAATTCTACTCCAGAAAGTATAAAACAGCTGCAAATGAAATTGTTGATAACCTTTTGCCACAAAAATCACGGAAATAACGGTAGGGTAGATTGGTAGTTGAAAGAAAAGTAGATTACGCACCTAGCTCGCATGCGCTCGGGCACCAACATAACACTCGTGCATTACTCACTTTGCGCTCGGTGCCACATTCTACTATTGTGTTAAACTATTTTTTGTAAATCAAATTAGAAAAATACTTAACGCTTGACCAATTTCAATAAGTTTTCACATTCGGCTAAATACTGGTTAATTAGCAACACTGTTTTTGACATAACTTGACGGATGTCGGATACAACGAGAGTTGGGACGGAAATGCACTTAGCCGAGTCGATCCGCTACTTCTTTCGTAACACTAAAAATTATTCATTTACCGAGTTCTTTAGTATTCAAATATTTCAATTCTTAAAAATAATTATTATTTGTTCGAATACTAATTGTAAGATTCTGTTTTGATTATTTTGTACCCTTAAATACTCAAAGCCTGTACCTAATAAAATGGCGCGAACCGCGCGAATAAGCTTTCTGAATATTGTAGCGAACTTTTTTCCCTGTATCACGCTGACCAATATTTGTGTTTTAAACTCTAATACTGCTGTAAGTTTGTTGAATTTTATGTGTTTCTTCATATTATTTTTAGTTGTATTTTTTGAGACCGAGAAGCATCTGTAAGGTGGTACCTTGGTTGGTGGTTTAGTATCTTTTTTTATCTAGCTGCTTGCTTAGGCGGGACGCCATGGACGGAATTTGACTTCGTATTCTTTTTGAATTTATAAGGCATTTTCTTCGATAGGTGGTCAAATGCGAAAACATATCGTAACGTCATTCGTTTCGTAGTATCAATACTACTTGGTACATACCTATGTAGTTCGGCGGTGGACCTTACATACATGTATAGTACAAGCTCTCTCCTATCCTGTCTATACGTATATATTTATATCAAAGTAGATACAATCGTATGGCCTTCTAGGCAGTTCTACTCGTGGATCACGCCGCTCCACCGCCGTCTCCTACCTCACCCCCTCGTTCATCTTAGAGTACGTCACACAAAAAATATGCTATACGCGCGGGTGGGTGAGGCAGCGGCAGAATGGCGGGGAGGTGATTTGTCAGGGTACGGACGAAAAATTCAAAATGGCGGATTTAAAGATGGCTGCCTGCCGCGTATTTGAAGCGACCAAATGTACCGGTCCGGGCCGGCTTGGGCGGCAGCATGCACGGCGCGACCGGCGGCGACGGCCCGGCAGCCGGCAGACTTAAATGTGGGCCGAAATTCCGTTCAAATAACGGAACGTTATAATTATGAATTTCGAATTCCTAAAATATGCGGGTAAAAAAAGGTCAAAAATAATTACAATGGTCTTTTTATTTAAATAAAAAAAATACATCATTTTCAGTTCTATAAGTACAATCAACAATTTTAGTATGTTATTTAGATTTGCAATCAATTACACTCCAGTCTATTGACTTGAGATCAGAAATAAATAAGACTGAGAGTTTACCAGTTACATTTCACTACTATCACTGTTTTTATGGTAGATGATTTAAAAGGAAATATAAAACGACAGAAAAAATATCACTTAATATTTAATCCTACAGATTTAACTTAATTCCTTATACAATTTCTATCATAATTCATAATTGATTTATTATTATACATACATAATGGAAAATCTCTAACTACATAAATGATATTTTACAATCCCTCTGAAACTCAGTTGATCAACTATCATTAAATTATAGTAGGCAGACAATAGGTATAACATCATCAGATTATTATAATAAGAACCAAGTTTTGCAAATAAATAAGGACATTATTAGATATCTATAATAATAATAATTAAAAGGTTAACCTTTAAGACTACAAACATCTCATGGTTTAACCTGAGCATTCACACTTCATTCAATGAATGTACAGTACAGTAGGGAGGCAGATCTCTAACATTACATTTGTGACATTGAAATAAAACACACAGCTCGCAAGTCACAAACATAAGACCTAGGTAGCTACTACTTGTAATACATAAGTGAGTAGTAAGGTCTCAAATTACACAATTTGTTGGTTATCTATGTAATCAATTTATACACTGAATTTACACTTAGTTCACTATAATTTGTCATCAAAGTACATTCACACTTCATTAACTAAATTGTCCCTATAATTCCAACATCAATGTTAAATAAAAATCGTAGCATAGGATTATTTACACAATACTGCTTCATATAGTGCAAGAGCATAGCTGGTAAGCTGCTACCTTGAAACTCTACTGTATCAAGTTATTTGGTCACAGTGCTATTTACCTTTGGCAGTAATAGTGAGGCTGGACTTCGCAGGCTGAGGTATAATCGTTATTTCATCACTGATTTTCAGAGGCTTTAGCAATGGGTCCTCAGCAGGTTTGCTAGGTGCAGCAGTTTTAGTTTTGTCCATTACTCTTTTTGCCACAACACTGTGAGCAGAGTAAACATGATTTTCAAATTGTTTGTACATCCCAAATGTTGCAGTGCATACTGTGCACTTGTAAGACAAATGTGCAGGTTTTAGTGTCATATTGTGGTCTCTGGACACATGATTAAGTAATTTCCACTGATAAACTCGGCCGCATACAGGACACCTGCCTGCATCTTTGCCTTTGTTAGCAGCTTCTTGCATAGAGCTTGTTACAAGTCCATGAGAACCAAGTAAATGTCTCTCTAGGCCCTGATCAGTAAAGAATCTGAATTGGCATTTCTGGCAATTCAATGGAGGTCTGTTGTAAATCATCTTGGGATGTATTTTGACTTTATGTATCCACTGCATATGATTTCTCAACTGTTCCAGATCTTTAATATAACCATCGCAAATCTCACAAATAACGAAAGTAGCTTTCGAATTCTGTGAGGATTGTGAAGAAGATGGTTGTGGGGTGCGAGGCAATGGAGTTATAGAAATTTTGGGAGTGGCATTAGCATTTTGATTGTTGATCAGAGGATAGTTAGCAATTGTGGTTCCAGGTGGTGGATTATGCATAATCATTACTCCGCTGCGAATGATCGGTACTCCAGAAACTGGCGATGCGCGAGGTGGCCCGCCTAAGATTGGCGGGCGACCTCGTGGTCTACCCAGAACTGGCATACCTGGTATAGCTCCTGATATATTCAATGGAGGCCGTCCAATATTATTCATACTAATAGGTCGATTAATAGTAGTACCATAAGGTGCCACAACATTATTTCTTGCTCGTGACAACTTCGGAATTTTCGCGGGTGGTTCCCATTCCAAAGGAGGCCCAAGATTAAACTCGGGCTTGAACTTTTTAGCGCAAGCGATAAGATGACGCGCAAGCTTTGTCTTACTGTTGTCTTCAAAGTGGCAATTGGCACATTGCTGATAAGCTGGTGCCCTTTCCAATCTACCCCGAATATTGTGTTCAGCCTCCATATGGAACAATATGTCGTGAGGGCTACGAATTTCGAAAGGACAAGAGTTGCATTTATAAATATTATTTTTCATATGAGGTGCTTCCATGTGGTGAGCTAAAACGAGCTGGGACTCAGTTTTAAAACTACAAAATTCACACTTTTTGTATTCAAGAGCCAAAGGTGCATTAGTTTTTTTGCTAAATTCTAAGTTTTGTGTAAGTGATGTTATAGCTTCCTCTGTCGCCTTTGTGCTTCGCCCAGACTTCTTCTCTTTGTACAATTTTCGCTGTTGCTGTTTTAACAAGTCACCTTGAACAAACTCTTGGACAAGGTTTAGTCCAATATTAATGAAGAATTGCCCTAATGAACAATCAAAGTAGCTGTCTGGCTTACCTGACAATCCCTTTGCAATCATGGCAATTGGATCGGTAATCTCTTCTATTGAGTCATCTTTATCTTTTATGACAACTGTGTCATCGTCGCTTCCACCTTCTGACTCACTGCTAGACTCACCATCCCAGGAATCATCATCATCTTCTGGTCTACGACTCCTTTTGAGTTTCTTTTCAATTTTCTTAGGTGTTTCCTCTTTCTCTTCATCTTCCACCACCTCTCCTCTGGCAATACGTTCTTGCCTTTCTTTTTCTTTTTTTTCTTTTTCAATCTTTTCTTTTTCCAACCTTTCTTGCTCCTCCTTGAGTTTAATTTCTTCTAGCTCTTTCCCCAATTTATCAACAAATTCTCTAAAAGGTTTCACAGAGGGTTTTTCATACACATAGGGAACAATGAATGAAGGGGCTTCCACAACAAACATGTCATCTGTCAATGATGGTAGTATATTAGGTTGCGGTTGTGGAGATTGAGAACTACTTTGAGTTGCAGAAGATGTTTTGCAAGTAACTGGTGTTATTGTAGTGCCTCTTGCAGCAATACTTTGGCACAAGTTTTGTGCATCAATAGAACTCGTTGACAGTTTATTTTGGATAGGTATGGGTCCCTTACCTGATAATATAGAGTTTGTGTCAATAATTACTACAGTCGGTTCTTTTTGTTCACCTCCATTTGTTTTGGCTTGTTTACTAGCTAAGTCAGCCAGCCTCTTAGTATCACTGATAACAATAGGTTTATTATTTTTAACTTGAGCTTGATTCAGTGGATCTTCCATGGATACTTCTTCCACATCCGACTCATCATCTCCATTTTCCATTTGCTCTTCTTTCTTGTCTTCCACAGCTTTAACACTACTTTGGGAGCCTTCTGAACTTTCACTAGATTCAGACCCTGAATTTGATGAATCATCCTCATTGGTAACGACACAATCGTCATCATCATCACTGGTAATTTCATGAACTTCAGGTAGTGGAGATCCTCCATTTTGATTTTGGGTTCCATTCTGAGCATCATCAGAATTACGATTTTCACTTTCATTTTCATTCTCTGAGTCACTGCTTTCATCATCTTTGGGATGGCTTCCTTGGGATGTATCATCATCACCCTCAGTTCTTTCATCTGTAAATTAATGAGGAATTTATTTTTATTCAAGGTATTAAAATTCACAAGTACATAATACTGACATTTTATGTAAATAGGTAGAAAATAGAAGAGAGTAAGATATAGTAAAACAATAATAATGGAAGTGAAGTGGATAATTTCTAAAATAGTGATAACGGACAGGTGTCGCACGGAGAGAGGCGGCGCGCGTCCGGCCCGTCCGGCAGCCGGAGAAGACGCCAGCCGACCAGTGCGAACTAGATTATCATAGTAACCTAAACGCAAACATCACCACTTATAACCTATTGCCTCTTCAATCAAACGAGAGATTCATGAATGGGACAGGTAGAAATGATGATCCAGTTTACCGAGTAGCGTCATTAAATCATGTGGTGCGTAGACCGCCATATGGGATTCCATGGAATTTCTCCGAAAACACTCTTCAACTCAGTTCACTAGTGAAACTACGATTGATCACCACATCTTATAGAAATTTTTGTTTGCATATATTAGTTATTACCTGTAGCAGTAGAAATCGACATTATCTTCGGTTTTTCGTATCAAAATCCAAAAAATAGCACAACAGCACAGTAGCGGAAACCAAACCAAATCAAGCTGTCATTTTGAAAGGTCTTTCAACATGGCGTAATTTTGTAACGCGCAAAAGCGACTAATCTATGTTTTAAAAAAAACTATTTCGGTTAAATAGTAGAAGTTTTTTTTAATATTTTGGGTAATTTTCAGTAAATTAAATCAAAATACACCATTTAAAAAATATTTTCATTAATAATCCAAATTTTAGCATTAAAAAGTTACTATGTCTTCATAACCACTAAATATTGAACTGTAAAAGACCTTTTCTTAAAAATTGTAGGAATGGGAGGGATCTCGGAGGGGGAAGGACGCGGTATTCCAATATGGAAAGATTGGAATAAAAAGGCGCGAAATTTGAAAACATTCCACACCCTACATTTTACCTAAAAATACCATAGAAAGTATTGTTGAATAACATTTTCCCCTTTTAGAGGAGTGGCCTTTGCCCAGCAGTGGAATCTAAAAGGATTAAAATTGACATAACATTTTTTTATGTATACTTTATTTCAAAGTAAGTTTATGTGAAGTATCCACGTGTAGCCATAATTTTAATTTATATTTGTACCACTCACTCATTAGTGCTGGTATTTTTTTACTATTTGCATGAGCACTTGTGTGTTCAAAGGAAGTATTTACCTAAGTATCTCAAACTGTTTGGTTTATTACAAAAAAACAAGCATTTTTGAATATTTTGTAACTTGTAAAAATACATGTATGGGTTAAGATTACTTGCTCATTAAATAACTATTGTGTGTGCCCATATAGGGCAGCAGGTAATATACCAAATAAAAAATCTGGTTTTGAAGTGATAATTTTTTTAATTTAAATACTTACTTATTTGATTAGTACATACATCTTCAAGGTACTTATTTAAATACAACAATCATAAAAATCATCAACCAGATACATAATTAATTTCTGAATCTATCAAAAGTACTAACTACAATACTCCAATAATTAAATTATAAATTATTCATATCATAATCATATACAGAATTTATTACTAAAACGGGTCAAATGATAATAAAATTAAATGTCAATTATAATTAAATGTCATAATAAATTAAATATAGTAAGTATAAATACATTAAATATTTTAAAAACTAAGCAACATCCTCATCATCACTAAGATGTTTTTCTGCTTCTTCAAAGGGATCTACTGCTTTTGAGGGATCAGGTTTCCGAATTACTCCAAGATCTTCTGCAGAATTAAGACACTTCAGTGCATATTCTTTTATTTTTGCTTGTTCTGGGTCCTCCAACTTAGTCAAAGCCATACAGATTTCCATTATATCTGTTTCAAAAATTCTGGCTGCCATATCTTTGTCTTCTTTAACTATATTATAAAGCATGTAAGTACCTCTGTATTGTATTTCTTTGTTTGGATTAGCAAGTAAACATCTCAGTGTTTCTAGCCAGGGCTCAACATCCAATAACTTCTTGCAGCAGATCTTACTAACTGAAGTGAGGACACACAGCGCTCCAGAAGCAGCCATCACCGTATCTACATCCTCCTCTTGACACAATAAATACAGGAACTTTGCTCTGTCATTATTGCCTTCATAATACTTTATGACTTCCTCAGATTGGACCAGATTACAGATACATTGAGTGGCTGCTCTTTGCAACATCAAGTGATCTTCATACAAATACTGCTCAATTTTCAACAGCCCTCCTTCTTTCAATATTCTATTTCTTGTAGTCTCATTCATACCAGCCAAGTTACAAAGAGCCATCAAAGCCTCAAAGTTCTCCAAAGCTGTACACTCTGGATGCAGTAGTGAAATGAGAGGTCTTACAACTTCCAGATTTCTTTGACCAGGGAATGCCACTTCTGGGTTGATTGTTATACCAATCCTTGCTAAAGCTTGGGCAGCTTGTTTCTTTCCATTCTTTGTCCCCTCCAAAGCCATTGGAATCAGCACCTTAGCTCCTCCTTGCTGCACCACTATACCTCTTAGCTCTTGCAAGCTACAAATGGCATTGAAAACTCTTGCGATAAGTTCTCTTGAATTGTGACTTTCAGTTTTTGACAAAGCAACCAGACCAGTAGTGACTCCAGCTTTAGCTAATACTGTTAACCTCTTGTTAATAAAGTCAGGGTCATCCAACTCATGGGCTTCAGGAATATGATGCTTAGCAAACTTAGCCAGCTCCAACATCTCAGGCAATACCTCCTGTTTCTCATATGCATTGCATAAGTTGACAAGAGTGGTCACCACACCATAAAGACAGGACTGATCACCAGTTTTTGCTAACTCAATAAGGGATTGTAAAGCTGCTTTATCTTCAACTAGTTTTTCCTTCACTTCAGCGTCTAGTGTAAGATATGACAGGCCTTCAGCAGCCCATTTCCTCAAATCTTTGTCCTTAGCTGGATTCACCAGGAATTTTCTGCATGCTTCAGCTAACTTAGTTGTAGAACCATCTGCAAATGGTCGAATAGAAGCATCATCTCCTCCAAAACTGCCTATTTTGCACAAACCCACAAGAGCTCTGACTCTTACAGCATCATTCTTGCATTGGTACAACTTTTTCAGAATGTCAACTCCTTTTTGGATGATGGCTCTTGCTTTGTCTTTCTTTGATGCTGCTGCAATCAGACACTCACAAGCTACTCTTTGTTGCAGAGGATCATCTGTTTGGGCCATAACCAAAATCATCTCCATTATGCCTTCTTTCGAAATGACATAATTTCCTACATCAAGAGGGCCTCTCAGTAAGGATGTGATGGCAACTGTGACTCTTACTTTAGATTCAAGGTCAGGAGACAGTAACTTATCCTTGATGAACTCATCAACTTGGGCATTGAAGCGCTCCCTTGCTTCATCATAGTACATGTTTTCATAAATCCTAGCCAAGCAAGCAGCAGCAATAGTTCTAGACGAAGGAGTGATGTTCATAGCTGATTCATACTTGTATTCTTCTAACTCACTGCATACTTCAAGTAGTCTTTGCAATCCTTTGATTTCTACAAATCTATCAGCCCAGTTGATTGCTTCGTAGTGGCAGTTTCTCATAATAAGTTCCATGATGGCATCCCTGGCATGTCCAGTAATAACTCTATTAGTGATAGAGTAGGTGAGACATGTGAGAAGTGTGTCAATTTCACTCTTATATTCTTCACATAGCTTTGGATCAGGTTTTGTTTCCTTTTTAATATCCATACCAGAAAATGTATTTAGGATCATTTGAAGACAATATTGAACAGCATTTACCCTTTCTTCATTATCACTATCGATCACTTCAAGGAACCATGGTATACCAACTACTTTAATGACTTCCTTAGTTCTATTTACATTTCTTTTGCACAGTTGACTGATAACTCTCACTGCATTCACATAGATTTCTGGGTTCTTTTCCACTTTCAAAAGCTGTTGTATTTTATGGACGACACCATTTTTAAGCATTATTTCAGCACCAGTATTCTCTTTTGCGAGCACCATCAGATTAGCAATAGCTTTCTCTCGTTTTTCCTTATCTTCTTCCAGTTTGAAGGCCAGTTTAAACATTTGCTCTACTTTATTGCCAGTTTGTGCACTTTGCCGGGCACGTTCCTGCACGATAGCATGCAGGCGGGCCAAAACCGGTTGAATGGCCTTATTGGTTGGTTCTACTGTAAATATCGCCTTTGCATCTCTGTATGCTTCCTCATATCTCTCCAAATGCTCCAAGGCTTGAGATCTTCGAAACAGAGCTTTTGGATCCTCAGGAACGACCGATAAGGCAGCATCGCAGTCCTTTATCGCCTTTTCATAATCTTTAACTTTAAGGTAGGCCGCAGCACGATTCTTGAGGTAGGTTGCAGCGTCACGGCTGTCTTTCTCCGACAGGTTGATGGCTTTGCTGTAAAGTGATATCGCCTCTTCATATTTCTCAGCTTTGAATGCCTCGTTACCTTTATTTTTGCAAGTTTCAGCTTCTTCGTTAAGAACACCCATCTTTCATTCGTTTATTGCACAAGTATTGTTTTGGAATTTTGCCGGCTCAGCTTTTATACTACAACTATCGCACATCAAGAATGTTCTCGGGATTTCTCGTGCACATTACCAATTTAGACTAAAATAGAAATTTATTTTTGTACTCCGCGAGCGAATACAAGGATTTTGTGACAGACCTGTCCCTGTCTGCTTGACATTTGTCCTAAATTCAACTATGTTATTCATCGCTCGCTGCTAAAAAAAAAGATTGTTTATTATACATTCCTTTTTTCTCAAAAATATTGATTGGAGTTACCTTATAAAAAAAGTAATGTAATTCTGAAAATTTAGATTTTTTGTGGTGCGTTGGGAGCAGAATTGCTGTTCCTTTATTTCTTAAAATATTTTTGGCATTGGCTGGCTGGCAAAACTATGCCTCCCATTCGCGAACATTCTGAAGATAAATATAAATGTTAACTTCGAAGAAAAATTAGATTCTTTGCTGAATGACTTTGTTCCTAAAAATACACAACAAAATTATTCTTATAATGGAATCACAAAAAGTTGGTCTAACTCTCGGAAAAGAAGCTATATATTTATATTTATTATAAGATAGGTTAACTCTTGACCTTAATCTTGATCATAAGGTCAAAGATGAGTTCGACGATGGAGCGAGTTAACCCAGAAAATGCCTGTAAAGCTTCTCTGATTAGTGCGGAAAAGCATGAAAAAGTATAAGTATTATTAAGAACGAACTAAAAATTCGGATATACACTTGTGTATACGCTTTAAATTTTAAAAAACGTGACACCTGATGAGCTGACAGGGGGCCTACCACCTAAGCGAAGTTGACGCTGGGTGAACGAATGGAATGTTGTCGATTGCTTCTTTATAAGGAGACCTTGACTAATGATATGAACCAAACACAGCAATGTACATCATTCCATTCGTTCAATCAGCATCAACTTCGCTTAGGTGGTAGCCCCCCTGATGGCTGATAGTAGTTCACAGTTTTAGAATTGTCTATAGGTTCAGGGCTTTTTGGCGGGAACTCAGCGTGAGCGGTTGCTTTGTCAATTGAATTTTCGTTTTCGGCGTGAAAAAGTTGTTTAATGTGTAATAGTGATAGTGTATTATGCAGTAAGTTGACTAAAATTCGTGTAGTGATGAAAAATTCAAGTGATAACAGTGTTTCTGCTCCGTTTGGTACCGACAAAGATCCTCGCTGTTGTGCTTCTCGCCGCCAGTTTTCGTAAAACAGACGCTATCTGGTTTTACGCAGAACATGAGGAGCTTAGGTTAAGTTGAAGAAAGAAGATTTTTCACTGAAGACATGGCTGTATGGACATAGTTTCCTTTGCCTTTCCCGAAAGGGATAAATTTAACAAAAAAAAAAAAGTAGGGTTCAGTAGAAAAAAAGGCTAGTCTATAGTTTTCTGTTCATTTCGTTCGTTCGTGACGTGACATACTCTTTGGCTTTGGTTTGTGAGCCTCGTGTTTGCCGGGCATTTCTATAATTTTTCAAGCAAAACTTGTTAAAATATGGCAGCAATTAGCTTATTAAACCCTAAGGCTGAATTTGCCAGGGCTGCACAAGCTCTTGCCGTGAACATATCGGCTGCAAAAGGAATTCAAGATGTGATGAGAACTAACCTCGGTCCCAAAGGCACAATGAAAATGTAAGTTTTTCTGCTAATTTCAGTATTAAAATGCAGATTTCTGTTTACAGTAAGCTAATTTCTACCTTACTTTTTCTGTTTTTATTGGTTTTAATTTAGTTTTTTCAGCTGTAAAGAAATAAACTGAATTTCAAAAGTCATATGATCGTGACAATCTTAGTAAATAAAAAATGAATTTCACATTCACAAGCACATTGAAGCACGATATGAAATACATACGAATTTTTATTCTGTTTTGTATGAAATAAAATCACACTGGTGGTTTTTTCAATCTGGTAATGACTAAATTAAATTAAAGTCTATAATCATTAGACTCACTAAAAACATAGCTAATAAAACTTTTATAGAGTCTGATTACATTATTTATTAGGTTACCAGCAGTGTACACCAATACATTCAAAAACAGTATTACATTTTAGATACGGGTGAATATACAAAAGTTGGGTAACTTTTAGGAATATTTTGTTTATGATAGTATTTAAACATAATTCCTACAAATTCTGATATTTAAGATAGCTAATCTAATAAAGATACTGCTCGTGACCGGGCTAGTCACTTTTTTATGTAGATTCTGAGATATATCGGTTTTTCTGAATTTGGCTGCCAGGGGACTGACGAGGGTGACATAGTACTGATAAAATACACAACTTTATAAGAAATAAATGGACTTTATTACCATTATTACCATAATACTATGTTAATCCTATACTACATTGAGATATCTTCTAAATAATAACAAAGAACCGGCCAAGTGCGAGTCGGGCTCGCGTACGAAGGGTTCTGTACCATTATCTCTATAAAAACGGCAAAAGAACACGTTTGTTGTATGGGAGCCCCCTTAAATATTTATTTTATTCTGTTTTTTAGTATTTGTTAATGTAGCGGCAACAGAAATACATTATCTGTGAAAATTTCAACTGTCTAACTATAACGGTTCATGGGATACAGCCTCGGACACACTTATCTATAAAAACGCCAAAAAATCACGTTTGTTGTGTGGGAGCCCGCTTAAATATTTCTTTTATTCTACTTTATAATATTTTTTGTTATAGCGGCAACCAAAATGCATCATCTGTGAAAATTTCAACTGTCTAACTATCACGATACATGAGATACAGCCTCGGACAGACTTATCTGTAAAAACGAGCAAAAAAAATCACGTTTTTGTATGGGAGCCCCTTCGATCAAGTATTTTATAGTTGATCGAAGGGGAGCCCCCTCAAATATTTATTTTATTCTGGTTTTTAGTATTTGTTGTTATAAGGCCCACTAGAAATACATTTCCTGTGGAAATTTCAACTCTCTAAATATCACGGTTCATGAGATACAGCCTGGTGACAAACGGACGGACAGTGGAGCCTTAGTAATAGGGTCCCGTTTTTACCCTTCAGGTACGGAACCCTATTGCTGCATAACGATATTCTGTTTTCTTAATAATATACTTGACCAAATACATAATCACCACTGCTATAAAGATTTTGTTGTTGTGAATAAACATTAACTCCTGGCATTGTTAGATTGCTATCAAATTCAAAGTGGTCATCAATATATCTCACATAAGTGGATAGTAGTATATCATCATCTTCAGAGTCTGTGAATCCGGTAGAAGTAGTTAGACATGTACCATGTTCAGGCCATATTTTTGTCTGATAACGAATAGATCCTAGCTTGAAATAATCACATGCGTCAGTGTCGCAGAAACAACTTAGTGACTTCATTGTAAGATGGTTGGGAATGTAATCTGAGCCGGTGCACCAATAGCGTTATAGGCGATCGTTTGGTGCAACTTATCTTTAATCAAGGTGTTCATCTGCTCGATTTCAAAGCCTTCAATCACATCCACTTTTATACCTGGACATCTCTCGCGGATAACAGAAGCAAACTCCTTCAAGTTAGTTTTATCACCTCCTGTGGCAACCACTTTATCTGCTGTTCTTTTACAATTGGCCCCTACGCCATCGGTTGCCCCCTTTCTGTGTCCGGCTTCATGAAAGTTCCAGGTATATTGCACAATATTAAGGTACATGTCTTGCAGCATACAGCCCAATACAAAAAACATATATGTATTTGCTCCTGTATTGAATTACCATCGCTGAGAAAGTGAACGTTGTGAACATTTGATGGCAGTGATGCCAACACAGGTTTTAGATAGGCCCATTTTAGGTAAAAGACCACAGTATGCAATTAAATTTGGGTCCGAGAACCGCAATTCCTGTTTTTAGGGTTCCGTACCTCAAAAGGAAAAAACGGAACCCTTATAGGATCACTTTGTTGTCCGTCTGTCCGTCCGTCCGTCCGTCTGTCAAGACCCTTTTTCTCAGGAACGCGTGGAGGTATGAAGCTGAAATTTATATCAATTACTCAGGTCTACTGTCCCTTGAAGCTGTGAAAAAATCAAACTTCTAAGCCAACGCAATCAAAAGATACAGCCGTTTATGCCGCAAATTTCCGCAAATTTTCGACACTCTCAAAGGAATCAAAACCTACAGGGTACTTCCCGTGAACACAGAATCTTGAAATTTGGTACGAAGCAACGTCTTATAGCACAGATAAAGGAAAAATTGCGAAAACCATAAATTTTTAATTACATCATATCATAAAAATATTTTTAATATTTTTAAACTTACTACCCCTTTCCTCATGAACGCGTTGAGGTATTAAATTGAAATTCATATCAAATACTCAGGTCTACAATACCTTTAAGCTAGGTTTGTACGGAACCCTCGGTGCGCGAGTCCGACTCGCACTTGGCCGGTTTTATTTAAAGTACTGGAACCTTTTTTTCTCTTTGTATTCGGCTTATTTAATAGGGTCACTTTTAATTCTGGCAAGGCGAGCCTTTTCAGCTTTTCTCTTTTTTTAACTATTTCTTCTCTATTCCGAGTCATATTTTGTGTTTTTTAGGAGGAGGCATGATGGTTTAAACTGAAATAAATAAATAAAAAATGCTTTTAAACTCTACAGTTGAAATGAAAGTTATCTAAAACAGGAATATCAGTACCCTGGAAACTCGTCAGTCCTCTGGCACAATATCAGACAAAGGACTGACGCCAACGGACTGATGAAAAAGGGATAAATTTGATGTTATTATTAAAACCTACATTTATTTTGGTATTTTCTAATATCAACAAGTTACATTTTCATAAATCTAAGTTAACTATATATAAATAAAAATAAAAAACAGTTTTATAAAAAAATAGCAACTTACCATAGGACTGAAATTTTGACTGGACGAGCACGTGTTTCCACGACAAACAGGACTCTAGCACTGGCAATTTAATGGCGGCCGTCTAATGGTGCGGTCTGCAGCTAACTTCACTAAGAATGTTAAACTTTAGCAGTTATTTGAATTCGAGTCGATGATATTTCGCGGAAAATTCAAATTCGAACAACACACAGCGGACTGACGAATAAAACTGACCACAAAAATTCAAATTTTTTTTACAAGAATGGTGAGAATATTATATAATGAAAGTTGTGATAGACATTAATAAATACATTACAGATTGTAGTGAAATAGCAAGTTTGCTTAAATAAACGGTAATATCTAATACACAGCCACTTGATTGCGTGTTTTTGGACTGGTGACATGCCAAAGAACTGACATTTTTAGAAGATATTGTGGTTTTTTATAAACTTCTATTTAAAATTAATAGCTGAAATTGGTTGACCAAATAAAATACTTATAGTTGTTTTAAATTAAAATAAAAAATATAAAAAAATATATAACAATTTTGTTTTAATAATTGATGACAGCAAGTTACCCAATTTTTGTGGAATCACCCATACAACATATTTAATGCCACTTCAATTACAGGCAACTTACAGTAAGCTTAATACAGATACCTCATTATAATGAACACATGGCAAAGCGAATAAAGCTGAAGAGCGCGCCATTGGAGACTGTCAGAACTAAAAAATCTTCTTCTTACATCCTACTCTACCTTCTTATCGTGTTGACGTAGTCTAAATCACTGTGGACCAGTACGCACTGTGTTATCTGTGGCCTTGTAGAGGTCTTCGCAAGTACAGGAGTCAGGACTTGTGGGGCATGTCATACTCTACCAAAAAAATACCATAGATACTCAATTCTAACAGAAACATGCAAAGAGCTGAAGGCATGACACACATAATTTAAAGAATATCACCAGATTGTGATCAAAAAGCTGCAATGTGTCCCTCAAGCTGTATGAAAACTATCCTCACCTATGAAAACTTAGTGAAAATCAATTTTGACACTGCAAAAAAATAGTTTTGAAATTGTACTAAATACTGACCAATGTTAGATAAATAGCACCATTATAATTCCAAAGATATAGCTACAGTTTGGTGGGGATACTGCCTTGACGTCAAGTTATAATCCTCACCTTTCATACAATCCTCACATATTCTACAATATACCTACAGTATATTCTGGGAACTTTGGTTTACATTCCAAAAAAAATAGTTATGAAATAGTGCTAAATTAGAATCTTTACATTACACCTGACTAAGAAGTTACATTTTGAAGAGCACTAGAAAACGATCTTTTTTTTTAGAGCAAAGGTTTTAAAAGGTGTAGTGTTAGACACAGTATAACATGCTATCGATCCACCCCTATAAAGTGCTCTTACACAGCTTGCATATTACCAAGTAAACCATTGAAGGTATGAATCACTAGGTACCTCTACTGTATCCTCCTTTAGAGTCCAGTGCACAGCAATGGCACCTAAACTTTGCTTGCCCAATACTTGGCCACATTGATCACACTATCGCAAGTGTTAATTGATTCTTCTCTGGTAGTGTTCCTCAGCTTTTGGTGATATTAAATTAAGTGGGCCCAGAGCTGGGCACCGTTAATCAAATAGTTAATTTCGTTAATTGTTAATCCGCTACTCAAAAATTAGCTTCATTAAATGTTAAAGCGTTACATTTCGGAAGATTAACGCAAGTTAACATTAATCCGTTAACATGTGATAAAAATTGAAATTTTTATATCGTAGCCTTAGTGAACTTATAAAACCAAACCTGTTGGTATAGGTTCTGGAAGTTAAGTAACAGTTTAGGAATAAAAAAAGACATACCTACTTGTATGAACCTGTTTTTTGAGCCGCGCGTGGCGCGGTGCCGTGCGTGGCGCGGTGCCGTGCGGTAAATATAATTGGATTAATGATTCTTCCGGATATTAACGGAAGTTAACGTGTCCGTTAACATTTTTAAAAGTTAACTTATAAGTTAATCTGTTAATCAAAATATTAACTTTGTTAATTAACGATTCATGGATTAACGAGTTAATGCCGAGCTATGAGTGGGCCATGGTCTGCAGTATAACACAAATATTTACAAGAAATCACAACAGTTCATTGATATGTTCCGAGATGAACAAAAGACAAACTAACACTTTCACATTTATGACATTTATAAGAATTCTATAACTTGGTTGGCCTATAAGCCGGCACTCACTCTTCCAAGAATATTTTACTGTCATTTGACGGTCGAGTGGTAGTGACGCTGCCTCCTGATCGGCGGGTCCTGGGTTCGATCCCCAGTCGGGGCAAACATTTGTGTGAAAAGCAGATGTTTGTTCTCAGGTCATGGGTGTTTGTGTTTGTCTTTATGTGTGTTCCGAGGGACCCACGACACAAGGGAAAACCTTAGTGTGGGCCTTTGAGTGTGTAGCGTTTTTTTTTTTTTATTACAGCAGTTTTATTATTCTATACTAATTACACTACTGTTCTTCTTCCCAAGGCTGGTCTCTGGTGCTGGCGACATTAAGATAACCAAGGATGGCAATGTATTGCTGCATGAGATGCAGATCCAACATCCAACGGCGTCACTGATCGCGCGCGCATCCACTGCCCAGGACGACGCTACCGGTGATGGCACTACATCCACTGTGTTGCTGATTGGAGAGCTGTTGAAACAGGCCGACATCTACATCAGTGAAGGTAAAATTAAATAGATTTGATCCAATACTTAATAGCATCACTAAGAATTTATTGAAATTACCTACTTGCATTCACTGTGCTGGAGAATGATACTATTGGCGATGGTACTACATCCACTGTGTTGCTCATTAGAGAACTATTCAAATAAGCAGATATCTACATCAGTGAAGGTAAATTAAAATTAAATAGATTCGATGTAAATCAGCAACTCAGTGAATAATTGTGCTTATTCACTGAGTTGCTGATTTACATCAGTGAAGATAAATTACAGTAGAACTGGTTTTAACACCCAAAATCAGGAAATTTCTAAAGCACACTCCTCAAACTATTGCTGGCTCTAGATATATTTGTTAACTAAACCCAGATGATAAAGTAACAATCCCAAATGAGGGGTAGCTACCGCAGCTACCCCTTAAGCAAGCCATGTTTTCATGGCTCCAT